>OU383787.1:3314594-3914594 GCA_910950805.1 Acrocephalus scirpaceus scirpaceus
GCCACGATGCCAAAAGGGAGCATACTGAGGGCACCACTGCACGTGCTTTGGCAAAAGGCTTCAGCAGAATTGGCCACAATGGCTTTCCCTTCACTTGCTAGCCTCACAACTGCAGCTGCGGCCTTTGCCCCTAACTGACTTCAAGAGCTGTGCTTGAGGGCAGACTCGCCTTCCACGGGCAGATGTCCCAAGGTAGAGGCATTGGTTCCATCGTGAGAAGGACACGAGGCCTGTGCTGCAGCTGCCGTCCCTCTCTTCCATGCAGGCACCTCAAAGACACGTGCTTGAGCTTCCAAACTAAATCCTGGACTGGCTTGGGACCAAGGAAGAAGCAGCAGGTGCTGAAGAAAAGCAGGCCCTTGTGGCCAATGTTCAGAGCTGGAGGGAAGCACTTTGGTGTCTGCTGAGGACATGGCCCGCTTCACACGCTTAGCCTTTGCTGCCAGAGGATCCTGCTTTGCTCTTGCTGGAGGCCATTCCCTACCTATGCATGGCCCTCCATTGTTCCTGGTGGATCAAGTCTGGTGGACCTGTGGCAACAAGTCCATCCCAGGTGCATCTGACAGCACAAACAGGCAGCACACGTCTCCTTCCAGCACTTGTCTTGGCTGCTCCTTCAGGTGGTTGGCACCATCATCAGAGACACACAAGAACTTCTCCTCCCACAGTTATCCCTATCCTCTGCACTTCCCCAGGTGTCTGCCTTGATGTTCCCTGGGGACCTCCCTGTTGGTGGCTGTCCATTGCCGTGCACAGCAGGCACCAAACTGTGTTTGGACAGGATCTGCTACGGGCAGACACACAGCAACTGGAGCGCTGAATAGCAGAGGCTGGGCCAATGCTTTTTTTTTCCAGAATGGAAGCACCATGTTTAGCCTGCCCTGTGCTTGCTTTGGGCCACCCAAGCTCCGTCCCAGCACCTGAGGCCCAGCTCCCAGCTCAAGCTGGGCTGAGTGCTGGCAGCAGAATCTCACAGTTTCAGCATGTACCAGCCTGGTGGCACAGGGAACAGCGCTCAGGACTTTGCAGGAGTCATCGTGCTGCTTCCTTCTCTTCCAGGACTGACCAAAATGGTGGGCATCTATATTTATTTTATCAGTTGTTGTTAGGATCTTCTTTAAATATATGTATTCAGTTACTGCTTAGACGTAGGACCTTCTACTGTAAATATGTTTCATAGATTGTTGTTCTTATAAGGGTTCTCATAATGTTATGGGAGAGAGATATATGGTATTTAGCTGTGGAAAAATGATATTGAATTTTATAAGGAACAGTATTGAAATTACTTAAGAAATTTGTGTTTCTGTGAGTTTGCTTACTTAGTTTTTTAATCTTCTTGCTTTAGCTGCTCTTAGTTCTAGTTAAGGGATATCTTCTTTCTAATAAAGTAAGATAGGTATTTTGGGAAAGAACAGGCTTAGACCTGGATGAATGTGTTACCTCTGTGGTAAGGAAAGCAGCTATACCCATGAAGTTTAAGTCAAAAGAGTATTGTTTTACCTAAAGGAGCCTTGCAAGTATTGTTAATGCACGATGAATTAGATGTCTAAATGAGAAATTAGGACAATAAAATGATAAATTGAATATACAAAGGAAGAAAAAGCACATGTTGAGGCTTGAAATGTCATCTGGAGGTCAGCATGACAAAGATGATGATGGTGAAGTAAGAGGAGACGTCCCTGCAATCCCTCCTCAAGATTACCATAGAAGAACATAAGATGGCAATATTGCTTCATAGAAAAATGGCAAGAAGAAGCATGATACATCTGTAGCTGAGCAAATCTTAGGCTGAACTCAGCAGAAGGGGGGTAAAAGTTGTACTTTACATAAACGCCTGAAAGTCTTTGTTTTGCAGGCATCCTTGGCAAATGACTGTTTGTGTCCAATACTGACCAGCATTGTTAACAGGGATGTTACTTCAACAACACCCAGGGTGATGAAGTTTGAACCTTTGGGATCTCTCCTTTGATTCAGTAAATTTGCTCTGTAGTTTGTTGTTGTTGCTCTTCTATAAGTAAATTGTCCTTGTTGGTCACACGCCAGCTCTCTTTGAAATTCCTTTGGGCACAGGCAGCATTTGCAGAGTTTGCAGAGAGCCTGGGCCAGGATTCCTTCCCCCTGGTCCAAACGACGGTTTGAGATTACTTAAAAAATCCCTGGCAAGGGGATCAGTAAAACCCAGATTTGATATTTAGCCCCAGCCCAAAAAAGTTCATTGGCAAGGTTCAGTATGCTACTGACGAGGTGGTTAAGACACACCAAGGGATCCAAAGCAACAATAAACAAAATCCACTCCATCCAAACAGAAATGAACTGAGAACTTTCCAGGTGTGTTGAGTATGTGTGTGTGTTCAGGTGTGTGTGACCAAGGGGCAGTGAGGGCAGGGATGAAAAGCAATACGGCCAAAAAGCTTAAGAGCGCTCAAACTGAACAGGCCTTAAACTTCCCTTCTACCTTAAGATTTAACCAAGGAACAACAGGGAACAGCAGTTAACTTAGCTCATAATGGAACTGATTGAGATATCCTAGGTATTAAAATATCCAATAGAGCAGCATTTCTCCCGCCTTTGCCAGAGCACAGGCCCATGTGTGGGTGCACACAGACAGAAAGAGGCAGAGCATGGGCCCTGGGAGAAATTCCCCTCACAGGGTGTGAAATGCTCACTCTGGATGCTTTTGCACATCTCCCCAAGGGACCAAGGGTTGAGCCTCCAGCAGCGGGGGGATCGGCCCCAGATCCATCATTGTTTGGGGCTCCCCCGAGTGCAGCAAACAGGAGAGTTCCCGGCTCGGAGAGGCCCCACTACAAGGGAGCTCGCTGGGCACTGCTGTGGCCCAGGAGAGACCCAAGGGGCCCCTTTGGGACTGCTGCTTATGGGGTCACAAGAGATGGGCTTTAGTTATAACAATGTTTCATCCCGGCCACAGACTGGCTGGGCAACTTTCTCTGCAAGTGTGAGAAGAAGGATGTTGTACCGTTCAGGGAAGAAAATTAGTTTCCAAGGTTGTTCCTGAGGTAACCAAGAGCTCATCAGACATCAGCAGCTCCTGGCAGCAGACAGTGCTTCTGGTAAACTCCAGCAGAGCTGAGCCAGGGGCTGTTTATCAAGGCCGAGGCCTAACGACCATTTCTCAGATCTCAGTGTGGCCTGGAAAAAGGTGGTGGGTGGTGGTGGTGCAGCAGCTCCCAGCTGCTGGCATTTCCAACCAGGAGCTGCTGAGTGGCTTTGGGAGGGTGGGGAGCAGCCCAGAGTGGGTGCTGAGGACCGGCAGGAGGCCACCCAAGGGACACCGGAGCGAGCTGTGGGACAGAGCCCAGAGACAAGTCCCAGAGAAAGGCTGCCCTGTTCCACACCACGACAGGGCCTCTCACAGCCCCAGAAAACAGAAAGCCTTCTGACTTTACCCTTCAATGGATGACAAAGTTGTTATAAATATATGGTTAATTCGAGTTTTATTAGAAATATGCTATTCCTGTATAAAACAAACCATGTTCTGAGCTACCCCCCTGTACAAAATCAATGCATAGATGAATGGGCAGGAAGCATGCCTTCCTCCCCACCAGATAGAACAATAAGACGAGATCACCACATCAATGTGGGTGTGACCATACCTAGGAGAAATAGATAATGTCAACGACAGGAGCTGCCACCAAAATAAGAATCTCAATCACCCATCGAGAGCATTCAGCTAACAGAAAATCCAATCATGCCACCTCCCTGTTTCCTGACACCCACTGAGAAAATGGTATTCAAGACATGCTTGCCTTACCAGAACCTCAAGAACATTCATGCCAAAATTCAAAAATGAGACCAACCCCATCAGAATTCTATTCCACATCCATACCTGGCAGGAAGAAAACCTATCTACATATTCAAAGACTGGACTGAACAATAAAATGGCCTTAGAGCATAAAAACCGTATAAAAACTGGACTCTGGGAGATAGCAGGCATGAACCAGGGTGGGACATTTAGTCGGGGGAAGCTGTGCCCCAAAGTTCACCCGGTTCTGATTCCTTGGGTCAGAGCTGTCGACTGATTGTGGCTTTACTTGATTTTTCACTTTGTCATTTTTCCAATAAATTTCTTAATTGAAAAATATTAGAGAAATTGTCATTTTTAACAAAGTCAAAAACCAAGGGATTCTGCTCACCTCCCTCTTTGCCTGGCCTGCTCATGTGCTCCCAGCACCACGCCCTGCCTGCTCTGCAGAGCCTGGACACTCCCCACAAGCTGCCCACAGGGAAACACCAGGATCTGGCAGCAGTTTGCTGGGCTTCCCTTTCTCAAAACGGAACCATCTCTTGCCTTTCCCACCTCAGGACAATCCAACCTTTACCTTTGTCCTAGGTTGACTTTATGATGCTTGTATCCCCAAATCGTCTGTTATGTATATTGTATTCTGTACCTTTAAGACTGATTCTGAGAGCGAAACAGAGAAAGAAGAAGCATGCAGTTTGTTTTGAGAAAAACTGCCTGACTCCTATGCATTTTCCTCTCTTCTTTGGACAGTGTGTTCGACTGGGTCTCGCACAGACTGCAGACAGAGATCTCCTGTGCTTTTTAGCTAGTTTTAGCTAGCTCGGGCAGAGAAGTTCCCTGGACTGTTGTTTTGGGGTTTTTTTCTTTTTTTCCTTAGGACTGTGGAAACCTGCTCCAGACTGAAAAACCCAGAGGAGCACTGTTATAAATGAAAAGCCAATTATTTTATAAAGGGATTTATTGGGAAATCGAAATATAAAATCTGAGAAAAGCCACAATCAAGGTCAGTTCCGAGCCCAGGATCAGAGCTGGGTGAACCACAGACTCAGCCTCTATCGCACTGAGTCTCCCACGGTTCACGAGGGCAGTCCCTTCAGTGACTGTTTTTATAGAGTTCTTTGGTTGGACAGCGAGGTCTTTGCCTCTCTTTGTCTTGTCTTGCTTCTCTTGCATATTCATGTAGTCTCTTTTCTCTGCTACTAGTCCCTTGAACAGTTTTCAGGGAAGGGGTAGGAGCTTGATTCAATTTATGGGAACCGGGTATTGGGATGCACACCCTTGAGGAGCAGGTAAGATGCACATCAGGTATTGATCACTGGGTCGTTGTCCAGCTCATCTCTGCAGAAAGCCTATTCTATTCTCAGTGCTACCGTGTATTCGATAGCAAATGAATCCCTTCCCGAGTTACGGTAAAGGGGTGGCATAGTCTCTGCTCACTCAACCGTGAGTGAATTTATACTGTTTGTTAGAATAAAACACGACTTATTACAACAAGACACAGATTATTCCAAGAAAACACAAATTATTCCATAACATATCTCACAAGCACCGAGAGCTCTCTCACCTGCGGCCCAATGGGGCCTGACCTCCAGAGGCCTGATAGGAGACTGAGAGCTGAGTTGCCCATGGCAGAGACTTTCTGAGTTTACCATCTCATTTCAGAGCAACTAAAGGTTTTATTGTTTCAAACTTTTCACTCGTTGTGCTTGTAGGCACTTTGTTTGTTAAATAAATAGGTTTTTCCACTTTTCTCTGAGGACTTTTTTTTTCCCAAACCAGTTGTGAGGGAGGGGCAGTTTAAGTTTGCTTCCCAGAAGAACCCCATTCAGAAGTTTCCTCCCAAATTTGCCCTAAACCAAGACAACCTTCTGTTCCAGAGCTCGATCTCTGCACATTGCTGATCAGAAATGTTCCTCCACCAGATACATGTCCAAAGCCTGGGAGGAGATCCCAGGGCCATCATGAAACCCACAAACACTCCTCATGCCTCCAGGACCACCAGCTTTCCATCTTTGGCATTAGGGCTTCCTGCACTGCTCCCGCTCATCTTCTCTTCCTCTCTCCAAGCCTTTGGGAAGCCCAGAGCTCCCAGGCTTTGGCAATTCCCAAGGCCAGTGCCACCCATGGGTTCCTGGGCAGCCCCAACCCTGAAGTCCCCTGTTGTTCCCAGTGAGCTGGTGAGTGCTGAATCCTTCCAGGGAGATTCTGTCACCTCCCTTCCCCCGTCACCTCCACCTCAGCGCTGCTCAGGGGGTCCCGTGGGGCCGGTGGCACTGCTCCCTCATGGGCCCGTGGCACTGCTTGGCCACATCCTCCAGGAGCTGGGGAGGGGCCACCTCCTTGCAGAAGCAGTGCTGGGCATCCACCCTCAGCCGGGAGTGGCCATCGAGGAGAGCCACAAAGGAACAAGCCTCCCGCAGCCTGGGCAATTCCCCGTCCTGCAACAGGTGGGGGCCAGCTCCAGGTTCTCCTGAACCCCCAGCGGCTTCCCAACCCCTCCTGACTCACAGCACCAGCTTGTCCCCCTTAGGGAGGGTGATGAGCCCATTCTCCACAGGGCCACCTATGCCGCTGTGGGACCTCTGCCGTGCCAGGGCCCTTGCTATGGCCCGGAGGAAGGGGTCCCTGGCAGGGTGTGTTGCTAAATTGGTGTCCTGGGAAATCATTAAAAGCAGTTTTGAGCCCACCCAGGCCAGAGAAGTTAATACTCGTACATGTCTCAAGCCTGCAAGGCACTGGCCTTGGGAGTTGCCAAAGCCCGGGAGCTCTGAGGTTTGAGGCAGCTGGAGCAGCTGGGCCCCAGGAGTCTCCAGTGCTGGCTGCCACCAAGCCCCCGCTGCCCCCAGGTGCTGCCGGCCCCACAGCGCAGCTGCTTTGAGCAGGGGCTGCTCTGTGCCTGCACCAGGGATGCTCGGGGAGCGTGGGGCACTGGGGGACGCTTGGCAAGGGGCTGAGTTTGGGCACCTCTTGGGCCATGGGCTTGTTGTGAAGTGGCCTCGGCACCTGTGGGAGCCCCGGCCCCTGCAGCTGCAGCACCGGGATCCCGCAGCCCTGCCCCTGCCAGCATCGCATCCCGCCAGGACTCTGTGCCAGCACCCAGCACTCCCCACACCAAACGTGCAGCCACCCGCAGGCACCCAGGGGCCCAAAGCCCCCCGCCCCCTGCCCAGCACAGCCAGTGCTGCCCCCTCCAGCTGTCACCGAGCAGGGCACAGGGGCCGCTGGTCGCTGCCAGGAGCAGGAACAAGTGCAGGGCAAGGATCTCCTTGCTTGGCTTTTGTCTCTTGGACAATCTGGGCCCAGGGCAATGCAAAGCAGGGCAGGAAGCAAAGGCTGAAGCCTTTGGGGGCTCCAAGCCTTTACCATCAGACCCTGCAGCTGCAAAAGCTGCTTCTCAGATCCTGGCTCCAGCAATTCCCAAGGCTGTCATGGCCTTCAGAGCATGAGCGTGGATTGCGCATCCCTGTGGCCTGATGCTGCCTCTCAGAATCACAGAATCACAGAATTTCCAGGTTGGAAGAGACCTTCAAGATCATCGAGTCCAACCCATGTTCCAACACCCCAACTAGACCATGACACCAAGTGCCGCATCCAGTCTTTTTTTTAAACACATCCAGGGATGGTGACTCCACCACCTCCCTGGGCAGGCCAATCCAGTACTTAATCACTCTTTCTGTGAAAAACTTTTTCCTAATATCTAACCTATACTTCCCTTGACGCAGATTGAGACTGTGTCCTCTCGTTCTGTCAGTTGCTGCCTGGAGAAAGAGACCAACCCCCAGCTGACTACGGCCACCTTTCAGGAAGTTGTAGAGAGTGATAAGGTCTCCCCTGAGTCTTCTTTTCTCCAGGCTAAACAACCCCAGCTCCCAGCCCAGGAGTCCCTGTGGCTCCAGCAGGAAGGGTGGCAGGAGGATTCTTTCCTGCTTTGGTGGCATCGCTGCAGGGGCCGCTGCTGTCAGAGCCCCCTCTCTGCTGGTCACAGCTTTGCTCTTGGGGACACCGCTCTGCAGCAGCCCAGGAACACGAGCAGTGCCCAGGGCTGGGAGTGGTGACAGTGGGACCCCCCCGTGCACAGGGACCCCCAGCCCTGGAGTGGCCGTGTCAGCACCCCCTGGGACCTCCAGCCCTGGGAGCCCTGAGCAAGTGGAAACCATGACTTTGCAAACTCTGCCTGTGCCCAAAGCAAATGCAAAGAGAGACACAGTGTGACAAAGAAGGACAATTTATTTAGGGAAGAGCAGAAAAAAATAACAAACTACAGAACTTATTTCCAATATAAGAATCGTTCCAACAGCAACAAACTACAGAATATATTTACATTATAAGAATATTTAAACTAACAACAATCTACAGAACATATTTACACTATAAACATCTACATAAAAACAGCTATCGAACAAATGTATTTACAGTGTAGAGGACCCATAGAAGAATATGAATCTAACAAATGTCTTTGCAGAAGAGCCTAACAAATTATAAAGCATAGATAGAGAAGGCTCAGTGTCCATCATCTCTGTCAGTTCTGGAAGAGAAGGAAGCAGCATGGCCACTCCAGCCTGGCCCTGAGGGCTGTGCCCTGTGCCCCCAGGCTGGCGCACGCTGGCACAGCGGCACTCTGCCACCAGCACTGAGCCCAGCTGGAGCTGGGAGCCGGGCCCCAGGTGCTGGGACGGGACTTGCATGGCCCAAAGCAAGCACAGGGCAGGCCGGGGGTGGTGCTTGTGCCGCCACAATCCAGGGCCACCCTGGGGCACCGTGTCCCTGAGTGGGGCCACCCAGCCCAGCCCCAGCCTGGCCACAGGGGAACCACTCTGCCTGTGGGCAGGGTATGGCCAGCACCTGCCTGTCCTTCTGCTGGGGTCGGTCTTCATCCCAGGATCATGGCTCCTCCTCCACTTGTTCATCCATTTCCAGCTCCTCAATGTCATCCTCCATATCAGCCTTCAGCTCCTCGACAAACTCTTCAATATCCACCTCCATCATTTCTTAATTATCTACCACCATATCCACTTCCACCTCCTCTTCTTGATCTCTGGCTGCCTGCATGAGTCAGCATGACCTCACAATGAGGTCCCTGTCCCACAGGGCTCCAGCCTGCCCGGGAAGTCGGGGGGTGCCCCCCTCCCTGGAATGGCACTGTACCTTCACAGGGACAGGAGTGCACATCCTGCTGGGATTGGTGCTGAGATCCAGGCAGCAGGAAAAATCCAGAAGGCAGGAACAGCTCAGAACTGGTGGGCATATCAGGGAGCAGGTGACAAGTGACCACTGGTAGCAGGTGAAGGGTGTGCTGTGTTCATTTCCAGCTCCTGGCAGTGCCACCTGGAACACTCTGGGCGTTGTGATATCACCAGAATTCCAGGGGTGCTCCGCAGTGGTGGACAGGGACCTTAGAATGATCAAATCCTTGAATGATTTCACTTGGAAGGACCCTAAAGATCATCTTGTTCCAACCTGAGCAACCTTCCACCAGACCAGGTTGCTCAGGGCCCCATCAAACCTGGCCTTGAATGTTCCCAGGGACAGACAGGGCAGCGACAGCCTCCCTGCACAGCCTGTGCCAGGGCCCAACACCCTCACAGTAAACAATTTCCTCCCATCATCAAATCTAAACCTACTCTCTTTCAGTTTGAGCCCAGTCCCCCTTGTCCTGTCACCACAGTTCCTGACAAAGAGTCCTCTCCTGCTTCTCTGTAGCCCCTCCACACTCTGGGAAGGTGCTGGGAGGTCTCCACACAACTTTCTCTTCTTCAGCCTCAACAACCCCAACTTTCTCAGCCTTTCCCCATAGAAAAGCTCCCCTCAGAAAGTTTGTGTCCTCCTCTGGAGCTCCATGAGTTCCATGTCCTTCTCCCGCTGTAGCCCAGAGCTGCAGGCAGCCCTGGGTGTGCTGGGAGGGGAGGAGAGAGACAGGGTCCCCTCACTGCCCACGCTGTGGGGTCAGCCTGGCACACGGGGGTTTCTGGGCTGCCAGGGCACAGGGCTGGCTCCTGCTGGGATGCAGATGTGAGGCTGGTGTCCAGGTCTTGCTCTCTTGGCTGCACATCAGCATCATACGCCATCTCCTCACCAGCCATCCATGGCTTCCAACATTCCTAGCACAGGTCACAAACCAACTCCAGCCCTGCTGCTTTCGTTGGAGCCTCACAGTTCTGCCCTAAATGAGTTGTGTTATTTCAGTGGCTACACAAATGTTTGCCTTGTGATGACAACAAATCTTGTTTCCTTTTGCACTGTTGTGTAAATTGAGGTACCAACAGGGTTGTTCCATTTCACTGCATAAGTGCACTGCATTGCACTTATTCAGAGCACAAAGTTAGGACTGACAGGTTTTTTGTACATTGAAACAAAAAAGTAGAAAGGACCTGCTTGGGTTTAATTTATTTGCATCTAAATTTTGCTTGCTCCTAATAGAAAATTCACCCTCTCAATTTCCTACACTGTCATTTCAAACCCTGTTGCTGGGAAATGAATGTCCTATACGTACGTGAAAGTGTTCTGAAATTTGCTCTTTCCAGGCATCCCCAGGTGAGGAGGCCCAGAAGAGCCCCAGCCGAGGCCCAGAAGAGCCCCAGCCTTGGCTCTGTGTGACACGAGGGCAGAGAGCAACCCTGTCTCCTGAGGAACCGCGGCACAGGGAGCACAAATCCACAGCCACAGGGCCAGGAACATCTCAGCTTGCGCTGTGCCCCAGGGCACCCCAGACACTGCTGAGAACCAGGGAGCACCTCCCTGGCCAGGCACACGGCCAGGGACATGCCCTGGGGACAGCCGGGAGCACTCGGCAGCTCCATGGGAATTACAGGGGATATCAGCCCTGGGGACAGCCGGGAGCACTCAGCAGCTCCATGGGAATTACAGGGGACATCAGCCATGGGGCTGCACCCAGGCACCCTCGGCCATGCCCTTCCCAGGCCTGCCAGCAGCGCAGCAAAGCCACGTGAGTGAGGAAGAGGCTAAGAAACGCAAAACATAAAGATATTTCAAATTCCTTTCACTTCCTAAGGCAGGTCTGCATTTCGTCTCTCTTCCCCAGCCTGCCAAGGGTGAATTTCAGCTCCCGGAGGGCGGCAGACACGGAAGCTCCGGTAGGGTGAGGGTGTTCTCAGGGATCGCTGATGGTGGAAGGGGCCTACGAGCACCGCATTTCCACCGCTCCGGGCTCCCAGCAGCTCTGGCCCCGAGCAGCTCCTGCAGGCAGCGACTGCATTTCACCAGCTGCAGCCCCACACGCGGGAGAGCACCCACAGCGCCCTCGTCGCTCTCTTGATGTCGCGACATGACGTTACACCCCGGTGACACCGCCCGGCGCGTGCGCGTTGCGCGCTCCCGACGCGGCTCCTCCCCCTCCCGCCCCCGGCGCGTGGCATCGCACGCGAGGGGCGCTTTCCCCACGCTGATTGGTTTATTGAACTGCCAATCTGTCTGGGGGGCGGGACGAGGGGCGCGGCCCGTCCAATCACGGGGCGGTCCGCAGTGAGCGGCCGGAGCGGCTCCGGGCGGCGGAACCAGGGGCGGCGGGACGGACCTGACCGGGTGACGGGGGTCAGTGAGGGGCTGGGGGCCGGGAGGGAACGGGGGCGCCTGGAGGGAGCGGGGCCGCCTGGAGGGAACGGGGCCGGTGGCGGTCTGGTGACCGCGGAGGCACAGGTAGCGTCGGAGAGGGCGAGGGGTCGGGGACCGGGAGTCGGAGAGGACCCGAGGGTCGTGGGTCAGTGAGGGTCGGGGAGGGACAGAGGGCTCGGGGGTCAGGGGACAGCGATGTGCCGAGGGCTGCGGCTCAGGAAGCGGGGAGCGGGAACCAGGAAGAGTCGCGGGGCAGGGTCCGGGATCAGGACGCACCGACAGTCTGGGGACCAGGGGCCGGCGAGGGGACAGGGAGCGGGGATCAGGCACGGGGGCTGGGGGACAGCCAGGGTCGGGGGTGAGGGTACGGGGGCCGGGGGTCAGTCAGGGGCCGGGGGGGAGGGCACAGGGGCTGGGGACCGCGAGGGGCTGGGGGACAGCCAGGGCCGGGGGTGAGGGTACAGGGGCCGAGGGTCAGTCAGGGGCTGGGGGCCAGGCAGGGTCGGGTGTGAGGACCCAGGGGCTGGGGACAGCCGGGGTGAGGGTGTGGGCCGGGCGGTGACCCGCGCTGTGCTGTGCCCGCAGCGCTGCCATGGCCGCGGCCTGGCAGGACGTGGTGCGGGACGCGGCGGCCGTGCGGGAGGCGGCGGCGGTGGCGGTGGACGCGGCGCTGCTGGCGGGGGTGCTGATGCGGACCGGGGAGCAGCCGCATGCCTCGGATGTGAGTGCGCAGCGCCGGGGAGGAGCCGCTGCCGTCCCTGGGGTCCCTGAGCCCTTCGCAAGCAGCGGCTCTCCAAGGGGCAGCCCTCGCTGTCCCTTCGCTGGGGCTGCAGCTCACAGCCCATCCCGATGATGAGCGCAGCTCCCCAAGGGACAGCCCTGCCATACAGATTCCCTTTTCCAAGGAGAGGGGTAGATCTGGGAAGGCTTAGGACATTGCCTGTTGTGGTGCAGGGAGTTAATTCCTTTCCCAGCCTCTCACCACTCATATGAACCTTTGAACCACAAGAGAGTCTCACGGAGGGGCCTCTGCTTTTGGCATGTTCCCAGCTAGAGTCAGCCTTTGTCCCATGCCTGGGTGGAGGTGGCTGATATGTGGGATTTGCCTCTGGGCAGTCCCTGGTGGACGGCTGGGGTGAGAGGCTCAGCCTGTTGGGGCAGAATGCCATGTGGGATCTCAGAGAAAGAAGTACCCCTGTGCAGGAGGGCTGGGGCACCATTGGGGAAGGGTCCTTGAGGAGCCTGGGGGCAGGCAGGCAGCTGGCAGGGGTACAAAGAGGGAGGTCTTCACCACAGCAATGCTCCTTGATGTCAGGTCAGGGCTCTGAGTGATCTCAAAGGGTGAGAGGAAGAGGGAACCTGGGAGGAGAGGCCAAACACACTGCCATTGTCCCTTGTTTCATGTAAAAATCCAGGTGAATTGGAAACTTCTCTGTGGTGTGATATATGGACTTTGAGGGTGACCCTGTGCCTGAGATATGGGATGAGCCAAGGCACTGGAGTCACTGAGCAGGAATCAAAGGAAGTAACTGACAGCCAGAGCCCAGGACTGGCAAATTAACCTTTTCTCTGCCTCTGAGAAGTTCTGGAAACAGTGCTGCCCAGTTCAGGTGGCGATATGGGGAGGCAGTCAGCCCAGCATAGGCACTAGAGCAGCAGTGCCCTCTGGGTGGTTTATAAAGCAGAACCCTCAAAAGTTAGGAATCAGCAGGGTTGAGGCCATGGGGTTGGCTTCAGCCTTCAGACAAGCAGGGGAAGCACCTCCTTAGCTCCTCTTCAGCTGCCCAGACCTGACTGCTGTGCTGCATCCCTGCTTGCAGGTGGTGAATTATGCACCCTTCACGCTGCTCCCATCTGCAGTGCCACGGGCCTTGTTTGAACAGGCCTACGCTGTGCAGCAGGATTTTAACCTGCTGGTGGATACCATCAGTCAAAACAAAGAATTCCTGGAGCAAACTCTGGCCAGGTAATGTTGTTGCCTGTTGCATTTTAATGAAATATTTTAAATGTAAAGCCTTTATCACCCTTCTGGCATTCCAGCCTTTCTGAGGTCTTCTTGAGCCCCAGAGAATGGGACATCTGGCCAAGACCTGGCTCCCTGCTATAATCTTCAACTTTGCCACTTCTCCTGGCTTGTGAATTTGTACTTGTGAGCTTTTTGGCCCCTGGGCCTTAAATGCAAATCACTGGAGTCTTTATGTCCTGGATTTAGGAGTCTCTTTTAGTCTTATTCTTCATCTGCCTGTGTCTGTCCAGTAACCACCAGCTCTGCTGCAGCAGTGATGGAAAGGAGGTGTCTGTTCTGTTTCCACACCCTCCATCAGTCACCCCCGTCCCCTCTTTCCCTGCCACAAGCTCTGGGTGCAGGAGGACTCTCCAGCTCTGGCTCCTGGGTTCTGTGAGTTTATCTGTGGCTGTTGCCCTGGGCTGGAGTGACCATCCCTGACTTTGTCGCTCATAATTGTGGGGCTGATGCTTCCACAAATCCCTCTTCCCTTCCCACTGCCCGTTCTGTGCTGCCTGTGCACGTGCTGCTGCCTCTGGCACTGGGACAGAGCAGAGGAGGCTGTTTTCCAGCATCCTTTTGTTTTGTTAAAGCCTGACCCCTTGGAGCTGTTCCAATGCTTGTGCCTGTTCCAGAGCTGGCTGCAGCCAGAGCTTGCAGGGACGTGTTTGTACCTGTGGCTAAAGAATTCAGCACTGGGGCTTGTGTGTGCTCGGGTGCCTGCCCTGTGCCAGGGCAGCTCCCTGGAGGTACTGCTCAGAGTTTTGGGGCCCTGAGGAAAAGCCAGATCTACTCTAGCAGGGCCACAGTGTGTGGGATTTGGAGCCTGACAGGACAGGGGATTTGGATGAAGCTTGTGAAGCTTCTCTGAACTGTGTGTGCAGGCACAGAGAGACCTATGATTTCTTCCCTGAACCTGCAGAATTCTGCTGCATTTCTTTGCCTTTACCTGTCCTATCTCTGCCCTGCCAGTGAGTCACCTCTGCACAGGGGGGCCTTTTGTGGAGTGGCTGTGCTTGGCAAACTGGGTTTGTGTTGTGGTTTTGCACTGAGCATTCATGGGGAGGTGCTTCACAGTACTACAGCACTTGGTTGAGCCCCAGCCCTGCTCTTTGTGCTGGAGAATGCCCCTGCTCAGGGCTTTTTCTGCAGGAGAATTAATGTTCTTGTTCCTCTGTGACAGCAGCAGGGGGCTGACATGGTCTGTGTTTCTCTCTAGCACCATCAAGGTAGATGACTTCACAGCTCGACTCTTCAGAATCTACATGCAGGTTTTGGAGGAAGGCTTGGCTCAGGTACCTTGGCAGGGGATCGCAGTGGTCTGTGCCCCTGGCCCTTGGTGGGGGTGCCTGGGCTCTGGCAGCAAGCTTTGGCACTGTGGACTCTGAGCTGTCCCAGGCTGGTCACTCCCTGTGCTGTGACATCTTGTCACAGCCGGTGAGCTCAGGACCTTGCCCTGTTGAACAGCTGAGCTCTTTGGTTGGTGCTGCTGGAAGCACCCTGGCCTGGAGAGGGAGGCGCTCATTTTGTCTTTGTCATCTGTGAGCCTCAGAGTGTGCAGGGACGTGTGTCCTGTTGGGATCTGCACCAGCCATCCCTGCTGAAGCTCCTTTACTCTCAGGAGTTTTGGGAACTCCTCCAGAGCTCTGAAAGGGCTGTGGACCATGGGCAGGGGGCAGAGCACCCAGGTGCATGACTTGCACCCTCAAACTGAGGGTGACAGGACAAGAGGGAATGGCTTCAAGCTGACACTGAATAGGTTTAGATGAGATATTAGGAAGTCTGCTGTGCAGGAGGTGAGGTGCTGGCACAGGTTGCACAGAGAAGCTGTGGCTGTTCCATCCCTGAAAATATTCAAGGCCAGATTGGACAGGGCTTGGAGCAACTTGGTCTAGTGGAAGGTGTCCCTGCCCACTGCAGGGGCTGGGATGAGGTGGTCTGTGAAGTCCCTTCCAACCCAAACCATTCTGGGATTCTCTGATTGGGTCTGCCCCGCGAGGATTTTGAAGCAAGCTCATCAAAGGATTTGCAGTTCAAGGCAACAGGAGACCCCTCCCTGTGTTCCAGACTGTGTTTTTGGGCATCAACCGCTCGGATTACATGTTTGACTGTGGGCTGGATGGCACAGCAGCTCTGAGGCAGATAGAAATAAACACCATTGCTGCCAGCTTTGGTGGGCTCACCTCCCGCACCGCCGACGTGCACAGGTAAGGAGCACCTCTGGCACTGCAGCAGCTGCACTGCACGGCCCCTGTGCTCTCCAGGCTGCTGCCTTGGTCCAGCTGGGCATGGGCATGGCATTTACAGCATTTGTGTTCCACAGGTTGGTGTTGAAAGTGCTGGGAAAGACTGAGGAGGCATCACACCTGCTGCCCAACAACCCAGCAAAGGGGTTGGCCTTGGGAATTGCCAAAGCCTGGGAGCTCTATGGGTCCCAAAGGTAAGGACAGGGGAGGGGAACATGAACAGGAGCAGTGCAGGGCTCCTGAATCACAGAGAGAAAGCTAGTGATCCAGTTAGAAGCATGTGGAGTGTTTGTGGGTTTAATGATGTTCTTGGTATCTCTTATAGGGCTGTGGTGATGTTTCTGGTGGAGGATGTCCAGAGGAATATTTTTGATCAGCGTTGTGTAGAAAATGAGCTTTGGAACAGGTAAAGTTTGAATTTTCCTTGGATGGGAAAGGAAGGAGATGGTTCAGTTTCTCGTATGGAAAGCTGGGCAAACTGCTGGCAGATCACAGGAAATGTAGGATGGGTTCCTAAACAGAGAGTTTTTTGGGCAGTAGGATTTCTCTGGCTCCACAGCACGAAGCCTGAGGTTATTTGTGAAGGAACCTACAGATCCTCCTTGCTGCAGCCACCGATTGCACCCATGATTTGCAGCTCAGGTGCCTGTGGCCAGCCTGGTGACTCTTGCACTCGTGTTGGCAGGAATATCCGTGTGGTGAGGAAGCGGTTCCGGGATGTGTTTGAGCAGGGCTCCCTGGATGCCAGCAGGAGGCTGTATATGTGAGTATGAGCCAAGGTGCGCATTCCTGCTGGCCCTCGGGCACATGGGGCTGCACTGGGAGCTTGCAGCCAAAGCTGAGAGTAAGGAGTGACTGGCTGAGAAAGCAGTTCTCTTCCATGCTCCAGGCTGCTGCTTCCTCTTGGAGCTGAGCTGGTTTTGTGTTCACACTGGTCAGATTTTGCAGAGACACATCAGTCCCTTACAGCTGCAGTCATAATCTCCCTTGTTCAGCTCTGTGGGATCTTTACCTCCTCCACAAAGGTCTGCTCTGAACAGCCCTGGCTGTTTGAGCGGCTTCCACAGAGCCATTTCCTGTTTACTGTTCACGTGCTTCTCTGGCAGTGGGAGCTGGGCTGGGTTGTTAGTGCTGGAGGAGGAAGCATTCCATGTCCTTTGGGGATTACTTGGGTTTGAAGTCATTCAGTGTCTTGCCTGCTCCCTGTGGAGGCCAGGATGGGAGGATCACAGCCTCCCAGTTGGTCCCAAGTGTGACGTTTGTCCTATTTCCAGGTAATGTGCTGGGAGCTGTATGAACCTAAGGGAAGACGTGCTTTCAGGACAGTGATTTTTCTGTAGTGAGGCTGATTTTTCCATGGTTTGACCTTTGGGGTCAGTGCTGTGTTTAATTAATGAATGTATTTGTCATGGCTGGATAGTTGAGGGGAAAGTGCTTCCTCCCTTGTGCTTCCTCCTGAGCATCCTCCCCTGTCACTGCTGGATGCCTCCTGTCTGCCTGCCAGCAGCTCCCAGACCAAGTGCACAGGTTTGAGGCCAAAGCTTGGGTGTGTGGTGCTACAGCTGTGCTGCCAGCCCAGCCCTGGCAGGGTGGTTTGGTGCCTCTCAGGCTGTTGAGTTGATGTCCTACCTTAAATTGCCGCAGGAGAAGAACCCTGTTCCCTCCAGCTTCAAGAATCACACAATCACAGAGTTGTTAAGGTTGGAAAAGATCTCTGAGGTCGAATCCAACCTGTAACCCAGCACCACTGAACATGTCCCCAAGTGCCACAGCCTCGCATCTTCAAGTCCCTCCACTGCCCTCTGCCATCTGTCCTAGTGCTTGACCACCCTTTCAGTGAAGAGATTTTCCCTGATCTCCAATCTAAACCTCCTGTGGTGCAACTTGAGGCCATTTCCCCTTGTGCTGTCCCTGTGTCCCTGGGAGCAGAGCCCGACCCCCCCTGGCTGTCCCCTCCTGTCAGGGAGTTGTGCAGAGCCACAAGGTCCCCCCTGGGCCTCCTTTTCTCCAGGCTGAGTCCCCCAGGCCGTCATGGGGTAAAAGCTGTTAAAAATGAGGTGCTTACCTCTCTGCTGAGCTAGGTGTCAGAATTATTGAGCCTTTGGTTAGAGCAGAGGCTGGGTGTCAGCTCCCAGTGTTTTGGGGCAGGCCAAGCTGTGGTTCAGTGGAGAGGAACCAGGGCTTGCAGTGTTCAGCTTGCTCTTGCAGAGCCAGGCAGGAAGAGGAAGGCCAAGGAGAAGGAGCAGGGGCCTGCGATCCCCCCTTGGTGCTGGGATATGGGGCAAGGCCTGGCCTGGCTCTGAACACTTCTGGTTTCCATTCCAGGGACGGCCAGGAGGTTGCAGTGGTGTATTACAGAGAGGGCTACGTGCCCCAGGTCTACGACCAGCAGGTCAGTACCCACCTCCCTGCCCCAGAAACCACCAGCTGGGTACTGCCCAGGGAGCTCCAAATAATCCCAGGGGTAGCAACCCTGTGGGGTGGGGTCAGTCCTGCCCAGTGTGGCTGAGAGCATTGGGAAGCTGTGACTCCAGAGAGCAGCTGGGTGGCCCTGCAGTAAGAAAAATGGGTGGCTTTCTTCTCCAGGGGGTGATCCCTTAGTGCAGCACTGAATTGCTTCTCTACAATGGGGGTTAACACAGGTAAGCACCTGCTGAAAGGTTTCAGAGTTGGTCTACAGATCACCACTCCGTGCTCTCAGCACGATCAGGCTGCAGGTAACAATAGCACAGAGCAGATCTTGCTGGTATCTCAAGGTGGCAGCACTGGGCAGGCTGAGGAAGGAGCACGCAGTGGATTAATCGGACTTTGCTGCTCCCAGAGGTGACGGGAAATTCATGTCTGCTTTTCTCTGGAGTGCTACTCCCACCCCCTGTCCCTGCCAGCAGGCAGGAAGGAGACAAACCATATGTTGATAACGGCACAGAAAAGAGCAGAGCAAACCTTTTGTGTGATTTTTCCCTCATGGGGTGATTGCTCCTTCGCTGCCTCAGAACTGGGAGGCGCGGCTGCTGCTGGAGAGGTCCCGTGCAGTGAAGTGCCCCGACATTGCCACGCAGCTGGCGGGCACCAAGAAGGTGCAGCAGGAGCTCAGCCGGCCGGGCACGCTGGAGAAGCTGCTGCCTGGCCACCCCGAGGCCGTCGCTCAGATAAGAGCCACCTTTGCAGGACTCTACTCCCTGGACGAGGTGAGTGGGAGCGGGGCTGGAGCAGGGATGGACATGCACACCTGTGCTCTTTGGTTGAGAAGAAGAGAGGGCTTTGTTGTGGTCCTTGGGGAATTTATTGATGCCTCTGCTCAGAGGGATCTGCTGAGGACCCCCTGCTGCTCCCTGATGCTTTGCTGTTCGCAGAATCATTTTGGTTGGAAAAGCCTTCCAAGATCATTGAGTCCTACCTTTGACCAAACACTGCATTATCAATTAGACCATGGCACTGAGTGCCACGTCCCATCATTCCCTGAACACCCCCAGGGATGGTGACTCCATCCAGCTCATTCCAGTGTGAAACCACCCTGTCCATAAAGAAATTATTCTTGATGTCCACCTGTTTCCATCCTTTCCTGCCAGGGTGAAGAGGGTGACAGAATAGCTGCCACAGCCATCGCTGACCCCGACCGCTTCGTGCTGAAGCCTCAGCGTGAAGGCGGAGGTATGAGCTGGGCTGTGGAGGTGTGAGCTGGGCTGTGGAGGTGTGAGCTGGGCTGTGGAGTTGTGAGCTGGGCTGGGCCCCTGGGGGTTTCCATTGTGGTTTGTGCTGTATTTGGGACAGGCAGTAGCTCTGTGCCAGCTCCTGGTGCTGTCCTGAGGGATAAAGGGTGGCTTGTGGCTACCCAGAGCTGTGGGGACTGGTCCTGCCACTAAGGCAATGCTGCTCCTGGAGGAGCTCCCAAGGCCCTGGTGCTGGGTGTGGAGAGCCCAGGCAGCACCTGAGGAGACAAATGTCATTTCAGCTGCCAGGGCCACATAGCTGGGGCCAGGGGCTTCTGCTGTCCTGGAAGGGCTTGACGTGCTGGTTCTGTTTGCTAGGGAACAACCTCTATGGTGAAGAGCTCAGGGAGGTGCTGGAGAAGATCAAAGACAGCCCTGAGAGAACCTCCTACATCTTGATGGATAAGATCAAACCCCAGCCAGCACTGAATTACTTGCTGAGGGCTCACAGTCCCCTCCAAGTGTCCGAGTGCATCTCTGAGCTCGGGATCTTTGGTGTCTATGTCAGGTGAGGAACTTTTGTTCAGGTCAGGTCAGGTGCTTTTGTTCCAGGGCAGTTCCCTGCTCCTGACGTGGAGCAGGAGCATTTTACCCTCTGTGCTGCCCAAGCACAGCCACAGCACAGGTGTCTGGGGATGTGCAGGTGCAGGGGACAGATGTGACCATTCAGTCTGTGCCCCTGGCAGCAGCTCTGAGCATGTGTGCACACACTGAGCTGCTGCTCTGAACCTGCTGCCAAACGAGCTGTTGGAACATCACAGGGCTCGTGCTGGCAGCTACTGGTGTAATGGGATCTTGGGATCGATGTGTCTCATCCCTGATGGGAGCAATTCCTGCGTTCTGGGTGCAGCCACACGTGTGGCTTTTCTGAAGCCCTGGTGATGTCTGAAATACCTGAAGGCCTAATGCCTGTTCAACCCTAATAGGAGCTGCTTCTGTTTAAAACCCTCATAGGCCATATTTCTGTAGGGTATAAATGAAAGTCCTTTTCACACAGTTTTGGGAACAAAGGTGCTCTGGCAGCGTTCAGCCCCTGGCACTGCCCATTTGCAGAAGGGCCAGTGCAGCCACCACTGCAGAGCCCCAACGTCATCCCTGGGGCTCTGCCCTGCCCTGTGTGCTGACAGGGAAGGTGCATGCTGCTGCCCCAGAGAAATGCCATGAGCTCTGTGCCCTGCAGGGGCTCAGTCTCCCTCTCCTCTGCAGGCAGGGCCAGGAGCTGGTGCTGAACCAGGCCGCCGGTCACCTCCTGCGCACCAAGGCCATCGAGCACGCGGACGGCGGCGTGGCAGCCGGGGTGGCTGTGCTGGACACGCCGTACCTGGTGTGAGGAGCCATGGCCCCACCCTCCTCTCTGCTGCCTGAAGAGCTGATCTGCCCCAGGGATTTCTCCTTAGGGTGTGCTTGTCAAGGTCCGACGTGCTGGAGGCTGTGAGGAGGGACTGTGTGATGCAGCTGCTCAAAGGTCCTGGGTGCCAGCCCCAGCTTCTTCTGATGAAGGAGCTTCCCTCCAGGAAGGAGGATTCCCTTGCTGTGCTTGCTCAGGGGGCCCTGCCCTGGGCACAGCCCAGCTGTGACATCCAGGACTGCAGGGTTCTGGATGTTCCCATGGGGCCTGGCCTCGGGGTAGGGGGATGTAGAGCAAAGGGTCAGTGTGCCATAACAGGCCTTTGTGCTGCTCCCACTTCTGAGCTCCTAGATGCTGCATGATTTCTGGAGACATACACAGCCTAAGGAATGAGAGGAGAAAGGTGGATGGGCAAGTACCAGCCTTTATCTTCATCCAGTGCCTCAGTGCTCTCCAGCTTAAAGAGGAGAACCCAGCTCCATGCACCATGGCCCCTCCAGCCCTCCTTCGTGTGCTGCTGCTGTCCTGATTTCCGTTTTCCCCTGTGCCTGAGGATCCTCAGGGTTCCTGCACCAGGCACAGCTGCCCTGGGTAATTTGCCTCTTGCTTGCTTTTGCTTTGCCCAGCTCCTGTTTTATAGGACTGGGTGCTCATCCCAAACAGTGCCTCTGTGCTACACAGGGCAGGCAGCAGTGCAGGGCAGGCTCCTGCTGCCTCCTGCAGCCCTGTCCAACAGATCTCCACAGGCTGGTGTAAGAGTCCCTCAGATATGGAGGCAGCTCCCCAGGCAGCAGTGAATTGGAGCCTTGTGTGTGTTGATAAATCCTAAATCACCCTGGGTTTGTACCAGTGCATCCCAGTGCAAATCAAACACTGAGCATTTTCCTGTCTGGGAGCCCCAGCCTTGGGAATGGTCCTGCTGAGACTGGGAGCTCTGTGGTGGGGAAGCAAAGGATTTGCAGGGGAGGCAGGGCAGCACAGCCCCAGATCGAAGCACCTTACTCTGGGACCAGCATCAGTGGGTGAGGAGATGTGGCTCTCTCCAGGTTTTATGGATCAGTGGGAACAGCACAGCAGTGGAGGAGTGTGGGCTCTCTTGCTCAAGGTCTTCTGCCTCTTCCTCCAGCCCTCTTTCCTCCTCAGCCCTAAAAGCTGCACCTTTCTGGCAGTGAAGAGCCCAGGCAGCCTCAGCCCAGCCCTGTTAGTTACACAGAACCAGCACAGGCAGAATTCCTGCAGAGTGGATGTGCTGAGTGACAGAAGCAGCACAAAGGCAGAATTCCTGCAGAATGGATGTGCTGAGTGACAGCCCTGCTGGCTCTTTGCTGCTGCGGCATCAATCACCAATCGGTCACCTGGGAAACTGCTCTATTCTTCAGGTGTGACTGAAACTGGGATTCCTGGGTGTTTTGTTGGGGGATTGATTACCCCAAGCCAGAGATTAAAAGGAATGTGCAATCTGACTGCTGTTTGTGCCAGGTTTGTTTGTGAGATCCATGCCTGTGCCTGGAAGGGGACCCCAGGGTGGAGGTGAGGCAGCCCTGAGCTGTGCTGACAGCCCTGAGCCTCCTCACCAGCTCCTGGCACCAGTGCTGCATGAGGGGGTTGGTGACACTGTCCTGTGCTTTCCATGAGCCTGGGAGCAGCACTGGCTGTACACCAGGGAAAAACTGAGGCACAAGCTGCAGCCCTGGAGCCAGCACAGACAGCCACAGAGAATCCCAGTCCATGGAAAAACATCATGCTGGCACCAACCTGCCCATCCCAAAAGCCAATCCTGGTTTCTGGCATGGCCACTCCAGCTGCACTGAACACCCTGGGCTCAACAAGCACACAAGCACCTACCACCCACACACACTCCAAGCCTGTTTCCATTTTGTTTTCTTGAATTTTATTCCATTTCGCATTAAATTCTTGCTGTTTTCCAGCCAAAATTACATAGCTGACGAAGAGTAACAGGAGGAACGATGATACAGGAATCCTGGTCACCAAGGTGGCACAATCCAGTGGTACAGAGCTGTAGGGGCACATGGGACACAGGCAGGCACCAAGGTTATAGGTGACACAGGTGCTGTGCCAGCGAGAGCAGCAGGTAACAAGTGAGATTTGGGATTTGGCCAACAGCCCAGCAAAGCACCCCAACACCTGCCCTGAGCACTCCAACCCAGAGGCAGCTGCTCCTCCTTTCCAGCCCCAAGTCAGCTCAGGTTGCAGGTATTCCTCTGGCACTCCCCAAAACAGCTGTTGCAGCAAGTTTTAAAGCCCATTTCTCCTTTGGTTTAAGTGCAAAATCAAACAGTTCACATGCAGGTTTCATAGAGACATTGCAAAGGAGGTATCAGCCCCAGCTCAGCCCTGGCTGGAGTTAAATGTCCTTCACTGGAGGAAGGATGGCTTTGGCAGGACCCTGGTGCTGGTCAGGCTCTTGGGGAAGAAGTTTGGGGGCCTTTAGCTCTCATCATCCTTAAGCCATGTCAGATTTAAGCAAACACTGACTTTAAACATCTTCCACCATTTTTTCCTGATGAGGAAATGTGTCAGACTCCCACAGCCCTGCCTGCCTTGCTTTCTCTGCAGTAACAGTGATCATGGTGCCTTGGGAGAGGTGTCTCTGCCTGGCTCCATTTCCCTTCCTCCTTTGGTGTAACAGCTCCAAATCCTCCCCCAGGACACAAAAGGAGCATCCAGCTGCTCCAGCTCTGGTTCAGCCAGGAGCTGGTGGCAGCAGGGCTGGAGAAACCAGGGCTCCACGGAACATGTCACACCAAGGCTTTTCCCTTCCTGGCTCCCTGTAGTGTCCATGGCCAGTGAAGGACTCTGGACTGGGGACAACACAGCAGCTGGCACAATACAGTAAGGAAGCAGCAGATCTTGGAATCAGATTGCCCCAGAAATCCTGTTTAAAGCCCAGAGCTCCCTGGAGCCTTGCCCCACTCCCCTGGAGGCTCCGGGAAGCTGTGCTAACAGCAGGACAGGGGATGCAGGATGAGCACAGCTGTGCAGTGATGATGTGGTCGCTGCAGCGCTCCTGCAGCTTGCAGCACTCCGAGGACAAAAGGAAGCTCAGCTGCTCTATGGGCAGTGGCAGATGCACCTCCCAGGCCTGCCTGCACTGAGTAACTCCAGCATCACTTCCCCTCCAGCCCCCAAAGCTCCTTCCCACTGTGCACAAGGTACCAGGGCTCCTCCAGGACATAAAGTAAATTAACACCCTCTCCCCCACCCCCCCAATTAAATTAAAATCAAGAACGAGGTGCTGAAAAGGAGGAGGATGAGTCCCTCTATGCACCAGGCTGACCCTCAGATGTGTGACATCCATCCAGAACATGACAGACACCTCATTCAGGGCATGGACACAGCCTCTCCAGAGCCAGACTCTCCTCGTTCCTACGACTGATACATTCAATTCAACAGGTGAAGGTTTCCTTCCCGGGCAGGCAGCAGCTGTTGAAGGGACCTGCTCATCAGGGGCCACTGCCACTGTTCTGCTCAGCAGGGACAGGTCCTGCTGCTACTGCTTAGTTTCACATCTGCAGTTGAAAAGGTGTTGGATGATGCCCGGGTCTGCCAAGGTGGAGATGTCCCCCAGATCTTGGTCATTTTTGGCAATTTTCCTTAATATTCGTCTGGTGATCTTTCCTGTAATGACAGCCAAGAAAGCGAAGCAGGAGTCAGAATCCCAGAATGGTCTGGGTTGGAAGGGACAATAAAGATCATCTCTTTCCAACCCCCTGCCATGGGCAGGGACACCTTCCACTATCCCAGGTTGCTCCAAGCCCCATCCAACCTGGCCTTGGACACTTCCAGGGATCCAGGGGCAGCCACAGCTTCTCTGGGCACCCTGTGCCAGAGCCCCACCACCCTCACAGGAAACAATTTCTTCCTTATGTCTATTTAATCTACACCTGCCCTCCACCAGTTTAAAACCATCACCTCTTTTCCTTTACTATCTGTCCATATAAAAAGTCCCTCTCGCCATGAGTCAGGATCTCTTCAGCATCCTTAGCAGAAGTGGGAAGTACCAGACCTGTGCATCCTGCTTGGCCTGAGCTTGCACCTCCCCTAATCTGAGCAGCCCTGGACAAGCAGTGCAGGGCTGATCAACTCCCACTGGCAACTGTCCAGTCCTTCCCAGCACCATCCCTGGAGCTCACCTGAGCGGGTTTTGGGCAGGCTGGGGGCATACTGGATGTAATCAGGTGTTGCTATGGGCCCGATTTTTTCTCTGACTGCAAAGAAAAAGAGAGATTTTCATTGTAGGGACAAAGAGAAGCCTCACATCTTTTCCAGTCAGGATAGAAGGGTAAGACACAGAGCCCAGCTCCTGGGACACCTGGCAGGGCAGTGCCTGGGGCTGCTGCACCTGAGCCTCCACACGGTGGGAGGGGACAGCAGGACCTGCAATGCCAACAGGGCCATAAGCCCATCTCCCCAACAGAGACAGAACTCATTTTTTCATTTCCTCCATCTTCCAGAGATGGAACCAACACCATGACCATTTTGATAGAGCAAGGATTGATTCATTCTTGGGTTCCTCCAGAGAAGAAGCTGCCACGGGTCTGTTTCACGTATTCAATGCTGCAGTGTGCAGTAGAACAGCTCTTTGAGAGCAGAGCACAAACACACAGAGCACCACACTAAAGAAACCCCATAATCCTCCCAGGATGTCCCAGTCTGCCAGGGAGAGCCCTGCTGTAAACAAAAGGCCAGTCCCTCATAGGGCTGTCAGCTCCCACGAGGCAGAGATGACATCACATGAGCAGCCAAAGGCCAGGAGAACTAATTTTAGTCTCTGTCAGCCGTGCTCTGTAATCCAGAGGCACCTTGTGGCAGTTGTCCATGCTGCATTCCCCAGACCACAGGCAAGCATCCAAGCCCTTAACCCTTCCATCACCTGTCCTCCCCTTGCCTGCTCCCCAGTATTTCGCTGTTGCTACCTTGTTTTTTGAGCTCATCTGTGAGGTTCTTGGTGAACTCGTGTCCCTCTCTCAGGGTCACAAAGCAGTAGAGGCACTCGCCCTTCAGGGAGTGGGGGTGGCTGACCACGGCAGCCTCGGCCACTGCCACGTGCTCCACCAGGGCCGACTCCACCTCCGCCGTGCTCAGCAAGTGGCCTGGAAACGAGGGGGAGGCAAAGCTTTACACACTTGCAGAAGAGGCCTGAGGCTGTAAAAGGCCCTAAACTACAGATTTGAGAGCATCAGCTTGATGTGCTTGGGAAAGGACAATAGAGAGTGAAACTCATTTCCACAGTGCTCTGGAGGCTGCCAGGTGTCACTCACCTGCAGAAGCCACCTCCCCTGGCTGTTCCCCCTCCCACCTTTAGGCTTCTTCCTGGAACAGGTCATGAACAGTTCACAGTGATGCCTTTCCAAAGCACAGGCTGAGGAGGAGCTGGATTTGGCAACAGGAGACCTGCCCACATGGCCAGCTGGAAGGTGCAGAGGAAGAGGTTGGATCTGCAGAGCCCAGGCTCCAGCCCAGCACTGTGGGGAGGGGCAAGGACACTCTTGGGGCAGGGGCACAACTCAGCCCTGCACACCTCTGCTCCTGTACCCTGACATTCCACCCAGCACTGCTGTCACAGAAAGCCACGGGAAGGTGGTCAACTCCCAGAATGATCAGTTGGAGAATCAGGCACTGTTGGTCAGGTGAAAGGATCTAGTTTGATTCAGGGACAAGTAAAGCAGCATCTCAGAGCCAGCAGGACAAACCTGGAGGATACAGGCTCCAGGAAAGGAGGGAGGGAACTATTAAATAGAGTACATGGAAAATGATAATCTGAGAAGCAGCTGAATCTCAAAGACTCAGTCAAGAGAGGTGGGAGAACCTTCAGCACTCTGAGCAATCTGATCCAGCTTTGAGGTGAGCCCTCCATGGAGCAGCAGGTTGGATTAGCAACCCCATGGCCCTGCTCAAACTCTGTGATTCCCTGTGGCCCTAAATCCGTCAGCAGAGGTGCCCTGGCTGGTTACAGAAGGTTCCCTCCCTCCAAGGCTTTGTCTCCAGGGAAAATGGTGCAGGAAGTCACCAAGTCACAGGCGTGTGTGTCCCTGAAATAACCCTGACCCAGCAACTGGATCCACTTTGAGGACAGGTTGCTGGGCAGAATAACAGATGCAGAACCATGCCCATAAAGCAGGTGGCTTTTGAAATGGATGCAGAAGTGTCACAAAGCACGGTGTCAGAAAGCACATTGGTCCCCACTGAAGACAAAACTCCTTCTTACCAGAAACATTCAACATGTCATCAATTCGCCCTGTGATCCAGTAATAACCATCTTTAT
This sequence comes from Acrocephalus scirpaceus scirpaceus, assembly GCA_910950805.1. Classification (NCBI taxonomy): domain Eukaryota; kingdom Metazoa; phylum Chordata; class Aves; order Passeriformes; family Sylviidae; genus Acrocephalus; species Acrocephalus scirpaceus. The sequence continues at coordinate 3,341,522 of OU383787.1, forward strand.
CTCTTCTGCAACCTAAAAATAGCCAGAAATGAGTGAGGCAGCAGTGCCAACCTTCAGAGCAACTGATAAGGGATTCTGAGGGCAGGACAGGGCAAAATTTCCACTGCTGTCCCCAGGCCCCTGTGCCCACAGCAGCCTGGAGCCCCTCACCATCGCCTGTCACGTAGTACCCAGGGAACTTCTTGAAGTAAATGGTTTCAAACTGCTGGTGCTTTCCGTAGAGCGTGCGCATGATCCCTGGCCAGGGCTGCTTAAACACCTGGGGGTGAGAAACACAGAGCTGGGGCACTGAGAGCCAACCAATAACAGAGGTTTGCACCACAGTGAGAGAGAGGCCAGGGACAGCCATGAGTAGCACTCAGACACTCGCTGCTAGTGCTGATCCACTGGGAAAGTTTCAACAGCTTTGGCCAGGGGGAAGGAGCTTGGCTGAGCAGTTGTTCCCATCCTCCTGCCTTGCCCATGTGTGCAAATGCATTTAATGATCAGCTGTAAAAGCTCCCACAAAGTTATGGCCTTGGAACAATCTCCCACCATCCAAGGGATCCAACTTGTGTGGATCAGAGTTAGTGGAAGTAGAATCACAAACTTTTTAAGGTTGGAAAAGACCTTTAAGATTATCAAGTCCAACCCTCAACCACTAAACCATGTCCTCAAGTGCCACCTCCACACATTTTTTGAACACTTCCAGGGATGGTGACTCTACCCTTTCCCTGGGCCGAAAGATGTGGGTATTCTACCAGGGATGTCCCAGAGCCCACAGAGAATAGCCATAGGGAGTATGGGGATGATCAGCCCTTCCTTACCAGGTAACCTTCTGCTTCTCCTTCCAGCTCTTCCCCTGACTCGCTCAGGATGGCAGGGACCACACCAAAGAAGGGGAATGTCTGCCATGAGGACCAGGGAGAAAGGAGAGATGGAGGTGAATCCCTGCATTAGACCCCCATTAACCAGAGGCAGTGGGAGGCAGGACGAGGGCAGCTTTGGAGCACACAGCACCCATGGGCGTGGCTGCACGGGGCCTGGGATTTTGGGTGGTGGTCACCTCCTCATGTGCACCACTGTCCCCTCACCCTCTGGCAGGCTGCAACCACCCAGCCATGGCACAGACAGGGCCCTGCTGAGGCTCCTGGGGAGGAGAACACAAGTACTCACAGCAGAGCCTGGCTTCATGGGGGTGGCAGCAGGAAGGGGTGTCAGCATGTGGCCTCCCTGCAAAGAGAGGCAAACCCCAGTGAGTTTGGGCCATGCCAGCCCATCCCACAGCTGTGCCATCAGCTGTGGGAATAGCACATCCCAGTCAGGGCTGCCCAGGGCAGGTGTGGTGGTGGGCCCTGGGAAGGATACAGCAATGGATGGGGAATCTGGGAACAAAGCTTTGGAGCTGCTGGAGGAGAGGAAGAGGGGCAGGAGAGCAGTGTCCAAAGCAGAGTTTGGAAGAGTCCCTTTGGAGAGGAAGGTTTCCCCTTGGAGCCTGTTTTGAGTTCCAGGATAGGAAGAGAAGGGGCACATCAGACTTTCCTGGGCAGGCCAAACAAGCAGTCCCCACAGACTCCAACCCTCACTATGGGAAAGCTGCAAAGAGGCTCTGCAGGGAGCACAAGGAACAGAGAGGTGGCAGGGCCACCCAGCAAGGACTCACCGTCTCAGTCTGCCAGAAAGTGTCCACAATGGGACACCTCTCCTCTCCCACCACACGGTAGTACCACAGCCAGGCCTCAGGGTTGATGGGCTCACCCACGGTCCCCAGCACCTTCAGGGACTTCCTGCTGTGCCTGCAGAGAGGAGGGGGCTGGCAGGGGCTCAGCAGGCTGTGGAGCTGTGAGCCTGCAGCACAGCAGAGCCTGCAGGAACCCCTGGGCTACCCAAGATGGACTTTCCAGGTACAGTTCACAGCTTTCTCAACACTCTTCCACAGGACAAGAGAGGAGCCCTGGGTCATTTTGGCACCTCCCACTCAACCCTGCTGTGCACAGCCAACGTCCTCATGCCACTGGGACTGGCACTCACTTTTTGACAGGCTCCTCGCCGTACTTCATCAGCAGCCGGATGGCTGTGGGTGCTGTGTAGAACTTCGTCACCTTGTACTTGTCAATGATGCTCCACATTCTGCCAACATCTGGGTAGGTGGGGACACCTTCAAACTGAGCAGGAGACAGAGCAGTGACACTCTGGGACCTCAGAGCTGTTCCTCACTGCTCCCCACCTGCAGCACCTGCCCAAGCAGGAGGAGCCAAGGAGCAGCTGGACCCCAGCATGTCCTTAGAGGGGTACCACACAGTGAAACCAGCCCAGATCAAGGACCCCCCTTGCTGGGCAGGTGTCATCCCCCCTCATCCTAGCAGATGTCCCCTGACACCCCTTTGCAGCACAGGCACTTGGGTGGCCACCACAGTGACACAGTCCCACCAGCCCAAATGACCCTGCCCATGTGGCAAAGGGCAAGAGGTGCAAACACTGTGACAGAATCACAACTCAAAGTACCAAGAACTCCCTAAAGGCCTCCCCCAATATAACAGTGGTTTTCCCTGCTTGCATTTCCCTGGGGATTCCTGGGCACAGGTCTCTGGCTCCCTGATCTGTTACACTGCCAAGAGAGACACAGGCACAGGAGTTAAACAACAAGTTGTCAAATCAGCATCAGCAGGGAAAACATCACTCCCTAATCGAGTTTTTCCATTAAGTCAGAGCAGCCTTGGCTCCATTGATACATGAGGCTTGTACTTTTATGGGAAAGAAACTGGGGAGCATTTTAAAAAATTAACCAGCCAAAAGCCACACACAAAATTCTCCCCAAAGCAGTACCCTGTACCCTCCCTGGAGAGCATCACCCTTCCTCACAGAGCCCTGCACACCATCACAGAGCAACACAGGGATACAGCTCAGCACCACCATCTCCCTTTTCCTGGAGTGAAAGCATCACTGGCACACAGCACTCACCAACACGCTGGTGGCCCCGTTTGCCAGTGGGCCGTAGGTGAGGTAGGAATGTCCCGTTATCCATCCGATGTCGGCCGTGCACCAGTACACATCCTCAGGTTGGTAATCAAACACGTATTTAAAGGAGGTGGCAGCAAAAATCATGTACCCACCCACAGTGTGCAGCACACCCTGTGAGGAGAAGGCACAGGAATGTCAGGGTGAGCTCCCACCATCACCCTCACCCTGCCAGGTCCAGCTGAGCATCCCTAAGCTCCAACAGCAGCTGAGCAGGAACAACCAGCGCAGCCCCTTTCTAAGAGCTCTTTGGCTCCTCTTCCTGCTGGGGCCTCCCAACTCCCCCTTCACCAGTTCCCCCAGCTGAGGGGTTCCTGTGGCTCAGTCTGTCCTGTGCAGGCAGCTGGGAGCACACCTTGGGTTTTCCAGTGGAGCCGCTCGTGTAGAGGATGAAGAGCTCGTCCTCGGCATCGCACCACTCGGGCTCACACTCTGTGCTGGCACCGTGCATCAGCTCATGCCACCACATGTCCATGGCTGGGTCCCAGGGGCTCTGAGGAAAGCACAGGATTGGAAACAGGCTTGTCCAAAACCAAGAGAGGAGGGATGAGGAGCCCAAACCTTGCTCCCCTCACGGGCCATCCAAGGGGGTGTTCACAGCACAGCCTGCTGCAAACCATGCACCAGAGCTGCAGCTCCCACTCCAGAAGCTCCTTTTTACAGCCCACAGCCACAAGGAAAACCTTTAAACATGGTCTGGCTGCAAGACCTGAAGCAGAGTGTCCAGACCACAGGTAACGGCGATGAATTCCCGTGGGTGGCAGCAGTAGCCAGCAGAGGCTGGCAGTAGCTGCTCTGAGCTGTTCCCACAACCAGGCTCCTCCCGCCCTGTGGGGCTGCCCTGAGCTGCAGTCCCACAGCAAAGCAGCAAGCACAGCCACACGTCCCACAGCCACCTGTCCCACACACTGGTGGGGACCCTGAGGGCAGCACAGCCCGAGACAAACAGCAGCATTGTGGGCTCACACCACTTGGCCCTGCAGGCCCCCCCAAAAATCTGTTCTCTGGGTGTTAAGGTAATAACTACCCTGCTACAAAGCGACTGCACCAGTGCAGAGCCATCCAGCACTGGCTGACTGAAGATGCCAGAACTGTGACAGAGCCACCAAGCCTGTGCCTGATGGGCAGAGGTCACTGTGAGGGTTGTTCTGGCTGCCCAACTCTCCAGGGTGGTGGCTTAACAGGACAAGACTTAACTTCCCCTGACCTTCTCACCTTTCTTCAGAGAAGCCTGGGGAAAGCTGGGCAGGGAAGAACCCCAACCTCAGCTCAGACCTCCCCTTCCCACACCTCTGTGACGGCAGGCATCTGACCCAGAACCCTGCACATTTCCTCCTCACAAAGCCAGAGTCTCCACAGCTCCCTCAGCTGGGGTGCACAGACAGCTGCCACATGGTGACTCTCTGCTGCCCTAAAGATGTTCATGAGACATCTAGAGGCACTGGGACCCCACAGCCCAGCACACAGCTCCCACACGTGGTGCAAGGGGACACCAGCTGCTTGACAGTTTGGCACAACTGAGCCCACTTGGAAAGCTTTCATGGACCCCCACGGCTCCTGGTTTTACCTGGCAAAGCAGTTTCCACAATTCTGTCCCTCCAGCAAGCTCCCAGCAAGGCACCGGGAAAACAAGCCCAAGCTTGTTTTCTCTTGCATCCCTCCTCAAAGGATCCCTGATCTAGCACCCAGCCTCCAGTGCCCCAGGGAGGAGGTCAGACCCATGGCACTGTGTGTCTCTGCCTGCTCTGGGGGTCCAGAGGCCACAGCTCTTCAGATGAGGCAGGCAGAATCCACATGCGGGGTCTGGAGATCCAGGATTGCTGCCTGTGGCCAGGAAGCTGCAGGTGACCCCTGCCAGGCTCACCACAAAGGGAAGTGCACTGGAGAGCTGCTTTTGAAAGGCAGAGAGCCAAATCCTGACCTGGATGCTGACACTGCATCCCAGTGGCTCTGCACTAGCCTGGCAGCATGCTGGCCTGTGCCCAGGGGTCACGGATGTGGGGCTGTCTCTGGAAGCACTGGTGGCACTGCATTCACCCCACGCCGTGGGCAGCTCTGCCAAGCTGGGTGGGCTCTGTCACTGACATGCACCTGCTGGCACCACGGTTAGGAGGGCACATGTGGCTGGGCAGCCAGAGCAGTTAAGGGAGGTGGGGAGCTGCATGGGAAGCAGAGGAGAGGTGCCAAGAAGAGGAAGGCAGTGCTGTGTGTAAATACCTTGGGATGGAGTCTCTGTGAGCTTTCAGTCTTTTTTTCCTGTTAAAAATCCACAAAGAGGGTGTGAAATCTGGGAAGCGGAGGATCCACACCGGGCTTTGCAGGCAGGGAGCTGGAAACCCACAGGCCCAGATTTGGGAATCACCCTGGCAGGCTGGAAAACGCTCAGATCCAGGGCCAGGGCATGAGATGCCCTCTGAGCAGATGCCTGCCCATTTCCATCACCTTCTCTGGGTACCAGCTGCCTCCAGGGCAGGTCCCCAAGGCCACCCCCTGCACATGGCTGGCTGAGGACAGAGGCACAGAGCCAGCCCACGGACTATCCAACAGCTTCACACAATGGACAATAAAAATGCATCCACGAGGGAAAGAATCCTCAATGAAGTGTCCAAACCAGTAGAGCAGAGAGAACCAAAGGGTAAGAGACACCCTCCAGCCTCCCCCCAGGATATTCTGCACAAAAACCTCACCTCACCTACTGGAACCAGCACAGGGACAGGCTGCCCTGCAATCACCCTGCCAGGGAAACCTCACACAGGAAGGCTGGTCTGCTCCAGTTTTCCCAATCCTTTGCATCTACCTTCCCCTAACAAGAGAAGGGGCAGAGCAGGCTGAGGAACATGGCCAGGCTGTCAAACAAAGAGCAACACCCCAATAAAATTAACACAGCTGAACAAGGGAAAATAACTCAAGGGTAGAGAATCTGCTGGACTTCTTGTTCCAGGGATGTGCACAGACCACTCCTCCTGAAAGCAGAGTCTAAAGCTCAAATACTCCCCGAACACAACCAATTCCTAAGCCAGCAGCAGCCTGGGGATAACAGTGCAAATAATCACCCAACACAGAGGGACAGAAGACAATGTGGCAATATTTGGAGCTGTGGGGTAGCTGACAGTAACCTGTCTTTGAAGCAGGTAAGGGCTGGGCACAGCAGAGCTGCTCAGCAGCCTCAGGAACTCAGCAGGCAGCCACAGCTCCACTACACCTTCTCCTCCTTCCACCGCTGTCTCACCACATGCCTCTGGCCCACATCCTCTCATCTGCTTTCAGTTGCAAAGTCCCAGCCTGGGAGCTGACAAAGTCCCTGTGCCAGCTGACAGACCCTGCACTGCTCTCAGCAGAGGATTGCTGCGCTGTCATGGGGCTGCGCTCAGCTCACGCCATGAGCACAAATCTCCTGGGCTTCCTCCCCTGCTGCCACTATCACAGTTACAGTGCAGTTCAGCATTGGTCTTTGCACAAAAGGGGAAAGAGACAAAGGTTTAGGAAGGAAAAGCCTTTTACTAGGTAGAGGAGAATGGGCATCTTGTCCCTAGGGGCTTCGGAAGATGTACCCAGAGGTCCTGTGGGCTGGAAGGAAGCAGCAGGGAGAGGATTTTGGAAAGGAAAAGGAACCATTTTTCAGACCATTCTCACAGCAACAAGAGCAAGGAGGGGTGAAAACAGGAACAGGAGTCAGAACAGGAGCGTTCAGGGAATCACTGCAGTGGTTTTACACTGATCAATTTGCTGGTGTCAGGCCTATGGTTAATAAAACCCCCCTCTCATCCCACCAGGAACACACCTGCACTTCCTGGCACAGCCTTTTCAGAGGAGGAGACTTGGTGCAGGTCCCGTCTACTGCTATCTCTTCCCTGCCCAGGTGCTTCACCACGATGCACTTTTTCAAAGAGGATCCCCTGTAAAAGGCAGGAGCTGTCACACTGGGCTGCTCAGGGGCTGAGGCAGCTCTCCATGGGATTCATAGGCAGCACTGAAGGCAGGGCAGGGGCCTGGAGCTCCTTTTGCTGAGCTGCCATGCAAACTGGAGGTACACCATGAACTTCCAAGGACATCAGCCACAGGAACAGCTCAGAGAGCAGGGACAGTCTGTGCACAGCTTATTGGCAATTTATTAGGTGTGACTCCTGGGGAGAAAGTGGGGGTCCCCACACGTCTCTCTCCCAGGACACTGCTGTGGAAATTGCTTACGAATCCCAAATTTGCCTGCCTGTGACCAGGAACAAACTGTCCTACCAGGAGATGTTAGTGGCTGCTCCAACCCCTAGGCATGACTGACTGTCTCAGAGGGAGGAAAGGCTTCTGAAGCATGATTATACATCAAGGAAAGGTGTAGGTGTTTGCCTCCTCATGAGGGCAAAGACAGCCTACAAAACACTGAAGAATGATCTTATTTCCCCTCAACCCTGTTCAGGGTATCAACACAGTCTCCATTAGTTAATTCCCAGCTTCAGGATCACTTCTGTCCTCCAGGTACTTATTTTTACAGACATGAAGACTTATGTTCTCTTAAAGAGTGTGAATTTCTAACATGCAGACTATCTGCCCTGAATTCCCATGTTTGATCTAACACACAAACCCACATTCAGTCTCACACAAGCCACACAGATGCTGTGTCTGCAAGCTTGGCAAAGCTGTTTCACCAGGATTATTTCCCTTTCTGTAACATCTGATGACTGTTTGTGTCAGACCTGCTGCAGAATCTGCCCACCTATGACAACTCCCATTTGTGTAGGAGCAGATTCTGGCAGCGATGCCCTTTTCTACAAGGGAATCCAAACTTACTTGTCTTTACATTTCCGGATGGCTTCGTCTGCAATCTGCTTCAAATTGACCAGTTTGTCCCCTCGATAAAAGGCATCTGCAAAACAGGGAGGGAAACATCAGAGGGTCTTCCCAGTCAAGGCAGCCTGGGACAGCTGGAGCAACAAGCAGTTTCAGGGGGGCAGAGCAGAGCTCATGCATTGGAGTGAGGGGAAGCAGACAAGCAGCTGATGGGAAAGCTTTCCTAATGCACCCTTTTAGCCTAGAGTAACAGATGCCAAAAGAACAGTAGAATTCCTTCTCTGGGAGAGGTCCCAGTTTGACCTGAGGTATCTCTTGGGAATATTCTGTGGGAAATAATCCAATGCATCCAGAACATAGCTTGCAGTTCAGTCAGTCCTTTTCATACCACAGGAATTAATAAAAACACTATTTCTTGCACTTTTGGAGAAAACAGCTGGGGAAATGCAGTGGGCTTACATGCAACTATTGCCACATTCTTGATCCATTGCTGTACAAGGCTGGGAGCTGCAGCAGAAATGTGCTTAAAATTGGGAAGTGTGGGAATTCTTACATTAGGCCTGCCTCATGATACATCTTGCTAACATCTAGCTGATTTTGAGGAGGAACATGGATGAAAAGTGTTTGGAAACATGCTATTAGCAGCTGGTGACATCAAGATTTACAGGACAAACTGGAGGGCTGCTTGGAGGTTTCACCACATGTTTGGAGTGGGAAGAACATTTGGGCACAGCTACAGTACTGTACATGCTTTGGGAGGCTCAGCTGAGGTACTGGCCCTCCCTGTGCCCCTTCCAGGCTTCTAAAATAAAGACCTCTCAGCCAGCAATAGGAAAAGAGTTGCTCAGACGTGTGTTCTACCTGCTGTGATGAGGAGAGAGCAACCGCAGTCAAGGATCCGCTCGCACAGGGAGTCTGCAGAGAAACCTGCAAACTGCCAGAGAGCACAGCAGAGTCAGCAAGGACACACAGAAACCCAGCCCCAAACCCCCACAGCTGCTGTGCTGTTCACCCAAGGCAAATGATTCACCACCGGGCACTGATGGAGAGAGCTAAAGGAGCTCACTGCACAGTTAATGTAGGGAAAACAGCAGCATCTTTATTGAGCGTCCATCCCTCTCATGGTCAGCACTCATCTTTCCAGCTCCTCTCCCAAAACCAAGAGCTGCTCCCCTCAGAGCTCAGCACCAAGAGCAGCACAAAGAGCTTGTTCCTACCACAACAGAGTGCAGAGCTCCAATCCTGGCACAGGCCAGCATGGCTATGACCAGCTCCAGGATCATTGGCAAGTAGATGGAAACCCGGTCTCCTTTTTTCACCCCTATGGAGGGAAAGTGAACGTGGCATTTGTCAAAATGAACACGTTACATGGCAAAAGAACAAGATAAATAAATAAATAATTTTAATTCCACATTTATATGCACACAATAAGGCTTCAGCTGGAGTTCAGAGCTGAAGCAGCCTTGGGTTTTGCCTTTCAAGCACTATGGCTCTTGAGAGATGATGACAATGAACAATCCGTGTTCTCATCTGCCTCCCTGAATGAAGCAGGAAAGTAACCAGAGCCCACTGCTTGTTGGAAAACCCCTGAGCATGAAGTTTTGAGCACTGATTTCTTCCTTGTACAGCTGATATGATCAGCACTGATCAGTCTTCACAGACAGAGCCAGGAATGAATCTATGTGTTGCAGAGCAAATTGATGAGAATTACTCAACAGACTGGCAACCACACAAGCAGTGACCCCAAACTCCAAACCCTTGGCCAAATGCCTCCCAGTATCCAGTGCTCCTGTTGCCCCAGCTGTGTACCTTGGCTGCGGAGGACATTGGCAAACTGGCAGACTTTGTGCAGCAGCTCACGGTAGGTGATTTTCGTGGAATCCCCAGGTTCATTCCCTTCCCTGGAAAAGCAAGATAATCTTTGTTACTGTGCAGCAGTACAAGGTAAGAGTGACACTGAAAACTGCTCAGGCCAACAAATACGTCCTCACATGCCCTTCCGAGCATAGAGTAACCAAACTCCAGAAATCCAGTTCTGGACTAAAATTCTCCAATAGTAGGAAAACTTAATCCTAAGTGCCCACCCCTTGTGTAGATCACTACTGAAAGCAATTAAATGTGTGAAATGGAAATATCGGCACTGTCAGAGAGGCAAGAAGAGTTCAAAAGAACCAAAGCTAAGAGTGCGCAGGCTCAGGAGCACTCTGGGATTTATGGCATGGCTCCCTCACCCCTGGGTGCCTGCAGATATCTCCGCATGAAACATGGGCCAATGTGCAGCAACACCCAGCCCCCGAATACCTGACATCTGATGGGCTGCAATGGGATGCCAAGGCCTGTCTTGTTTTCCAAGATCATGTATAAATACACCCATGTATGTTTGCTCAGTGTCATGCCTGCTCTGCCTTATTTTCCCTGTGCTCCCCTGTGAACCAGCTCCAGGCTCCTGCAGCCCAGGCTCTGATGCGAAGAAGAGCCAAGGGCTGCACTCGGAGAAGGGACAGGAATGTCACATCCCCAGGGAAATGGCTTGCTACTGAAGTAATAAACAGCTAATTTTAATGTGACTCAACACTTCAGCCATGCAAATGAAGTGGCACTCCCAAAGTATCAGGAGACTCATAAAGAATTTGACGTGACTTCACAGTGGAGAAATAGGAGCCTCCTGCACCCAGGAAGGACAGACACACTTTTCCAGGTCTCTTCAAGGAAGCCAGCACAGAAACTCCAGTGATCCATAGATGAATAGGGGTATCACATCACTCTCAGCTGCCAGTGCTTCTGGGAAAGTGTCCCCTTAGCGTGTGCAGTCAAATGAAAAGCACCACTGCTGCTGGGGAGAGGCCAGGAAGCACCTCCATGCCATGTGCTCCTGCAGCGTTGCAGCCAGGCTCTGCCTAGCTCTGAAACAGAAACTTCTCCTCTTCAACATGTCAAACAGAGCACTCCAGAACTAAGTACAGAACTCTAGCAAAAATCAACCACTTCCCCCAGCAACACAAAGAGCAGGAAGGCTTCTGGGATGCAGAAAGGCGTAAAACAACACTCTAATTTCCCAATTAATTCTGTAAATCATGCAATTCTGTGCCAGCACAACAGTGACCACATGCTCCAACGGCAGACATGGTCCTGGTGGAGAAACCACAAGAGCTGGGAGAGCCTCACTGATACAAGCTCTGCCCCTGCCCTATGTAGAACAGGGGTTACAAAACTGGTAGATACACCTGGATCATCATTTATGGATCTGCTGCTTACACACTTGCCTTATCCCTCTTCATATCCAGTTACACTCCTGGCTTCCACAGTGCTCTGCAGCAATTGGGACCATGGATGCCTGCACTGACACAGGACAGGGAATCTTCTCACCACTGGTGGCTGGAAGGTACCAGCCTTGATATTTTATGCAAGTTTGGCCCCTTCTAAGTGCAAAGGGGAGAGACACAAGAATACAAAGCTAAAGCAAAGCGTGGGAACGTGAACCAGTGCCCAAGGCAGGCAGCTCAGCCTTGACATCCCAGCATTTTCCTCTCATTTTTCCATCACAGCCAGAAGCATCATTTTGAGCTAAATGACATGTGAAACTATTAGTCAAGGTCCCTTACAGCAGTACTCTCAGCTAGGAAAGGGAAACCAGGAAATCAGTTTCCCTTTTCATTCTGTTACTTGAGGTCAAAGATGCAAGAGCTGATTCCAGTGCTGGGCTGAGCAGCTGTAACTGATCTGGCTCACAGGAACAGCATCTGCTCCAGCTGTGTCTGGCTGCACACTGAGTGCCTTCCCTCAACATCCAGGTTTTCCTTTGTACACCTACATCAAGGCTGGTGCTGTACAAACCTGCTTGTGTCCAGACGTGCAGGATCACTGTGTGTGCAGCTCTCTCCTTGGCCATGAGCCTTGCTATGGAATAGCTCTTAAAGGACAATTATCATGCTTCCAAATGCAAGCTGAAGTATCCCAGCCCACTAGTCCCTCACCTGAAGGTCACTGGGGTCTGCTGGGCACCACAGGCAGGCCCTGTGGAAGCCAGCCCCCAGCTCAACAAACAGGGCAGGGAGGAAGGATGTCCCTTTGTCCATGCTCTGGCCCAGCAACGGATCTCATGACAGCCTTTACTAAGAGAGGAACACAGAAGGAGGAAAGACTAGAACAGGCTGCCCAGGGCCCTGTGTGCTATTTGGGGGCTGAGCAGCCAAGAGGAGAGGCAGCCAGGTCACCCAAGCTGTGGGTTCTCAGGGGAGCAGCCGTGCACACGGTGCTCATGAGGGACACAGATCTGTCCTGAGCCACCCGGCACGAGGCATCACTGGGACATTCCTGCTCTCCCTGCACGAGAGGCACATCTCAAATACGCCAGGTCCTCCTCCTTGGCAGGATTTCGCAGGACATTCAGGCCAAGGAATGTACCCAGGCTTGTCCTGAAGGCCAGAACTAAGGACTCTTGCGTAAGGCACTGCAAGAAAAGCACAGAGCAGAGTCAAAGAGAAGTTAAAACTTTTGCGAGGATTTTCAGGAGGCTTTCAAAGTCCTTTTCATCCATTTGCGTGACTGCAAAACAGCTCCCCTAGCACCAGCAGGGCAAACCTCAGGCTTCAGATTTAAGAATATCTTTTGTTCAATGGGAAACAAATCACGTCCTTGTTTCTACAGGACAAGATGCCTCCTTTCAATGCATCTCCGGCCAAGGCCTCAAGCAGTCTCCCAAGAGCAGGCAATTGCTTTACGTCTCCCTACCTCTGAAAATAGTCTGGAGTGCCCACAGCTGTACTCAGCGGGCTACAGCAGCACTCAGACTGCTCAGGCCTCTGCTCTGGCACAAAAGCCCAATGAATGGTGGATTTTTAGACAGGGCACTTAAAGGAATGCCCATTTGCATGCTATTGAGTACTCTGCATCAATACTGAGCCTGTAAACTCGTGGCATCCAAGTTCTGCCAGCAGCATCTTCTCAACAGTGCCCATCTGACATAAGCAAGAGCTGTCAGCCCTGAGCATCTCATATGGGCTCCCTTGTCCAAATTCAACTGAGAAAGAAATAAAACTGCGAAAATAAACCTCACTCCTCTGAAAACAGCACCACAGAACTCACCTCCGCAGTTCTAACCCCACCAAATCCAACACTCCCCAAATTCATTTTTTTTAACATCTACTGATGAAAATAGTTGGCAGCAGTGCTGCTGCGATTGTTCATGTGCAATCTGTACTCTCACAGCAAGGCTTCCTCTGAAAGGAAAATCCAACTCTCAGCTCCCCAAACATCCCAGATACATCATTAGATGAAATGATGGTGAAGCATTAGTGAGTTTGATGTATTTTTCATCTTCAAACCAAGTCCTACATTTAGCAACTGTAATCCAAAATTTTACAGTATCATCTGGCTCATGGCAAGAACGCATTTGAAATTTTTAGCACTTGAGAAGCCTGTGTTTTACATACTGCATGTTGTGTGAATGCTCAGCTGGAGAAAGGCAAGTTTGGCCATATGGAATACATACACAAGAAATTCTTCCCTGTGAGGGTGGGGAGGCCCTGGCACAGGGTGCCCAGAGAAGCTGTGGCTGCCCCTAGATTCCCGGAAGTGTCCAAGGCAGGGCTGGATAGGGCTTGGAGAAACCTGGGATAGTGGAAAGTGTTCCTGCTCATGGCAGGGAATAGAACTAGATGACCTCTAAGATCCCTTCCAACCCAACCAATTCTGATTCTAAGATTTCCACTGAACCACCCACTGACTCAGTAAAAGCAAGTTCTTCAACTAAACACACAGATGCACAGTTGGAAGCCCTCTGAGGCAGGTCTTCTCCTAGAAATTGTGATTTGTTGAAGAAGTCAGGTTTCCTGCAAAGAGAAGAGTTTTTTATCTGCCTGCAGCCAATCTTTGCCAGGGCCAGACACCCCAAGGGCATTGGGGACCATCACCACTGCCGTGTGCAGGATGGCAGTGCCCAGCCCTGTTCAAAACAGATCCCTGTCAATATATGAAAGGCAGCCCAGGCTCTGCGGAGCTCTTACCCTCCTGCTCCCTTCTGTAGCAGTTAAAACAAGGGGCTCTCCACTTCAGAGCAGATGCTGTGACACACACAAAGGCCCACAGCACAGACTCCGCCAGCGTCTGAGCAAGGAACAATTGCATGGAGAAGTCACTCAGGCAGGAGAGGAAGAAAACCAAACACTTGTCACCTCTGTGGCACTACCACATTTACAGGGGGCTCACAGACTGCCTGCTCAGCTGGGAGTTTGACCTTGGAGGTGCAGAGCAACAGAGCTGTTTCATCTGATACCCAGGTAGTAAATCAAGGTTAAGCTTCCCTGTTAGAGCCACCATGCAGGTGAGCAAGTGATTCAGTGCTGTACATACACAGTGTAGTAGGGAAGGTGGTTTGTAGGAGCAGGCAAGCATTTCTGCAGAGTCCCATTAGCTCAAGCACTGACCCTGTGGAGCAGCCAGGGATGAGGAGCAGCAGGGTGGGTGGAAGAGGGATGCAGTGCTCACATGCTCTCCTGGACATTTGCACCAAAGCAGGTTAAGAAGTTCCTGTGCTCTGCCAAGCACCAGGGTTGATTACAAGACTTTACAAAGCATGGTCTGCTTCACCTAACCAAGTGAGCTGAGCCCGTCTCAGCTGTAGGGTGACAAACACAAGGGAGGGACAGGAACTCAATGCCTGTGGTGACACACACTTCCCCAGAGCACCCAAACAGATCAAGCAAAGCTGACCTGAAAATGAATCACCAACATTTTTTGGTTCTTCTCTTTCACCACATTTCTAGAGAAAAGTTATTTGCATCACTTGTTTGAGTAACAGATGACTACAACTCCCTAGGCAAAGCTGCCCCAGCAGTGGCACAGAACAGCAGGAAGCATGGGTTGCATTAATGGCAATTACAGTTTTCAAAGGAATTGAGGATGATAATTGTGGTTTACAAGCGCTACAACACCACTGAGAAGGTGATGTACAGGAGAAAAGGAGGAAATAAGGCCAAGCAAGTGAAGTGTTAGAAGTCTTCAAGATCTGCCAGACCATCTGCATATCGGCACAGTCAGAAACAGAAAATCACAGACCAAACCAAGTTAGGGACAAAGCCAAAGCCTTTCTGATCCCTGGAAATGCTCCCACTGAGGACCAAAGGGGCTGCAGATCATTTAAATTTCTCCTCTAAGCTCCTGTGAACGCATAACTCACTCCTTTTGCAAATGACAATGGCTTTAAACTGAAAGAGAGTAGGTTTAGATTGGATATTAGGAAGAAATCCTTCCCTGTGAGGGTGCTGAGGCCCTGGCACAGGGTACCCAGAGAAGCTGTGGCTGCCCCATCCTTGGGAGTGTCCAAGGCCAGGTTGGATGGGGCTTGAGCAACCTGGAATAGTGGAAGGTGCCCCTGCCCATTGCTGGGGGGTGGAATGAGTTTAATGTCCCTTCCAACCCAAACCATTCTGTGATTGAGTAAAAGCAGTAACTCAAAGTTACCAAGCACAGGCTGGGGGCACCTTAAAGGTAAATTTTCAGAGCACAGCAAACCATCTCAAAGCTACCAGGTCTCATTTTCTGACTGGCAGAGATGTGATGGAAGCCCACAGAGCCATTTTTCTTAATGCAGGACAAAGGCTCTGCATTTTACCTACTGGAACACATCTTTAAGAAAACACGGATTCCCAATTTGGAAAAGGTGTTGTAAGAGGGAAAGAAGCCTTTACCAGATGATGCCATGTCCCAGGAACAATATGGACAGTGGGAAACCACAGAGAGACTCAATGATCTCAAAGATCTTTTCCAACCTAGTTAATTCTGTGACTCCAGTAGAGCAGAGATGGTGACTGAGGGAACATCCACTCTAGAACACCTCTGTTGCCATCTAAACTAAAACATGCTCAGAGCCCAAAGTCTCTCCTAAACATGGAACCAAATGCAGCATGAGAGATCTTCAGCTCCTGCTTTACCAGCAGCCTGTCCCCAGAGCAGCGTACAAAGTAAAGAAAGGAATTTTCTTGCTGCAGTGACAGTTCTTCACGTGCAAGGTCACCGGGAGCGGCCAGGAGGGCTCCTGGCTCCCTGATCTGTTCCACATCCAGAATTAGAGCAGCCAAAATGCCAGGCAGAGCTGGGCCAGCCAGACTCCTGTCATGTGGGGAATGTGCTCACGTGTGAGCTGCATGGGCAGCGAGCGCCCCGGGCGTGCTCGGCCACTGTGGTGTCAGCTGCTCACACACCTCCTGCCACAACCTGGCCTCGGCTCTTCTTAGGACAGCCCCAAAAACTGCTGCCTGAAAAGGGTTTGCCTGGACATATCTTGGTTTCTTAGGAACAACAGCAGCCAAAATTGAAAAAAAGTACGATTTCTCCCCATGACGCAACCTTGCTTATGCCACGTGAGAGAGGAATGGCACTCGAGTAAAGACAGCCTTTTAAATTTGTTTTTGAGAAAATAGATTACATTGAAACATGAAGCCTGGGCAAAGCAGTTGTGCAAGATAATCAGAAAAAGACACCCTTTCATCAGGAAAAAACCTCTGGTATTTGCATGGATTCTTCAATTTAGAAATGCTCTTAAATACACAAACAGATGGGTCTGCAGCAGGTCTGCAAAAAACCTCCATGAGAACATTTCATAATAATGGGGCAGACTGCCAAGCCCTGCCCATGCTTAATGTCATCATCTCCCACCAGAGTAATGTAAAATTCCCAAAGGAGTTCTGGGAAGACTGAGGTTTCCTGAGCAGCAGGTTTACCAGAAAGCTCAAGCCCACCATCACCACACTTCAATCTCCTTGCGTCACAACACGGATCAAAAAAGAAGAAGTTGCATAATGACAGAGCTCAACTTGGGAGGGGCTGGTGAAAAGGTTTCCCACTGTGTTCAGAAGTATTTGGCAGCACTGAGAGAACATCGTTGAGAAAACCTGGGAACAGAAAGCCTAGGGAAAAGAATAATCTTATCGGTTTAATACCATCACTTCCTAAATTCATACAGTTGACTTTAACAACTGCATTAAAACCATCCATCAGTTTTGCCCTCCAGTGTCCCCCATACACTTAGGTAGGACCTAACAAAGCTCTGCTCTCAAATCCATCTCTGAGCCAAACCATCCCAAATTAAAGCTGATCATGTATCTAGCATGAATGGGCTCCTGTTGCTGTGAAGAAACCCCAAGAAGCTGTGTCAAAGCAGGAGCCCTGTGCTCTACAGGGCACAATGTTCTGTGTTCAGCCCCAGGCCTATCCCCTTCAGCCCAGCTGACTCCAACACAGGCACCAGGTATTCTAAAAAACAGCCAAAATGGAGCTTATTTCTACAGGGACACTGGATCACCATTTGCTCTTTGATCAAGGAATCAATCCTCTACTCACTTTTAAAAACAGTTATATGGACACACAGCCTACAAAGCAAACACCTAACACCCTGCATGGTTGTTACTGTCCCACAGGAAAACCACGTCCATCTTTCTGTCCTTCCTTCTCATTAAATACATTCCCAGCTACTCTTTGTATCTGCAGCCTTTCAGAAGCTGAACAAATACCAGAGGCATCTAAAGAAATAATATTTATCTTATGCAGCCCAACAACTCTGCCATACTCTGAGCAATCTTACACCACAAAGCCCAGCTGGAGGTGGACACTGCTCAAAAACCACTCTTTATTTATTAACCTGACAAAATTCGCTCCAGTTATCCCACTCATGCCAGGCTATGCCCTAATATCTACTTCAAACCCCCTTTCTTTTACCTCTAAAGGAATCAACACCTCCCACCTCTGCTGGTTCATCGCTGACACAGACAAGTGAACTCAGTGCCATGGGATTTGTACACCCTGGGCTCACACACGAGAGCCAGAACACTCCAAGGGAACAGTTTCGGGGAAGATAGGATTGACAGCAGCCAGCAAATCCCTCTTCAAGGGAAATGTACTCTCACCCTGGCACATTTGACTAGGTAAGTCATTTTACGAGTCATACAGACCACATGTAAATACCCTGGTCATGGTGTCAGCAGCCACTCTCTGCTGATAGGCTCAGCAAGGAGAATTTGCTCCCTGTGGCTTCACGATTTTCCTACTTGCTTGATACTGAGTAACCATCAAGTCAAGAGGGAAAGCATCTACTCTAACTCTTACTTTCTGAAGTAATTTAAAACATGGGAGAACAACCAGTGGAGAAAAACAACAGTTTTTTGCATATTTTATTTAGGGGAGAGGTTTTTAAAAGCAAATTTTAATTACTTTTTAAAAACCAAAATAGTCATATAGCGTTGCAACAGAGGTCATGTGCAATACCCACTCACGTCACAGACTTTGGCTGCCCTCAGCCAGCACTTGTAACCCCACCAGCCAAGCCCACTAAATGCTACAGAAGAATGTGCCAGTTCGACATGAGAGGAAACATTTTAGATGTTTACCATCAGAGGGGTTTTCAAAGGAGCATGGACTATTTTTACCAGTCCAGTGGGAGCAGGGCTTATATTCAGTACAAAACAGCTGATTGTTTGTTTAAACAATTTACAGTTGGGCTGTTGAACAGACCCTGGATGAAGCTTCTGTAAGTAAAATAATCAACGAGCCGCCTGCAGCTGGGAAATGCCCCATTTTGGAAAATAGTGGCATCTCTGGCAGGAACATTCTGCCAAATTTTGAAGAGCTTCTAAAAAGCTCTTCAAGGTTTTTAGGCAAGGCAAGGCAATTTCAACGGAGTCTCAAACAATATCCATAATAGGCATGGTAGGAAATAAGGCTTTTCATCAGATTTTCAGTGGACATTTCAATTTCATGCATCATAAACCTCCAGAGGTAAAGGCTAGGTGTCACCTGCTGGAATCTCGTTTAGAGAACATCTTTTAGAAGATGGTCAGTGGCAACAGGAATGGAAAACATGCTTCACTACCACTGAATGAATCATAAAATGGATGGTTTGGGTTGGAAGAGAACTTAAAGACAATCTGGTTCCATGGGCACAGACTCTTCCACTAGACCATGTTGCTAAAAGCTCCGTCCAGCCTGGCCTTGACCACTCCCAGGGACGAGACAGCCACAGCTTCTCTGGGCACTATCAGGTAGCCAGGTGTGACAAAGCAACCAGAAAGGCCCCCAACTTCCTTGAGGAATTCCCTTGAAGAAGGGAGGTGACATCTATGAAAATGAATTAATGGCAAACGGCCAGGGCTCACGATTTCCTACCGCACCTCATTTCAACATTTCCAAGTGATGTACAGAAATGCAAACACAGAACTGAAACCCTGCTCCAAAATGGGGGAGGTGAGAGCTCTTGTGAAACCACTGGCCATCGACACTCAGCCCAGGAGCTCTGGGCACAGAGAGTCCACCAGGCACAGCAAGTGCAGCAACCCACCAGAAAAATGCCACACTTCCAACGAGCACCCACTCACACCTCTTTTGGCAAAGCCTGAGCATTTTGTCCCCAACTTGGAGCAAGTCTCACCCACGTGTAGCTGGAGGCCTTGTCCACTGCTGTTCCATTCACACCAGGGTGCCAAGGGAGAACACACAAGCCATTCACACAGCTAAAATAATCAAGTTTTCTAGCCCAGTGAGCAAACTGAAGGCTCTGATCTTCCGTGTCCTGAACCCATATAGAAGTTCGCCATCCTCTCTGTCCAAGAACTCCATTTATCCACCGTAAGTTTCAAATCTCCAGCCAATATCTGCAATATGCCATCACTGCACAAACATGGTGCCCTTCCCTAAAGTAATCAAGTATTGTTAAACCATATCCAGTTGCCTGTAATAGCTGCCAGCAGAACAAGACAAAAGTTTCACAGACATGAGAAAATCCAGGTGCCACTGCCTGTGCACACCCTCCCCCCATACTGCCCCAGGTAGTTATTGTAACAACCACACCCCCAGAACCATGCAGAAAGGCAGCATTGCACAGGGTATAAACCAACATTTTCAGGTAGGGGT
This sequence comes from Acrocephalus scirpaceus scirpaceus, assembly GCA_910950805.1. Taxonomy (NCBI): domain Eukaryota; kingdom Metazoa; phylum Chordata; class Aves; order Passeriformes; family Sylviidae; genus Acrocephalus; species Acrocephalus scirpaceus. The sequence continues at coordinate 3,361,202 of OU383787.1, forward strand.
GTAAGCAGGAATTCATGAAAAATTATTAAACTCCTCATGCTGAATCTAGAGAGCTGTCACAGCAATGAGGAGGATGAGGAAAAAGTACTAAATAAGAACATAAAAGCTGTCACTGGTGTTATTTACACAGCAGCACTGCACTTATGCTCACGGCAGCTCAGCCAAGTGTGTCTTAAACTAAACCAAAGTACCATGTTGGGTCAGAACCATGGCTGATGTTTGGCCTCCAGGAGCAACAGCAGCAGCAGATGCTGTTTCTGGAGCACATCAGCAATTCTGTTTCAACACTGCCCTTGGCAGTCCTGCTGCTGACCATGAAGAGTGTCCACTGAAAGCGAGGAAGCAAAGGGCAAGGCTAAACCAGCTCCATAAAAACACCTTTTTCTAGGCACACTTGAATTACTTTCTTGAACAACTTTTTGTGGGAAACCTCCCAAAGGTGGTCTGAAAAGAGCCATCTCCGTGCGCTCAGTGCCACCGGCCTTGTGCTCTAGCAGCTCTGCCAGCAGCTCCACCACCTCTCCCAGTGACCCTGTTCCACTGCACCCCTAGAGATACAAGTCAGATTTACTGGTTCCCAGGACCCTCTCCATTGCCCTCTCTGGGCAAAGCGGGGCTGGCAACCTCCCAGCCCTTGGCACTGCAGTCTTTCGCAAATACCACTGGCATACCCTGGCCAGCAGCTCCGCAATTCCACATCCAAGTTCCTGCCCCTATCTGGGGCACATGCCATCTAATCCTGGGCACTTATGGACATCCCACTTGTTTATGTGGTCTGATGCTTCCTGGATATTGTCTTGTATTTATATGGATGGATGCTGTATCCCTGCCAGTAGCAGCTACCAAAGGTTTCTGAGCAAAAGGCTGGAAACAAACAGATCCAACAAAATTCAAATGAAAGCTGCTCCTCTAATCCAAGGCAGCTGAGCTGCTCTCCCAGTCAGGAGAGTTAAACAACCCCTGTCCTCACTGCTCTGCCAAGGAGCAACCACCCAAGTGCTACCTGGGTGCCTTCCCTCTTAACAGATTTGACTTAACAGAGAAGGAAAATCTCACTCTGTCTCCAGGAGCAGGATTACATGTTATTTGAGCTCAGTAAAAACTACTCCCAGAGAAAATCTTCAATAGTGTGGAATGCCCTTCTATGGAGGCACAAGTCCAGGGGTGCTTCTGAATGGGCAAACCCACAGGAGACCACAGGCACTAGGTAGTGGTCACAAGTGGTCACCAACCTTTAATACCTGTCTCTTTCCTTCCTCACATTGCAGAGCAGAACAGGATGAGGCTGAGAACACCTGCCAGCTCCCTGCTCCTGCCCTGCCTGGCATCTGGCGATGGAAGAAGCTCTGCAGAGCAGGAATGGGGCTTGGGATCTCCAAAACATCAAACTAATCACCCTTCCCAGCATCTCCCTGCAAACCAGCAAGTGTACCTGACAGGGATGAGTCAAGTTCTGCTTTCAAGTCAGTTCTTGGAATGGAAAAACAACTTCCAGTGACTCTGAGCACATCAAGCACCTGAGCACCACAATGCTCAATCTGCTGACTCACAGCATCCAGGAAAGCACACCCCACACATGCCTGAAGGAGGTCATTTGCTGTTCTCAGATATTTATTTCATCCCTTTAGCACAACTACTCAGCTGGGAACTACCCTGGAGATTTCATTAGTAATGAACAGGATGGAGGATGCAGCACATGAGTACAACAGAAACACTTGGGACAGAAGAACATCAAGATATGACAGCAGAAAATAAGCCTCTGCACACACACACAGAGCCCTTGGTAACAAGTTTTAGACCATGATCCCTGTGTTTTCCAGCCCCTCAGGCCAAACTGAAAACCTCAAACCCTTAAGCAGGAATCACCATGCTGCCCTGGAGCAGCATCATCTTTGTATCTCATCTGCAATCTACAGCAGGGAGTTTAGAGCAGTTACATGAAATCAGATAATTTTAAACCCACCATGACCTTGCTCCAAACAACCCACAGTCAAAGTCAGAGATTCCATCCACCTAGGGACAAAAATCAGGGAGCTACACCTGAGAAGAACCTATGAGTGCCTCCTGTCGCAGCCTGTACTTAATATATGAGTGCAGAGTGGCTGCTTGCACTACCACACAGCACTAACCACACAGCTTGGTGACTGCCCAGAACTGGGAGAGGAAAAATTTCAAACAAGCCAGGAAAGCACATGACTTGGACATGCCTGAGCTACTACACTACTTGCTGTAGTCCCTGTTTTAATACCATGTTTCTATTGATGCTCCCCCCACCTCCACTCCTGCACTACCCACGCAGCTCAGTCATCCTCAAGACACAGGGAGGGATATTCCCCTTTGGAGGGATGAGAAACACTGTCTGAAGCTCCCAGTTTTGTCACGCTCTCCCACACTGACAGATTTCACAAAGCCCACCAGAAAAGAGCTACACTTTCTATGATGGAATCTACAACCATCATTGCCCTTGAAGAAGATACAAGATTTACAGCTTCACAAAATCCTAATACATTCAGTGTAATCTATTACCTATTTTAGGTGCACATAATGTGCCTGATTTCCAGAAGCAGAGCATTGTACTGTTCAGCAGGGCTTCCAAAATAATTAGTATCTGCCAAAACCAGCAATCTATCCCTCTGCACACACAGCAGGGAGATGACATGGATTGCTGGAGAGGCAGCTCAGAAAGGGCTGAGGGGGGGCCACCCCTTTTCCCATGGAGAATCCCCATCAGGAAAGGAGCTGTGCTGAGCCTGGGTAGTGCTGTGGGCATGAACCAAACCCATGCACACATCTGCAACTGTGGATCACTAAAAGTGGTGAATTTTGTTCTTCAAACAAACTGTGATTTAGAGATGTGCTCTCATCACCAGAAGAGCATTGAAAGAGGCTGCATCACTGGAAGAATAAGTCATCCAGGAAGTTACCAAAGAATCAAACGGTCAGTTTGACACAGGATGCTCCAAAATCCAGAAGCCAGTGGGAGCAGCAGAGCCAACTGCATCATGTATCAGCTGGCTCCAATTAAGCACTCAGAAAGGCTGATGTTAACAGCCAGCATCCTCTGCCACAGCATTTGTGCATATGACAGATGTGTGAGGCTGGTTTGTGTCTTTTGGTTTTTTTAAACATGCTCTTATAGTTGTTCGGTTTTTTCTTATGTAAAGTTTTATTGGAAGAAACCTCAAGGCTACAAGGTCCTAAATCCATGATTACATTTTAAAGTCAAATCATATAAAGAAACCCAAGCCAAACAAACCACACCTTCTAATTTTATATTTGCATATCCTGTTTGTTCTAGGCCCAGAAGAGGAATCATAGGCACTCATTATTTTGTTAAACAAAGTTCCAATAAGCTCTGGCAACCTTTATTATCTTTATTGCTCCTTTCTAGATGTGTAATGTCATATGCCAATATAAAAAAGCAGAAAATGAATACACTCTCCCAGAGATGGCAAAAGCCAGGAGCACCTGGCTAAGCCGCACTTCCTTGGCTAGAAGGACTCTAAAAACACAGCTCTACCTCCTGCCCCTGTCCCACCAGGCACCACCAGCACTGCAGCTGGGGTAACTGGCTTGAGAAAGAGAGGCATAGCTTACACACAGACCAGGCCTCATCCAAATACTTTCACACCCCAGGGTCTAATTAGAGAGTTTTGCAATAGGTGGTGGTTTTTTTTAATTCCTACATGGTTATATTTTTACCTCCACAGGCTGCCCAGGCTGAAGTTTATATTATATTATTAACAAACACTTCAGCACAGAACTAAGGGCTGTCCAAGTGACTTAGGCATGTCTACAGCAGGGTGAAGGACTACTGTGTTCCTGCCCCAATTAACCACCCTTCACAAAGTCCTCAGCACTGCTACAAGTCCCCTTAACATCCCAGTAGCTGGTCCAGTCCATTTCCCCTGCAAGGCCCACGAGAGCCACCACAAGTACCCACCTGCACAGCAACCGCTGTTACTGATCCCAGCCTTTGCACACGATTATGAAAGAGATTTGACTTTTGAGAGTAACACTTTATGAGAAGCATTTCCTGGAGCTTCTGTTCCTTTTTTTAGGCCACATCAGCAATACCGAGCAGAGAAAGAGGAATCACAAGCAGTGAAACCAGAAATATTTCTAACGGTCACAAGCAGCCCGAGATATCCTAGTGAAGCAAGCAACAGCGAAAAATCCATGTTTCCAACACACTCAAGATGGCCATTTTGAACTACACAGTCCTAACAGCACCCTGAGGACGACATCACGACAGCAAACGTCACCTATGTACAAGTTCTGCAGCATTAGGCAATCCTATGTACTGCCCTTTGTGCTGAAAACACAATTCCATGTGGCTTGGGATTAGACCCTCTGAGTGGAGCCAATCTGGGCAGTCCTGGACTGCTGGTGGTGCAGGAACCTTTAGTGCCGCTTGGCCCTAACAAACCCAGACGAGCTGCTCGCTCCTTCCCATCCGTGCAAGACTGCAGTCAGCAAGAGCCAGCAGTTCTGAGTTTTGTAAGGACATGTCACTTCTCAGAGACACTCAGCAATGCCTCCAAACATTATTCAACTTTTCTCTCATTTCCTCCTCTCTGAAAGCAAAGACCATGGTCCTGTATCTTTTCAGAGTTCACAGAGCTGGGCAGTCAACCGAACCTTGGTATAAGTTCAGCACCTTTCCCGTCTAGCAGGCTACAGACTTCCTTAGATGCAATCTAGTGGCTCACGCATTTAAAAATAAAAAACCTCTTCACCTTTCAGAGACTTTAATTTCTTTTTTGACCTTTCATACAGTATGACAAGTCTCAAGCGTTTTACGGAGTTAGGCTCATTCCAGAATGTTAAAATGTGAGAGGACAAGATGAGAGCAAGTAATTATTGTTTTGTTTCAAAGAAAACCACATGCCCAGAGAGGAGTTGTTTTATGAGTCGCAACCGTCAGCCCCACTTTCCCAAGTCCTCAGTGCCACAGGTTTGTCACAGTGTGCCTCTTCCATCGCTCCCACGGGCATTCCTAGCTGACAGCTCCACACTACAGTGCCTGGTCACCTGTGACAGAGCCATGTGAGGAGAGTTTGTCCCAAAACAATCAGGGGAAACTCTCTGCTAAGGAGGAAGAGAGACTTTATTTTTTAGCACTGTGAACACTGCGACTGACAGCCACCCACCATTTTCATATCCACCCCAAGCTCTTCTCAGCATCACAAATACCCTCACAAAGGCTGCCAGAATAACCAACGAGAAAAATGTTCACCAAGCCCAAATTAAAACTGTGGGTGGCTGCCTCACTGTCACACAAAGATTTACATGCACGAAGAACCCAGTCCCTCAACAACCCCAAGCACTGGCTGGCAAATGGCTTTGTTTGCTGGCACACCTTCACCTGCAGGAGTTTACAAAGGAGGTTTTCATTCAGAAGCAGCAGTCATTTTACATCAGTGAGATAGAGAATCTATTTAACTAGGAGGGAAGTAAACACTTCCCAGTATTTCACCTGTGCCTTATCAATATGATTATCTACTAGGCAGTGTGTGTAATTCTTTCACTGAAGCACAAGGGCTATGGATAGAAACTCTAAGAAGCCAATTTTACAGCCACAGCCAGAGCTACACTGGTATAACTATGTTCCTTTCAGCAGTGGGGTGGCTCCCCAATCAACTTTATACCAGGTGACTCAGGGGGACCTTCAGCTGCACAATAAATCACTTAGAACATCCGATATTTTTATTGCAATGACAGCAGGATTTCTCCATCTGCTCTGCTCAAGGGACTCACCATATCCCAACGAGTTATGGCATGCCTACCATGGGGTACATTTAATTGTGCTTCTGCCCTGCCACATACAGTCATAGCCAGGTTGCATGAATGAAAGCTCAAGGTAAACAGCAAAATTCACAGGAAAGCCAGGCACAGCTCTGTCTCAGGACACAGCTGTGCTGCCAGCTGAGCTAGTTCTGCAGGAGCACATTACTGCTGGAGCTTGGACATCACAAATGAAACCTACTTTGCATCAACACAAAAATTAAGTTTTACATGGATTTTAACACTGTAACTACTCTAGTGAAAAACAGGAACATACTTCAGATAGGGTTGGAAGTAACTTTTCTTCCCAAAGGTAGAGAAGACAGTCTTTCTGAAAGCACCTCACATGCAAGAGCAAGGAATCCACATACGAACTCAGGAATTAGGAGAACTTTCTGCCAAGGGAGTGGAAACTCGCCAGACCCACAAAACATAAACACGGGAGATAATGGGGTTTATTAGCTTTTAGCTGTCGGCTGTTCCTCATCCCGTACCTCTATCCACATCTACCTCCTTCACCAGCGAGTTGTGGCACCTGCCCCACTCCTGTCTGACCGCTCGGAGCTCTCAGCAGGTACAACTGCAGAGGCAGAGCTGGGAGTCAGGCGCTCCCCATTGCTATGCCGGGCACTTTGGTGCATCCCAGGAAGGGCAGAGAAGCTTCCCGAGAAGGGCAGAGAAGCTTCCCAGCACAGCTCTTCCCAAGGACACTGCAAGCAAACACATGCTGAACCCATCTAAGGATCAGCCCCCCTCAGGTTTTATGTTTTCATTCACCTCAGTAGAAATTGACACTGTTTGTACACTTCAGGGTGCTATTTACACATCCTCTCCGCCACAATAAAAACCGAAACTTACCAGTAAAAAGCAACCTTGTCCCCAAGCTTCTTGTCGTTGACATTTCTGTCCAGGAGGTTGTAGCAGATGTTGGTGGTCGCTCCTTTCATCCACTCGATAAAGATCTTCCCCTTGGTCACATCGAAGTTGTACTTCAGGAAGGGTCCCGTGTGCTGACGCTTCCAGTAGAACTCTTTAGCGATGTCCCCCCAAAATTCTGCAAAGGCAACGGGTGCCGGAGCCCGTGAGCGCGAAACAGGGACGAGGGCAACGGGGATGAGGGCAACGGGGATGAGGCAGGTAACACTCGCGGGGACACGAGGGGCACCCCCCGAGCACCTCACACGCGGGGCTTCGCGGAGGGCTCCCCGCGCTCCCCACAGCGCCGCGGGCAGCCCCCGGAGGGCCCGGGGAGCCGCCGCCCCGCCGCGCCGGCCCCGCGCGGCCCCGCTCACCGTGCGGCTCCTCCACGGAGCGCTGGTACAGGCGCTGGTAGTGGGGCAGAGAGGGGACGTGGGCCCCGGCCAACAGCTCGGGCCGCGGGCGGTAGAGCCGGGCCTGCTCCCCCGGCAGCACCATGGCGAGGCGCCGGGGCTATGCGCGGGTGGGGGCCGCCCAGCCCCGCTCCGCCGCCGCGCCGAGCCGGGGGCGGGCACGGCGGGCACGGCCCGCCCTCACGGTGGAGCGGGCCGGCGGCCATGTTCCGGAGCGGCTGGCCGCGCCGCGGGCGGGGCAGCCTGTGCGGTGTGTCTCTGGTGTCGCGGTGTCGGTGATGCCCCCGCTCCTAGCAGTGTTCCTGTGCCAGTGGTGTCCCCTTGTTTGCCTTGTCCATTCTGTCAGCGGTGTCCCCCTGCCAGCCGTGTCCTTGTTGGAGTGCTGTCCCGTGTCAGTGGTGAAGCCCTGTCAGCCGTGTCCCCCGTGTTAGTGGTGATCCCCTATCAGCCAAGTCACCCTGCAGCCATGTGCCCTACCCACCGTGTCCCCCTGCAGCAGTGTGTCCCTCACCAGTGGTGTTCAACTATCGGTAATGGCCCTCCTGTCAGTGGTGTCCCCCTGCCATCAGTGGTGTCCCCTGTCAGTGGTGCCCCCCTGCCATCAGCAGTGTCCCCTGTCAGCGGTGTCCCCCTGACAGCCATGTCCCGCTGTCAGTGGTGTCCCCTTGTCAGCCCATGGCCCCCTGTAACCCACCATCAGCCCTGTCCCCCCATGCCAGCAGTGTCCCCATTTAACAGTGCTGCCCTGTCAGCCACCTCTCCCTCATCCGCAGGAGCTGTGTCCCCTCCGTGCCAGTCCCTGCCACTTTGCCAGGCAGAGGGAGCAGCCCAGGGCATTATCCGTGAGATCTTCCTTCACCACTCCCAGTGCAAACCAGCAGGTATGGCCACATTCGCAGCCTTGTCCCCCTGCAGAAAACAACTTTCCTTTGGATCCATGACCCTCTACCTCCCCTCCACTGAGCTGTGTGTGCACAGCAAGCTGTGGCAGTTCACTGAGCACCTTTCTCCTGCAAAAACTTTCTACAGATCTTTTGAAGTAGTGAGAAATTAAGCTTTTTTTCCCACTCTTTTTTCAGCAAGAAGGCAGTCAAATGCTGGAACAAGAGCCCAGAGTAGGAGCAGGGTCACAGTCCTTAGACACAGACAGAATTCAACAGGATAAGCCCCTGAGTAGCCATGCACATTGGAGCAGGAGGCTGGAGCTGGGGTCTCCCCAGGACCAACGTGATTCCAAGAGTCTGGTCTCAGAGCAGGAGTTGCCTGTGGCTGTACCTCCTGCAGCAGCCCCCTTGAAATCCCAATCCCTAAAATTCCCTGCATTGAGCCCAACTGCCCCCACAGCATTGCCTGCCGCTATGACATTGCCTGCCAAGAAGATATTTCTTAGGCAGGCTGCCAAAACCTCAAATTCCTTTTCTCCACTAGGGAACAGCACCCCTTGGAGCAAAGCACTGCTGTGCCCAGGCAACCACCTGCCCTGGGAATTTTGTACTGGTTTGGGCCAGGGCCAAGGAGCATTCAAAAGATTAAAGTCCATAAACTTGAAGTTGGCACAGTGTCAGCGAGCAGGTACAGCCTACTCTGGTATCCTTGGGTTTTCTGTGCTTTTGTGCACTCGCTAGGAGTGTTGCCCTGCTGTAGACTGGAGGAGACACAAACCTGTGGACTGGTGAGCATCATCTGCCACTCCAAGCAATGTTCTCATCAGCAAAGAGGCCAGAAACAGTTCTACAGACAAAAGCAGCAGCGCTGGTGTGCATTTTTCATTAAGGATGTTCCCTAGTTTAGAAGGGCACAGCTGTGCTGCAGCTCCCTACTCTGGTGTCAGTTTGCTGCCTGCCCACACTGCTTCAGGGCAAAGATTCTTCTGTGACCCCATTCAGGAGGACACAGCTGGTTTACTCTGAGGTGAAACCCAGGAGTAGTTCAGGTGATACCTCCCTCCATGGGCTGTGTCCTATGGACAATATCACTCCATAGATACTCTCTACACACCTCCAAACATGAGCTCAGCAGGATTTTCATCCCAAATCTGTCAGCCACCCTCACACCATGCTGTAGCCTGTGTAACAAAGCTTCCTCAGCTATGTGCTATAAAATCCCTGTCCTGGAAAGCTACAGTGTGGCCTCATATTATTAATTTAATTGTTTTTAACAAAACAATTGTTAAAAACAATTGTTTTTAACACAAACAATACAAAAACAATACAAAAAATCACAGGAAGATCAGTATGCAGGGTCTCAATCTCTGTCACATGGATGAAAGTGAAGTCTCCAGCACAAGTCCAATCCATCCAGATGCCCAGTTTTAGCCCATTCCTTTTTGGTCTTTCAGCCTGGGATTACCAGTTTCTCAGCCCAGGCTTTCTCTGTGGGTAGACCAGTAAGGATACATCCAAATCCTGCAAGAAATTTCCCTTGACCAGCCAGCAGTATCATTACCTCCAAGTTCCCTATTACAAAAAGTGGGGGGGGTTTAAGAAAAAGTCAGTTTGGCTCTGCAGCCTGGGCTCTCAGACAGGTGTGTTTTGAAGCTCCCCAGGACCTATGGGAGTTGCACTCCAGCACTTCCCTTGGATTGATGGTCTGGGAGTTTCTGGGTACACTTGGCACATCATTTAACCCCAGCTGGAAACAGCACTGATCCTCTCCTGGGAAGTGGGATAGCAATTCTAATGTCCTTCACAAGCCACCTCAAGCTGATAATTTTCTGTTACAAGTTGCCAACCTTCAGTTCCAGCAACCTGTGTCCTAGGGATTTTGCATTTACCAGCAGCTCGCTTAACAAACCCTCTGTCCCCCTAAGTGCCAGGAAGGGGACTGTCATTCACCCCACTGCTGGGAAAGGGCTTTGCCACTCTCCTTGTCATGGAACAGTGTCCCAGAGCACGTGAAGAGGTGGTTTGCAGATCTGGGAGGCACCTTCTGCTTCCCTTCTCATTGGCCTTTTGCTTTCAGTGATTTGGCCAGCTGAAATTCCCCACCAGCCTCAGTGACAGTATGATTTCTGTCCAGCAACTGTTGCCTGTGTGTGCAGGACATTCCAAACCATGAGGCTGGGACAGCACCATATCCCACTAACCCCACAGCTGTCCTTCATCCAACAGTGTCCAGCTTGGGCTGCTGCAGCCAGGGAATTTTGTTCTTGTGCTGCAGCTGTCCACAGCTGTGGCCCAGGAAGCTGCCTGATGGGGAGAGGGTGCATCTCCTCTCAGAAAACATCTGCAAAGCAGAAAATTCCAAAGAGCCTCCTATTGTTTACCCCAGCTCTCTCCTCTTCCAGTAACTCTCCAAGCTGCTGTGCACAGGGTTGTGAACCACAGAGGTGGTACCATCAGTCAGACCCCCATGGCACAAACACAGGCCTCCTCACATATTAATTTCAGTGTCTCACAGCTGAAAAATCACAGAATCATGGAATGTTTTTGGTAGGAAGGGAACTTAATGCTCATCTCATTCCAACCCCCTGCCATGGGCAAAGGCACCTTCCACTAGCCCATGTTGTTCCAAGCTCCATCTGACCTGGCCTTGAACACTCTGTTGATATGTCCAGGCTTCTCTTGGTGATTTTACAGGATCTAGGAATGGGATTCCTAATGTGACCAAGCTTTGCTGCTCCAGCTCCTCTACCCCAGGGCAGTTTGCTTCCAGCTGGGCTCCTGCCCTGGGAGCTGGTGGGGCTGGATGCTGCAGGGCTTGCTCTGAGCTTGGCTCCCAGCTCTCCTAACTTACCAGGCAGTCCTGAAAAATCAGCTGCATAATAGGCCCTTTATTTCCCTCTTCCTGTAAAGGAATAAAAATATTTTAAGTGTATACACTAATGTATATTAAGGTCTCTTGAAGTGACTCAGAGGGTCAAACAAAGCATACTGGCCAGGATATGTGGTGTCTTGCTCACACTCTGCTTGGAATACTCTGGAAACAGCCTCTCTAGTGCAGCACCCACAGCAGCTCAGCAGCTGTGGTGGGACCTTTCACTGCATCTTCCCTGACATAAAAAGTCTCAGTCCTGGAGATACTAGGGGTGGGGGAAAGAAACTGCAAACTGTGAACTGGTTTGTACACCTCAGACCTTCTGATCCTGGTGGGGTGAGCAGGAGACAGCCTCACATGGGAAGAAACATGCTTATTTGGGCAAAACACTGCCCCAGGTGAGCAGGGGACTTACTGAGGGTCCAAGTGGGGTTACCAGGCATTGCCTTCTGACTGGCCTTTTTGCCAATAAATGTGGGAATCACATCCCCATTCATGCAAATCACGGCAGGTATCAGGCAGGAAGGATGCAACCCACAGTAGTGGAGGAAGGAACCCAGGAAGGCACAGAGGTGTCTGAAGTACACCAAGGCACCAGTGTGATGGCTGAGGCTCATGGGCTTGTCTGGAGGAGGACAGCAAGGCACCTCCTCTCCCACTGCCTGTCCACTCCTCCCAGAGCATCTCCGGGGCAGGGCAGCCTGGACCAGGGTCTGGTGAGGCAGATTCAGCAGCTTGGTGATACAGCTGTTGGCAATGCTAATCAAAGAAAGTATCTTTTTATCATGACCTTACTCTTGGTGAACTTATCACAGTACAAACAGTTTTGTGCCTTGCATGGCTGTGCCAGAGGCAGTGGGAGCCTTTATCAGAATATCCCACAGTGGGAAGGGGAAGATTTCTTTATCCAAAGGCAAGGGCACAGAATTGAGGGGCAGAACAAAAGAGCAAAGGATCTGGAAGGAATCACAAGTGACACCAGCAAAAACTCCTGGGACCTGCAGAGCAGCAGTGAGATGGAGTGGGAGGCACAGGAGATGGAGTGAGGGGATGTGACCAGGCTGTGGATCTTCCTGCTGGGCCTTTCTGGGCTAATTTTCAGCACATGGCCAGACTGGACAGCCCTTCACTTGTGCTGAATGAATCAGCACTCAGCAGCAACAGGGTTAAACACCGGGTTGTACTGTCTCCTCACTGAGGACACTCCCCCTCGTCGCTGGCTGCAGAGGAAATTTTAATCAGCACCGTGATAAGAGCCCTTCAGTCCTGCTGGGAGTTATCAGCTCCTTTGTTTGTTAATGTAACTGCTCAATACCAATACACTTGGCTCTGGGTTCTGGCACTTCCCTGCTCCAGAGCCCTTTGGCTCAGGCTGCTCCCTCCCTCCAGCCGCTCACTTAATCAGGGTGTTAAAACAGGCCAGGTTGTGCTGAAAACAAGCATCAACCCTGAGCTTTTTCCTTTCTACCCCTGCTGTCACTGGGAGAGAGAGCTCTGAATCTGAAGCGGTTTTAAGCTTCGAGGAGTAGCTGATGAATATCAGAGCCTGATAATGTAGCCCTCTGCAGAGTACAGGCAATATATTCATAATCATTCTGTATGCAGATGAGCTAGTAACGCAATCAGGCTTATAAATCAAACCCAGGAGACATGTTAGTGCTGTTTGCCTGAGCTTCTTGAGTGATCTATCCACATGAAAATGTCTGTCTGACTCTTAGATGGGGCCAATTAACTTATAAAGATGCTCTCTCCTCTCACAGTGGCTCATTTGTTTACTTGGGCTCTGCCAGCTGGTGCTATTTTCATTCTGGGAGAGGAGGCCAGGTCGGGAAGAGATTTGTTGGAAGCCTGGGCTGCCGAGGAAGGCAAACTGGGCTCAGGAGAGGCAGCACCTTCAGCAGCAGCACAGTGGGGAGATTGGGTTTTAATAAACAGCTTTCCTGTGTGAGCTGTCCCCAGGCTTCAGAGCGTGTCCTTTCACACCCATAAATGTGGCTGCCTTCTTTTGTCCCTCTTTTATTGAGCAGGGAGGGATATCTGGAGCTCTGGGTCAGGCTCGGTCATGCCCAGGGCGAGGCCGTGGGGACACAGCAGCACATCCCACACTCTGGCAGCTTGGGAAGCAGCAGCAGTGCCTGGTGGGGCTGTGAGGGTGATGACAGCACCCAACAAAGCAGCTCTGCTCTAGCTTTGCTTCCTTCTGGCTTGGCTACATCCTGCCCCACGCCGTGCGGGGATGTCCATGTGCTGGGAGCAGGACGGGGTCTGTTTTGACTGAGCAGGATTCAAGACGGTGCAAGGATGAGCTGGCAGCCAGGCAGAGCTGGGAGCAAAGCGACACGGCTGGAGCAGGACCAGTGCGGAGCTGAGGTCGGTGCTGACACCAGAGGGTGGTGTGGTCTCACGCTGGAAAGTCACCGCTGGAGACACATCCCTGCTCTGGCACATTTGTACGGAGAGGACTTGGAGACAAGCTCACATTTATTTTTTTCATAGAGATTTTTAATGTTTATTTTTTAACAGACTTGGTTTAAATTTTTGTTTTCTACAATAATTCAATGTAAAAATCCCAGTACAATATACAACAGTTTGAACACTTGGAATAAGAAATCCAGCTTGGGGAGACACGTAAGTTCGGCTAGTTCCTAACACAGGTAGCAAATTCCCTCCACCCTCCCCCAGATTTACCAGCCAGGAAGGCATATGGGCATGAATGCTTTACAAATGTCACCCTCACCCTACAGACACTGTTCCTGTCCCTGCAGTGGGACAGCCCCTCAGGCACATTCCTGTCCCCTCCACGGGATGGCTGGGAGCCTCCAACACGGTAAGGCAGAGTCTTGGGTGAAGCGAGGCTGGCTGGCCCTTGTGCGTGAGTGACGTGGGATGCTCTGAAAGACCCTGCATGCAGGTCCTGCAGGGTTTGGAGCTCCCTTGGGATGGAGAGGAGACCTGTCCTCCCCTTGGCAGCAGTGCCAGCAGCCTTGAGCCCTACTGCAGCCCTAAGGCTATTGGAAGGGGATGGCTGTGGTCCTGCAGGGCCCAGCCTGAGGGGAGGAAAACAAGGATGATGAAAGATCCTGGCTCTTGGGTCTGAGGGGACATCTCAGGGATCACTCACTGGCCTGGGCGCTGGCAGCTTTTTAAGGAAGCCTCTTGGGGATGGTCCATGGTACTCAAGCAGGCTGGAAATAGCTCTGCTTGAACAGCCTAGGATGGTTCTGCTCAAGTGACATGGAGTGGTCCTCCTTGGGCAACATGGGAAGGTTCTGCTCCAGCTCCATTGGATGATCCTGCCCAAGCAGCCTGGAGAGGTCCTGCTTGAGCAGTTTGGGGTGCTGCTGATCAAGCAGGGTGGGATGGTCCTGCTGGAGCAGCATTATGGTGGTCCTGCTTGAGCAGCATGGGATGGTCCTGCTGGGGTGGTCCTGCTCAGGCAGCATGGGATGGTCCTGCTTGACACGGTGGGATGGTCTCTGTGGAGCATGGGATGGTCCTGCTGGAGCAGTGTGTGGTGGGTCTGCTTGAGCACCATGGAGCAGCTGCAAGTGGCAGGGATGGTTCTTCCTGTCCTGCAGCATCCCAAGCAAAGCATTCAAACCCATTCCTGGCCTTTCTCGCCCCTCTTGGAAATCCTTCACTGCTTGAAGTGATTCAGGGGAATCTAGTCAAGTTCCATGTTCCACATTAGTTATTGCTAATGTTAGATCAGGACATTGGTGACTTTATCTAGCTGAATTACTGAAACCTTCCAAGGGCAGAGGTCATCCCCTTTTCCCCCATGACCAGTTCCAGCTGCACTAGCCCTAGGGAGAAGTATTTTCTGATGTCAGGAAGGGCCCTTCCTGTGTGCATCTGGGTGGCTGAGCTGGCAGTGGCTTTCCTGGGTCGGTAAGGGATGGGATAGAAGGCAGGAGAAGTGGGAAGAGAAGCAGAAAATTGCAGCTGGAGTCAGATGTGCTGGGAGTAAAGGAGTGCAAGGGAGGAATGGGAGAGGTCAGGCTGGGAGAAGATTGGAAGTCAGGACAAGAGGTAGGACATAGAGGAGAATGTAAGGACAGTTAGAGAGGGAGCTGTGAGGTAAGAAAGGATGGCTGGAGATCGGGGAGAGGTGGAGAGGGAAATCTGTGAGGTTGGTGGGACACTTAGAGGAGGGATAGGAAGGTGGGGAGAAGTGGAGGAGCAAAAGGAGAAACAGGAAAACTACAGGAGGCAAATGACAGGATGGTGAGATAGCCAGAGGTCAAGTGTGAGAGGGACAGGGCAAGAGGTGAAACTGCAGGAAAAAGTATGGGGAACAATGGGAAGTGAAGGGCCACAGGAAGGACTGAGGTGGAGGAAGAAGTATGAGATGGAGGATGAAGGAGATAGGAGATGGTGGAAAGGACAATGAAGAGGAAAAGTGAGGTTGGGGAGGATGAGAAGACTGTGCAAATGGTAGGAAGTGGAGAGTGAGAAAGGACAGGCAAATAGTGGGTGGTGTGGGGCAAAGGGAAGGATGGAGGACAGTGGGAAGTGGAGGATGAAGAAGGTGGACAAAATGGATGAGGAAAACAAGGAGAGATTAGATGGCAGGTGGTAGAGGAAAGGACGGAGGGGAGATGGAGAAGAAGAGGAGGGATGAGGAAATGGCAGGAGATGGACATGAATGACAGGAGGAACAGAGAGACACTAAGGAGACAGAAGAAGATAAAGACTGGAGGGCAGTGGAGGAGGATCAATGAGGAGATGGGAAATGGATAAGCACAAATAGGAGACTGGAAATGTGGAGGTGGAGAAGGTAAATTTGGGTGACATTAGCAGTTGAAAGGATGGTGAAATGGTGGGAAGGGTAGATTTTGGGATGAGGAAGGGAAGGAGGTTGAGAGAGGATGAAGAAAGATGTGGATAAGATAAGGAATGGAGGAGACTGGGGTGAAGGTGGGAGCCAATGGAGGATAAGCAGGGATAAACTGATAGTAAGATGTAGAGGACAGTGGTGGTGGGAGCTGAAGAAGATGGTGAGATGTTGACATTAATATGAAAGGAAAAGCTGGAGGCAAAGCAAGGCAAGGATGGATGGGCCATAGTGAGGGTGAAGAAGGAAAAAATTCGAGAAGGTGATGGTGAATGAAGATAAGGAACAGGATGTGGTGAATGAAGGAGCAGGTTAGAGGGATGGGATGAAAGTGTGGCAGGAACACTGGAGGGTGGGATATGGAGGGCAGTGGTGGAGCACAGGAAGGAGGGATGGGAGGTGGTGGGTGATGGGGGAGAACAAGGAGGGATAGGATGCAGTGTAGGATGCAGGAGCACAAGAGGGTGGGAGGGGACATAGTGGGTAATGCAGGAGCACAGCATGGCAGGAGGGATGGGACACAGCTGATGACAGCACGCTGGAAGGAGCGTGGAAGGAGGGATGGGATGTGAAAGGAATGGGGAAAATGGAGGGATTGGAGGTGGTGAGTGACAATGGAGCACAAGAAAGGACAGGACATGATGGAGGATGCAGGAGGACAGGAAGGAGGGACAGGACATATTGGCTGATGGAGGAGCACAGAAAGGAAGGATGGGACCTGGTGGGTGATGGAGGAGGGTGGCAGGGAAGGATGAGACACAGCAGACAACTGCAAGGAAGGAGGGATGGGTGAACAATGCAGGAGCAGCAGAAGAAAGGTTGGGACATAAGATACACAGAAGGGATGGGGTATGGTGGGTGGTGGAACATGGGAAGGAGTGGGATGGAGTAGCACAAGAAGGAAGAAAGAGGGCTAGGTTGGGTTAGGGTTGATGAAAGAGCACAATAAAGAGGGATGGAACATGGCAGATCAAAGAGCAGGGATGAAAGGGATGGGATATGAAGGATGATTGAAGAGCAGAAGAAGGAGGGTGGGTTTTGGTGGGTGATGGAGGACCTCAGGGTGGGAGAGTTTAATGGAGTGAACCTTAGGCGAGGCTGAGACCAGCAGGTGATCACGGAATCACAGAATCATTAGGGTTGGAAATAATCTCTGAGATCATTGAGTCCAACCGAGGGGCACATGGGCAGGAAGCCATGGGTAGCAGAGGAAGAGGGGTGTGTGTGTGTGTGCAGGCTGGGATGGGACAGGGCAGCTGTGAGAAATGCCAGCATCACAAGGACAATGCAGACCTGAGGGGAGCCTGGTGTGGGGTGACACTGCTGGCAGTGAGGACCCATGGGAGCTGACAAGGGAACCCTGGTGGTGTGGCACAGCTGGGGTCAGCACATGGGGATGGTGTCAGGGACAGAGAGGTGGGCAAGGACAGGATGGGACACCATGTATGGGCTGGGCAGCAGGCAGGACGGCAGGAACAGAGGGACAGGATTGCATCACCCCACACCTCCCTCTGCAGCAGCACTGCCCCAGACAGCCCACCGCAGCATGGGAAGGCAGCACCAAGGGTGGGGGTGACGGATTGCAGGGCCTTTATTCATTACACAACAAGCAGGCATGACACAGGGGTGCAGGATGGGGCGGGTAGAGAGCCTGTCATCAGGGCAGGAGGTGCCCTTCATGCGACCTTGGCATGGGCTGGTGAGAGGAAGCAGGACGACAGGGCAGGGGCAAGCGTGGCTTTGCCCAAAACACCTCGGGTTTCACCCCAGGCTGAGCACTGGCATGTGGACAGGGGCAGAATCCACGGAGGGGCTGGAGTAGAATCAGCCACCTCCAACACCCCACAAATTCCTTGCCGGCCTCATCTCAGCCCCCCTGGGAAATGCCCAGCACCGTTATTTACAGAGTAAGACAGAACTGACCAATATTACAAATAATTAAAAGGCAGTTGTAAAAATGAGAAACCACATTCCAAAAAGTAGAGAGTCTCTTAAAAAAACCAAACCAAACCAAAACCCCAATTATCCATGAAAATGCTAAAAACCACCCCGAAAGGATCTATGTACAGCAGGAGATTGCCCATGGCAGTGCTGGACCCAACTCCTCCGTGGCAGGCAGGGACACAGCCCGGCCCCGGCTGCTCGTGAGGATGGGCAGCACCTGCTCTTAGTGTCCCCCACCCAGGTGACAAGGGTCCCCCAGGGGCTGGCCAGGCGCCGCAGGAGCAAAAGGCCATCGGTGCTGCGCCTGTTGGGCCCTGGCTGATGCTGGTGTGTCCGGAGACACAGGCAGTGAGTGGCTGTCATGGAGATGCTGACGGAGGTGCGACGTGGCAGTGATGCTGCGGGCAGCGAGCGGCTGGACAGGAGAGGGCAGCAGCCTTGGCAGCACCGGCAGTTCATAAGAGAAACTGCAAGATGACAATGTGCAAAGGCCCTGAAAGCAGCATACAGAGCTCCAGAGCAATGCACAGAGCCCTTGGAGTGGTGTACAGAGCTCCAGAGCAGTGCGCACAGCCCTTGGAAGAGTGTATGGAGCCACTGGTGCACTATACAGAGCCCCAGAGCAATGCAGAGCCCTTGGAGCAGCAGATGGAGCCCCTGGAGCAATGCAGAGCCCTTGCAGCAGTGTAGAGAGCCCCCAGAACAAGGCACACAGCCCCAGAGCAATGCGCTGAGCCCCAGGCACCTGCAGGCAGCTCCATCTGGGTGAATCCCTGCCTGGCCCCTGGCAGGCAGCTCAAAAATAGGTCAGGCAGCTGCCTCAGAAATCTCTGTTCTCTCCTGGAGCTGCACAGAGGCACCAAGGCTGCTCTGTGTGGGGCTGGGTCTCAGACCCCAGCCCCAGGAGTTCCGCAGTGCTGTGGGGGCTGTGGCTGCTGCCCCCTCCCTCCCTGGGTAAGGCTTTTTCTGGTGGTGACAGAGGGACACGCAGGCAGACTATGGGCCACGCTGCAGCCTCCCAACCCACAATCTCTTAATCCAATTGGTGCCTCTCCAATGTAGCTCATTTCGGTATTTTTAAAATGCACTTGGTTTTACATTGCAGGCTGTCCGGAGTTGGGCAGAGCCAGAAAAGGAGGGGGGAAAAAAAAAAAGAGAAAATAAAAAAAAAAAAAAAAGAGAGAGAAATATGTATATTCAGCACTTGGAGAAGAAATAACTACAAGTGGCCCCAAGCAGGGAGGTGGGTGCAAGGTAGGGCCACCACGGCCCCTTGGGAGCAGGGGATGTGCACACACACACAGAGGCACAGGCCACCTCTCCCCACACTGTGCACCCAGCCATCCCAGCTCTGCCGCTGAAGGAGCCCGGGGACCACCCGGACCCTTCCCAGCAGCGAGGGGCCTCAGCAGCACCCCCAGAGCAGAAGGGTGGCCGGGGAGGGCCCCGTAGCTAGCCCAGCCCGGGTGACCACAGGGAGCCTCCCGCCTCCTTCCTGCCGGGGAAGCACACGCGGCCCGCGGCTGATGCAACCGCGCCGCAATCGGCCCGCGGGACGCCGGCAGGATGCGCCGGCCCCGGCAGGGCGGGCAGCGCCGGCAGCAGCGGCAGCCAGCACCCTCCATCCGCGGGGCCGGCGTGGCATCACCCCTCGGCCGATGCTTCCCCACAACCGCCCTGCTGCGCCTCGCCCCAGCCCTCCCTGTCGACACCAGCAGCCTCCCCTGGCTGCTCTCCCTTTCCAAGCGCCCGGGAGCCCTCGGCACAGCAGGGTCTCGGCTGACATTCCCGGCGCGGTGGCACCGGCCAAGGAACCCCCAGTACCGGCAGCGGGGCTCTGCGCAGGCGGGAGGTGATGCAGCCACCTTGGCAGGGCGTCCCCGCATCCCGGGACTACCGGCAGCCTCCGGCTCCACATCTGCTTCGTAAGCGTCCCCGGGGCCGAGGGGACGTTTAGGAGACAGATGAGCCCGCGCCACCTCCGAGAGGGGCCCCCGCGGGCTCAGCGCGGGCGCTCTTCGGGCGGGACAGTGGATGGCAGGCACGCTGCGTCCCCCGGCCCCCCGTCCTCACTCACTCGAGGGCCCCGGCTTCTCCTCCGCCCTGGGGGTGTCCGCGGGGTGCAGTTTGCACTTGGAGGGGGAGTGGCGGACCGCGGAGCGGGAAGGCCGGGCAAAACAGGACGTGAGGGACTGGGAGCTGCAGTCACACGCCGTGTCCTGCAAAGATAGACAGGGCACAGCGGGGTTAGAGGGGTCAGGCACCCTGTCCGCCGCCACGGTGGGACACCCCGGGGGGCTCCGTGCCTCGTTACCTCGCTGGCTATGGCCGAGATGAGGTCGGGGTCCCGCAGGGCTGCGTCCTTACTGCCCTGGCCAGGGGACGAGGGCTTGGGGTCCTCGCAGCTGCCCTGCTTGAGGACCTTCTTGTTCAAGACGCGGGAGATGTTTTCAGCCGGGTGGTGGGTGGCGGGGCTGGGGTGCTCAGCTCTCTTGCTCTCCTCCCCAGTGGCCTCCTTCTTCTCCTGGGGGGCAGTGGGGCTCTGCGCCCGCCCACAGACGTTCCTGAAGAACTCCTGCACCAGGCCATACTTGGGTGTTTCGGGCTTGGCCCGGCTGCTCTCAGGGCAGCCCGGCTTCCAGATGGACTCAGTGCTGCCCGTGTGCTCCACCACGCTGAACAGGCTGGACAGGCCATCGTTGATGTTGCTGAGGACGGGGCTGTCGCGGGTGGTTGTAGAGCGGGCCCAGGCAGAGCCGTTCTGCTTGCTCTGGTGCAAGTTCCACAGGCTCCGGTCCTTGGAGGCGTCCAGCTTGGAGGAAGACCTCCTCTGGAGCTTTGGAGAGCCGTATTTCGGGGAGCAGCATGGCCGCTCGATCCTGGAGTGGACCTTGTCCAGGGAGGAGGAGATCTGCTTGCTGCGCACAGACACGAGGGAGGAGCTGCGCGGGGACCAGCTCTTGCCGTGCACGCTGGCGCCGCGGGGCAGGTCGGTCTGGAGGCCCACGCTCACCGTCTGGATGGTCTGTGTCCCCACGTGGGCCAGCCCCACTGTCTGGCTGGAGGTGCTCTTCACCTTCCTCTCAAGCGAGCTGGAGCGGATGGCCTGGCGCACGCAGTTGGTGATCTCCTTCATGTCGTCGCTCATGTTGCCGGAGATCTCCAGGTCGTGCAGCGAGGGTGGGAAGCGTGGCACCGGCGGCACTGCGCTCTCCCCCACGCCGCCATCCAGCAGTTCCTGCTGCTGCTTGGAGAAGTTGCACAGCCACTGGCTGTAGGTGCCCTCAGCACTGGCCGACTCCTCCGGCTCCTTCGGCTTGGCCATGGTGAACAAGAACCCGGGCTCGATCATGATCTTGCCCTCCTTGTTATGCACCAAAGGCGCCTCCAGCCGCCGCACCACTGGTGGGCTGTAGTAGATGCGGATCCCTGTCTTGTCGGGCGCCGTGTAGCTCCTCTGGATTTGTTTCTGAGCTGGGTCATGCCTAGAGAGGCTGCTTGCCCGTGAGTAGTCCCAGGAGGAGATGCCCAGCTTCTCTTTGGCCAGGCTGTCAGGGACAGGTTGTTCGATATTCACATATGTACAGTTTGAGGGAGGAAGGCTGGCGCTGTCCCGGATCCCGTTGGGCAGCATCTGGGTGGTTGAGGATGCCTTTTTGCCCCGGGCATGGTCACCCAACCCTGGCACGGTCTTTCCAGGGAGGTAGGGAGAACAGTCAAGCAAGCTTTCAAACTCTGACATGGAGGAAACAGACTTGGTCCTGTGGGACGAGAGAGGATGGGGATCAAAAGGGGGCAGGATGTTGCGGGACAGCTGAGGCACTCTGCTCCCACCCCAATGGGACCTTCCAGGGCACCCAGTCCTGCTCCTCACAGGGAGTCCTTTGCTTCCAGGACTACCCTGGAACATGGTTGCATCTCCCCATGACTGTCAGGGATGTCAAGCCCAGGAGCCCCCTCTATGTTTCAGGTACCATGGATGCACCAGCACACTCACCTTTTGAGGTTGGTTCCCTTGGCTTCTGCTTCAGAGTTTGTCTCCTTGTCTGTGATTTTCTCATTGAGAGCCTAGGAAGGCACAGGACAAAGCTCCAGGGTCAGCAAGCAGAGGATCAGAGCACAGAGATGGGCTGGAGCTCAGGGGCTGCATCCTGCTCCCCTCTGGCACCACCAGCTTCCCCACACACTGAGGCACAGCAGTCCCAGGACTGCATGGGGCTGGCTGCAACCACATCTATTTAAAATCAGTTTTTTATAACCCCACAGAAGCTCTTGGGGTTCAGCCATGTCCTTCACATTCTCATTCTCCTGGTGCTCTCCCTTGCAGCCTCATTTGCTGTTTAAGGGGGTGTTAATTTGGGTTCACACATCCTCTCATCTAACCCTTAGCACAGACCTGAGCCCTATGACCATCCTGAGAGCTCTCCACCCTCTCTCACCCACCTCTTTCCAGTTGCTGCCGTGCTTCTCCATTTCAGAGTGCTTCAATGCCCATGGATTGGATCCTTTCTGCAACTGGAGAATGTATTGGTCACTCAACAGGTGCAACATGAGCCTCTCTGGGCAAGCAAAAGCATGAAACATTCTTGGGGCGAGCAGCAGAGGCTGGAGGACATGTGCAGGATGGGGAACACCATACCTGGTTAAGTTTGTTCTGCAGGTCCTTCGCTTGCTGCTCTGCCTGCTGCTGCTCCTCCTTGAAGCGAGCCAGCAGCTCCACCTTCTCCTGGTTCCAGTTCTTCTCGCTGATCTGCAGCTGCTTGGTGAGGTCCATGACAGCACTGTAGGACTCGGCCAGGAGATGCTGGTGCTCCTCACGCTCCCTCTTCAGTGCCACCTTCCAGTCTGGCAGCGCACGCTCTGTGATCCCCTTGCCTGCCTTTGACTCCAGCTGTGGGGACACGGTGGTGGCTGTGAGGGACCCACGGCTCCAGTGTAGTGCTGGACATCTCCAGCAAATGGGCAGGGCTGCGGGGCCATCCTGCTGGGCAGTGCCAGTCCCATGCTGCCGGGCAGTGCCAGTCCCATGCTGCCAGGCTGGGTAATAGGCATGTCCCCAAGGATGTGACACACACAACATGGCTTGCCCATGGCCCAGCCAAGCCATGGCCAGCCCCGGCTTGCAGCCACGTCATGCCAGCTGGGCCAGCAGATGGTGACCCAGCAGGATACAGGCTGAATGTCCTGCCTGCCTGGCTGTGCTCCTGCCTGCAGGACATGGCTCCTGGAGAGGGGCAGCATCACCTGCAGTGCTGCCAGAGTGGCCCCCAAGGATGGGTGCTGCCACCACGACTGCTCTGCTCGCTTGTGAGGAGGAGATACAGGAACTGGGGACTCATGCTGTGCCCGGAGAAATCCTGCCTGGAAAGTGCTGGTGCCTGTGCTGGGGAGCAGAGCTGATGTACAGCCACGGGCTGCTGCCAGCACAGCATGAGTGGAAACCTCTCAGCACTGGGAGGGCAGGGCTGAGGGACTGATGGGATTCATCCTACAGGCAGGAGCTTCCCCCAGTGCCCAGGCTGCCCTCCCTCCACCTCCTGCCTTCCCTGCAGCCATGCATCCCTTTTGCAGCATCTGCAGGGATCCTGTGCTGTGACCCGGGGTTGGGGAGAGGTGGGCTCTTATGCTGCTCTCAGCTGCCTGGCCTCAGGAGGGATGCTGAGCCCCTGTCCCATCCCACCCTCCTCACAGAGGAATAAAGAGCATCCTCTGCTGCTCCACAGTCAGATTTCCATGCCAGCCCTGTTGCCATGGAAACTCTCCTGCCTGAGTGGCTGCTAATTAAGATTCCCACAGTGCCACCCTGCTCCCAGCCCAGCGCTTGGCACAGGGCACAGGCAGGCCCCCAGCCCCCCAGCAGGCACGGGAAAGCTCTGCCAGCCCTTGGGGTGCTCGGGGCTCCCACCTGGGCAATGTGGCACTTGAGCTCGGCGCGCTCCATCTCCCAGGCAGCCTTGGCCTTGGTGAACTGCTGCTGCAGCTCGCTGGCACCGCGCCGCTCCTCCCGCAGCTCCGTGCACAGCTCCTTCAGGGTCACCTTCATGTCTGCCAGAGTCTTGATGCACTCGTTGGGCTGCAGGAGAACAGGGGTGAACAGAGGCACCAGGAGAGGACCCAGCAGGGTGGGACTCTGTGGGAGCTGCCCTCTCTGTGTCCCAGCCGTGCAGGCTGCTGCCGAGGTGAGGGACAGGGAAGCCACCAGGGCAGGGGACCATCCTCAGGGGTGACATGCGGGGGAGGAGCATCCCCACCCAGCCATGCACCCCAAGAGGAGCCACCACCCTGTGCCACACAACCACAGCAGGGGCTGATCCTACCCTGATCCCCTGCTCACCGTGTTGGGGGTCCAGGTGTCCCCAGCACACATCTTGTTGTCAGCCTGTTGCTGTGGGGCTAGCTCCTCCTCTTCCAGCAGCAGGTACAGCTCCTTCATGCTGTTCACCTGTGGGTGACACCATGGCTGGGGTGAGATGGGGACCCACAGGCCCTGGCCAGGGATGGGGGACACCCAAACAGCCCTGGGCAAGGAAAACAGGCATGAGGACACATCCAACAGTATGGTCTCCTCTCCATGGCAGCCCACTGTACCTCCAAAAAGTCCTCGCCCTCACTGTGCACCACCTTGCCCTGGCGCCAGCGCTTGAGGAACCACTTGAGCTTCATGAAGAGCAGGAGGAAGCTCTGCCTGAACTGCTGTGACTCCTGCACCAGCAGGTTCTTTTCCTGGCTCCAGAACTTCTGCTCCAGCCGCCTCTGCAGGTTCAGGCTCTGCAGCTCAAACTCCCGCCGCAGCAGTGCTTTCTGGTGGTCCTCCTTCAACTGTGGAGAGACAAGTGGCTCAGGACAAGCACGGGTGGCAGAGACGTGATGCCTCCCTGCCAGGGCCTGGGCTAAGCCTGGTGCCAGCCCCATATCCCCATCTGGGGGACCTGCAGCACCCTGGGACCATGCTGGGGACAGCAGGGCCATTGAGGCAGTCCCGTGGGAGAAGCCCTGCATGGCTCCATGCCCATGTGCAAGGAGGAATGTGCTCAGCC
Source organism: Acrocephalus scirpaceus scirpaceus (assembly GCA_910950805.1). Lineage (NCBI taxonomy): Eukaryota > Metazoa > Chordata > Aves > Passeriformes > Sylviidae > Acrocephalus > Acrocephalus scirpaceus. The sequence continues at coordinate 3,385,894 of OU383787.1, forward strand.
TTGAAAATGGGACATGCTGGGTTTGCTTCCAGGTGATACCCAGGTCCCCATGTGGGTCATAGGGCTGGGGCTGGAGGTGACACTGCCACAGGTTGAGGACAGCTGTCTCCCAGGGGCAGAGGCTGTTACTTACTCACCTGGCAGATCTTCTGTGAGAAGTTGTCCACCTCGTCCTTCCTCAGCTGCCTCTCCTGTGAGAGCTGCTCCTGCAGCCCCCGCAGGCTCTCATTGGCCTCTGACAGCACCAGCTGCAGCTCCTTCATCTGCAACAGCCCAGGAAGGGGATGGGAAAGGTGAGCTGCGCTTTCCTGTGTCCCTCCCTGATCAGGCTCTGCAGCTTCCCTTGTCCCCAGCTCTCAAAAGGGTCAACCCCATCCCACAGCCCTGTCCCCAACCCCGCTGGCCAAGGGGCCGTGTCTCCCTGCCTGTGTCATACCTCGGTGGCGTAGGAGTCGTTCTCCTCAGCCCGGCAGGATTTGTAGCTCCGGGGATGGGCAGGGTCCATGTCCTTGGTGTGGGGGATGCAGAAAGGGTCGGCGTCCCTAAAATCAGGCTGCTGCATGCGTGGGCAAGTTAATGAGAACAAACCAAAAGAGCGGGAAGAAAAAAAAGCCAGAAAACAAAACAATGGGTCTCCGAAACAGTAAAGAACTACAAGACAACAAAAAGGATGAGGAGGAGAAGGAGCTTCATCACCATGGCGGGAGACAATGCAGAAACCAAAAGGAAACACAGGATGAGGAGACACGTGGCCTGGATTGTTTGGGGAAAGGGGAAAAAAGAGAGAAAGAGGGAAAAAATGTGCAAACACCAGTTACGGTGCCATGCAGTGACTGGGGGAGACCGGAACCTCGGGCTGGGGGGACCACATGCAGAACAATAGGACTCTGAACAAGGGAGTGTGCTCCAGAAAGGGGCTGGTGCCTGCTGCCCCAACCACCACTGACATCCCTGGACCCGGGCACAAGCTGGAACCCCTGAGAACAGCGAGACAGCAGGGCATGAGCTGCTCTGCACTGCTCCAAAGGTGTTGTCCCTTGGATGATTTGCCCTGAAGCCTTTGCTTTCCAAATTACCCTGCCTGGGTACCTCTGGGGATGGAGGATTCCTGCAAGCAGGGTCCCTGCAATTTGGGCTGCTTTTGGGGGCTGCAGGCTGCTCTTCTCCCACCAAGCTCATCCCCAACAAGCAAAGAGCTTCTGAAACACAGTGTTTGGCTAAGCCAGGGAGAGCAGCCAAAACATCAGCCCCTGCTAAGCTGGGATTGCACCTGAGAGTCCCTGGCCATAGGCAGGGCAGCCTTGGCACAACCAGCCTGTGCCAGGATGTCCACTGCCTCCTGCCCTGGGCACACTCTGTTGGAGCAGAGTCCTACCTTGTCCCCGGTGCCACTGGCATGCAGTGAGGTGTTAGTTTGGATTTTGCTCTGAGGCAGGAGGGAGGTTACACTGGGGATCAGGGTTTGCTCCGTTAAAGCAGGAGGAAACGTGGTGGCAAATAAAGCGGCAGCTGCTGAGAGGGATGTGGGAAGAAGCCATACCTGGAAGTCAGAGGCATGCTCCTTTTGCAGCCCCTCTTTGGTGACATCGTGGCTGCTGGGGCTGGAGAAGGGGAATGAGTCCGTGTGCTCCTTGAAGCCGGTGAGGTGATCCACCTTCCTCACGAAGCAGCCCAGGTCCTGCTGGAGCACGCCCAGCCGCATCAGCAGCACGTTCATTAGCTTGGCATCGCTGGGGCTGTCACCACCGCTGCCCACCGCCTCGCCCAGCAGCACCCCCACACACTCGTTGTCCAAGCAAGCCTTCAGCCCCGAGGTGAACCCGTTGGCATCCGAAATCAAGATGTCGATCGCTTTACTGACCAGCGTTGCCTGGTCCCGGATGCCCAGCAAGGTCTCCAGGTCCTTGGGCTTGAGCAGTTTGGCGGGGCCATCGGGCACCTTCCCGCTGCCCAGCCCCCTGTCCTGCCCATTGGCCTCGCTGCCGCTCAGGCTGTCCCTCCAGCCGGCAGTGGGGATGCACTGTGCCGAGTCGCCGGCCTCGGCGTCAGTTTCCAGCATGGGCCGGGTGGTCTGGCAGGAGGCCAGGTCGCAGCGCTGGAGGTTGGAGAGCAGCACCCTGTTCTCGTACTGCAGCTTCTTCACCTTGCCACTGAGCTCGCTGATCTGCACCTTGGCCGTGGCCAGCTCCTCCTGCGAGGGCTCGCTGACCACTGAGCAGCTGTCCTCCGACAGCGTCACGTCCAGCTCATGGTCCGACTTGTACTTGGTCAGCTCATTCAGGAGCAGCTTGTTCTGGTCCTCCAGCTCCAGCAGCGAGCGCCTCAGCAGCTCAGCCTCCTCCTCCACGAACTGCAGGTGCCGGCGCAGCTCCGCCACCGTGTCCCCCGCGTCTCCGCAGCTCGAGATGCCCACCAGGAACCGTGTGTCCTGCCCCGGCAGCTCCCTGTCCCCCTGGCCCTTCATGTCATCCATCTCTGCTCGCAGCCCGCGGTTTTCCACCTCCAGCTCCACTATCCTCCGGCTGAGGATGTTGGCTTCCTCCTCCACCAGCTTGAGGTGGACCTTCAGCTCGGCCTCCCGGGAATGGGGAGAGTCAGCCAGCTCCTCCACGGAGAGGGAGCTGTCGAGGTCCCCGTAGAGGGACCTGTACTTCAGCAGCTCCTCCTTCATGCCGTCGTTCTCCTTGGCCAGCTTGGTCAGCTTCTTGCACATCAGGGCTGACTCCTCCTTGGCAAAATGCAGCTGGCACTTCAGGTCTGCGCTGTCCTCCTGGGGACCGAGAGGGGGTGGGTATCAGAAAGATGCTCCAAGGGGCCATGGTGATTCCCAGAGAGCCCTGGGGGCACGCCACCCTCCCACCTCAGTCATCCCAGGGAAGCTGCTGGCTCTGCTCCAGGAGGGGGAAAAGCTTTGAGATCCATCCTGGGGGCTTTCAGGGTGAGCATGGAGACAGGACAGAATGCCCTGGATGAGGTGACCTGTGGGTCTTGCCCAAGAAGGACACTGAGCCACCACCAGGGATGTGTGGACCAAGTCCAGCCTGATCCACGACAGGGCAGAGGGGAAGGGAAAGCTCTCCAGACGCCACAGGGTTACTAAGGTTTCCTCCCCAAAACTGGCACTGCTGCCATGGCAATGCCCTCATCAGGGCTCTGCTCCTCTTGCTCAGCCCCCCACTCTCATCACAGAGCAGAGAAGCAGCTGAAAACCTCTCCAAGTCCCAACCTGCCGCTTGCTGCCACCACCTTGCCAGGGCAATGAAAACCCAGGCAAAGCCTCAGCATCAGCTCAGTAGTCCCTTCCCAAGCTCCTCTGCTTCTCAGAACCGTTTCTCCATGTGTTCCTTTTTTATTTAGCAGTTAGGATCTTGGCTGTTTGCCCAGACAGACCGTTTCTCTGCTCTGGGAGCTTTTTGGATGGAGGACCAGGATTTCCTGACGTCCAGCTCTCCGCTTCCTGTGCCCTGGGGTCACTCGAGTGCTCTGAGCTCCGGTGTGGTTAGTGCCAGGAGGGACCTGCCGGGCTGTGACCCTCACCTCACTGCACCCGCTGGAGCTGGGCACTGCTGGAGGTAGCAAAGCCCTTTGGCTAGGTGGAAGCTGGCCCTGGCAGCCCTCTGCCCGGCTGAACTCACCCCCTTTCCCCTTCCCTTGGCTGGAAAAAACAAACTGTCCCCTTCTTTGGGTGCTCTGGACCCCCAGACCCCCAGCCATGCCCACACTCACCCCAAACCCTGCAGCAGTATTTACTCTGCAGACTTCCTGGACTGCTCGTAGCAAGGCCTGGGGTGATGGAAAGGGGGTTCCCATGAGTTTGGGGTGTCATTTTATTCCCTAAATGTCCTGCCGTGACCACAGGAACCACCCTGCTGCACTTCCATGCTTGTGCACTGGGACACGACCTCACTAAGGCGCATTAAAGCTGTGCCCCCTAATTAGGTGAGGAGATTAGGGGAGGGCTGGTGCAGGCAGGGCAGACATGACCTCAGTTCCTGTTTTTCCAGGGGTAAAAAAAAAAAAAAAAAGCAGCAACTCAGTGTGTCCCTCTACACCTTAGCATCAGCAAAGAGAGACACACATACACATCCCCAAGCCCACCTGGAGTGCTCCTGGGGTCTGGGCAGACCTTGGTGTTGAGCCTGTCCCCCCCAGCTCCATTTTTGGGGAGTGCTGATGCTCACCCAGCATGGCCAGGCAGGAAAGGGGCCCAGGAAGCCACTGATGAGTCACATGAGTCACAGTCTCTGTGCCCACAGGGCCACCAGCTACGGCTGCGCAGGGACAGGGAGCTGGGGGGGGGCACATCCAGGGGCATCTGCACCCAGGGGAGCCCAGAGTTCCTGGAGTATTGGTCCCACCACCAGTGGGGCCACCCTGCCACCCCAAGCTGAAGGGTCTTGGCTTCATGGGGGTGGGGGAAGCAGAGGGGGTTGGGGTTGTTCCCTACTCCAGAAGGAAGCAGATGAGGGGCTTCAGCTTCGGGAAGGGGGTGATGGAGGAGCCCCCTCAACTCAGGGCAGAGCTGGCTGTAAGTGCTCTCTGGAGAAATGAGGGGAGGGATGCTGGGACCATCAGCTGGCCAGAAAGGGTTCTCAAGAATAGAGTTAAATGGAGGTGATAAATAAAGACTGAAGGGGAAAGTCTTGGAGGGCCTGGAGGGTCTTTGTCCTGTGGCTGCACAGAAGGGCCTGTGCCAGGAAGGACACAGGTCACCCAAACTGGTCACCCAAAATTCTCCTTGGGATGCTCAGGGTTCCTGCCATGAGACACTCAGCAGCATTTCAAGAGTGTCTTTACATGGTGTGCCTCCGTGTCCCAGCTTTAGGGGAGCAGATCCGTTCCCAAAAATAAAACCTTCGGGTCTTTTGGCTTTGAAAGAGGATTTTTCCTCTTGCCTTTCTATCCCTGCAACAGCAGCTCTGCCTCTCCGAGCCCTGGTAACAGTATTAGCGAGTCACAGCAGCTCAGCTCAACAGCAAGTGACAGCTGAAATCCTGCTGCCACCGGCAAATCCCCCTTCCCTGTGCTGCCCCAGCAGCCTGGGAGGGGCAGGAGTGCCTCCAGCCATCCCCACAGGGACCTTCTGCTCCCCCAGACCCTGTGAGGCTCCCACTCCACCCTAAAGCATAGCTGCTGGCACTGGCAGGAGGGACACGGGCTGCAAGAGCCACAAGAGCAGAAGCAGCTTTGCAGTGTAAAAGCCAAACTCCTTCAGCTCCTCACACAGGGAAAGGGTTAAAGCCAGCGCCGGCCACTGCTGCTCCATTGATAAATGAGACAAGGGAGTGGTTGAGGACAAAGAGGATGGCCCAGCACATCAATCCCTCCCTTATGCGGGGGCTCTGAGAGGCAGGAAAGCTCTGCAAAGCCTTGCAAGGAGGGGATGGCGCTGCCATGCCCGGATTTACTCCTGGTCTGGGCTCAGTGTCCAGCTGGCACCCTGACCCGGGGTGTTGCTGGGTCACTGTGGCATGCCCTGGGTGCTCAGGTGCTGATACCTGCACTGATGGCTTCTTCTCAGTCTTGCCCATGGAGCGAGACCCCCGCTTCTTCAGGGAGTTCTGCAGGAGGAAGAGAGAGTTATGACCCACAGCGATGGCACTGCCCCCCAGCAGTGACAGACAGACAGATTCAATGTGGATGGACATCGGTGCTGATATTCCCAGATGCTCATGGACCCCAGGGAAACACCCCAGCCCTAGTGGGCTGAAGGAGGCCCTTTGCTTTGAGGAAGCTGGACTGGCAAGCATCACATCATGAGGCTTGGCCAGAAATTCCCCCTGCAGGCAAACGAGCAGTGAAAAAGCAGGAGTGAGCAGGAAATGAGCCATGGAGAGCGGAGAGGCTGAGTCACTGTCCCTGTCAGGGCTGGATGGAGCAGGGAATCCAACCCCCAGGCCAAGGGACAGCTCTCAGGACATTCCAGTGTGGGAGCAGCAGATGATGACATTCCTCATCTCCCCAAGCAAGGGACATGTCCTGGTCCCTCAGCAGCACAATGCTGACTCTGCTGTCAAAGTCACAAGGGGACACAAGGGACAATGTCCAGGCTAGTGAGAATAGCTGGGAGGTGGGGAAGGCAGACAGAGCAATAAGGCAACCCAAAACCGTGGTAAAAATGCAGGTGCCCAGAGCAGAGCCAGTTATCTGGGGAAAGGAGCTGAGGCAAGACCCCCAGGAACATCCACACAGCATCCCATGAGCGCTGGCTGACCCATGCAGCTGCCCTGGACCTATTTCCAAGCTGGTGCTGAGGCCCAGCAGCCAAAGAAAGCAGCTGTGAAATGTAAGCTGCTGCCTGTGCCAAGGTGCCGGGCTCCAGGCTTTCCTATTAAGGCCACGACCATCCCTGGAGCTGCTGGAGCTGCAGAGCCTCTCCCAGGGGCTGGTTGTGCCACACCACATCCCTCACCCCCACCGTGCTGGGGACTGCGGCTGGCAAAGGGCAGCACCAGCCCCAAACAGCCTCAGGCACAGCACCGTGGGGCAGATGTGGCAGTCACAGCACCCTGGGGCAGATGTGGCTGTCATTGCCCCACCCTGGGAGCAGCCTTGGGGTGGCTGAGGGTCCAAGGCCAAGCTTGGTGGCAGGCTTGGCATGGGGTACCCAGACTGATCCCACTTTTTCCTACCCCTTTAGGAGACAGAAGAGGGGAAAATGCCTGTGCCTTCGGGAATGATCCCCAGACAATTATCCAATTATGGGAGAAACCTCTTGGAAGGGAGGAATAATCAGCCCCGAGGGGTGAGTGCAGCCCTGCGCAGTCCTTGGCTTTGGCTGCTAACAAGCTCTGCCAGGCTCTGTGCCCTGCAGCAGGAGGGAGGAGGAGGGCTTTTAGCTCACTTTGTCTAATGTTTGCCTAATTAGCACTCTGCAATCAGTGAGTAACCCCAACGCCCTTGCTCGCCTGGGGATCTGCCATCCTGAGCCTGGGGACCATCTCTGAGCCAGTGCCAGCCAGCAAAGTCCCCAGGGCTCAGGCAGCTGCGGCCAGGGGCTGCATCCCACCCCAGGCTCCTCAGCTAGGGCAAGGCAGCGGCTGCCTCTGAGCTCCCCACGCTGACCACACAACCATTTTCCCTGCCTGTTTTCCCAGCTCCAGCCCAGCTCCCGCTGCTGCCATTTGTTATTCAGCCCGCGCTCCCGGCTGCAGGGAAACCCATTTCGCGGCTGTCAGCGGGGGCTGTGCAGCCCGGGGACAAGACACCCGTGTGGGGGACACTGCTCCGTGTCACTGGCACGGGGATGGCTGAGAGGGGATGGGGACAGCTGGATCCTGCAACTCCCCAGGAGCTGGGCTCAGCTTTAAGCAGGGATGGCCCCAGAGATCCCAAGCCTTGTGCAGCAAGCACGGTGGGGGAAGTGAGAGCCTTCTGCTGGTTGTGTCTCCTCCCCCACACGGCCCTGATGGCTCAGCTGGAGATGCATCCCAAGGCTCCCCCAGGACCAAAGGCATCCCGGGCACTAGGGAAGTGGGTTACAAGGGCTGCAATGGATCTCCAGTCCATGCTGTCACAAGGATGCCTTTCCTGTCACCGAGGTTGACACAGATCCCAGCCAGGAGCTGGTCCCAAACACAGCATGACATGGAGTGCCCTGACCTGTACATTCGTGGCTGCCCAGGACACAGAGGGGACTGTGCACCCACCCAGCTCCACAGCACCACTGGGACACCATTGGGACTCTGCTGGGATATCTCAGTCCAGCTGGAACCTGCAGGATGTGGTCAGGATACAGCCAGCGCCAGGCACTCTGCCAGGGACAGGGACCCCACACATCATGCGGAGCTTTGCCCAGATGGAACTGGGCACGGCCCAGGGGGCTGGGCTGAGCAAGTGGCCAGGGACATATAAAGTGTCCCCAATGCAGTGGGGATGTCCTGTAGCCCCCCCTGGATGGGGCAGAGGCAGCCCGTGCCCGCAGACTGGGATGAAGTGTGCCGAGGGCAGGAGCTGCTCGGGTTTCACAAGCATCTGTAGCACGGTTTGGGTTTCAGTGACTCAGGCAGGGCTGGGGGATTCCATGAGGCAGGGCCAGGACACCTGCTATGAGCAGAGCCCTGGGGACACCTCCCAGTCCCCCTCCCATGTCCCACTCACCTCTCGGAGCTTGTCCATCTCGTTCTGCACCACCTGCTTGGCCAGCTCGGTCTCGATGAGGCGCTGGCGCAGGTCCTCGTTCTCCTCCTCCAGCCGGATCCTCTTCTTCTCCACCACCTCCAGCTCATTGTGGAGCCGCACAGAGACGTCCTTGGCCACCTGGGGACACAACAGGGCTCTCATCACGCTGGGCACAATGTGCTGAGACTACAGCTCCTGGGCACCCACAGTCCTCATGCAGAGACCACCAGGCGGTTACTGAGACCCTCTGGAGCAGACTCTATTGGGGGTGACCCCCTGGCTCTTGTGTCTGTCCCTTCAATTGTGCGCTGTGACTGCTCTTGCTCCTTCCCCAGCTGCAAGGCTGCCCAGCATCCCCATCCCCTGGCCAAATCCTGCCTTCCCCAGCCAGAGCATGATGCTGGGAGATGTTCATCACCTTTTTCCCATACCACAAAGCTGGCAAAGCCCCCAGAAGGCTGGAAGAGCTGGTAGGCAGCAGCAGAGCAGGCAGCCTGTCGCTACAGGCAGCAGCTGTGCCAGTCAGGAGAAAGGCGAGCTGCTGCATCACATTACAGAAAAAACAGCAGCTGCCCCGGGGTGGAGGGTGCCTACATCCACCCCAGAGCTCCCCCTCTCCAGATCCCTGCATGGCAGCAGTCCTCAGCATAAAGGGAGCTTAATAGCACAAAGCATTCACTCCTGCATTTGCAGGACAGCAAAAATTGTCCCAAATGCCACTGGTCTCCTGCACAGCCTGGAATATCAGCACTGTGGAGGCAGCAGCAAGCCCTGCTGCAGGGCTGGGGGATCTCAGGCCATGGGGTCAGGCTCCTGTTCCCCTGAGGATGGGCTGTGCTTTCTCTTCCAGAAAGGGAGAAGCTGGAGGGGGTGTTTTTGGCAACAGCCACCTAAGCTGGGGGGGAGCTGATGGGTGGTTTGGGGAGGGGATTGGGGCCCCAGCAGGGATGGGCAGCGAGGCGGGTTCACAGCCCCACACTTGTGGCATGTCTTGGCTCCAAGACCAGCTGTTTTCTGCTCAAAAAGCAAAGTTAGTCCTCGAGCTGTTACACATTCATCCTGAGCTGTCTCCGACTGCCACCGCACCCCCTCTTGGCAGCAGTCTCGTTGGTGAGAGCCCTCAGCAAACACTCACCAGGCTCCTCGAGGGCGAAGCAACGTCACCCTGCAGAAATCCTCTTGTCCCTGCCCCAGCCCCGCGTGCCACCATGCCTGGGGCTCTGCAAGGATTTCCCGATGGCCGAGAGAAGCAGCTCCCAAGCCTGCAGGGTCCTGGTCCCCACACTCCCTCCCTGCACACTCCATCCTGCAGTGGTGGCCCCACAGGAGCAGGATAAGGGAGCTCAGCCCCGGGGCACAGGACTGGGCTGCGTTCCAGCCTGCACAGGATGAGCCTCATGTATGGCACATTGTCAGGCAGTGCTGGCCCTCTCCACCACCAGGACCCCCTCAGACCACCTGTGAGCTGGAAGCACTGCTCCCCACTTCCCACACCAACACTGCTAGCAGGGAATTATGAATCCAACAAAACTGCACATCACCATGAACTGCACATCCGCACAGAGCTCCCTGCACCCCAACATCCCCAGCCACCTCCATGCCCACAACTGATCAAAACCCCCTTTGGGGGCTCTGGGGGCTGCCCGGGTGGGGAGGTGCCACCCCAGGCTGACCTTGACGTCCTGCTCCAGGCTGTGGATGAGCTCGCCGTCCACCTGGCCAGTCTGTGCCACGCGCAGGCTGCGGCGCTCGGCCTTGCGCAGCCGGTACTGCAGGATGCGGCATGTCTTGCTGGCCTGGTCCAGCTGCTGCCGCAGCTCCTGCAGCTGGTACACATCCTCCTCCATGTAGACATCCCGCATCTCCAGCATCTCGGCGCGCAGCTCCTCGATCTCATCCTGTGGGAGGATGTTGTGTTAGACCCCGCAGCTGGCTCTGCCCGCTTCTCCCCTGTGACACCTCCCCACCATGGCTCTCCATCCATCCATCCATCCATCCATCCATCCATCCATCCATCCATCCATCCATCCCATAAGCCATTTTCACAGGTCTTCAACCCCTCGGGCCAAGCACAATCCTTGCAGGAAAAGGCTCAGAGCCAGCTGGATGCCGTCACCCAGGGGTGAGCTAGTCATCCCACGAGGGGAACAGCAACAAAAGCACCTGAGTATTTGTGGTAAAAGAAAGAGGAAGGTGGGGGAGGGAGAGGAGCTGCAGGAGCAGCTCAGGCAGCAGCCACAGGGAGAAAAATTAGGTTATCTTTGGAAAAGATGTGTCAAGGAGGCAGGCGAGGGAAGGAGGAGATGGCAGGCGAGGACAGCTGTTAGGGGAGGCAACGTGGGGACATGAACCAGATGCCACCAGTGCTGGGGACCAGAGGTTGCCCCTTGTTTTTCCACCAAGCAGCAGTCTTTGGGCTGGGTCCTCTGTTCCACCTCTTCCAGTCTCACCAGCTCTCCCAGTGACCTCCTCCAGCAGAGCAGAGCCTCTGGCACAGAGCAATTGCACCACTGTCATAGCAGGGCCAAGGGTGACATCCTGCATGGCCCAAAGCCTCCTCCAGGGCTGTGGCACATGACTACTGTGGGGTCCCCAGTGCCACCTCCTCATGCAGAGCAGGACTGTGCTCATTGGGGATGCTCAAGGACTGTCCCCTCTGGTCCCTGAGCACTGACCAGGCTCTGTCCATGTCACCATGAACATGGTGTCAACCCAAATCCCCCAAGCAAACGCTCCAGCCATCACACCGGCTGTTCTCCTCGACAAGACCCAGTGGGACCAGGGATCCCTCCTGGGAAGGGATCAAGCCTCTGCTTTCCTGCCAAAACCCCTGCCACTAAAGACCTCCTGACACTGCCAAACACAACTGCCACTTGAGAAGTGAGTGGCTCACCCATGCACCCTGCACCATGGCATGGTCAGGGAAGGAACAAAAGAACTAACACAGGCATTGGGGCTGCTCAGCCCTGATGCACCCTGGGCAGAGGGGACAGGGGACTGCTCCCCATGTTGCTGTGACAGTGACCTAGAGCCCGTGATGGCAGCTCTGTGCTGGCTCTGCCAGGCGCTGGCACAGCGGCTGCCACACTCACCCAGCCTGACAAAGCCCCAGCTGCAAAACTCCCCGAAAGGAGAAGCCAAGCCTGGGCAAAGGACTGGCAGCTGCAGGGACAAGTCACAGTCGCTCACTGTTGGCTTTAAACACTTTGTGACAAAGAAGGAACGAGAATTAGACAATCCCAGATTATCTCCTGGCCTGGGCTGCCGGAGCCCGGTGGCACCATGGCCACCAGAGCCCTGTCACCCTCCACTGCTCTGCTTCTCACCAGGGGGTCTTGAGAACAGATCTGCTTCTGTTCTGTCTCACAACAGGAACAGCCCTGAGGCTTTGAGATGAGCACAGGGGGTCCTGGGAATACCGGACCAGGCTGTTCCAGGGACAGCCAGAGACAGTCCAGTGAAGGGGCATCACTGCAGACATGTTTGATAAAACCTCCTGGACACGTCAGGTGTGAAACCCCCCAGGGATGAACCACATGCGCTGGCAGACAGTCCTGCAAGGGCTGGGATGCACCCTGGGGTGACAAACTCAATGGGAACCCCCCACCAGCACTGCCACCTCCCCCCCAGCAGGGCCACAGCTCTGGGGGCACCAGCAAAACCCCCATAAACCAAAGCAGCCTGGAGAGCTGGTCTATTCTCTGGGAGCTTCCATAAGAAAAAAAGGCATTATGGTTTGCAGGTGAGCAGGCGCAGTGCAGCAGGTGGGGAAAACAGCTTTCAGCACCCAAGTCAGGAGAATCGTGGCTTGAATACAACCGCAATCCTCCTTCAGTGCTGACCATTCCAGCTCTCACTTGCCATGTGGCTTTCCCAGGCAGCAGCTGAGCAGGGCAGGGAGCAGGGACCTTGGAAAAAACCCAACCACATCTTGCATTTGCTGGAAGGAAGCCTGGGCTTGCCCTGCTAAGAGCTGCTGCTTGTTTATGCTTTGGGTTGTAGCAACCGTTATTTTAGGGGGAGGCTGTGTCCAGCATGTCCAGCCTGGATGTACAGCACCAGAGTGGGGCTGGGGGGATTTACAGCACTGGGGGCTGGGAAAGCAGTGCCTGTCTTTGCTCCAGCTGCAGGAATTCACCCACATCCCATAACAGAGATAAATCCTCTGAGTGGATGCAGCCTGGCAGGCGCACAGCCTGCCCCAGTTTGCCCCACGGAGGCAAGCCATGCTGCTGAACCACAGCAAAGGGATTAGGATTGGAGAGTGGAAAAATGCCAGCAAACTGGGAGAGAGCTTGGAGGACAGAGCTGATCTGCTAAGGCAGCACATAGGATGCACTGGGGTCCCCTCACAGCTCCAGGGGTCCACGATGGCCACGGAGCCCCACCCTTTGCACCTGCACATTTTCTGGAGTTGATGCCCAACTCAGCAAAAAATCCGTTTGGATTAAGGTGAGAGCAGAAGCAGGAGAGGGGAGGAGCCCCACAGAAACACCCCAAATTCAGGGGTGGCTTTGAGCACGGAGCACTGTAAGTGATGTTAAATGAAGTGTGGAACACCAGTGACCACCAGTGACACCAGTGACCACAAGTGACCACCAGTAACACCAGTGACACCCATGAAACCAGTTACCACTAATAACACCAGTGAGACTAGTAACGCCAGTGACCACCAGTGACACCTGTGACACCAGTGACTGGTGGGCAACACTGAGGAGGAGATAAATTACTTTTCTCCAACACAAATGCCCCTGGGGACTGCCCTGCTGGGCCACTTGCCGTTTACACAACAGGGTGCTCATCCCTACGGAGTCACAGCCTCCCAGCCCCCATGGGCTGTTCCCCTGCTTGTCCTTCAGGATCGCCCACCTCTGCATCCCTCTCGTCCCATCTCTGTGGCAGCAAAGATTTCACAGTGTTTTTTACACTTGAAATACCCTGTCTCAGAAAGAATGCTGGGAATCCATCCGCAGTCCAGAGAGACTCATTTGAATGCCCCAGGGATCGTGTGCAGAAGCAAACACCCCATTTCGTGGCTGCAGGAGCCAGGTTATGCTCAGTGGAGGAGCTCAAGAGACAAGCTACCTTCAACCTCCTCTGCACAAACCTCGGAGACACTGTCTCTCCCTGGGGAGATTATTAAGGAAACTAAGAAAAAGGTGGATGCAACTGCCTGTTTCCAGTTCAGGAAAAAGAAACCATGCTTTTTTAGAGCAGGAGGAGGCAACAGCTGTGTCCACACATACACTTGAAGGACATCAGCTCTTTCAGGAAGGGCTGAGCTTTAGGGTGATGACCCTGAGCAGTGACAGGGCAGGAGAGGGACCAGTGAGGATGGCAGTGCACACCTCAGAGTGCAGACCAGACCTGTTACAGGTTGCAGAAGCAGAATTAAACCCTCGGATCTCCTGCCCAGGGGGAGTTACACACTGATTTTGGCGCCCTCAAGAATGCAGCAAGCTCCGAGCAGAGCAGGGGACACGCACTGTGCAACCCCAGCACGACCTGCTATCTCCAAGACACAGAAAACAGCAAAAAGGGACACAAACCAGGCTCCCACAGTGCAGCCATGGCTGGCTGTGGTGCCGCTGGCAGCACAACCCCCTCTGGGGCACAGCCAAGCAGCAGCAGCCTGTTTGGGGGGGGTGGGCAGCATTTTGGGGGGCACAGCCCTGCCTGCACGCTCCAGCTTCGCCCCCAGAGCTTAGCAGAGAAGGAGGAGGAAGGGTAGGGGCTGCCTGGGTGTTTGGCAGAGGCGCCTTTGTGCGGAGCTGGGGCCGCGCTGGCAGCGGGCGTGCCTGCGGCTGGCGGCGATCCCCGTGCAAAGACGGGGATTACCGTGCAGGAGAGCAACAAGCACGGCTTCCTCTGAGATTACTGCACAAAAGCAGCAGCTTTCAATTAACTCTCAGCGCCCGTCAGGCAGCACAGGGAATTATGCCTGAATTTGCTAGGGAAATAAAAAAGAGAAATCAGAGGGGATTTTTAAAGGAAACTGCCCAGGGTGCTCAGGCACGTCCCCTGCCAGCAAGGGAACCCAGAAAATGCAGCGCACCACGGGGTGCAGTGGGTGGAACGATGGGCAAGGCACACCCACGTCACTCACAGGGGTTTCTCTGGGTGCATCAACAGCAGCCCTGGCCCAGCTCTGACAGCAAACACCGGCCATCCATGTCACGCTGGAGCTCAGTGCAGCAGCCTGTGCGCTGATCCCTGGCTGGCGTGACAGCTCCCCCTTGGCAATGTGAGTAAGGGAAAAATCAACATTTCTCAGCTTTACACCTGCCCCCATAAATTACCGGGCAAACAGCTGGGGGCTCTCTGCAGCCCAACCCATGCTGTGCACCATCCGAAAAGGCAAGAGGCTGTAAAACCCCTCCCAGGGTGGCTGCCTGACAGAGCATTGGTCCCCAGCTCTGCAGGTGGTTACTGGGCATGGTCCCTGCCCCTGTGGCCAGGCAGGATCCAGGCAGCAGCAGAGCAGGGACTCAGTGCCAACCAGGCACAGTCCCCAATACCCGGGGGATACTCTGAGAGCCCTTGCTAGTGGCATGACTACCTTGGGGGAAGCACGGCACCCAGGCACTCTAAATGTTCCTCCACAGAGCTGGGAAATGCATGCGAGCCCCAAGGGATGTGGGAGGACTCCGGGCAGGGAGCAGGAGGGGGACAGGCAGCAGGAAAGGACTGTGCTCACACGGCTCTTGCCTCAAGCCTTCCCTCGGAGAGGAGGGGAAAGGGTTTGCAGGCATCCCCTCCCCTTGCTCCAAACCCTCCCGTGCCCACTCTTTGTCTGTCCCTCGGCAGCTGCTGCCGTATCACATCTCACATTTTCCAGCCTGCTGAGCAGGGCTGGGAGCTGCTCTCCATCGCACGGCTCAGCAACAGCGAGACGGGGCAAGGACACCAAGCCACCTCCTCCCTCACCAGGCTGCCAGCCCGCCTGTGAAAACAGCCCTTTTTGGGGAAACGCTTGGAATAACCCATTCAGGGGGGCCACAGCAGGTGCACAGGCCTGAGAGCAGGGGCAGGAGCGGATCCCAGCCCACCCAGCGCACCAGAGCGGGAGGAGGAAAGAGGAGCCTTGCACAAATCTGGGTTGCAAAAAGAAATGGGTGAAGTGTGCCTAAACGAGTCGGTTTTATTATGGCAGCCAAGGGAAGATGGGATGTGAGCTGGCACTGCTGGAGCACTGCTGGGAAGCTCCCAAGCCCAGCGTGCATCACACGGGCGTAGTAGCACCACACACGTCTGGCTCGTGCCAGAACGTCACCAAAGCCCTCCCACCCCCAAAAATCCTCATCTCGCTCAAAATACACACTAGGTTTTAGCTAGTGCTGAAGAATACGTGAAAAAAATATTCATTTGCAGCCTTTGGGGTGAATCCTAGGAAATAAGTCACCTGGGATAAGTGTGATTCATCCACACCCGAGCGGAGGAGAGCTGCATGGCAAAATGGGCAGTGCCAAAAGGTTAGGGCTTTATTTTTGTTTTAAGTCCTGAAATGCCTGAATTTTTAGCACAGATGGCACAAGCCAGCACTCTGTTGCAGCCCAGCCCTGTTTCCTGCTCCTTGCTGGAGATCTAGGAAAATCTTCCTACATTTTTTGGAGCACAAGAGGTGTGTGCTCTGGGCTTCTGCCCAGCTGGAGCCAGGGTAGCACCCCAGCCACCTCCTGCTCCAGAGTGAGGAGAAGCGAGCTACAACACGGAAACATGATTATGAGCAGGATGCACATGTCAGGGAGGAGACACAAGTGCTGGCTAAGAAGGGACGATGGTGGCATTGCCATGGACACTCTTGTGCATGCCTCCAGCAACTCTCCCCTCTCCACTGCTCCTGGCCAGGGGATTTCAGCTGCCACCCCTCGGGGCAGGTAAATCACTGGCACCCTGCTGGCCTGCAGTTTGCCAGGAAGGGATCACGTGGAATGGAGGAAGCGCTCGCTCCATCGCGGAATGGCAGCGCTCCGCACCGCATGTTCTCTGGAAACCCAGGGGCCTCATCTGTGTTTTTTCCAGCTCCCAGTAATCAAAGCCCTTGAGCTGTTGCTGCTAATTCTGGCAGGGGTTGGACACACTGTGAACTGAGGCTTTGCTAATGGACAAAGGGCTTGATTGAGCACCTTCCAGCGCATCACCTAGTGCCCACCTCGGGCTGGAATCCTGACGTTTCACAAACGTGGGCAGCAGCAGAGAAGAGCTGGCCTGACTTCCAACCTGCAGCACCCAAAGAGCAGCTGGGGAGCCTGGGTACCCAGCCCTGAGCTCGCCAGCAGGTGACTGCCCAAGCAGCTCAGCCACAGCTGCACCCTGAAGGAGAGCAGAGAGCACAAAATGCCTGCAGCCCCCCAGGACTTGGTACCTGGTGGGTGCTGGTGCCCATCAGGCTGATGTGTGACCAGAGGTGGGACTGCTCTGTCTCCCTGTCCCCTCACAGCACATCAGACTCAACCACGCCTCTATGAACCAGGCAGACCCAGAAAAAGGCCCCAGGGAGCACAGGAACCAGTGGGAAGAAGAAAGCTGGAAAATGTCCCCAGGGTCTGGCAGCAGCAGCAGGCAGGGAGAGCAGCAGGAGCCGTGCCCAGCTGCCAGGCCATGCCCAGCTGCACGGGGTCAGGTTATGCCATACTATGTCCCAGGATGCCCAGCTGGGCTAAACCCACCCACACCATGCTGAGCTGTGCCTTGCTAAGCTGTGCCAGCCCAGGCTGTGCCAAGCCTTGCCATGCCAAGCTGGGTCTATGCAAGGCTTGGTCATGCTGCACCCAATGTGCTGTGCTAGGGCAAGCCATGCCCAGCCAGGTCATGCCTGGCTAACCCGGCCCACGTTGTGCCAAAGGCTGCCCTGTGCCAAGCCATGCCACAGAACATTGAGCTGAGCACTGCCCAGCCCTAAGTTCAGTGCAGCCATGCCAGGCTTAGACAAGCTAGGCTCTACATCCAGTCATGCTACGCTGTGCCAAGTCTACCCCAGCCACAGCACACCAGGCCAGCCCTGGATGTGCCATGTCCAGGGATGCCATGCTGGGCTGAGCCATGCCAAGCCCTGCACCCAGCCACGCTGTGCTGTACTGCTCATCTCAGCCAGGCCAGGCTGAGCTGAGCTGTGCCCCATGCCCAGCCATGCCCTGGGATGCTGAACTGCACCAGGCTGGACCTGAGGATGCTGTGCCACACCGAGCTGCACCTTGGGGTGCAGTGCCATGCCACATCATGCCATTCCCAGGGATGCTGTGTCATGCTGAGCCATGCTTTGGCATGCCATGCCATGCTGTGCCATGCCTTTGTGATGCCAGGGGTGCTGTGCCATGCTGCACTGTGCACAGGGATGCCACGCTGCGATGACAGGGATGCTCTGTTGTGCCCAGGGATGCTAAGCCATACTGACCCGTGCCCTGGGATTCCACACCGTGCCATGCTAAGGGCAGGGATGCTGCACCATTCTGAGCCATGCCCTCAGATGCCCTGCAAAGCTCTGGGACGTTAAACCACGCTATAGCCGGGGATGCCGACCCTGACTGACCCATGCCCTGGGATGCCATGCTGTACCACTACTGCCCATGGATACCGTGCCACGCCGAGCCGTGACAGGGGTGTCACTCCACACCGAGCCGTGCCGGGGATGCCACACCACGCCGTGCCCACCTTGAGATAGTCGTTCTCGGAGCGCAGGTCCTCCAGCTCGCGGAGCAGCCCGTCCGTGCCGGCGTCCAGCAGCTCCTCGGTGAGGTCGGAGAAGGCGAGCGAGGTGCTGAGCTGCAGGCGGCTGCTGGCCATGGAGGCGGCCGAGGGCTCCTCGGGCAGCGGCGACGCCTCTCCGGCCGAGGGCGGCGGCGGCGGGGCGCTGCCCGGGGACTCGCCATCGCTGCCGCTCAGCCCCAGCTCCAGCGACAGCAGCTTCGCCTCCTCCGAGGCGCTGCAGTCCGACACCTCCGAGCTGCTGTCGGTCAGCCCGGACCCCGGCCCGGGCCCGGGCACCGAGCGGGGTCCCTCCGCCGTCCTTCTCGCCCCGGGGGCCGCCGTCTCGGCTCCGTGCCGCCGGCCCTTCGGCCGCGCCGCACCGCGCCCCGCCGGCCCCTTGACGCCGGCCCGGGCCCCCGCCGGGCCCCGCTTGTCGGGCCGCCCGTCCTTGCCCCCGCCCGGCCGCCGCGGGTGCGGGTGCGCGCCGCTCGCCGCCAGCCGCGGGGCCGCGCCCGGGTGTCCCCCGCCGCCTCCGCGCCGGCCCTTGGCCAGCGACCAGCCGGGCACCTCCTTGGGGCGGGCGGGGGACGGCGCCCGCTGCGGCTTCTTCTTCTTCTCCGGGAGTGGCGGCGGCGGCGGCGCGGGGGAACCCGGCTCTGCCGGCGCGGCCTCCATCGCCCGCTGCGCTGCGCTGGGCTCGGCCCCGGCTGCGGCTGCAGCCCCGGCCCGGCCCCGGCTCCGCCCGCTGCCGCCGCCGGGCGGGGACGAGCGCGGGCGGCGAACAAAAGGCGGCGGAGGGAGTGTGGGGGGAGGCGGGGGGCGGCCGTGCTGCCGGCAACAGCGACCCCTCCGCCCGCCCGGAGCCGCACGATCCCACCATGCCACCGCAGCCCCGGTATCCCCGATGGATGAGGGCATCCCCGGGGTGAGGGGTCCCCTCCGGGTGTCTTTAGCTACGCGTGTCCTTTGGGGAGCCGTGACATGGCAGCCTTCCCCCAGCGGGTCCCTGGAGCATCCCTGGGGACAGGGTTCCCTCGTGTGTCCCCTGCGGAGCAGGGTTACTCCGGGGCATTTCAGTTCCTGGGACACCCCTGGGTAAGTGTCCCTCAGGACAGGTCTGGGGAGGGAGGTCCCCAGGTTCTCCTGAGCAGTGGAGTCCTCTGGGTGTCCCTGTAAGCGCAGGTCCCCCGGGGCAGTCTCAGAGGTGAAGGTCCCCGAGGGACACTGAGGGTGACTGTCCCCTGGGGCACCACTGTCAGTGCACGCCATCCTTGGAGCTGGAAGTGCCCCGTGTGCCCCGTGGGCAGCCGGTCCCTGGGGCCCCGCTTGGTGACGATCCCCTGAGACACCTCCGCTCCCGGCACGCTGCCCAGGGCCAGCTCCAGCTGCCTTCCCAGCGGCGGGAGCGCGCACGGTGCCTCTCCAGGGGAAGCCTGGAGTACCGAGTGCCTGTTCAAGTCTGCTCCCACCCACCCGCCGCGTCTGTCGTGCGTTACCAAACGGCCCCAAACCCACTGCGGAGCATCCAAAGGCTGAGTTTGAAAAATGCTCCTCTGTGCTTTCCCGCGCGGCAGCACGGCCGCCGCGGCCTCAGCACGGGAAGCGATGCTCTGCTGCATCACACAGACCCCGGGACACCCTCGCTGCTCAGATCCCATTTTTAACGCTGGGCAGCACAGCCCCAAGGCAGCGCCTTTTTTTGCCCGGGGCAAACCCGAGCTTGGCAGAGAGGCAGAGCTCGCTGCAAGTCTCAGTCCTAGTCTCCCAAAATAAACACACGTGGGGTTTATTAGGGCGTTTCTTAATACCCCTCTCTGTTCAGCTCACAGCCCCCTGCCCTGCTCCCCAGGCACCCTCTGGACGCAGGCTGGGATTGCACTGCTGCTGTGCCCTAAGGCAGCTGTGCATCCAGCACAGGAAAATCAGGACTGTCCAACAAACCCAGGCTTTTGTTTCAGGGATCACTCCCTGCGGCTCGTGGCCTGAGCAAGCGTTGTAAATCGGTGTGTGCCTCCGGCCAGGCCTGCTGAGCCCCCCCGCGGCTCCGTGAATGCCAAGGTGCTGTCTCCAGCCTGTCAGCAGTTTATGCGCATGACAAGAGGGTGGGGGGGTGGAATAAGGGACCCCAGGAAGACCAGAGGGGCTCTGGTCCCAGCCCCACCCTGCAGCACAGCCCCTGCACCGGGAAAAGAAGGTTCCTGGGCATCCTGCCCTTCCCAGGAGGAATCGCAGCCACAGGTGCCGTTTTCCAGGCTCTGGCACGTTGCCCGGCACCACACCTTGCAGGAGAGCAGGCTGAGCTGTGCCAGGTCCTGTCCCACAGCGTAGGGACGGACGGAGGGTGGCACTGCCCTCCGGTACGTGCCGCAGAGCAGCCCGTGCCCGGGGCTGGCGGGAAGGCCGCTCCCCGCAGGGCTCGCAGCATCATTAGCAGCGCCGTGACTCAGTCCTGCTGCATGACTGCACATGCCCCGAGCGGGACGGCAGGCGCTGACCCACCAGCGCTGCGCTCATTAACGATGATCATTAGTTTTGCTCCGAGCAGTGGCTAATTGCGTAACGCTGGGCACACGGTGGGCTGCCCTCCAGGAGCCGCACAGCTGCAGGGAGCGAGGGATGAGGGCAGCATGTCCGCAGCCTGGACCTTGGGAGCAGCCCCCAGGGTGCCATAAGGAGGGACACGACATGCCCCGAACTCTGTTCGGGGCTGAGCACGGAGTAAAAAGGCTTTCCCAGAGAGCAGCCTCCCTCAGGGAAGCCCACCTCCCAGGCTCTGGCAGATCTCATCACTCACAGCCCGCTTGCTGGGACTCATCCCTGCCCTCCCAGCCTGGCTCTGGCTTGTCCCCTCTCCTGTCCGGGTGGTCTCAGATTGTTGTGCCTCTGTTGGGTTTGTGTGGCCAGGTTTTGGCCATGGGGGGAGGGCTACAGGGGTGGCCGCTGTAAGAAGGTGCAAGAAGCTTCCCCCATGTCCAGCAGAGCCAATCCCTGGCAGCCCCAAGATGGATGTAAGCCCTGGCTTACAAACCCAGGGCAGCATCTGAAAGAGGACGTGAATCCCATCACAGCAGGATGTGCATCCAGTGGTGCATCCCCATGTCGTGTCTCACCATCTTTGCAGAGCTGGCAACAGCCTTTGGAGGGCTGAGCCCCATTCTGGGACTGCTGCCTGAGGGAACAGGGCTCAAAGGCAGGAGCAGGTTTGGGGTGGAAGTGGGAGGGATATTAATGAACCTCAGAACATCCCCTGGGGCTGGAGGCAATGCAGGCAGCCAGGTTCAGAGCTGAGCCAAGGCTGTCCTGGCCCAGGCACCTGGCCCTGTGCTCACCATCCTCACCCTGGCACTTCCACAGAGCTGTGCTGGAGGGGACAGAGCTCTCCATGGCCAGGGCTGTGCCAGCTGATCTCATTGATGGTCTGCTGTGGTTGTTGGTCCTGAACTAGTTGTTCCCAGGAGAATTATTCAATAAATTTGAATTAAATGTGGGCAGGCGGCTTTCTGAAGCCTCTGAAAGGAAAGCAATGAGCTTAAGCAGCCCCTTGGGCCCTTGGGAGGTCTGGCTGGCAGCCAGCCGGAGCCGGGATCCGGCGCATCCCTGAGCAGTGCAGAGGGAAAGGTCTCCTTTGCTCCATCGTGCACTGGAGGTGGGGCTGGGGCTCAGCAGGGTTCCCCCAGCACCCAGCCCGTCCTCAGGCTCGCCAGGGCCTGAAAAGGGGACTCAGGAGAGGTGGCCAGAGGCAATATCACCCTGTGCTGGCTCCTGGCACAGGAACACCAACCCTGCAGATCCCAGCTGCCACCTCCAGAGCCACCAGCTCAGGGGTTGCCGCAGAGTCAGTGGCACCACTGGTGTGGACAAGGACAGGAGCACCCCAGGGGATCAGGGGGACACCCAAAAACCTGTGTCCTAATGCAAAGGGCAGGGTGCAGGATCCAGGAACCAGCAGCAGGTGTTCACACCTGAGCACCTTTCTGGATCAGGCCCTGGGCTCTGCACACTCCCTGCTCCTTCTCTGGCTCCCAGTGGCACTGCTGGCTTCTCTCCAGCCCTGTGACGAGGCTGTCAGGTGCATTACAGGTTAGGGTGCTAAAAGCCTTGTAGCAAAGTGCAGCAAGCCCTGAGGAGTGGCAGGAGGCAGGGCCTGAGCCCTCAGTCTCCCAGGGTGCAGAAGGACCCAGTGAACCTGGCCCAGGCTGTGTTGAGCAAAGCCAAAACCCCTTCCTTAAACTGATGATTGTACAGTTTCTTAGGGGAAAAAGATGTAGAAGTGGTTGTCATGCTCAGCCAACATTCAGCATCCCCCCTTGTTCAAACAGCATTTGCACCTGCTCTCCAGCACTTTATATAGATACTCACACACTGAATGACAAATATCCCAAATGCATTATTTTTAAACACCCACATGCATTGTTTACTGTCAGAGCTGTGCTCCCCCCTCCCCAGTGCTGCTTCCACCGAGGGGATTTTTGCTGCCAGGCAGGGTCCTGAATAGGGACATGAAGGCATCCCAGGAGAGGCTGTGGGAGCACAGGGGACTCTGTGGCCTGCCATGCCATGCTCACACCTGGGGAAATCACTTTGCTTTCCAGCTGTGGCACATCTGCTTGCAGAGCTGCTTAGCATGATGCTGCATCAGGATGGTCTGCAGCAACCATAGCAACGGGGCTGCCTTGGATTTCCACTTTCCCCAGCACAAATCATACTGATTTCTCCCAAATTTGCTGTTGCCTAAGAGACACCAGTAAAAACCTCTGGCCAGACAGGAGAGAGGGGTTCTGGAAAGGTGCCCAGGTTGGGGCTCTGCTGTGCCCTGTCAGATGAGGACTCTGGTGCTGGGCTTAGCAAGCAGCTCCAGAGGCTCCAGCCAATCCCATCTCCACCAGTCAGACCCTCCACAGAACCTGAGCTGCAGCCCAAACCCTGGCTCTCTCCTCCAGCACCAGCAGGACGGGAACCACTGCATCTCTGCCCCTACAGCCTGGATTCCACGTGAGGAAGGAGGAAGAACCAGACATGCCAATGCCTCTGGGCTCAGCAGCAGCCTGTGGACAGACAGTGCCAGCACAGGGCTGTACAGCAGAGCACGAGGGCATTGCCCACTGAAATGGCATTTGGAGATGGAGGCCCTGGGCCCAGAAATGGTCACGGGGATTTAGGGAGCCAGAGCAGCCCTCCCAGGTGCTGAGGGCACTCCGGGATAAGGGCAGCACCCAGTTTCCATGGCACAGCACAAGCTTCTCATTGACCAGCAGTGAAGGATTAAAAACTTGCAGTGTAGGGAAAAACCCAAACACCAGACACTCTCGGCTCCCCTTGCCTGGCCCTAAGCTGCACCCACTCCTGGCCCAGCCAGGATCAGGTGCTGCAGCACCCACTGCTCTGTCACCAGCCTCTCCCTGAGCCAATCCCACCTCCCAGCACTTTGCAGCTCACACTCTCCTGTCATCACAGCTTCCTCCACCTGCCCTCAGAGCAGGTCCAGGAGCTTCACAGAGCCCCCCAGGCTTCTCTGCCCTCCCCTCCACACAGTCCAGGGGGGGCTCTGGGCTGTTTTGCTGCTGCTCAGTGCTCCTGGGTCCTGCTTTGGGAAGGAAGTGGTGGGGGGCTCTTGCTTTTGGGGTACAAGATCACCACACCGAGGTCCATCCTGCCCTCCCCTTGCCCAGCTCTGCTCTCCCCCAGCCTGGGCAATGCGGCTCTGCAAGGACAGCAGTGCAGGACCCGTGGGCTGGCTGTCTCCAGCAGCAGTGACACTGCAGTGTGACAGCATGGGGACGTTCATGGGCAGAACCCTGCTCCAGAAACTCAGGACAGCACTCAACACATCCCACTCGTGCGGGACCAGGGAAGTGCCACACTTCCAGGCAGGCACTTGGAGATGGCTGCCCTGGTCCAGGAATGGCTGTGGGAATTTAGGCCCTGTAAACACTGAGAGCTCCCCCAGCTTAGCATCCAGGGGCTGCTGCTTGGGACAGGGACAGTGGCCATGGGCCAGGTGGGTCCTCTCACCCATGAGTCTTCTCCTGAGCCAAAACCTCGAAGCAAACTGAGGCCCATAACAGCAAACAGCAAAGTTCTGCGAAAAGTCTTCTAAATTTGCGTTTTCTGCCGGGAGGGAGCTGCGGGGCTGCATCGCCACTTGGTGGCCGAAATGAATAGCGCAGCCACCTTTGCGCTGCTATCGGGAATAGGGAAAAAAGATGGGAAAAAAGAAAAAAAAGGTGACAACAGTTTTCATCACTGTGCAGACACAGCAGCGTTGTAGAAGCACGCTTATATACCATTATCCATATAAATGTTATTATGTTTGCCTTTATGCGTAAAAGTGATACAAAGTTACTTCAGATTTTATCCAGTGTTTAATTTGAAGTTTGTATCCCCGTGGCGGACACCTTCAGTGCTTTTGTGCCTTTCCCTTGGAGCAGGGAGGGGCAGAGACCGCCGCCGTGCTCCAGCCCTGCTCAGAGCACTCCAGCCTGTTTTAGGTACATATTAGCAGGGCAAAAAGCCTTTCCTTGGCTCCCATCACACTGGTGGGTTTGTGCAAGGAAAATTAACACTGCAAGGATTGGGCTCATAATTAAAAGATACAAATCATTTTTTTTTTCCTGGATACTCAATAGAACATTTTAACAGCACTAGAAATGTAAAACCCAGTCAGAGCTGAGAGCACAGGTGTCTATCTCCCCTACAGCCACCAGAGGCACCTGAGGATGTTCAGCCAGGGAGGGAGGAAGGACAGCAACTCAACCAAAAGCTGGAGAATACATAAAGAAAAACCTAAATAAACGCTTTCTTTTTGTTAACATCGCCACTGAGAAATTACAACCTCGTCTTATGTGAAAATATTCAAGGCTGGACACTTTCATTGATGTACTGACCACAAACTGGCTTTTAAGAAGTCTCCAGTATGTACAAAAAGCTTTTAAAAAAATCTGTCAGAAATGAAAGAAATAAACAACCAAAGCCTGAAGTTTTAGCAATATTCTGAAGCCAATGCAGCATTCTGCAGCTCCAGCAGTGCTCAGGAACTCTGCCCCCAGTGCCAGCCCAGCTATGCTTGCACTCACCCTTCAGAAAGGACTTTGTGATCAGAAACCCAGGGCAGGACTTGAACAGTGATAAGGAGGAGAGCTGATGTAACCATCGGTGCTGCTAAAACGAGAGGTCTCCTAAGAAAAGCAAGAACTGCACTTTGTAGCTTTAAAAACAAACTGTCAACATTTACTAATTGGATAGAGACAGTGAGTGATCACAGAGGAGAAGAAAATAACCCACTCATATTTAATCTTTGTTGTGATTCCCAAGGTAATTTGGCTTTCTCTGTCAGCTGCACTGACCATTATGGGGGTTCAACTCATCCAAGCAGGGTCTCTGCTTGACCAGCTGCCCCCAGGCTGCCCTGAGAGCACTGATGAGCCTGAGCTCCCACAGAGCCTCACCTGGGACCCCACTCCCACCCTCCACGTGTAGTGTTGCAATTCTGCTTAAGTGCAAACCCTGGCTCCTCCTCTCAGTTCTTGCCTGTGGCACTGTCTGGGCTGTTTTCTCTCTTGTGACTGTTCAGGGATGATGCTGTGAGGGAATTCTTCTGCAGTCTTTATCTACCTGTGCTGTTTTCCTGGCAGACAGTGAGTGTTGCAATGGCTTTGCTGTTTGCTGGAAGGTTTGTGAGCAGCCACCTTTACGTACAAAGGAATGTTTGCAGCTGCCAAGTGCAGTTTCCAGCCCTGACACAGCTGTGGGCCAGTGCTATTCCTGTGTTCCTGAAAAGCCCTGGAGAATACAGGGTATTCCTGTATCAGGGAATGCAGGGTGTTCCTGTATTAGGGAATACAGGGTATTCCTGTGTTCCTGTAAAGCCCTAGGGAATAAAGGGTGCTCCTACATTAGGGAATACAGGGTATTCCTGTGTTCCTGTAAAGCCCTAGGGAATAAAGGCTGTTTCTATATTAGGGAATACAGTGTATTCCAGTGTTCCTGTAAAGCCCTAGGGAATAAAGGCTGTTCCTGTAAAGTCCTAGGGAATGCAGGGTATTCCTTTATTAGGGAATACAGTGTATTCCTGTATTCCAGTGTTCCTGTAAAGCTCTAGGGAATACAGGGTGTTCCTGTGTTCCTGTTCTCCTGTAAAGCCTTGGACACTGCAGGTTGTTCCTGTGTTCCTGTGAAGCCCTAGGGAGGAGCTGTGTTGCAAGGAGCATTTTCCCTACTAGGAGATACAGCCCTAGGAGGGAAAAATTTCTGCAGCTGCTGTGCTGCTGCTCCCCTGTTTGGTGAGTCCAGGGCCAGGCTGGCTCTGTCCCCTGTGGCTGTGATGCACATCCTTGGGCAGCTCATCCTGGTGTTAATTTGGGTCATCAGAGCTCTTGTTCAGCCTGGCCTTCCTCTAGGGAAAATCTACAAATTTGAAGGGCTCAGAGGAAGCAGTGAGTGGTTCTCACACCACTGTGGGTGAAGATCTTTGTGCTGATCAGGCTCAGAGAAGAAGATTTCTGTCACCTTGTGGCAAGGGAAAAGGGCTGGGACTGAAGGCTGGGCCAGTAACTTCCTGCAAGGAAGAAGAGGAGTGAGGGTGTCCATATGTGAGGGAAAAGACTGGCTGGATGTTGGAGTCACAGCTGGATGTGAAAAGCAAGCCAAAAAAGTTTAAATGACTTGTAAATTTAAATATGGCAAGGAGGCCTCTTTGATCAAGTGAGGGGACCTTGCGCTGCTCCGTTCCCTGTGCCCTGGATGTACCATGTCCTCCTCATCTTTCAAATCTGTTTCATGTGTTGTTTGAAGATTGTTTCTAATTAGCAGAGTTCAGACAGCAAAATCCAGAGGAGAGCCAGTGCAGAGACCAGACCCTGAGTTCAAGGGGATTTAGTCCAGCCAAAAAGGAATGGCACACTTAGAAAATTCTCCTGAATTCAGATTTTGATCAGTCCATGTCCCAAAGTGCTTGCATTTGGAGTATGAGGAAGGCTCTTTGTCTTTGGCAATTTGAGTTGTGACACTTCACCTCTATAGCAGCTGGTCCTGCATCCCTGCAGAGCAGTAATGGAAATGTGGCTGCACCACTTTGGCCTGTGCTCTGAGCTCCTCTCACCCAAGCTCTGCAGCTTTGTGTCAGCTCACTAGTAACTAGGAGAGCTGGGATTTCTTGGGATGAGTGCCTCTTCAGAAACAAAACTTACACAGGCTTCACTTTTTCTTGAGAGCTTGAGCAAAATGGGATTTTTACAAGTTTCAGTCACTGTAGAGCCTTCAGAGCGTGTAATATCAGTAAAGGCAACATTTAAGCAGTGGAACAGATCCGTGTTGAATAAGAAACAGGTAGTTAATGTAAGGTAGATTCTCAGGTTTTTACAGCTTAACCCCTGGCTTGCCTGTCTCAGTTCTGTTATTACATCCTGTCCCCTGGCTCCTGCTCTGTGCAGTGTGGGGAAGGCCATGTTGGTGCTGGTGGCAGGGGACAGGCCAAGGTAAGGTGCCTGCAGTGCTGTCTGCCCTGAAGGTGGCAAATGAAGCCCCTGTAATGAGCTGGCTGGGGCACAAGGGCACAGCCACCACCCCCAGATGAGCTCGGAATTGCTTGGCTCTGAGCAGCAGCCCTAATTACTGCTCATTAATAGAAAACCCATTTCAGTTTAATTGCTGAGAGTTTGTGTGTCTGATATAAAGGGTCTGGTCTCTGATCCCCTGCTCCAAGCAGGTGCTGCAGTCTAGGGAGGAACTTCAGTCTCCATCTGGTCACAGCAGACTTTGAAATGTGACTGAAGCTTTTCCATGTTGGGCTTTAATTCCCAAAGATCTGGGTGCCAACAGAAATCCTTTCCATCTTTGCCTCTTAGCCAATTTTTCAGAAAACAAATCATCAGGCAGGCTTGATTACAGTGAGTTTGAGGGGTGGAAGCACTGGGGAGCTGATGGGCTGCTGGTGTGATTAATGGGTTAATAAGTGTTGGAGAAAGCCCACGGGAGTGGACCCTTGGAATGTTTTGGGAGGTTTCAGCTTCCAGCTGACTCCCTGTGCAGGCAGGTCAGCCTTTCCAGCTGAGACAAAAATCTGTGCAAAACAGGCTGCAGGACACGAACTAAACAAACGTCCCTGCATGTGCTGGCTCCTTCAGGGGATGGAGAAAGCCGTGGGTGAAGCC
Source organism: Acrocephalus scirpaceus scirpaceus (assembly GCA_910950805.1). Taxonomy (NCBI): domain Eukaryota; kingdom Metazoa; phylum Chordata; class Aves; order Passeriformes; family Sylviidae; genus Acrocephalus; species Acrocephalus scirpaceus. The sequence continues at coordinate 3,413,850 of OU383787.1, forward strand.
TGGGCTCTGCCCTGCTGAGCCCCACTCGTCCTGCTCCCGAGTCCCACAGAGCAAAGAGCATCTGGTGCAGAGGGGAGAATGGAGAAACCACTGCAGGATCCTCTGAGGATCCTGGTTCCCTCAGCCAGGCCTGAAGGGGCAGATAGAGGGGTTGGCTCTGCTCCCTGTGCCTGGGCTCAGTGTGCACAGTGCTTTCCCCACCACCAGCACACTCCCTCTGTTTGCAAAAATAAATCCTCCTGGAGGCTGGCTCAGCAGGACACCTGGCTGCCTTGGACACACCACATTTTCAGCATGCTGCTATGAATGGAAAACATTAATAACCCTCCAGGGCTGGGGTCTGGAGGAACTGGAAGCTGCCACAGCTCCAAGCTGGAGGCTAAACTCTACTTTTGGGTATGGGGGTGGGAGGTGCAGCCAAACGTCTGGGGCTCCTGCCTTCGTGTGCTGGCTGCTGCTCCCAAAGGGGGCTCCCAGAGCTGTGGGATGTGGAGGGAAGAGGCATTAGCTGCTAATTTGATGTGCTTGATGTCAAATGTTTTCAGCAGAGAACATCTGTTTGCTACTCCCACTCTTCTCTCACTGCAGCGTTGGCTAAGAAGGGTGAGAGTTTCTAAAAAGGGTGATAATTTTATTAAAGGTGCAGCAGAAGATGTTTTTATGGGATATCTGTGGAGGTCCATCAGGGAAAACAGTGCCATTGAAACAGGCTCTGGTGATGCTTTTCTGGCAGGTGGAAGTTCTGGGTGTCTCCATGGCCCATGGTGGGACTCAGCTGATGTCCTGCAGCACCCAGGGTTGGGAGCACCCTTTCTCCTCTGTTTTATCCTGTATCCTGCAAATCTGCTACTGCAGGCAGGCTGCTGAGATAGAAATCATGCTTTTTCCATGTAGAAAACAAGTACAATTTAATTAAAGAATGGTTTTTAACACGGTCATTCCACCTTCCCACATGATCTCCAGGAAACCTCAGGAGAAAGAAAAGGCTCCGAGTCTCAGCCTGGCACATTCTCTGGGCAGGAGCCTCGCCCATAGCCAGGGTCTGGACTCCCTCTTCCTTGACACCCAGCAGTGCTGCCATGGGAAATCTTGTGAATATTGGAAAAATCATCTCAGCAATAGCTTCAGTCATGGCCTCCAAACGATGGAGCCACAAATACAAACATGTTCTTGAGATGATGAAAACTTTCTTTGTTCTAAGCTTCTCTTACATATCCTTCAGGCACACAAGTTTGAAAGATCCACTGAAAGATCTGCCAGACTGGCCAAGGAGAGATTTTATGAAGCTATTTTCTGGCCTTGGGGATTCTTTTCAGGGATATTTGAGGTTGCAGCTGAGGAGGTGGAAGCTTTGCCAGCTCTTGGAGACATGTCCAGGTCAGGGGCTTGCATGGATTCTTCTCTCACTGATCCTGTTGTGAAAGCTGAGCACTGGAGGGGCTTCTGTGAAGGATAAATTGCAGTAGGGCACTTCACAGATAAGCTAAATAGTTCAAATAATTCAATAACTCAATAATAAATAATTAATGTAATTCAGTAGTTCAATAATTCAGTTTGGTAAAGCCTTTTAAGATTAAGTTCCAAACATTAACCCAGCACTGCCAAAGCTACCACTAAACCATGTCCCTAAGAACCACCTTTTTTAAAAAACATTTCCAGAGCTGATGTTTCCATCACTGACCTGGGCAGCTGTTCCAATGCCTGGCAACCCTTTCAGTGAAGAATTTTTTTGTAATATCCAATCTAAACCCCACTGGTTCAACTTAAGGTCATTTCCTCTTGTCCTGACACTTGTTACCTGGGAGAAGAGACCCAGATGCATTTCTGCACTTCTGCTCCTGCAAAGATAAACTCGGGGTGAGGCTGTGCCATGGAGGTGCTTCCCTGTCACTTCTTGAGGTTTTAGGGGGAACACTGCAAGCCTTGCCAAGATGCAGCGTTTATCCTGCTGTGCAGAGATTTGGAGCTGAGGGAAGAGCAGTGGCATTCTTGGGAGTGGATTTATTCCAAGCTGGTGGGTTTTTCCAAGCTGCAGTCTCCCACGAGATGGTGCTGTGGGATAAAGGGACACTGTCACCCAGACACACTGCGGGGCCTTCACTGCTGCTTCTGGCTATAACAGAAAATTAATTTGTGGCTTTATCAGAAACTGAGGATTTTCTTTGCAAAGTCTCTTCGGGGAGAAACATGGGGAGTGAGTAACATCAGCTGCAGTTGGGGAGAGTCCCTTCCACAGGAAAACCCAATCAGAGGGAAAGGAGTCACCAAATCCCACTAAACAATTCACAAGTGGTGCCTTGTACTGGGCCACTTTCCACTCAGAAATTAGTGCTGCTAATGTTCTGCTTAATCACAGCATCACTGAGGGGTTTGGGTTGGGAAGGGACCTTTCAGATCCCACCCCTGCCCTGGGCAGGGACACTTTCCACTGTCCCAGACTGCTCCAAGCCCTGTCCAGCCTGGCCTTGGACACTGCCAGGGATCCAGGGCCTCCCCACCCTCACAGGAACAATTCCTTCCCAATACCTCTGTCAGTTTAAAGCCATTCCTCCTGTCACTGCAGGTGAAAAGGAAGCACATCCAATGTGTGAGCAAAGCCCAGGACACATTACTGGTATATGCAATATCTTAGTAGTTTAATTAGATAAGGTTTTACAGAAAAATAATTAAATTGAAGTATTTGTACATGCACTTGGCTTTTACCCCTCTTTTGGCAGAAGGGGTTTATGCTCATCCCTGCCTTGTTCCCCTGGCTCTTGGCTGGTGGTTTCATCCTGGGAGAAGTGAGGGCTGTTGCAGAAATTTGCCAGTGCCTGAATCCTTTGCTAAGGATATGATGTTCTCAGTGGTGATTTTGGTTTCCTTGCCCCGGGTCGGTTCTTTGTTTGCTGACACACCTTTACACCTTTGCTCTTTCTTTATTGACAGAAGAGGCCTTTAGAGCACTGCTGCTTCCTTCGTGGTCTGCAGCTGAGTTATGTCTAAATTTATCCCATGCACTTTTCATGCATTAATTGCTGATTCTGCCTTCTCTGCCGCTCCTAAACCCACCCCTGCCCAGCTCTGGCTCTGCATTTCTTTATCTGACCATTACTGAGGTGTTGAAGTCCCCAGTGCCAGCCTGTGTCCCAGCTCCTGTCACCCCATTCTCCTCTGTGCTGCAGCCCAAGGCTTTTCTTAACTTTGCACAAAGCTTTTGACCTGCTGTTGGTGATGGCAGTGCTGGGTTCCAGGCTGTGTGCTTAGCCTGTGGGATTTCTGTCCCACAGCTCTTTCAGTGCCTTTTTCCTCCACTCACTTTGTGCATCTGGCAGATTTTTGGGGCTTTTTCAATGCTGAGCTCCTGATCTGAGAGTCTTGCTAGGGGAAAATGATTCTTTTTGAACATGCCCCGTCCAGTGGTGCTCCTTGTTAATAATGATACCTATGATCAGTGCCATGGAAAATGTGAACTGTGCCTAGAAGATTCAATATGTTGCAGAGAAACTGCAAGAAAGTGAATGAATAGACAAATATTTGCCACAGAGATCCTGCTTTCTTTTCAAGTAAACATCTGGGTTATTGCAATTAAAAAAAGAAAAGAAAAAGGTACTGTGGCAAACACAAGAAGATCCAGGAATTTCATATCAACCTGTGCTTTTATTTTTTAATTTCAGAACCTCTCCGTCTAGAAAGAAAAGTATTACTGGGGTTTGATCTGGAGTCCTCTGAACTCAAAGGAAGATTTCCCCTCTGAATGCTTCAGTAACAGTAAATACTGGATGGAGAGGGGCTGAATAATTTAGGCAGCAATTCCCCGTGCTGTGTGTTTGCTGTCCAAACACCCTGTGAGCCAAAGTGCCCTGAGATGCCCATGAATACAGAGATCCCCTCCACTTCCAGTGCCCTGGCTGCTTCCAGCAGCAGCTAAGCCCCTGCCAGCCCTGACTCCTTAACCCTCCCCTTGTGGCAGCTCCTGGGTTTTGCCCGTGCTCCCACCATGGGGATGGGGTGGGATTTACCCCTCCTGGGTGTATATTGATGATGGGCAGAGCTCTGGGCTCTCACCAAGTGATGTTTGTGTCTCTGTACCCCAAGGGAGCTGTGGGTGACTGGCAGAGGCAATGGAGTTGCACTGGTGCAATTAATTCAGTTAGCTGGATTTGCCTTTTTCTGTTTTTTTTTTTATTTTGAGGAATAGACTGGCCAGCTAACAAGTAAAACACAAGTTGCAACCTACTTCTGCAACGTGCCAAAAGTAAAATAATCTTGGTTTGGGGTTTTTCTCTTGCTCACATTGATTGGCAGGGCCCTTCATTACTCTCCTCACAGTTATTTTAAGCTGTGCTTCTACAGCAGTAAAAATGATGATCAGTTGTATTTTTTACCCACAAATGGGATTAATTTATCTCACCTAGTCACTCAGGGATGACCTTTCCTCAGTCTTTCCTTAATGAACTGTTTTGTGATATAATGTACCTCTGCTCTAAGGCTGCAGCGAGTAGTTACCTGCTGCAAAGTGGTCATGGTGGATGGGGCTTGGAGCACCTTAGGATAGTGAAGGTGTCCCTGTCCATGGCAGGGGGTGGAATGAGGTGAACTTTACATCCCTTCCGACCCAGACCATTCAGTGGTTCTAAGAAATGCTCAACTCCTGAATTTGTGCAGACAAATTCAGTGTCTGCCTGGTCACCCCACTTGTGTTTTCTCTGTCCATACAAAAATCTCAGCCTGTCTTTTCAGTGTCCTCTGGAGTTACAGCCATTAGCCCAATCTCCACGTGGCAGAGTCTTCAGCCTCTTCCCCATGCCCTTCCCTCCTTGATCTGCTGCCAATATAATGATTATCATTCAGGTCAGCTCCCTGTTGCTTCCTTAGACTCAGATTTCCCTCTGGGTCCTGATGTTGAAGCCGCTTCTGAATTTTGCAGAGTTTCTGCCTAACATTTCTATAATTCAGCCCTCCTGATCCAGCTGTGAAGGTGTGCTGTGTGTGCCTGTCAGCTGAGCCAGGAATCCAGTGTTTCTTCTGGGGCTGCCAGGGATACACAGTGCAGAGGGAAGTGTTAAAAACTTCCACAGCTACTGTGGGTCTGGGGCTTCTCCATCCTACTGCAGGTTTGGAGGCACCTCAAGCCAACTCTAATTATTTCTCTTAATGGACTTCCAGAAAAATGCAAACCTGGACAATGTCATGAATCCTGTTTCCTTCTCCTCACCAAGACTTTTTTCATTGAGATGGAAAAGAACACCATGACTAGGTGCTCAGGTCATGTCAGAAAATTGGGAATGTGACTTCACCTTTACTGCTGCACTGTTCTTCCCTCAGCAAATACAGTCCTGCCCCACTCTGCTCGGTTAAAACTTCCCTAAGAATCTCATTTTTGCAAATTTTCTAGAACCACATCCCCTCTGCCTGCACCCCTGCTGCTCCCCTTCCCTGTCACAGCAAAAGCTGTTGTCCTCAGTACCAAAGCTGTTGTCTTCACTCCTCGAGTGTCTCCATGTGCATTCCTTCCCTGATGCTGATCTGCCCTCTGGACAAGCATCTTTGCAGCCTCTCCTCAGCAGTCTCCCACAGCTGGACAAACTCTGCCTGTAAAGAATTCCTTGATTCCTCACCGCGGACCTTTTCAAATCCTGACACCAAGCAGAGCACCCAAATGGGATTTTAGTCCCTGGGGCTGCTCAGTGGCGTCTCCCTGGTTCCTTATTGCTTCTTTCCTCTCACTGAGGGCAGCAGGAGGTCACAGGGGAAATGACTCATCACAGAATCATGGAATGGTTTGGGTTGGAAGAGGCCTTAAAGATTGTCTTGTTCCAAGCCCCCTGCCATGGGCAGGGACATTTTCTACTAAGTCAAGCCCTGTCCAGCCTGGCCTTGAACTCTTCTAGGGATGGGGCAGCCACAGCTTCTCTGGAAACCTGTGCAGTGCATCTCATTTAGCAATTTCTTCCTAATATCCCATCTAAATCTCCTCTCTGTGGGTTTGAACCCACTCCCCCTTGTCCTGTCACTCCAGGCCCTTGTAAATATTCTCTCTCCATTGCATAGAGTATTTACAATGTAGAGAATACTCTCTCTTTTTGTAGGCTCCCTTCAGGTACTGAAGGGCTGTAATTAGGTCACCCCAGAGCCTTCTCTCTTCCAGGCTGAACAACCCCATCTCCCTCAGCCTTTCCTCCCAGCAGAGCTGCTCCATCCCTCTACCCATCCTGGTGCCTGCTCTGGGCTCTCTGCAGCAGCTCCACGTGCTCCCCATGATGGAAGGAGGTCACACCAGCTCCCTGCCCTGGGCTTCATGCTGCTCCCAGACCACGGCCTGGAGACCTGCTCCCAGCTGCCTCTGCCAATGCCCCCAGCCTGGCATGTGATACCTGCATCATCCAAGCAGAGCCTCCTTTGTGCTGGGAACAGCTGAGCCACCGTCCTTCCTTCCCGGCATTTGCGCAAACGAGCGCTAATTGCATCCCCGAGACGTCTGCCCTGTTTTCCTGCAGGCACAGGTCCCTGGGATCAGCATGCAGAGGGAAATTGGTGCACTGGACAGGGCTGGTGGTGGCCCAGATCCCTCTGATGTGCTTTGTCTCTGCAGCTCCCAGGCTTTGTTTGTTAGTGCTAAGTCACGATGCAAGTGGAACAGCCCAGACTTAGGGAAACTGGGTCAAACTGCTAAGGAGGAGCACAAAAAGCCTAGTGTGTGAGCCTGGGAGGGCAGAACAAACAGGCCAGGGCACAAAATGGAGAGGGGACTGGGAAGGACACAGAGGAAGATGTTCTGCACAAGTGTGTTAGACACAAGAGGCAGCTGGGGAAGTGTTGGGCTGGGCCTGGGGGTGGAGGGAAGGTTGTGGAGGAGCAAAGCCCAGCTTGTCCGTGTGGATGTTGAATTGCTTCAGGCTCAACTCAAATGTGCAGCTGCCACCAGGCAGCCTACACAGGAAGAAAGAAATTAAAAAGCGTGGATTGCTGATCTCAAATCGCATAGGTGCTGGGGAAAATCACCACAGGGTGATCTGCTCCGCCATGGAGCCGTTAACCACTGGGCTTGAGACATGCCAAAGTGTGGGTAATGTCTCCTGGCAAAGATAAAAAAAAAAAAATTCCCATTAAAATGGGGTTAAAGAAGATCTATGCACAGACCAGCAGTTTAACTTTATCTTCCAGGAAAATATTGGAACAAATAAAGAAAATGTTAGCACATAGTGAGGAGGTCAGCAGCATCCCATGGGCTTTGTCTAGAACAAGTGGCTTCCAAAACATTTTGATTTTTCTCCTGTGACAGTATAATTCAGTTTTACGAGCAAAAGAAAAGCAGTGGTTTTTGTATAAATTGACATTAATAAAGCTTTGATTTTCTCCAATTACATTTTGATATTCAAGATAGAGAAACCTCATTAGAAGAAATTTTTCATTTTGTGGTTGCAAAACTGGTTGGAAAACCATGCTGGAAAGTTGTTTCTTATCAGAAGAGAAAACTTCACAAGGTGGGGTTCTGCAAATGGTTTGCTGTCAATCAGTGTCTTCATTAATCATCTCAAGGATGAGATAGAGATTGTTCTTATTAAATTTGCAGATGAGGTCAAGCAGAAAGTCTCAGCCGCAAATATGTCGGAGAAGAATGAGGATATAAAACTAAAATCTCTCTTTGTCCACTGTTCATGGGAGGAGAAGTCATGGGTTTAGCTTCAGCTATTTAGAGCACTGAGTGTGACTTCCCAACAGGAAGGGTAATCCTGACTGGCACCGGTGGCCTCAGGGCACACCAGCACAAGCATGGTGTCAGAAAAGGGAATTAAGCTGTGGTTTGTGCAAAGATGATCCTCCCCCAGTGCAGAGGGCTGCCCTTTGAGGTCTCTCCCCACCTCGTTTCTGGCCTGTAAGGTGAGAGAGGGTTGCTGGGATGCTGCCTGGGATCAGCCCCACCATAGGAACCAGCCCTGTGTGTGGGTGCTGGAGGGCAAGGATGTGCATGTTCCCCTGCCATCACCTTCAGATCTTTTCTTCTCTTTACAGAGAATCTTCTGCTGCCTTGAGGACCACCAGGGTATTTAAAACTGCTTTTGCTGTTCCTCCAAATTTCTTTGGTTGTGGGGGTGAATGTGGGAATTCATAATGTGTTTTATCAACTACACAAGTTAATAATGTGGATCTTGTGTAATTTGGAAGACTACCAAAGGATGAATCAATGATGCACGGTTCTAAGTTCACTAAATTCCCAGAAGTAAAACTTGTTCAAAATATATCTGTAGCTGGAATAGTGTTGTCTTATCCTTTACACTTGCGTTTCTATTTCTGCACTGATACAGCTCACATAACATTTCATTTCCCATTCTGAACTTGAAATGCAGCAAGATGAAAAAACAATTTTTGGTAAACAGGGATTTTTATTTTGGATTCTATAGAGAGAACAAAATTGGCTGTGCGTGGAAGCGCTTGCTGCTTTGAAGTGGTTAATTTGCCTTTATCTTCAAGACACATGACATCAGATTGGATCCAAATGTGTTCTTAAGCAGGGATGGATGAAGCCCTGACACCCCCTAACTCTGGGTTCATTTACAGCTGGGTTATACTCCTGCAGTAGAAAGCAATCCTCCCTACAGCCAGGCAAAACCCACAAGGCTTCCCCCAAACCTTGGCTTAAGTGGGCTTTTTGAAACTGGACCTGACCTGGATCCAAAATTAGCACTATTTTTTTGTTCTGAAAGGCAATGTATAGGCAAGGAACATATTGTGCTCTGTTGTAATAAGATCTGAGTTTCATCAATATTCAGTACTAGCACATGCTGGGTGGTGTTAGGGACTGAGCAGATATTGCAAGCACCAGCTGCTGCTTTTATGCCAGTTTTTCATGCTGAACAGTAGGAGACTAAACTCTGGCATCATGCAGAACGGAGAGCCATCACAAGCTGGGAGCAGCACAGGGAAATTCATGCAAATCCCCCTGTGCTCGGTAATGGTGTCTGTGATTGGGCTCCAGGAGGGTGGTGGGGGCTGTGAGGGGCAGAGCTGTTCCCCTGTGCTGTCCAGTGGCTCTGCCACCTCGGGCATGTCTCCAAGGCATAATTATTGTGAGATATTGAGGTCCACAGAAGCCTTTGCTTTCAGGTTGACTAATGCATTATAATGCCTTTTAAAGCTCTGCCCCCAAGGCTTCTTGGTGATGAGTCATCTGACTGAAAGCATCTGGCCATGTCCTGTTCCCTCAGCATACGGGAGGGTCTGCAGCTCTCTGGGCCCTTGGCTGGTGACACGGGGCTCCCCAAGGCCTTGTCCCAGTCTGTACCAGCCCTCAGGGCAGGTGCAAGCAACCTGCCCAGTCTGCCCTCCCTGCCTCTGCATGCATGTTTGTCTTAATTCTCAACCCTCTGCTCTGCAAAATGACCTTAAAGGTGTTTTTGTCCTTTTTTCAGGTACTTTGAGAAAAGATCTTGCAGGTCTCCTTGTCTTAGAAGATTCCAAAAAACCCATCGAAGTCTTAAAGGATGACAAGTGCTGGAGGTGGAGGCTGTACTTTATTCTAGAGTGACACCCAGCCAAAGGCCTTGTGGTTGTCACACTGGCTGCCCTGGGGCCACCATCAGGACAGGTAGGCCCAGTGTCACCGGGAGATGCCATAATGGTGTTGATGATCTCTTCACTGATGTTGGACAAGCCATCCAGCCCCTCCCAGATCTCAGCAGACTTTTGTGGAAAGCAACAGTTCTCATTTTCCACTCCCTGTCTGCCTTGAGCTGTCAAATTGAGGCATCCCATAGTGGGATGTTCTTCTTTCAGTCACTGATCTAGGGGAAAACTCAAATCTTGGTGGCAGTCAGTGCAATTTTAGAGCTCCTGGAATTAAAGTGTTGGGACTAATGTCTGGAGAACAGTTTTTTGGTCCTCTAAAATCCAAGCACAGCTGTTCATCCTCTTTCAAAGTTGTGTTTACAAAGGATATATCATAACCTTAGGAAATGCACTTTTGACTGGGAGTGGAAATTGCTCTGAGATTGGAACCTGCTTTGATTATAAGCCTGTAGTGTGTGGTCAGAAATCTCAGTCTTAATGATTAAGACATTTCCACCCCCAATCCTGTTATTGTGGCAGCTTCTTGCCACAATATAGAATTTCAATTTATGTACATATTTTTTTGAGAGCAGGTCTCCACGTTGAATGCCTTTAGGCTAACTGAATTCAGTCATCAAATTACAATTAAATCACAGCTCAGAAATGTCAGTAATTAGGACTCTTTAAGGGTCATTATCGCTATTTTTCTAATTCACGATGCAAGAGTGACTTCTAGTGTAATGTTAAGTTTTACTGTTGATTTTCCTATACTGAAAGACAGGAAACACTATTAGATTTTATCTCTGATTTGCAGAACCGAGGGAGGTGGCATCAAACAGCAATTTCCATCCTGTCTGGTGCAATGACAAGATGGTGAATCTGCAGGAATGGGAACACACTGGGTTATGTGCCATTTGCCAGGGGAGGAAGCAATTTCCCGTGGAGACTGAAGGCCTCTGCTCCCCCAGCAAGGTCAGCAGAAGCATTTGCTGCCTTTGGCTACATCATAATTGCATTAACAAAGACAGCAGCTCCCGTGGGGCAAAGGCTGCAATTAGCAGCAGCATCAGAGGTTTCATCCCTGCCTCTGCAGTGTTCCCCTGCAAGCTGAGAGGTTCTGCTGGAATTTACTGATGCCATTCCCTGCCTTTGAACCAGCAGCTCCTGCCGTGCTTTCATCACCCAGCAAATCTCTCCACAGCTGGAAATTGGCTCTGGGGCTGCTGATGGGGAAATCAGGTCTGCTCCCTGCAGTCCTCGGCTGGCGGAGATTGTGGGAGCTCCCCCCAGCCCACCACTGAAAATCAAATGATTTGGGGGATCATCTGGTTCTGGCAGGGAAGGGGATGATCATGAGCAGCGTGCTGTGGTTGTTGGACTGTGGGTGGTGTCTTGGTGTAACTTCTGTAACTTCTGCCTGCTCTGCCTGCTTTGGATGCTCTTCCAAGTATAAGGCTGGTCAGGAATGACAATATGTGCCCAGAGCATTCTGCAAGAGAGACAGAATCCCAGAATGGCTTTGGCTGGAAGGGACCTGAAAAATCATCTCCTTCCAACCCCCTGCCATGGGCAGGGATACCTTCCACTGTCCCAGACTGCTCCAAGCCCTGTCTAGCCTGGCCTTGGACACTGCCAGGGATGGAGCAGCCACAGCTTCACTGGACAATCCTTCACTCACAGGGAAGAATTTTTTCCCACTCTCTGATCTAACGCTGCTCTTCCTCAGTTTAAAGAAATTCCCCTTTGTCCTGTCACTCCATGCCCTTATCCAAAGTCCCTCCCCAGATCCCTTAGAACCCTTTAGGCACTGAAAGATGCTCTAAGGTCTCTCCAGTGCTTTCTTTTCTCCCATCTGTGCCTTCAGAGAACCCATGTAGGTGACAACTCCTTGGCAAACCTCTGCTGGGCTGACATCTTCATTTCTTTGCAAAAATAAATTATAGACTACAACGTTTGAAGACCCACAGTCCTTGACATTGACTGAGATTTTGGAAGCGTGGGCCTGTTTAAGCACACACACACAGCTGCACACACACACACACACACACACACAGAAAGGCACAAACCCACAGGGCTCACGCTGGGACTGTGGGTGACCTGCCAGCCATGACTCCTGCCACCCATATTTTGGGGTGCTCTCCAGGGGAGCTGCTGCCTGCCAGAGTGAGGCAGAGCTGCCACTGAGCTTTGCTTTCTGAAAAATCCCTCCTCTGTGCTACTGCCTGCTCAGGAGCTTATTAATTTTCCCCAAAAATTGAAGATACCGGGGAAGTCTTAAAAACTTCTTGACTTACCCATTGCACTTTGTGGAGTTGCTGTTCTTCAGCATTTCAACTTGAGCGAAACTCCTTTTAAAGAAAAGGAAAGGAGTGAAGTAGTGTGGTAGTTTACTCACTGCTTCCATGTGGGAAGTGTGGGTAGAGTGGAGCAGCGTGCAGGAGAGCTGATGGACTCACATGTTTGTTAGCACTCCCCTCGGAGCTCCAATGACGAGGGGCACAGCAGGGATGAGTAGGAGACTTGGACTTGACCCATGTCTGCAGTAAATCAGCCAGAACTTTTGTTGGATTCAGTGGAAGAGAACATGGAAAAGCTTCGACCCAATAGCAGGAATGTATTCACATCCAGGACTAACTTTGGTGAGCCTGCAGTGCTGTTTCATTCTATGTCACACTCCACAAATGGAGGAGAATGCTCCTGGTTCCTCCCCCTGCCACATCACCACCCACCAACCTGCTGCACCACACCACCCCTCTCTCCCTTTTCCCCTTGCCAGTCTGAGGAACTTTAAATGAGAAAAAAAAAATCCAAACCCAAAATCATAAACCACCATCTGGTCCTTACAAACGGGATCAGCTCTTAGGCCGTCTCCTCAGCACAGGCTGGCACTGTTCCCTCCTCTGCAGCAGATCCACTCATCTTGCTCTAGCTTTGGGTCTGCTCCCATATGGTCAGTGCCTAAATTATTGATATTATTTATACTCCTGTTGTGCCTCAGGTCCAGGCCATTTTTGTGCTGGCTACTGTGAAGAATCAATCAAAACCCATCTCTGCCCTGGGAACTAGGGGCTGGTGGGAGGAACTAATACATGTCAGTACCAATTATACTCAATACCTGGCTGTATTTTTACAAAGTAATGTTCCAAGAGCTTCATAATCTTCCTCTAGACAGTGCCTGTGGCTCATAGCTTTTCTTCTGCAGCATTTGACCATTTTCTTCAAGTTCCAGGTGGAGTCATGGGCTTATATGAAAATCACTGCTTTTAAAACAGGAACTTGAAGTTTATATAACTATAATTTTTGTTATGAAAACTTCACATCCTGAAGACTCAAACCTCAGGGGCCCCAGCAAAAGGAATGAATTTCTTATCAGATTAAGTTTAAGAAGACATTGACTTTGTCGATCTCAGCCTGAGGTGAGAATTGAGATGAATAATGACAACTCTGTCCCAAGAAAGCCTGTTTATCATGGAGTTGTACACAGTATTTAAACTGTGTATTCTCTTATTTACCTAATAAATGGGAAAAAAAGAGATTTAAATTATGTTCATCAAATGAAATATCTGAAGCTCTTTCTCCTGCAACAGTGAATGAATAAGCAATTGGAAATGAATTCTCACTGAGCCACCTCGGTGTTCAGGCTGTGGTATGTCTGTTCTTTCAAGATGTCAATAATAAAGTCATCTGGAGTAGTGAAAATTGAATGGGAAAGAGTTCTACCCTTTTATGGAAGCCTGGGACCTCCTGGTGCCAACAGCCCCAGGCCATGAACATAGAAAGCACCACAGGAGCTGTTCCACCTCGAGGAGCCACGTTAGGAAAAGGTGGATGTTTTCACACCAGAGCCTTCTGAAGGATCTTGCTGACCACATCTCGAACTTGTAGCTGGAGTTGTCCTCCCCATTTGGAAGCTGCAGGGCGGAAATGGGTAGGACTCATGAGAATGAGCAGTGGATGCTGCTCTGGAGCTGAAGTGAAGTCTCCAGAGGCGTTTGGGAATGGAGAAATTGTCTGGTGTGAGGGGAAGAAGAGAGGATTACTACAAGAAAAACGCAAAAGTTTTTTTGTTTTGGTGGATTGATCAAATTTAGTGCAGTTAAATGGCATTTATAACCCCTGTAAGCAGCAAAATCACTTCAAATTGAATAACCTTTGATTTTTAAACAAACACTAATAATACTGGATCAATGAGTGAAAGTCAATTACAGTTCAGTTAAGCCGTGCCCTTTAAAACATCCCAGAACTGCTCTGCTGTTTCCTCCAGTGATGTATCACAGCTCCCAGGGCTGCTTAGACAGCAGGAACCCATCTTTATTTCCAAAAATCAGGAAAAGAGTCCTGAGCATCTTTTTCTTCTGTCTTCTGAAAGAGGGAAGAGTTCCTTAACAGCTGAAGAATTGTCAAGGAAAGGAGTGATGGAAAAACCATGTGCCCATCTGAAATGGAATACTTTGACATCCCCTGCCATTTCCCACAGGTATTTCTATCAGTGACAGCCACTTATGCCTTTAGAAATGAAATTCAGTCACTGAAAGTGCACAGGGCACAGGAGCACAGAAAAATGCTCTTTAAAAAAAGGAAATTGAAAAAAATTAGTGACTTTATGACCACAGCCCTGCTGTATAATCTCAGATTCTACACTTTTTCCCTGATATATTTATTTACTCCATGTTTCAAACCATGTTTTGTACATTGTTATTGAAGCTGTTCAGTGATGGCCACATCTCTCCTTCATGATGGAAGACAGAAACATCTCCTGGGGATGCAGCTGGGTATCTGGATGTGGAAAGGCATGGAAAGGTTGATATCAGGATATCTCCAATGAACTTATTTATCAGCAACATGAAACAGTCTTTGTAGACATCAGGCAATTTTTTTTCTTTGTTTAATTATATTAAAAATCAGTCTTATACACTGAGGAGCCAAGTTGGAAGGGAAGCACCTCGTGAAGCCCCCAGACTAAAATCTGCTAATGGCCTTATGGGAACCTTGAATTTACATAGCATAAGATGAAGTGTTGTAACGATGCAACAGAAAGCACAAAACTTAGATTTTCTCTACGCTGTTTAACTCTTAGACAGCTCAGTTGTATGAACTGCATGTAGGAAGGTTCAGGGGCTGGTGGCAGGAACGGGGCACCTGCAGCCTGGAGCGTGGTATTTCCATCAATTTCATCCTTGAGAACCATGAAAATTCTTTTTCTTTAAGTTTTGTCTCTTAAAGAAGCCACAAAACTCTGTTTCAGAGGACATCAGGGTTGAGGGAGTGTGTATGGCACTGCATTTGCAATTACCCCGAGCCAGCAAGGGCAAGGAGGTTTCTGCTAATCCAGAGGCTGAATTTTATCTGTAAATTAGGGGATGATACAGATATATAAAAGTAGTAGCATGTTACAGTGGAATAATTTTGTGGTTAAGCTCATTAAACAACTATTTCTCAGCCAGTCAGTGTCCCAGGCTGCATTTGCTGGGAGCCTTTTTCCTCTTCTCTTTCCTTGTGTGCACTGGTCAAGATGATGGAGACATCTTTTTATGTGTGGGACAGGCTGGGTCTTGATGCTTTTCCTGATAAAGGGGAGAGAAGACAGACCTCTAAGGCAGAAAGAGTTAATCCATTAACATCCTTTAATTATGCTGCTGCCAGCCAGCCTGCTTGTGCACCTGACCAAATGAACCTGGGATGCTTTTTATGCAGCAGAAAAAAGAAGCTTCTAGAAAGTGTATCCACTGTGGCTTTCCAATTACTGCTGCCCTTTTTGTGCTTTGTTCATTTTGCATTAATTTAGATGAGTTCAGAGATATCCAGGTTAGCCAGGATGATAAATAAATTAACCTTTATTAATTAGACTCTTTAGGACTGATTCATTTATTTTGTTTCAGCATTTGTGATTCACCACAAATGAATGTGCTCTGTCTCTCTGCCTCACAATCTGTTTGTCTTGAATTTCAGTTTATTGTTGCATCTGTTTGGGATCTTTCAATATGGGAGAGAGCTATGATTTAAAGATGATAAACATGTATAAACAGTGTAGGAATAAACAGAGAGGCTTGGCATGTTGCTTTGGGCTCTGTGCCATGCTAACATGACTATTAGGTTTATCTGGTCTCGAGCTGTCTCATATCTGTCTGCTTTGGAGAGGAGATGGTGAGAACAGGCAGCTGTCCCTGTCTGTCCGTGCTGAATCATTCCTCCCTGCCAAAATGAAGGAGCACTCCCTGCTGAAGCACCAGGGCCACTGGAAGCAGCCCAGGCTGCTTTCCAGAGAGCAGAGTCTGGCTCTGGTTTTGGTCTGAGGGACACACGTGGGGCACCACTGTTGGACACACCTGACACCACGTTCCTGCCTCTCAGGTTTGCAGGATGGCACCGAGGATGGGCTGAGCTCTCTTTCTCCTCTGAGAAGAGGAGCACAGCTCTGATGTCCCCTGGAGGACACCAGCCAAGGACCCCAGAAGGCAGAAAGAAGGAGACAGGCTGTGCTGCCCCTTTCTCCTGCTGCTGGGGCTGAACCTGGCCCTGCACAGACTCTCTCACAGACACTGTATCTTCAGCATGGCACCAGGTTTGTGCCTTGACAGCCCCTAATAGAGCCATTTTTCTTTCTCAGCCTCCACCAGGCAGGCCTGCTCTGGATGCTGATCAACAACTTAGCTTTACTTGGGTGACTTGGAACAATCCTGGCTCTTTCAAGGCTGAGTGGAAAAATGTTCCCAGCATGTCTAAGGGAAGACCTCGAAGATTTGTCTATAGTTCTTATTGCTGGTGCATCCCACTGGGC
This sequence comes from Acrocephalus scirpaceus scirpaceus, assembly GCA_910950805.1. Taxonomy (NCBI): domain Eukaryota; kingdom Metazoa; phylum Chordata; class Aves; order Passeriformes; family Sylviidae; genus Acrocephalus; species Acrocephalus scirpaceus. Next base: position 3,430,156 of record OU383787.1, read on the forward strand.
ATTTGATTCCCATGTTTAAATTCTGAGCAGATAGCACTTAGCCTTCACCAGAACAGGTTTTTTTTTGCAACTCCATCAGCATATCAGAGAGTAATATTAATGCTTTAAAGTGCAAGTCCCTGACACCCCAGCTCTGCCTGGAGCAAGCAGCAGGCTAAAGCATCCAGTGGTAAATAAACTCAGCAGATTCCTGTTGGAAAGTAAGAGAAGGGGCACATTGGGAAAGAACAACTAAGTGTTTCTGTATCCATTTGACTTTGTAAATTTGCTAGAAAAGGACATGATTTCTACATTGCCCTTTGGGTTTGTAATTTGTGTGTCTCCAGCTTTCTCATATCAATGTTGGTTTGTCTAACAGAAGGTGTATTATACCTTGCCAAAATTGCCTCGCTCTTTAGGCAGTGCCATGGTGTCACTGCAGCCCAAGTAGACATTCCAGGCTTTGTGTGTGGTTTCTTTTTTTCAGTGTCTGTCTTTAGACATTCCTCTAAATAAACAGATCTAAAATATCTCAAGCTGCTTTTATGTAGGGTGCAACTGGGCATATAATGCAAATAAGCATAAAATACTACTGGGATGAGCACCCCTATTCCCTCTGAAAGTGGATGGGATTAATTACTTTTGGGTAGCAATAGCTGCTGGGATTTAACTCAATCAATGACTCTGTCTCAAGTTTGAAGTTATTCAAACTTGAATAACATTTCTTTTTAATAAGAAATATTAATTTCTTAAAAAACAGCACAAGGACACAGCTAGAGTGAAGTTCTCAGAAATCTAACCTTGGAAAAGGATTGCTTTCTTTCCTGGAGAATACAATGAACTCAAAGTTGTTTTCTTTTAAATGGATAGCATAAAAATACATGTTAAAAAACCCCCTAATCTTAGCTCTCAACAATTTTGAGAAGTACTTGCAGAATGCCAAGGTTGTTTATTGTCAAGACAGGCTGGTGAGACATGAGCTTGTATCAGCCATGTTTGTAGTTTTGTGTGTTGAGTAGATGAGAGTGTGAAACAACATAAACAGAGGTAACTTGGGCAGGTTTGTTAATGGGACTGGTAACTTTCCCCCACCCACTCATCCTCTTCCTACAGGCTCTTGTAAGTAGAAGTCACAAAGCAAGATTTTTTTCCTCTTTCTGCCTGTCCTTTACAGCTTACCTTGAGCTGTGAAACCATCTGGAGCCATAAAACAAAGAGCAAATCCTCACTGGAGCTCCTTTGCTTCTGTACATGCCACTTTTATGGGCAAATAATTAATGCCACGTGGGATTTGAAAACAAAGGTGTTAGTTGCAAAAATATTTGCAGGCTGTAGTTCATTTCCAGCAGCCCTTGCTTTATGCCCCAGGACTCAGCAGCAGAGATTGCTCCTCTCCTGCTATAGCCACAGCCAGACGTGCCTGAGGTGTTTTAACAGCAGTACTGAGGAGGAATTGCTAATGTACTTTTTCATCTCCAGAGCGAGCGGCCTCTATTGCGTGTGTCTTGCAATTAATAGGGAGAGACACCTTGTGTGAAGCTGGCATCCTCAGACTAAAACCACCAACCTGTTAACCATTCTTGTGCTGCATTTTGATTTGAGTGCCACCCCAAACCCCCCGAACACACACACAAACGTGTGTTGCAATGCAAAGGAGCCCTCTGCCCCACGTCTGCTGCCTCCTGCTCCACAGAGAATGGGATTTTGATGTGCAAATTTCTCCTGTCGTTAAAATATAATGCTGGCTCGTCCTTCATCAACAAGCTTGTTCATCTCTGAGGCTCAGCTTGTCATGTCTAATCGTGTGCTGTATCAGCTGTCCTCTGGGGAGGGGGAATATGAAGACCAGACAGTTGGTGTTGGCCAGCCACATTTACTTAGACCTCAAATATTTCTGCCTGTGCCAGCATCAGTGGCCTTGTGGAATGTCCCTTTCTGGCCTTGCAGTCTCTCTTGCTTCTCTGATTTCAGTGAGTTGCTCCTCACTTGGCTGGAGCTGCTCTGATCTGTATCTGCTAAAGCCAGATCAAACTCCAGCACTGCTTTTGCCTCCATAATTTGATTGATCTAGCCTAAAGTTTCAGAAGAACCAGCTCCGTTCTTGCAGACAGGCATGGGTGTGTAATTGCAGAGAATGTGACATCTTGCAGGGAGATCTGTCATCTCAGAAATTCCTCTAAAAAGTATTTTTTGACATTGATCTCTCTTAGACACAACAGCTCCCAGCCTCCAACACCACATACCTTAGGGCAGACTGGATTGCAGATTGTTTTCCTACCATAACCATTCCTTACACTTTCCTCTGGCCTCTGCTGTGATTGCATCACATGATACAGACACTGCACAGAAATAATTTATTTTTTTAAACTCATCCATTTGTGGCTACAGAAAGCAACCCAAAAGCTTAAACTTCTCATACCACAGGCAGGTGTGATTTGGGGAGCAGCACATTCACCTGCCATCAGCTCTCCAGGGATAAAACCTGGAGAGCACCACGCAGACATTTCTTGGCTGATTTTATCTACTGGGATGGATTATTGGAACAGAAAGATAAAGGGAGAGAAAGGGCTCAGAACATGTTCGCTGTCATATACATTGTGAATTTGCAATGAGTGTGTCGAGTGGGATTATTTCAGTTTATATGCAGTAAGATTTCCAGCTCCACGTTTTCTGTGCTGATATTTGTGACCACACTCATCCTCTCTCCCTGTCCTATTTATCTCCATCCAGGCAAAGGCCATATATGCTCAGTGAGTTGGTGGCATCCCTGCACAAAAGCCTGGCTGGGCACCAGGAGCTACACCAAGGGAAGCAAAATCCATCTTGCCATGCCTTGTTCTTCAGGTCTTGGCTGAGGCGGGTCAGGCAAGCAGCCCTGGTCAGCAAAACAAATCCCCCCGAGGAGCAGCACGTTGTTCAGGTCTGGCTGGTGCAAAGTGCTATTGATCCCACATTAAGGCATTTAGGAAGGGCTGTAATACAAAGGAATAAATGTCACACTCATAAATAAAGAGTTGAACTAATTTAAATTATCCTTGCAAGACAATTAGAAGCTGTTCCAGCTCTGGATCCATGTGCCCCCTGCTTGAGATAGATAATTTGGAAGCAGACAGCACCTTTCTTCTGTGTTTGTATTTTTTTGCAAACTTTCAAAGGGCATAGCAGTAATATTGGATGGAAATGAGAAAGATGTTTATAGCATGGATTGTGCTTTCCTATCAGGCACCTAGGAAAAGCTCTCTCCTCATTCCATGTCAATAAAAAAAGCTAAAGCTAGAGGGCACAGAAACAGAGCCTTAAGCTTTCAGAAGCAATCTTTCTAAACTTGCTATCCCATACTGGCTTTTTAATTAAAATTTTATCCTCCAAATTACTTCTGGTTTTCATCTGAATTTGGTTTTTATTTACCTTTTTTGACTGGCTCCTATTTTGGCACGTGCAGCAGCACAGAGAGAGAGGTGGGGGTCAGTCTCTCCATCAGTTGTGTGTCTTCCCTGTTTACCTCCAGCCTTTCATCTCACTCCTCTGCTGCATATGCTGAGCATCTGGCTGCTACCCAAACACGTTTGATGACTGTCTGCAAATAACAGGATTCCAAATATAAAATATTCTGTGACTCGCATTAATTACAAACAGAAAAAAAAAAAAAAAAACAAAAAGGGGGGAGTGGAAAGGAGAAAAAAAAAATTGAGGGGGGTTCTAAAGAACTTGAAGTTTTCCTGGGAAGATGAAGCCATCTATCTGACTGCCATGTGCCAAGTAAAGAACAAGATAAATCCACAGAGGAAAAGAGAAGCCTCAATTACAGTCTCAAAGACAGCGAGCTATGTATTTTAGATAATAGATCTAAAATTATACTGTTTTACAGTAGTCTTTGATCACATCCCACCTTGCCTTGCACTGTGCCCTTTTCCAAAGCTGAGAGTAAGCCCAATTTATTTGTTGGCATTTGGCAATGTAGATACTAAACCATTTCAAATTTATTTATGCACCCACATTCCTTATAGGTTGGGGTATCATGCCAAATTGCTGCAGCTGCCCTCCCACATTAAGAACTGTGACTTTTCTCTGTACCTCTCCCAGACTGCCTGGGCTACCTGTTTGCAGGGAAGTCTAAAAACTCCATAGAAAAGCACATGGAGAAGGCCAGTCTTGGTGAGAAAAACGTTATTTTCAAGCTTATATGTAGTAATGCACCCCCACACCTTAGCAGGTGTTACCATATTGTGAAAGGATTTGGGTTTCTTTCTTTGTTTCACTTATAAGGCAAAGAACCAAAACTTTGATGCTCTGCTCACCATAATTGGCCTTGTGCCAGGACAAAGGCACCGGTTGGAACCTTGAAATATAACTCAAGGCCTGTAGCTATTTCCACTGGGCAGGATGCCAGGAACCCCTCCTAGATCATTAAATACTTAAAGGAGAGCACGGAGTCATTTTGGGGGTGTGATAGCAGGTGTATGGATCCTCCCTTCACCGTGCATGGCTTATACTCTTTTGTTTCCTATAGTTTGTTATTTTTGTTTTTATTAAAACCTTTTGCTTTTCAAACACCTCTGATCATGCCATCTCACAATTCTTAGAAGCCATTTCTGAGGGGCTGCGGGCATCTTTCAGAGCCTGATACACCTTCGTGGGGCTAAAAACATGCTGGCCTCACACAAAAACACATTACTTATAGTCCAGAATTGCAAATAATTATGAAACAGAGCTCTGTATTTATGAAATCTGTCTTGGTTTGGAAAGACAGGTTTGGTTTTTTTGCCAGGGAAAGCTAGAGCTTCCCTTGGAATGGAGAATGTAAACCGCCTCCCTCCAAGATATTATAATTTTGAAATTAAAGGGCTTTCAGGCAAAGATTTGGGAATAGGAATAACAGTTCTTTACTAGGAATATTAAACAAAACCAAATGTAGTAGTACAAAAAAACAAGCAAGCAAACAAAAGTCCTGAAAAACCCTGACAGAGCCAGGGATATGACCTGACACCCTGTTGGTCAGGGTGTTGGAAGCAGTCTGAATAAATCCTTCTGGAGTAAGAGATGTGGTTCTGTGGAGTAGATATGATCTAGTGGAAAAAAGTCCAGTGGTGGTGAGATGGGTCTGGTCTTCCTCTGGGGATCCAGTGGAAAACAGACTGTCTGCTGTTTCTGAGTTTCAGTTTTTATCCAGGTAGGAGCGGTTGGCTCCACACCACCCCCCCCCGCCGCCATGGGTGGAGCATCTCCCAACAGCATGATGTAATGTGTGATGTCATTGGTGAGCCTTCATGGCCCATTATCAGCAGATATCCCCGATGATGTAATGTGTGATGTCACTGGTGAGCCTTCATGGCCCATTATCAGCAGATATCCCCTGGAGGATGGATGGGTGGTGACAGAGATCAGAAACACTGCCCCACCTGGTTTTAACGGCTGAGCCATTATCAGAAGGCATCCGCCCCCCTCCCCCTGGAGTTACAAGAGATAAAGAAAAACATTTCAACTGCTTTCAACAGATGAAACAGAATACACGTTTTTTGGTTACATAACCCAAGACAAGCTTAGTGTTGTTTTAATGTGTGTTGATCAGTGCTTCCTCCAACCCTTTGCCTGGAAAATTCTGTGGAAGGTAATGCTCATTCACTGCGGCCCCGTGGGCAGGAATAAATGCTCAGGTGATACAGCCATGGTGAGCTGCTTTAGAGAGGGAATTATGTGCTTCTCACAGGCTCTCAGGAGGAAGAGGAGGAGGGAGGAAGGGCTCTGAGACAACAGCCAGCTGACTCAGGGGCTGCAGGTGAGGTGGGAGCTGCAGGAGGCTGGAGGTGCAGCCCCCCCAGCCCCAGCCGAGCATCCACAGCCTTCCTGAAATGCAAATGAAGCGGATGGAGTAAGAACAACTTGCAGGAACAGAGGAGAGACAGGGAAAGGCCGATTAAAATGAGATGGATGCAAATCTTTGCGGGGATCTGGGGGGGAACTGGGGCTGAGCTGTTCCATCAGCGGCTGCTTGTGGAGTTGTTTGCTGTCAGATTGGCAGCTGGGACAGGTAGCTGGAGTGTTGATCTCTTCAAAAAAAATGCATGTTTTTGTGTGTTTCTGAGGCTGTCTTAACAGACTTACAAGGCTGGGTGAAGCAAAGACTTGTTCTCCAAATCAGATACCAGGTCAGGCTTTCTGTACAAACACCAGTGCGCCTCAGTTAGCTGTTTTTATCCACGGAGGCAACAGCCAAAAAATTGTATTTAAAAGGTCACACTAGTTTGTCTTGTCTGTATCACAGTACCTGAGCCTCTCCCTGAGCTGGGAGTTTCTTTTCACAGGGTCACAAAATGAGTTGGGTTTGGTTGGGAGGGATCTTAAAGCCCATCCAGTCCCACCCCATCCATGGGCAGGGACACCTTCCACTGTCCCAGGGTGCTCCAAGCCCCATCCACCCTGGCCTTGGGCACTACCAGGGATCCAGGGGCAGCCACAGCTGCTCTGGGCACCCTGTGCCAGGGCCTGCCCACCCTCCCAGGGAAGAATTTCTTCCCAGCATCAATTCTAACCCTGCTCTCTGTCAGTTTAAAGCCATCATTCCTTGCCCTATCCCACAATGCCCTTATAAAAAGTATAATTCTGGATTATAATGGAAGCAATACAAAGTGCATCCAAATGTTGCACTACCCCAAATAGTACCAGGAAATGGCAGCACTATGCAGAGAGGTGATACCCCAATGTGCAAAATCCATGGAGGTGTTTTGGGGGTTCAGGATATATGAGGTATAAAACTCTCCCTTGAGTGAATTGGCACTGAATGAAACCCCTTTTTTTTTTTTCCTGAATGCCCTTTACTTATTGAAGTAGTTCATGACTTGGAAGGGGTGAGGCAGTGAGGATGTAATTAAATGCGCATTCATCACTCCTGCTGCTAATTGTTTTCTAAGAACGCATGAGAGGAGCATCGATTGCTTTCTGAAGTGCCTCATCCCGCTGCAGGTACCACTCAATGAGCACGTGAAGCTGGTGAGCCCAGCCCAGCCCCTCCTGGGGCTCATCTCCACCATGGACCCCACGGCTCTGTGTCCACAGGAAACCTGGGAGCATGGCAGGAGCAATGGAACACCACTGGGAGGGGTTGGTGGCAGCCTTCCAGTCCCTAAGAGGGCCCACAGGGAGGATGGACAGGGGCTTTTAGCAAGGGCAAGCAGTGATAGGACAAGGGGAAATGGCTTTTAGCTGAAGGAGGATTTAAATTGGATATTGGGAAGGGATTCCTCCCTGTGAGGGTGGGCAGGCCCTGGCACAGGATGCCCAGAGAAGCTGTGGCTGCCCCTGGATCCCTGGCAGTGTCTAAGACCAGGCTGAACACTGGGGCTCTGAGCAGCCTGGGGCAGTGGAAGTTGTCCCCATCCATGGCAGGGGCATGAATGATTCTTAAGGTAATTTCCAACTCAAGCCTTTCTGTGATTCCAAGCTCTCTGTGATTCTATGGGGTTGGGAGGAAAACACTGGATCACACCTGGCCCCAGAACTCACCCAACTGCTGAAACTTCAGACAGAGCGGGAAAGGAAAAGAATAGAAAATAAACCAAGTTACTTTCTTCAGATTTGTAATTCAGTCTCTGCCTTCATTGTGAGAGCATGCATCAACCCAAATTTGTTTTAGAGAACTCTGACTGCAAATGATGCATTTTGTGATCTGGCAGGGAAGGGTTTAAAAGTCTCCCTGTAAAAATGAGGCCAGTTGATCTGTGCCTTGGCTGTTTATTCTACAGAATCAAAGTGTGTATAAAATGCTCCTGAATCAAAACAGCAACACTTGCTACCAGCTGGAGAGAGCCTCTGATCAGTGCCCCAATGCTCACGTCTGCCCTGAAGTTTATCTTCTGTTGGGTGACCCAAAATGGGTTGCAGATGTGGTCTAATGATGTTCAAGATAGGGAAAAGTTCTTCCTTTGAGTTGCTTCTGTGGCCACAGCAGGGACAGCCAGCCAGGGCTGTTACAGGGTTTTTTCAGGTCAATAATAAATATATTAAATAATGAGGGATTTTGCCCCATTCATCCCCTGTCCATCCTCCCCTGTGTTTTGGGGCTGCCCTGACATTCCTCTGCCCACTGTCTGCAAAAACCCTGGGAGCCACCAGAAATAATTAAAAGTATCAGTGTGGGTTTAACAACAAAACCCCCCAAACTGTAAACAAATACACAAACACCCACCCCATGAATAAATAAATAGCATACTGCCCCCTCAAGCAAATCAGAGCAAAACATGAAATTAATAACAGAACATCAAATAACATAATAAACAAATTTTAAAAATCACCATTCAAGCAAGTGCTTCTCCTGGCAGGCTGAGGGCAGGTCACTCAGCACAGCCTGGAAATGATGGATTCATCCCTCCAGATGTGTGATTTCTGCTCCATTTTATAAAAACTCTTCTGTCTGGAGCTGACAGAATGTGGGGAAACAGATTCCTTCTGCTGGTGTTCAGACAGGTTATGTCTACCAAAAAGTGCAAGCCAGTGTTTTGTTTTATGATCCTTTTAATTGTCTGCACAGCCCACAATGTGCATTATTGCACCCTGGAAATTAGGTTTATTGTGGTATTGCACCACGTGCCATTCCGAGGGGCTCGCTGTGCCCCTGTAAATGCTGAGTTTTGCTCGTGATGGAGGTGCTGAATACAAAAATCCATTCCTCTGTGAGCTTTCCTTATTAGTAAACTCTAATAAGCTGCTGAACAGTGTTGCTGAACAGGTTTCGAGAAACCTGCCTGCGCTAACAGCACCTTCAGTGAGCCCCAGCCCTGCCAGTACCAGAAAATCCCGCCAGACACGACAGTAGATGGTGCTCTTGGTCTGCTTTAGCTGTCTGCAAACACAGCACCAGGAGATACTCTGCTCTCAGGCCTGTTCCCACGGAAGTGTCCTGCAGAAAGCAACACTTGGGATGCTCGAGCATCCTTTTAGCCTTAGTGTGTGTCCCAGTGGCCACAGCCCCCAAATCACCCTGTGTGCTGTCCAGAAGTGCTGAGGCTGTGTGTGTATTTCCCAGAGCAGCGGTGGCTGCCCCTGGATCCCTGGCAGTGTCCAAGGCCAGGCTGGACAGGGCTTGGAGCAGCCCAGGAGAGTGGAAGTGGTCCCTGTTCATGGCAGGGATCGAGATGAGCTTTAGGTCCCTTCCAACCCAAACCATTCTCCGATTCCATGATTAGGCAATAAGCCAGCTTTTCCATGGCTCCCTTTCCAAGCACCACGTCCTGGAAAGGTCCCTCTGCAGAAGGAAACACCTCAAGAAGGCACATCAGTGCCTGGCTGTGTCAGGGGGGTGGTGTGGCAGCTCCCATGGGTGAAGGAGCTCTCCCTGCTCAGCTGACAAGTGGTTACAGCTCTGCAAAACCCTCCTCGGCTCCAGCCAGCTCCTGTTGACAGCAAGAATAAAGCAAGAGTGCTGGTTTATGGTTTTTAATCTCTGTAGGAAGTGGAAAGCCAGTGAAGATGGGTGTGGGCAGAGCTTTGGCAAGGTGAGGACACCCCCACCAGCAAGGCAGCATCCCTGGCACGGAGAGGCTGCCTGGGGCTGATGGTGCTCTGTACTGAGAGGATCTATCAGGCAGGCAAGGAAAAGCCTTGAAAATACTTTCCAAAAGGATAAACACCTGTGTGAAGTCTTCTCTGGGGACTTACAGCTCAGGGTGAGAATTTGATAAGGCCTTAAAATGCAAGGTGAGCTGTAAAAGGCTTGGGTGCCCAGCTCTCGTATAAACAGCTCCTTCTCAGTCCAAACATGTGCTCCAAACCAAAATGTGCTCTCTGAGACTTATTGATTTATATAAACTCTATTCACCCACTATAGGCCATGGCTGAGCACCACCAGTTTAGGATTACACATAATCTATAAAAATATTTCTACTTCAACAAGTGGTGCTCCCTCCATCATCAAACAGAACAGCTGTGCCTGGGTGGAAAGGAGGAGAACAGAGATGATTTTACACACACAGATGTATATTGCCTGGATGTGCCTTCATGCCTGTGCACAGGCACAAACTTATCTTTTAAATAAGCCCTGTTGCCCAGACATTACCAGGCTTGAAGAAAAAGTAAGGAAAAATGAATGCTTCTGCAGCTTCCTTGGCACTAATTGCATTTCTGTCCATAACATTTACAGACTTTAAGAAGAGCCCACTTATTTACCTTTTCTCTTGGATTTTTTTTTCTCTCCATTTAAAACTCATTGGTTGTGTCATTTTATAGGCGCCAGGAATAAATCTTTTGTCAACTCTATTGCATTATTATGCAAAGTACACAAAAAGTATAGGAATAAAACAGCCTGAGAGAAGCCGAGCGCTGTTCCTTTCAGCCCTCCCAGTCTGCCCCAGCAGCAAACTCTCCAAGTTTGCTAACAGAATCATTTTCTCAGGAAAACTTCCTCACCCTTGGCCATTGATTGCAAAAGAGTTCACTTGACCATGCTAATGCCGGCTGCGGGGAAGTGAATTTACTGGGGGATGAAAGACTCAGTGAAGGAGCCATCAATTAAATCTGCAGAATTGATCCTGTGGGATGGAGGAGCTGCTGGGCACCGGGAGGATTTCTTGGCAGCAGGAGAGAGGTCAGCTGCAATAAACTCTTTTCTTCCCCAGTGATGGGGACATGTCCCAAGAAGAGTCACTTTAGGGAAAACCAAAATCACTGCTGTTAAAAGTATTTCAAAGGGCAAAGCTCCAGGCACATTTCAGCTCCTACAGGTGCTGTCCTCAGGCTGTGGTTTGTGTGAGGGGCTCAGAGCCAGACCTGAGGTGTGAAAGAGGGACCTGAACCTGGAGCTGACCCTGCCCTACCCCTCCAGCAAACCCCACATTTCCGGGGGCTTTAACTCCTCACCCGGGCTCGTTAGCATTGCTGGAGCAGAGCTTTGCTCCCACAGCGCAGCCACCAAATGGAATTAAGTCACTTAATTAGGCTGGGAGAAACACAAAGAGGGATTGAGGAGTGAGGGGACTTGGCGGCTCTGCAAGGTGACGTCAGGGGCCACGGAAAAAGCTCATCCACACAGCTTTGACCCTGGAAATCTCCTCTGCTGGAAAACTGGTGGAGTAGGAGGTTTGCCCGTGATTTGTTTGGTTTGGTTTGTATTTTTTTTTTTTTTTCCTGTCCTACCATAAAACATTGCAGAGAGCAGGAGTGATGGTATGAGAATGTCCTGGTGCTCCTGCCACCCATTTCTCTTCCCCTCCTTGTTTATATAAATAAAGGCCCTTTGCTTAGAGGAAGGCAAGTACAGCAACTGTCTGTACTGCTGGAAAAAAGAAAAATGAAGGGAGAAAAGAGTCAGGAGGGAGCCAATAGTAAACTTGTACCTTCTAGGAGGTGAATAATAAATCTATGGTCACTTGGGGAGCTCTCTCCAGGGGGTCACTCAAACTTATCCACTCTCATCTACCTATTATTGCCCATTTTTTTCAGTTGACAACATGGAGCTTGCAATGACGGGAGAAACAGCCCCTGCCAAATGGAAAAGTGTGAAATGCTTTACTCTTTGTTATTTATTTACTCAAGTATGTGTTTAAATGAAAGGCTGAGGACTCCACACACACCTCCTGGAGCCATCCTTGGAGCACCTTTCTGGTGGAGCACAGGTCCCACCTTTTGAAGACCCTGTGTAGTGCCTGGAGCTGGGTCTGTGCAGGGTGGGATGAGGTCTGGGAGCCTGGAGCAGCTGCTGGCTGCTGGCGGTGCAATCACTTGTGTCTGCTTCAGAGGTGCCAGAACACCGTGGGAAAGGTGGAGGAGCTGCCAAGGGAAAGGTCTCATTCTATTTCTTGGACAAATTTAATGCTTCTGGAAGTTCAGATGGAGACGTGCATCCCTGGGAAGTTTTTAGCACCACTGCAGGCATGAATCTTCCGGGGACAGGTTGGACAGGGGGGTGGCTGGGTTGCTTCTCCTTTCCTTGGCACAAGCTGACCATTCCTCCTGATCCCACAGGGATCCTTGCTGTGAGTCCAGCCTCCTCCTCCCCTGCCCCACATACCCATGGCCCCAGCTGGCTCCACTCCTCCTGCCCTGAGGAGCTGTTCTAGTCACTTAAATTCCTTCAATATTTATTCACTTTATTCCTTAAATACCAGAATGCTTCAATGGATATTTTAGCTGAAGATTTTTCATTATTTTCTTTCATTATCTCCAGCTATTTCAGTCAAGCCCCTTATATAGAATGTCACCTTCTCTGCGCCTTTGCCTCAGGTATCCTGGCACCCCAGACTGTACTAATAAAACATCTCACCTGCAGACCTGAAAAAATGAGAAGAAACCACCACATTTTAAAGCAAGATGATGCATTAAAATTCATCAAGCCTCATGACATTACGGTAAGTTGTGTGTGACTCGGCAGATCACCCCATTGCCAGTCCTGAGCCCTGCCACTGAACCCGTTATCAAATCAAACACTAATGAGAGCAGACTAATCCCATTTCTTTGGCATGGGAAGACATTGATTGCTGTGCCTTATCTTGCCCCTTTCAGTACAGCTGGTTGCAACTGTTTGCTCTGCTTTTATGCTGCTGTTTGCAAATAGAGATGGAAAAGGGGCTGGGAGAATCATTGCACCAACAGGTTTCTGTCTGTGGAGCTGTGCTGTGCATGGCCCCCAGGATGAGCAGAAACAAGTATTTATGAATTATTTACATTTCTTTAGTTGCTGTTCATCGTTTTGCTGTTTAAACAGTTTGTCCTCTGTTCTAGGAGCAGAAAGAGAGCCAAAATTACTTCAGTGACAGCTCAAATATCCCACAGAATGACTAGTAAGTAATCAAAGTAAACAACTTGTGAGGAAAATACAGCCCGAAAAATTATTCATCCAATCCACACAACAAATTGGTCATAGAACAAGAATTTTTGTTCTACAGAAAACCCTCAAATTAAAAAGGAAAGAGAAGAAAAATGGTTTACCTTTTCCACCATAGAATGGGCATGCTACCAAGAAAGTAGAATAAATATTCGATATTATTGTGCTTCTTTGTCTCTAAATTGTGAGAACATCTGAATCCTGCAGAAAAGTAAGGAACTGTATTGAGTCAGCTAAGGAGATGATGGTTTTTTCCTTATCAAAACGAGACAGAAGCACTTTTTTTTTGACTTTTTCCCATCAAAAATGTTATGGAAATCAGCAATTTCCTTTGTAAGATTTTGATGAAAATGAAAATCCCCTTTTCTAATGAAATACCAGCCTGTAGTAGGTGCCTACCAGTCGTGGGGCTGTTTCTGGTAGCAGCTTTCCCTCAGCACAGGTCTGTGGAGTTCCCTGGGGCTGCTCTTGGCTCCAGCAGCTTAGAGATCCCTCACAAAATCCTCCTGAGCCAGGAAGGGGCTCTGCTCAATGCTGATTTATTCCCCATGAATAATTCAACCACTTCTTGTCATTGCTCTGCCACATGTCTCTGCCACACACCACACTCAGTTTTATCATAGACACCTCCAAAAGGAGTTGGGGAGGGCAGAACAAGCGTTCCCAAGCCCTGGCCTGGAACATTCCCTGGGTTGTGTTGGTGTTGAGGTAGAGATGGGCATGGCCTGGCCAGCAGAACTTCAGCAGCTCAGGGCTCACACCTGCAATATATCCCTCAAACCCCACCAAACATGGGTTGTGGATAACTACAGCATGAATGGGTTTGAATATTTGTGTTTCAGTCAAGTTTACTAAAAAAATAAAACAAAACACCAAAAACCCCAACCCAACTCAAAAAAACCCCCCAAAAACCAAAACAACAACAACAACAACAAAACCCCAACTTGTTTCTGCACGTAGGCAAGATACAGGTATGGAGAAAATGACATTTTTATGTAAATAAAAATTGCAGAGAAAAATCTATTCTTCCTCTGCCCAGCTTGTATTTGAGGATACGCTCCAGGGTTTATTTTGCAGGTGAGCTGCTGGAGCTTTGACTTTATAAATAAGCCTGGCTCCATTGATGTCAATGGCACGATGCTGATTGACACCTGCTGAGGATACGTGCATAAGTATTTCTCATAACGAGCTCCTTCTGAGCCCACGGGTGCCAATTGATGTGGCAATTTATATTAATACGTGTGACTGTGCACAATCAAACTGGGCGAGAAGGGATGCAACCTTTTGTTTTTTAAAATTAATAAAATATTTATTGCAATCAGCTCATACCTCCCAATTTGTTGCCAATTAACTAAAGTGTTTAGTGTGAAGCTGATTGAGGCTGCAGCCACAGGGCTGCACTCGGGGATCAAATTGGAGGCATCTTGCCCTGAATTTCTCTCTGTTTCATTCTCTCCTGGTAGGAACAGATCAGCAGGAGTCAGGAAATGGTGAGGACTTTCCAGGGAAAGACATTTCCAGCCATCAAGAGGAGACAAAGCCAGCAGACAGCTAAAACACCCCACAGATTAAAACTCTAAAGTGCATCAGGCTAAACTCCTGTTGATGAGATTTCAGCCAATAAGCTGAAGTTGACTTTTAACTACGTTGGCTGGGTTTTTTTGGGAATGTTGATTAAATGCTGCAAAACAGAATGATACCAAGTTTTGAAATATGTTTGCCATGGAAATTCAAATCTTGATTTTTAGCTGGTCGGGTGTATGGGGTCTGCTAATCTAATCTGAGGAGATCCCGGTAGTATGGGACCTCAAGGCATGGCAGAAGATTTATATAATTACACAGAGGCCAAGAAAGGACAGGAAAAGTACTAGAGATGATGTCTTGGGTCAGCAGAGAGCCTCCCCAGCTGCCCTGGGCTGCACTAATACTGCTGGGAAGATGACTTGGCTGCTTGGATGGCACATGGTGTAAATCTCTTCTGGAAGTCAGCGACAACAGAACTGCCTTGAACTGGAGACTCTGATGAACATTTACTCCTGTACTGCTTCTTTTGAGCATCTTTCTCCTGGCTCAGCACAGCTGATGTCCCTGGGCAAGACAGGGACATCAAAAACCAACCCCAAACCCCCAAAGGCCAAGTTATTCCAATACTTGAATTCTCACTTGTGTCCCATAGAAGTTTGTTATTTAAATTACATTCACAGCCTCTGTACCTTGATGACTCCTTCTCAGAGCATTTCCTTCCCAATTGTTTATTTTTAATTTAAACCAGTGAACTATTCCTGCATTCTTTCCCTCATGTCAGAGAGCAGGACAGATTTGTTAGAACTGCAGTGAACTCTGGAGATGAGTTTATAAAATCTTTACTTGGGATGTTTCAGATGAGCACAGGCTGTGCCAGAGGGAGAGCCAAGTTCTCTGCCAAGAGAAAGATCAGGCCCTGGGTTTTATTTATGGGTTTTGTTCAGCTGGTTCAAACTCTATAATGAGGGACTGTCTCTTCATCAAATCTGTCTAATGGGATCTTTGATCTCCATTAGGAACTGGAGCTCAGCGAGGACAGAATCAGCATCAGTAACACGTTTTATCTGAACCTCCCTACTGATACAGAAAAGGTGATTCATCCCCAAACTAGGCCATTATTTTCAACGAGCTTGCCATTCACAGGAATCTAGTCCTTGCTGCTGCAACTCACATAATTATTATTAAACTGAATGCCTGCATCTAAAACAAGATCAAATCACATCTTTTCTAAGAATGACTGGGCAGAGCAGAGCTGGCTCTGTTCTAGCTGAGGGGTAGTGAAGAGCCAAGATCCAGCAGAGTGAACATTTAATGATGGCTCACACCAGCAGAGTAGGAGGTGCCAGGGACACAGGAGGTGGCAGCAGTGTCACAGGTTCTCCACTTGCATCCTTGTTGGAGCTGAGCTGGGTTGGACTGAGCTGGATCTGTGTTCTGTAGCATCCCCCAGGGTCAACGTGTCTTCTTGGAGTTGCACAAATGCTTGCTATGAACATAGGAAGAGACATGATGGGTGAGGACTGGAAGAGGACAGGGAATGATCCTTGGAAGTCTCCCTATTTCTTCTTACAGCGATCTGAATTCATCATCCCCTGATAGAGCCTCTCCTTTTTAGGGGAGATTAGAACCTCACCCTCTCTGCACAGAAAATTATCACCCATAGGCACAAGTACCCTGTTGGCACAGGCCCAAGACATTTTTAGGCAATGGTCTTGGTTTGGAAAGACAGGTGTTTGCCAGGGAAAAGCTGGAGCTTCCCTTGGAATGGAGAATGTAAACTCCCTGCCTCTGAATTATTATAATTTTGAAATTAAGGGGGCTTTCAGGCAAAGATATGGGAATAGGAATAACAGTTCTTTACTAGGAATATTAAAAATAAAAATGTAGTAGTACAAAAACTAAGCAAACAAAAAAATTCTAGAAACACTGACAAAATACAATCTGACACCCTGTTGGTCAGGGTGTTGGTGCAGCCCAGTCAAGTCCTCCTGCAGTGACAGATGTGGTTCTGTTGGAGCAATGATCCTGTAGGAGGGTGCAGTTTTCCTCTGAAGGTCCAGTGGGGGTGAGATGGGTCCCGTGTTCCTCTGGGAATGCAGTGCAAACAGGCTGTGCTGGGGTTCTGAACCTCAGGTTTTATCCAGGCAGGAATGCTGGGCTCCTCCCCCTGGGTGGAGCATCTCCCCATGGGATGATGGAATTGTATCAGCCATGCAGTGAGCCTGGATGGCCCATGAACAGCAGAATAGCCCCTGGAGGGAGGGTGGGTGATGGAAGAGATAAAGAAACACTGCCCCAGCTGGTTTGAACAGCTGGTCCAGTAACAGAAGATTCTCCCTGGAGTTATGAGGGATGAAAGATAAAGAAAAATGCCTCCCCAACTGTTTTCAACAGATGGCAAATAGAATACACACTTTTGGTTACATATTGTAACCCAAGACAGTGATTCAGGCTGAGGTGGAGCTCAGCAGCCCCAGCCCTACCCCCTGATGGTGCTTTCAGCCTTCCCAAGGGTGCTGCAGAGCCTGGACCTCTTTCCCCAGAGCAGTTGGTGAGTTCATCCAACACAGACTGTGACAGGCTCTAAATCCACACGAGCAGCTCCACTCCCTCTGGAAATGGGCACAGATTGGGTCCATGACAGCAAGATTTATTGCAGTGTGAACAGCAGGGTAGAGCAGAGAAAGAACATTGGGAAAGAAACCTCTGGCCGAATATCTTGATCTGCCTCTTTCTATTATTTTGTTGCAGAGTGTATAATGGTAAGGAAAAAAATTCTTGCAGAAAAATAAGGGAAAAAAGAATATTTCCATCATTTCACAACTGTTGGTGGAAATTCAGGGAGGAAATAAATCCCTGCCCTAGTGCAGGGGTGATTTAAATGAAGTCAGTGCTGAATCCTGTCGTGTGGAAAAGAGCTGTCCTCCAGTGAAGAGGCCAGGTGCCAAAAGTGGAATAAGTGGGATTCTGCCTCCTAAAACTGTGAATGTTGGAGGATTTGTCCCAGAGAAAAGCTGCCAGGGACAAAGGGTCTGTCTGGCCCTGGTCTCCCTGGGGATGCCTCTCAGCTGCTGCCAAGACACTTGAGCACCAGACTTTCCTTCCTATGGAGAAGAGCTGTCCTCCAAGGCAGGGAGCCTGGTGCCAGAATTGGGATTTCACCTAAAACCGCCACCTGCCCAAGGATTGCTCCCAGACAAATGCTGTCACATGGGTCTGGCTGGCCTTGGCCTCCCAGGGGCCACCTCAGGTCATCAGGCCCTGAGACACTGAGGGGCCTGGCTGACCTTGCTGTGGAAGAGCCATCCTTCTCAGCCACACATCCATGACCCAAAGTGGGGCTCTGCCTCCTGAAATTGGGAATGTCACTGGCCTGTTTTAATTTATTTCTACAGGTAGAATCTACAGGTAGAAACTACAGGTAGAATCATTGAATCCTAGAAGAGTCTGAGTTGGAAGGAACTTTAAAGATCATCCAGTGCCAGAGGCAGGGACAGTTTCCACTATCCAGCATGGTTCCAAGCCCTGTCCAACCTGGCCTTGGACACTTCCAGGGATCCAGGGGCAGCCACAGCTTCTCTGGGCACCCTGTGCCAGGGTCTTACCCCCTCCTCAGTAAAGAATTTCTTCCTAACATCAAATCTAAAGCTACCCTCTTTCAGTTTGAAGCCATTCCCCTTTGTCCTGTCCCTACAGCTCCATATGAAGAATCCTTTTCCATCTTCCCTGTAGGTTCCCTTTGGGCAGGTTGATATCTGAGGTGCATCAGAAGAAGGGAGAAATGCAAATACTGTACTAGTCATCAACAGATCAGAGAGAATGACACAGTTACCATACATTGAATTTTTCAGTTCGAAGCAAATATTAGGAGATAAATATTTCTTTGAGGGTGGGTTTGTGCAGAAAAAAAATAATAAACTTGCAGACAAATTCAATATCATATTAAAATAGAATTACAGTTACTAGCTGAAGGGGATGTGGTGGGTGTAGTCTATTTGAATTTTAGAAAAGCATCTGATGCAATCTCTCATAAAATTTTAATCTCAAAATAAATTAAAACTAGCTTTGATATAAGCACAGCTACATGGATCCATAACTGGCTAAAGAATCATAAAAGTAAGAATGAAAAGTGGCATTTACATCGCACTGGAGGAAGTCGTGCTTCTTACTGCAACTCTGATAAGAATAATTGTCCTTATTTATTATCTCCCTGGCAATAGAGAAGGGGAAGCTTTAACAGCACATTGCCAGACTAAACAGGAAGGCATACAAGGCATACAAGGCACATGAACTTTGGGAAAGAAGGAATATAGTAGTTTTCTGCCCATGGTGGGCAGTTGGAGCAGAAAAGGTGCTCTAAATCCATGGCTTTGCTTGCTCAGAGGCACCTTGGGCAGCTAAGGACCAGCAGTGGGGCAGCTCTCCTGCTCTGAACCCACAGGCAGCAAAGTGAAATGCTTGTCTTTCACAAGCTTTAATGTGCATGATATTCATGATATTAACAGAGTCATCAGTGTTTTCCCTTAGCTGGATATAGCCTGCAAGGAGGAACCTGAATAATTCAACCATGAATGTGTCTCTTTAGGAGGCCCTGGGACATGGGTGTCCTGCTGGGGCTTGGGGCTGGCCTGTCCCTCACTCACCTGTGTTTGGGGGAAACTGAGCTGTTCTCCCATTTGATGGGCCCAAACTGGATGGACTGGAGCTGTCAGTAACTTGTCCATACAGAAGGTGGGAGTGAAAAGCCTTTGGTCACTTATCCTACACTGCAGCACTTGGAATTTGGGAGTTGATTTAGACCTCCTTGCTTTAGTTAATCCATATGCACAACTGAGATAGTTTGGCTGGGAAAAAAAGAAATTAAAAATCTTCCAGAGTTCTGGGAGAGCAAAAATGGAGCTGGAAAGTCCAGACGAGGCAGAAGTAGATATCATCTCTGCACAGTGGTAATTGACTTTGAAGACAATATTCATCTGAATTACTCAGTTTGCAAGGGTTCCCATCCATTCCATCTTCACAGAGGAATTCAATATATTCAAGAGTAAAGATGTACAAAGAACTGATTTTTCTGTCATTTGCACAACCCAAATGAGGAAATGTAAAAAGAAATCATTTCACATCAAGCTGAAGCAATTTATGAAATTCATTCAGGGAAATTAAAGTAAAAAAAATCTTTCTCATGAAACCAAAGACTTTCATTATCCATTTTTAATTAATTTAAAATAAAATAGATGTTTGTTGTTATATAATGTAGAAATACTTTGTTCAAAGGCATTGATAAAAACTACCCTAGTTTAGATTTTTCTCTGAAGGATTTATTTTTCCAAAACAATTTCTCAACCCAAAATTTATTCAAAACTTTACTTCAATTAATAGCTTCATTTTTCTGTTGGGAAATGTTCGGAGGAAAGCCTTCCCCAAGTCTGAGTGATTCTGTATGTTCCTGAGTGCTTGTTTTCCTTTGTGCAGTGATGATGTGCATGGATGGGCACTGCCTCCTCACAGCTCTTTCTGAGGTACAGCATCATCATCCTCAGCACCCAGGAGGGCCAGGAGGGCAGAGGCAGGTGGTGGTGACCCCTCAGTGCTCTCCACAGCAGCATCTTCTCCAGGAGCCAGCTCCCACTGCGTGATGGGAGCTAGCCCTGCACTGTGCTGGCTGGAACTGTCACTGACTCTCCTTCCACGTGGGGTTTGGGGACCATTCCTTGCTTTGATGAGCTACAGGGTGCAGACAGAGTTTGGAAATTCAATCCCAGAGAAGATCTCTGCAGTGGAGGTGTTCCAGAACCTCACTGTAGCCATGGAAGTCTACTTCAAACTCATGGGGATTTCCACAGAGGTTTTAAACTCTTGGCATTCCAGCCTTCCTCTGTCCCAGCTTTCCATGCCGAGGATCCCACTGCACCTTCTGACTGACTGCACTGACTGAAGCTGGGCTCTCTGTTACTGACCCCACATCCCTGGAAGTGTCAAAGGCCAGGTTGGATGGGGTTTGGAGCAGTGGAACATTCCTTGTCTAGTGGAATGTTGTCCCTGCCCATGGCAGGGAGCAGGAATGAGATGGTATTTCAGGTTCCTTCCAACACCCAAATCATTCTGGGATTCCATGTTTCCACAAGGAGCACATTCATTAGCTCTGCTCACCTGGATGAAAAGAAAGCCTGTGGGCTCCTGAAGTGAGCCTGTGCCCAGTGTGACACTACAGCCTGGTGTTCCATCTTCCTGCCCCATAAAGCATCGCTTGTCACATCTGGAGCTCCCTGCTCTAGCAGCCTTTACTGCATCCTTCATTTTGATGCCTTGTTCCAGGTTTTAAATAGCTGCGAGTCCCCCATTGCTCATTAGCAGGCTCAGAGAAACGGCTTTTATAGACCCATGTATTAAACAAATAAAAGACGTCAAGGAAACTTAAAAACACATCCAGCTGCTCTCAGATTTACTGCGCCAACATTAAACTCTCATTAAATGTACTTTTATAAGGGGTGGCTTTATTTTTTGACTCTGAATACCTGTGACAGCGGGAAGTGGGGGTTATCGAGATATACTGGCTAAATGAGAACATTTATCGGCGTGAGGTTTATTGGGCACGTCGCGGTGACAGAGCAGAGCGTGCCAGGTGTTTTGTGGGCTGTCACGCAGGAAGGCACTGCCGGCCTCGCTAACAGGGAGTTTATGAAGCAAATAAACATTGCCTTGCTGTCTGGCTTCTTTGCTTCCCCCCCCACCCCATCTCTTTGTCTCCTAGGAAGTTATGCTAAACGTTTCAGGGCACTAAAAAATTTCACTATTTTATCAAGAGGGTGTCTTCGTGCATCCGGAAGTAAGCTTGTCTCAAATCCCACGTTTTGAACTCTGAGGTAGGTGAGATGGGGATTTCACAGGAGCAGAGAACAGTTTGAGATGGAAGGGACCTTAAACATCATCTCATTCCATCCCCTGCCATAGGCAGGGGCAGCTTCCACTAGCCCAGAGTGCTCCAAGCCCTGTCCAACCTGGCCTGGGGCACTGTCAGGGATCCAGGGGTAACCACAGATTCTATGGGCACCCTGTGCCAGGGCCTCTGCAGCCTCACAGGAAGAATTCTTCCTAATATCTGGTCAAAAACTGCCCTCTGCCAGTTTGAAGCCATTCCCACTTGTCCTGTGACTACCCCAGCAGGGACCACCATTTCCCATCAGTTCTGCACAGAAATACCTTGGAACCAGATGTTTCTGCCTCTAGTCCTTATTGCAGCCAAGGCCAAAGGTGCCCCATGAGGTTTGCAGAAGGGCTGGCTCTTACCTGGCTCCCACAGCCTGTGCTGGCAGAGGTTTGGATGGACACACCTTATAGGACAAAGCAGTGATACCTGTGTTGGCACCTCTCTTTCTCCCTCACTGCCGAGGTGCCGAGGCAGAGCGGGGAATCTGCTCACTGCAGCACATGTACTCATCAGATGCTAGATTGATATGGACAAATGTGGACAAACCAAATTGGTTTATGCCATATTTGAATTTTTATCTGCAACAATAATCCGTTTATTAGTGAATAATTCAGGGTATTAAATACTAAAACCCCATCTTTGATGCTGAAAGTCACTGAGCCCCAGAGTGCTAGAGGCTGAGGGAGTGTGCTGAGCCAGGCCTGGGACATGCTGCTCATCTTCTTCACCTTTCAGCTGGTACAGATGTGATAAGAGTGTGGCAGACCTGCACTCTGACCCAATGTGACCATCCTAGTTCTCTGAAAATAGTATTTTTTCTAATATGACTTATATATATTCCATTTCTTGTTTCAAGTAAAAAGTGATTTGATGGCAGAAGAAAGGGTTTATGTCTTTGGGGCCCAATTTTCTGAATACTGCACAAAAATATACATGCAATTCTTGGCAATAATTGAGATTTTGTATGCAAATTGGGTCATTCTGTGTGTGTAATTGCCCTTTCAATGCATAATTGCCCGTGGGCAGGTTTTGCAGAAGATCATATCAACTGCATGTGCAGATAAGTCGCACATTTTTATTCACTTCAGGAAATGTGCACAAGCAGGAATTTAAAACCAGACACCCAAGAGGGCTGGGGACTTCTTAGCAGTCTGGAAACAATGAATGTTCGGGCTGTAATTGGCAGGCAGGATTTGGTGAAGATTATGAACCCAAGAAATGGAATAAATATTTGTGATGGATGTTGAGGACATCCTGTGGCACCGGAGGGGACAGCGCGAGCGTTCCGCCACCTCACACGGGGACGGCCCGGCGCACATTAACCCTTCCTTCCTCTGTGCAGGAGACAGGGGAAAGGCAAATACTCCTTTATTAATTAGCACCCCCTAATCGCTTTGCAGGGAGAATGACATTTAGGCAAGCAGCCCATCCCTCATCTCCTGTGGAAAGCTGCTTCTCCTTCCACAGCAGAGAGCAGAGCCTGCTGAGAGTTAAGCCCGTGCTTAACTTTAAGCATGTTTGTTTTCTGTTCCAATTAATACAAATGCTGATTACTTAAGAGCTTTGCTGAAATGGGTCCAAAGCACCAGAATGGCCTGAATGAGAGAGGCATTTTGATATCCTGATTAGAGAAAACCAGTTCCAGGGTCTTCAAGGAATATCTACACAATTTTTGTGAGCCATTTTCCCTTCCGCAATCTTTCTACCTAAGTTTTAAAGACACTTTTACTGAAGATTTACTGATAGAAACCTTCTACTGAGTGCATTTGATTGCTCCATATTTCAGAAACAATGTGGGAATGGAAAAATCTCTCTCTTTAGGCTCCATTATCTTAGACTCCTGTTGTCAGCATGGAGTTATAAAGAACCAATACTACCTTTAAACACCGAATAGCTTAACTGCTCAAAACATAAAATGAAAGCACTAAACATATCAGTTTTGTGTAAAAAACCCTGCACTTTTTCCCTTGTAATAAACAAATAGATATATAACAGCAACCAAAATAAACCAGGTAAATGCTTTGGCTCCTCTTCTCGGAGTGCTGGGCTGTAACTGCTGGACGAAAATCCATCACTGCATGACTTTAGCCTCCACACTGAGAATGAGGGTCACTGTCTATTCACAGCCTCCAGTGACAGAGTGGGTCATTTCAAGGGTTAGCAGTGAGGAAATATTGTCCCTGGCATTAGGGTCCCCCCCAGTAAGGGTGTGTGTCCAGCAGAGCTGCAGGGAGCACAGCCTGGTCTCCCATTTTCTGTGGCAGTCACGATCATCCCGGTTGACGATTAAATTCTTCTGGGCAAACCCTGTCTGTTTGTGATAAATTTGATAAGATAAATGATTTTTCTAGACAAAGGAAATGCAAGGTATCTCATCTATCTGGACCGAAGATGCCATTTGATATAGTGCCACATGGGAAATTACCAGCTCAGCTGAAAGCGCCGAGAATTTATACAGGAGCTGTGAAGTGGGAACAGCACTGGCTAAAGGGGAGCCCGTGACAGGGAGCAGCAAAAGGGGAATTATCACTCTGAAGTGAGGTTACCAGCAAACATCCCTGAGGATCAGGACTGGATCTGAACATATTTCATTTCTGCATTGACCTTGGAAGGGAATGATGAGAGTGACAATGACACTGGGAGCTCACGCGATGGAAGGTGCATCCTCAATGCAAACCAGGATGGGGCTGTTAACTGAGGACTGACCTTGACAACTGAAGCAATAGAAAAGGAATAAAATACAGTAATATATAATGTATGCATGAGTACTTATGGAGCAGGAGTGAGAATTTCAGCTATTTGTTATAAATGGCTGAGGAAGAGAAAGACCTGAATGTACTTCGGTATCACAGGTTAACCATGAAGTGGCAATTATATGGTTTCAAGGAAAAAACGATCAAATATACCCAATTCACATTTCAGTTAAGGCTACAGGTCTAGAGAAGCACTAATTCAATTTTACAAAGGTAGGCCTGACCTCATCAGAATAGTGTGTACAGTTCTCTTCCCCCAAGAGTGAGAGGGAAGGATTCAAACAGTAAATGGTGCCATAAGGGGATTTAGGACAATCAGAGGAATGCAGGGAGTGTCCAGCTGAGAGAGGATAAATGCACTTAGTTTAGTTAGGTAAAGACTGGGAGTGGAACATATGGAGGGGCAAACACTCAAGGAGAAAATTGCTGCTGAAAAGAAATAACAGTGATGGGCATGAGGACAAATGACTTAAATAAGTCAGGAGTTAATTTAGGCTTGAAATTAGAGGAAAATCAATGCAGTAACAAGTGGGGGCAAACCCCTTTAACAGTAATGTGAAATAAAGCATGAATGGTGTATTTCAAAGTTTTTAATGGAGCTGGGAGGAGGACCTGGGTGTCAGGACCAGGGTTCCTATGTGATGTTTTTTTGGGGAAGGACTGAGTGTTGTGGCTGCAATGTGCTGTGTAATGGCAGGCCAGGGGCATGTAAAAGATTTCTGTCTATAGGGAAGTTTGAGCTCACAAAATAGACACCTTTGAAGGTAAGCCAGGGGATTCACTTCTGAGGAAAACTATTTGGGATTACCATTGTACACTTGGTTTTAAGCCTCTAAGCCATCCATTGAAAGCGGTAGAGATTGGATTGTGGGAGTTACCTGCTCTGATTGAGGGCTCTGTGTAGCCAACAGCCCTGATGGGCAGCCCATGCTCAGCATCACAGGAGAGGATATTTACAGAAAATACACATTTTTGCCAAAACTGGACTCTGCTCATGAATGATTCATGAATGGAAAACAAGGCTACATTCATCAGATAATTTATATGTAAACCACTAGTTCCACCAGCTACAGAAATGAGCCCAGATGTCGTAGGTCAGAGCTGGAATGAGCCTCTGGCAGTGGGGAGGATGCTCTGCTGGTGCTGCCTGGGGCTGTGCCCCATTAGCCTGGCACAGCCCCTCGGTGGCAGGGCACGAGGTGCTTATGCTGCTGAGCAGTTTGGGCCTTCCTGGCTGCCAGCAGCTGCTGCACAACCTTGGCTGGGCTCTGCTCACCCTGTGGGTGCTGAGCTCTCTGCAAGAGCTTTGATTTGAGCAGTGATGGCAGAGCTCACCGAAATCCAAATGCCAAAATCCTTGTTCCCACCATGACTGGGCTGTGCTGGGACAAAAAGGGACCATGAGTGTGCTGATCTCACATCTACTGCAGTTTTGTGGGGCAGAAGGAGGCTTTCAAGGTTTGCCTGCAGACCTGCTCATGGCGGAGGTCAAGGGCACTGGCACCCAAGCAGACTGACTGAGTAACAGCAGAGTGTGTTCACAGAGGTTTAAGGCTGGGAGGATAAACCACAGCCAACACTAATTGCTGTGCTCATGTTAGTCTCACTGATCTCCATTCCTTGCTAACATGCACTCCAGGGTCACCAGAAACTTCCCACATGGCTGCAATGAGCAAACAACTGCACCTAGAAAAAGAGGGGATGAGACCTCACCTGCCTCCTGGTGTTTGCCCTGCTTAAGGCAGCCCTATTCTTATGGAGCTATATAATTCCTCCCAAAATAAGTTCTCCCTCATCCTTCCTGAGGTCTGTTTGTTAAGTCCTGGCTCTTTCTATTCACTTTCCGTGTAATGTAAGCATTTGCCCAGGGTCAACAAAAAATAACCTTCACTAGTGAAAAAAATAACCTTCACTAGTATTGATCCAGCAGTTTAGTTGCAGAAGTGTCCTGAACCTGCTGCAGAACATAATAAACAGCAGAAATACATTTCACCTGCATGTAAAGGGCTTGGAACCCATGAAATTTAACTGCATGTGCTCACCCACCCCACTCACCTTGCACCACGCAACTCTACCTATTAGCTTTTTAAAACCTCTTTCTGTATACGGAATTAGATGAGATGGACAGTTGGTCTGACTCAGTAGTGCTGCTGTTATTTTTTTTTTATTAGAAATAGGCTGAGCTAATAGCAAATTTATACCAGCTTCCAGCTGGAGCTGCTCCAAGGCTGTGCAGCTGCGGAGTGATAAGACCAGGGGGGAACACACATTCCTGGCCAGAGTCTGGCTTCCCTTCTGCAGTGCTGCACCCCCAGGAGGATTTTGCAGAACAGGCAAAATATCTTGTAACATCACTGAGTGAGCCAGACAAATCAGTTGCCCATATCTACCTGTAGATCATCCGTGCTGGATCTGGGAAATGAGCCAAGATTTCGGGCATTAAAAATGGGAAAGTGATCTAACAGGAGTGTGATCTAACACTCTGCTTCCTCCTGGCCTTGGAGACAAGCACGTGAGGTGACCCCACTGTGCAAGCTGAGCCCTACTGGGAAGGCAAAACTCCTGTCCTCAGCCTTGTGCCCAGGTTGTCCTGCTGGAATTAGCAAAATCCAGAGCACAGGTTCCCTGCTGGGACACCAGCTTGTGCTTTGTGCCCTGCCCCCAGATTTTGCTGCTCTGCCACAGCCTGCCCATTTTCTGCAGAGCATTGTTACTTTTCCATTCCCCTTGTCCTGGTCTCTTGCCCAGGGTGTGGATATGGACAAGTGAATATGGACACTTTCAAAATGTCTCACCTCATCAGTTTCCTACTCACCTGGTCTTCCTACTTATGCTTTCTAAATTGCTTCCCTTTGCATCTGCCCTTCCTCAGGCCTCTTATTAACATCAGCTTTCCCTTCATGGACTGCTTCCTTCCTCCCCTGGTACTTCCAGCTCCCTGCTCTATCTATCCCTCCTGCCCACCCATTTATTTTTAGCTCTTTTCTCACAACACTGCATTGATTCCAGCCCTCCCCAGAAATTTTTAAAAGACATCCTGTCTCCAGCCTACCTTTGCATGTAGCAAGTTTTCTCCTCTGAATAGAGGCTAAATAGAGTTAGAAACGGACCTTTTAGACACATCCCTCACATCTTCTTTTCGCTGTCCAGATGTGGGCAGATGTGTTGTTGACATTCTTCTTAGCAAATGCATCAGGCTGTCTGCTATAGATAACTTCAGAGATCTGGTAATTCCCTGAATTTTTAGATATAAATTATATTTGCTATCAAGAGTTTCTATGGCATTTGCTCTTAAAGCTATTCCATATCTGCCTGTATACACTATGGATTTTCAATTTCCACATTCATATGTTAAGAGAGAAATGAAAAAAAGCAAAAATGCCTTTTCTGATGCTAATCTACAGTTTCAATAACCAAATATTTCTTTTTAAGATGGCAGAGGCAGTGACTATCTTCTAGTTCACAACATTATTTCCTCTCCGAAATTTTCACAGCACAGGAGATTGTTGCTGCCAACACATGCCAAGAAGTTTGTTAATTGTCATCCCTACCTTCAAAAGCTGTTATTGAGCCTGTAACCACTGCAGTGATAGCTGAGCTTGTTTGCAGTGTGAATATTACAA
Organism: Acrocephalus scirpaceus scirpaceus; assembly: GCA_910950805.1. NCBI lineage: Eukaryota > Metazoa > Chordata > Aves > Passeriformes > Sylviidae > Acrocephalus > Acrocephalus scirpaceus. The sequence goes on from OU383787.1 coordinate 3,457,771, forward strand.
GTATTTTCCCCACAGTTCTGCACTGCCTTCTGGTCCTCACTTCAGTGTTGGCTAAGCTGTCATTTACAGGAATGATGCTGTCATTACAATATTTGATATTTTTCTGAGTGTAGCTGTCATTGAAAGCACATTATGTACTTCCTAAGAAAACTTGCTATTTATTTCTTGCCATGAAGTTGGTGGCACTGCCAAGTAGCAGGTGTGGATAAACTCACCTGTGAGTTCAACATGGCTGGAGCATCAGGCAGACAAGCCTGGGACAGCACCTGACAGAGGCACATCTTTGTTTGTGTTGTATTGCACCTCCAGACATCCCAGATGTTCTTCAATGGGCACTGTCAGGTGGTTTTTACAATCTAGACACTATCTGATGGTAATTCCCTGAGCCTAGAGATGGGGCTGTTGATTACTGTTTTTTTTTTTTTAAATTAAAATTTATGCTGTTTTGTTTTGTTCTCATGGTTTATAGAATTATAGAATCATTTAAGTAGGGAAAGCCCTCTAAGACCACAGAATCCAGCCACTAACCTAGCACTGCCAAGCCTAGTTCCACATCTACACAACTTTTACCCATCAGAGAATCACAGAAATGTGTGTTCCTATGGGTCAAACCACAGTGCTCACCCCACTTGTCCCACAGCCAAGCCCCCTAGTTTGCTGAGACAGACACTGCAGACCTTCCCAGGTGGGTCTTTACCAGACCATTTCTCTTTCCCACTGAGAGATTTTTGTTTGTTCTTTGCAGGGCTTTGCTGGCTCCAGATTTTGTAGAGCAGTCACAAGATTTCCTCTGGTCTTCCATTCCAGCTCATATCCTCACTCTAGTAACACTGATGGACTTTGGGAAAACTGCTGTTGAGTCTTCTGTGTAGTGTTTAACTCTTGTTTTTCTAAATGTTGGAAGCTTATTTGCCACAACCAACAGTTTCATGCAGATTCTGTCTCTTTGCTGCTTTCTAAAAGTGTTTTGTCCACTTAACTTTTGCTTTTTCTATTAAAAATCTTCCTTTTTTGTTCCCTGAGAGGGGCTCCAGCTGCTGTAGCCTGACCATATAAACCTTGGTGAGTGAATGAATTGTTCTTCTCTCATTTCTTTGAGAAGCTACTTTGCCTTCACGATCCATCTCCTTCCCCTTGTCTTGATTTGTGTGGTGTTTTGCAGCATCGTTCTTTGTTTTATGAAGAATTTCTTCTGCTGCTTTTGTGAGGATATTTTGGAGAATCTGATGGTGCTGTTCCAATCCTCTCACACACTCTCTAGATGAACTCACCTACCCTGACTTTGGGTTCATTTACCTGTAGCCTGGCTGTGGCTGGTACTGCTCGATAACATCCTGCAGGAAGATGTGGGACCTGTAAATCAAAGCCTTGTAGCAGCTGACTTATTCTTTAGTTCAATTTGAAATTGATCCTGTGCTTGTCTTACAGCTTTCACTGTCAGTCTGGTTAATGAATTAGGATTTTATTTGGGTCTGTAGTTTAGTCCCAAACCTTTCTATGCAAATTATGATTGCTTCTCCCCTCACTCACTCAGTCCATACCAGTGGTGGTTCTGCAGCTGCAGCTGATAGTAGGGTAAATGTCACCAATCTTTCACCGTTTGCATTTTCATAATCAAGCCAGCTATTTGATTGCTTTTCCTCGCAGTGGTTGATTTTCCTCAGCAGAAATCTCCCATTGTTTCGAGGAATTCATGCCTGGGTTTTCATTAGAGTCTGGAGACAGCTACAGACCTGACCCTGCCTCCCTTCCCCAGAGCTCTTTGTAGGTGTGTGATGGTAGATAAATTACAATCAGCTCACTGGAAACCTGGCTGTAAGCAATTCCTCTGACATGCAAATTGCTGAAAATTATTGGTTCTGTAGACACTGTACCAACACCAAATCATCCACATAACCTAAACATTTAGAACTCAGTGCAAACTGGTGCAGGGGCATTGCTGCTCCCAGCAGGACGTGGCTGCTGGAAGGGAGTGCAGCTCTGGAGAAGCAACAGATGGTATATATTTATTGTTTTATGGATCTCAGGGCTCATCATAGGTCCTATAGGTTTATCCAGTGCAATGTCCTTGATATTTGCGTGCATTGGCCTGGGATCACAGCAATTCTGCCTCCCTGGGTGCTCTCACCTCATCTTCTCCTTGGTGGTGTCTCTGGTGCTCAGGCAGCTCCGCACCCCACAGCTGGGAGCTCTGCTTTGTCTCTTCAGCTCTTGCAAGAGTCTCAAGAACTGAACCCATGACATAAACCTATAAAATTCTCTAAAATCAAAGGCATTCTTTCTGTAGCTTCACGAATTCTCAGGAGGATTTGCTGCCTAAAATAATCCACTGGCACCCAGCCGGGAGCACATAGTACAAATCAAGTCTCATTACCTCAAATTAGAGGCATAGAATGAATCCCAGAGTGGTTTGAGTTGGAAGGGACCTTAAAGCCCAGCTCATTCCACCTCCTGCCATGGGCAGGGACACCTTTCACTGTCCCAGGCTGCTCCAAGCCCTGTCCAGCCTGGCCTTGGACGCTGCCAGGGATCCAGGGGCAGCCACAGCTGCTCTGGGCACCCTGTGCCAGGGCCTGCCCACCCTCACAGGGATGAATTTCTTCCTAGTATCTAATCTGAATCTCTTCTCTTTTTGTTTAAAGCCATTCACCCTAGTCCTTTCACTATCTGTATAAAAAGTTACTCTCCCTCTTTATGGCGTTAAGGGAAACTCTCAGTCACCTAAAGAAACTGTAAGGCAGAGACAATGTGCTAAAAGAGGTATAAAAACAGGGTGAAAGCTGAAAGTTGTGCTGAGATTGGTACTGAAACTTGCTAACCTCTGTCTTGCTCTAGGGCCAAAGTTCCACAAGGAGCTGATGACAATGTGGGATTTCCTGCATCTGGTAAACAACCACAGGGGAGAGCAGCATCCCTGCCAGCCTCCTCCTTCAAACCAGGATTGAAGGACTAAGAGTGGACCAACTGCTGAACCTCAGTGTCAGACACTTTAAATTACAGCCTGGGGAGCAGCAGAAAGGCTTCACCTGGCTGCCTCTGCTGTGCCTCTTCTGTTGGTAATTTTCTTTCCCAATGTTTTGGAAGTGCCCCCTTCCCCGCGCCCTCAGTGAATGTTAAATCCTGACATTCCAGTTGAAACTGTGTGTACAGCATCTGCTCTCCTCCCCCTTGGATCACATGCATGGCCTCTATTTATAGCAGGAGTGAATTTTTGTTCTTATGCATCATTCCAGCCAGCAGAAAGCAAAACAGAAGGAGAAGCTGATGTAGGAAAATGTTTCCTCAAGTCAGATTTTCAACAGAGAAAGGAGTAACGACCTCCTGCCCTTTGCAGTGCCCTCACACCCCACAGTCTCCATCCAGAATCCTCCACTGGCCACTGTGCCATGGCCAAGTTCCTCCTGGAGGCCACCACGCCACAGTAATGAGCACATCCAAATTGAGCCAAGTGTATTTAGTTTTAAGAAGACTGGCATAAGTCATCTTTATTGAATATAATTTAGTTTTAACATATTGCTCTGTGCTTGAGTTATTATCTTCACTGTGCTTGGAGAAATAAATTACATTGAAGCCTTTATTTTTGACCTGTGACATCAATACACGCCATGGACAGATTCCAAAATCTTATCAGCTTTGGCATGGCTATTAAATTACAGTGGTGAACAAACCTCTTTAGAAATGAAAAATGCTTTTGGAGCTTTGACCTTTTACATTTCAATTCGTAAAGAGCCCAGTGCAGATGGGAAATGCTGATCAAAATCCAGTTACTTTAATCTTCAGGGGTGTCCTTTCTGCGGAAGAAAAGAACAAAATGTATCTTCTTGCTTTGTAGCCCTTCATATCTTGACACCAAACTTTGCCTGCAACTCTGAGATTTGGTGGCAGAAGCAGAGCTTGAAAGCACAGAACGTGGTAAATCAGCCAGTCACAGAATTCCCACAAAGAAACCCACTTTGTGCCAGACAAAGATATTGGACATCAAAACTGGACAAAGGCTGTTCTGCAGCACATGGGCTGTGTTCATTGGTGTTCCAAGAGGATGTGTGAGCATCTGCAATATTTTTACCTCTGCTCCTCTTCCCTGTGAAGGCACTGAGGCTTTGTCTGTCTGAAAGACAAGGAATTGTACCCAAACTGGTATTTTATGTACTCTTAACCCAAGTATTTAAGTATTCTGAAGCCAGTACACCAAGATTTGGGTTGTTTTCTCACTTCTCCCACTGTCTTCACAGAACCATTTTCCCTTTTTTAAAAAAATTCTGCCTGATTCCTTGTGCAGTTCATGGGGATGCACAGTCAGATGGGGAGTGACACTGGGGTCAAAGGACACAGTTTAGGGACAATATTGCAGAGCTCTGTGTGTAACTTGGCTGAGGGAGCTCTAGGGACAGGTCTATAGCAAAATGAACCAGGTTACAGAAATATAATTCACATTACCTGTGGTTTTTATCTTCCCTTGCTCTTTTCAGCCATGTGAAGCACAAAGTTCAGCTGCCTCTACTTGTAGAGGTTCCCAAATCTCCACAGGCAGCTGGATACATTGCAGTGCAGCTCTGAGGCACCTTTAGAGTGGTGAAAATTCATTCCCTTCTCATCAATCCTCTGGCTGTGCTTGCTTTCAATATTATTTGATAGTGCTTTCTGTATTTCTTGCCACTTTTGGAGAGAGACACCTTTTCCACTGCTGATGAGAACAAAACCACAAATTACACTGAAATTAATGAATACAGCTGGACAAAGAGACCCAGTTGCTCCTTATAAAGCTTTAATTAAAGCTGTAGCACTACAGAGAGGCAGAGGAGTTTCTGGGTTGTTTGTGATGTTTCAAGTGAGTAATTCCACCCTAGGACATCCATCAGCAATGCTCATTTAAATTCCACTTAAATCCCATATTACCTTTTCAGAGCTAGGGAAAACCTGGACATGCCAAAAGGGACAAGCCAGTTTCTTTTGTTGAATTAGAAAACAGGGATGGCCCCAACAGTGTGGGGCACAGAAAGGTCCCTAGAGTTGGGAATGCAGAGAAGATAATTGAGTTTACTGATGCACCAAATGGGATTTACATTTCTGAATGAGTAATTATGGTCAATAAACTCACCAAGGGCAAGTTGGATGTTAATTTTTTGGTTTTGGTATATTCTAGGTACCACGTTGGACCTAAATTATGGACAGCAAGGGGTTAACAAGTCTGCAAGGCTGGTCTGTTGGACAGAGAACTAAAATAAAGCACCGTGCTGCAGGAAAAACCTAATGTATGTAAATTGAATGCCAATTGATTAAACATATTCATTGAGGTTTCACTTCTAGGTCATAAGTAATGTATCTATTACATACTTGTTAAACCTCATTAAATAATTGCCTAGTGGTATTTAACATGCAATAAGTATCCCCTGAAATTCAGCTAAAATGTATTCCTGCATTTGCTTAGGAACTCGCCTGAGTGAATTGATTGAAGATTTGAATAAAAGGGATCTGCTGTACGGTGGTGTGAGATATCCCAGCAAATCTGCTAAAAGACACAGAGTATCTGCACAATTATCCATGTAATTCCATGCAGAGGGAAGGATTAGTCACTACAAAGCTGAGCTCAGGGATGGAGAGCTGGAATCTGCAGGACAGAAGCAGAACAGGAGAGCTAGAGACCTTGGAAGAGTTTTCCAAGGTATATGGACTTGGAGCTGCAAATTTTACTTTTATTTTCATAGGTGAAAAATGTTTGCTACAAATCTCAATGTTTATCCCCAGGTACAGGGCCCACTTGTTGCTGGTGAATTATTAGCAACGTCTTGCAGTCACAGACTCTGGAGCGAAACAGCTCCAGTTACCTCACAAACATAAATTAAAGACTCGTGGGGTCTGTGGGAGGCAGCCACTTTATATCATCCATTGCTCATCGAAGGCATAAGCAAACTCAGGCACTGAGTTTAAATTATTTGCCTAGGCTGTCTCAGGAAAATCGATGGGGAACATCAGCCAGAAAATTCAGACATATCTGACTCTCACCTAGGGCTGCTCCAGGTAACTCCCAGTGAGTGCCTGGGTGTGCCAAGTGCCCCTGCTCCTGCAGAATAGACACTGCAGCACAGCCTGGGAACTCCCCATTCCCCTTAGCCCAACGCACCTGGGCTCCTCTGCAACCAGAATTAATCATGAGCAGCAAACTGAAAACAAAAACAAAGCAAAAAAACCCCCAAACAAAAGTAAAACCACATTTATCAGCTTCAGCCTAATTTTTGATGGATCACTCAGATGTCTGCTTGTAGCACAAATGGTCTGCCTGTGCAGTTGATGGTCCTTCCTTTGCTGCTCAGGGTGTAGGGCCAGGCCCTGGGCAGGATTATTCTGCACAGGATCTTCTTGGGGAGCCCCTCGGAGCCCCAAGACAAGGGGAAAATGCCCCTATTCCTCCTCACTCCTCTCCAGTCACCAGAGAGTCCTGGGGGCATCCAGCTGGAGATGACATCCCACGAGCACCTCTCCTATCCCACACAGACCTGATCTTGTAATTAAACCACTTTAATCATCCCATGGAGCAACTCAGACTGATTCCTGAGAGACCAGAGAGACAGAAGTGTGACAATGACTAAGAACCCTAAATATCTAAGGGTTTTTTTTTTCTGTGATATTTTATAGACATGAGCTAGAAATGTTGCTGAAATCTGCTGATTTCCCCCCTCCAGCTTTATCTATTTTTTTTTTAAGCTTGTGGGGAATTTCTAGCCAGAACTCTAGTAGGAGATGAGAGCAAACACACGGGGGAGCACTTAGACTGTAACAGTCAGAGTTCTCCATACACCCAGCTCGTGTACCTGAAATGACCATTTCAGTGCAAAACCTGGCTTTTCAAAAACCCCATTTGTTCTGGAGAGTTCACCGTTTCCCAGAAACCAAAAGTACCACGTGGAATTTTCTAAATGCCAGGACAGAAGGGTGACCCACTCTGTCTCTCTTTGCAAGAAAAGAGGAGCACTTTTAGGGGAGACTCAGTATTCTCAACAACAAAGAAATGCTGAATTTTGAAGCCTGTTTCCACTAAATGCCCTTTTAAAAAAAAATTACTCCAGATCTATAGTTGGAAATGTCTTTCAGTGAGCCTTTGCATTTATATTGAGTTGCCTGTTTGCCTAATCTTCGATGTCCAGCTCAGCAAACTCCCCTGTTTGGAAAGGTATCTCCTAAAATACAGATTTGAGACTTAAAAGAGGGTATTTAGTGTGTCCACCATATGAGCAAAGCACTTGGCCCCCATAATAAATTCCCTGCATTTGCAGAGTTTTTGTCGTGTTTGCACAGTAAACATTTGTGAAATCGATTTAATGGTTTAATTTTTCCAGTGCTTGTGAAGATAGGTACTTCAGGAACATTGCTTAATACACAGCCAAAGCATAAACCCAGCCACTGAACAGTGTTATATAATTACATTTCTATTTAATGGTGTTTATGCTTCTGTTTTGAAGCTGGAAATGTGATATATGCACACACTTCACAACAGGTGTGTTGTAATGTTATTAGCAGGCAATGATGCTAACGCTTCGAGTTCCTTTAATTTGTGCATTATTAAAGAATCCTTGCCTCATTCTCATATAACAAATTCCAGAATTACCTTCACAGAGGTAAATACCACAATGCTGGAATAACTATTGCCTCTTTGAAGCCATCAGCTGTGCCACAAAGCTCTCTGTAAGGCACAGGTGCAGCACTTCTCCGTCCTCCCCAGCCTTGCCCACAACTCAGTTTGTGTTTAATAGGGCCCCAGAGAGAGCAGAGACGAGGAAAAAGGGTTTTTATGCACATACTCACAAATACAGTAAGGAAATAGCACAGGAAATAACTTTCCTCTGGCTCTTTGCTGGAACAACAAAGGGTTCTGAGGCTGAGGAAGAGTGTGGCTGAAGGGAGAGGAAGGCAGGGGTTTTCATTACCTGGTAAAGTGAGGAGGTAGTTGAAAGGAGTAATACTCCTTTCTATATATTCTTTATATAATTGGTTGTACTTTAATGATAATACGTTTGGAAACACTCCAGAAATGGGATAAAGGTAAGCAACCCCAGGAACAGGGGATATAGAACTTTTAACATATATAGGATTTTGCAGGTGATGAGTTCTGGGATCCTTGGAATGATGGAATCATGGAATATTTTGGTGGAAAAAGCCCTCTGAGAGCATCAGGTCCACCCACTAATGCAGCACTGGCACGTTCACCACAGTCCCCAAGTGCCACATCCACACACCTTTTGAACACTTCCTTGGAAGTCCAGAGGCAGGCTCTTGTGTCTGCACACCTCTGGGTGCTCCTAAAGCTGTGTTTACCAATGTTTCCAAATGGAAAATAAAAATATCTGTCTTTCTTGCACTGATGCTTATTTGCAGTCAGCAGGGTTAATGGAAAATTGTTATCATGATGATTTAAGAATGGATTTTACAGAAAAACAGAATGATCTGGTGGCTCTTTCATCACGTGGTTAGAGAAAAAAAATCTTCATTATTTTTGCTGTGGATGGGTTCAATATCCTTAACAAAACAAGGTCGATATCATGATCTGCATTGTTGAAATATGAAAACAGAGCCAAAGTGGGTTACTTCTCTGGGGTTATATACAATGCTGTGTCACAGTGTGCTGATGGAGTGGCAGGTACATCACAGGTGTGAAATTCTCGTTAGGAAATACCTGGAAAGCAAAGAGAAATGGTACTCACTTTAATCAAATAAATGAGCTAAAAATATGGTGGTGATAAAATGCTTCTTAATCTGATCTTATGGACAAAACTGCTCTGTGCTGTAAAAAATAATAATCGTTTCTCTCCAGCCTATTACACTTCTTTGTGTTCCTGCAGCAGAGTGGAGAGAGCAGGAGCTTTCAAAAATTTCCATCTGCAAGGAGATTTTAAAGAGTCTCATACAAACATTTCCTGGGAGAGTGAGCAGCTGCACGGGCACCAGCTCCCCTGTGAAGGGAAGGGTAATAACAGAGACAGGGCAAGGCTGGCTGGGATGCTCCAGGACCAGTGAGCCAAAATCAGGATTTTGGCAGCCAAAGGCACCAGTGAAATTATAAAGCACTTCAGGAGTCTCTTAAGGAGCTGGGTGGAGTGCATCCCGGGGATCAGCTCAGCTCAAGTGAGCAGAAGGTGAAGCGTAGTGAAAGGAAAAGGGAAACAATTTAAACTGCTCATGTGTGGAGTCGGTCTTAAATTAACTGTAGGGAGTCAGGAGAGCAACAAGGTGTCACTGCCAACAAGACATCTCTTCAGTGAGCAGTGGTGGCCAGAAAAGCAAACAAAATGCTCGTTTGCATTAAGAAAAAGCTCGAGGAAGGCACAGAATTATTCTTTCTCTTTAATATGAAGTGGCACCACACCATGGATCCTCTGCTCAGCTTAGCTCTCCAGTCTTATGGGAGGAGAGAGCAGAAATAAAACAGATCTGGGGAAGGCAATGAAAATGATTAAGTGAATAGAAAGCTGAAGTGTGTGGAAAGATTAAGATATTAGAACTATATATCTTAGACATTAGAGGAATAAGAGGCGATGACAGAAAGAAATAAAAAAATAAAAAAGTGATGATACAGATATAAAAAATAGCAGAAGGTTTAAATAAGGTAAGTCAAGAACTCTTATTCCTTGAGCAAGAGGAGTATAAGATGAAATTAAAAATCAATAGTTTAGACCTTCTTCAGACACTTAATGATGCTCAAGAGAAGACTGACATCTGTATAAATGGTGTCCAAATGTACATTGGAACAGTAACCTGCAACAGGTAAGAACCATCACAGTCCTCAGCTCAGCCCAGCCAAATTTCAAGATTTTCAGTTCTTGAAATCTGAATGATTAGAAGGTGTCTTAGTTCATTAATGGATTTACTGCCTCTGCCCCTGGATCAGCATGCAGAATGAATTTCAGAGAAAAATACAATATTATATATGTCTGCACTGAGGTAGAAATCAAGGTTGGTGTTTTTTTTATTCTTTGGAATTAATGAAGTAGAAACCTCTCAGTGTGAAATCTACAGCAATAGGAATTATGCTCAGTGCGTGTGGCAGTAGATATCTGAGATACGTTCCAGACAGACACCACACCTTTTCCAGCAGACTGTTCTAAGTGCTGCAAGATAACAAAGAGCAGATTTCTAAAACACTTGCAGAGATATCCAGGAAAAAATCAAATGGCTCTGTGTGGCTCAGTGCTGGGAGAGGTGAGCTGACATCACACTGGGTGCCATGGCCCAGCTCCGAGCCAGGAGAAGGCTGGGACCTTCTTGTTCCCAGGAACAACACAAGAAATCCTGTGCCCAGCCTCACCCCAAGGGCCCTGGGCAGCTGCCCTGGCTCTTTGTCATGGTGAAAGAGAGATGGGAGACTGATGGGAGGCACTGCCATCATCTCAGGATGTAAAGCTGCTCCTACTCTTTGGCGTTTATTATAAAGTGTATTTCACTGGGCCAACAGCACTCTGGGCTGGGCATTTCCAGGGAATTGTTACACTTCTCCAATGGTTAATCACTTGGCCTTTGGCCTCCTGCCTTACAAATCTCTTTGACACGTCCTATAATTGCTACTTGGAGAGTTATATCACTTAATTATGCAATCAGCTATTGCTATTTAACATGCCATCAATCCCTCCCCACCGGCCCCCTCATAAGCCCCCAAAAAAGTTTCCCTTTCTAATCACATTTCTCAAAAATTTTCCACAAAGCAATGAATTGCCAAATGTGTGCTCTGATGAATAAGATGTAAAATTTTCCAATGTACAAAATCCTTGCCGATTTTCAGTGCCTCTCCCACTCCTCCACTCCCAAGCCCTTTGATTTCAGGCTGTGATAATATATGTAGTCACATTTACCAGCGCTGGCAGAAAGCAGCCAGAGCACCTCATCCTTTTTACTACATCTCCTAAAAACAAATTAAGACTCCATCAGACAAGCTGTTGGCTTGTGTGAACATCTGCCTGGCACTTTGTGGGCTGCTTGCAGAACACTTCCAACCCCTGAACCATGTCCTCCTGTGGATCAGTGGCTCAGCCCTTTCCACCCAGTGCACCTTTGGTGCTGTCATGAACCATCCCAGCACACTTTAAAGACCAGGTTTGCTGCTGCTATGTCACTGGAGGCAGATGAAGAGAACATTGCCATGCCTTTCAGGAGGGTTTGGGTTTGGGGAAGAGCTCTCAGCCACTTAGTACTCTTTATTCCGTGGTCCTCCCATCAGGAGAAACAAGGCTGAGGTTCTGCAGTGGTTCCTGGGCGCAAAAAAAACCCCACAGTGAAAAATAATCTTAAACCAACTTGGTTGTCATCCCCAGTCCCCAGTGTAGGGTGTGTTGATTTATGACAACCTCCCAAAGCTGCCCCCAGACTGTTTGACAGCCCAGACAGACAGAGATTCTTAATAGCATGAAGTGCAGACCCATCCCCTTCCACCTCCAACATCTCCCCTGCACCAGGACCACAGCTCCACATAAATCTGCCCTGCCTGTGCCAGGGGAATTGTCTCCCGGCCTCCTGCAGCTTGTAAAGGCTGTTTCAGGAGATAGAATTAGTACCTTGATGCTTGGTATTGATCTCTGTTTGATTTATATTCCCTTGATCTGATTTTCTCCTCGGTGTCATGAGTATAAATCAAAAGTAATGCCCACAAGAGTCAGAAGTTACGCTGGCTTTAAACTTGTGCAAGGGAAATTGAGGTTCCTCAACTCCAGGCTTTTCTGGTGAAAAGAAAGGGCAGAGTGAAAAGATCAGCTGCATGACTCATGGGAATACAAAACAGCCAGTCAGTGTAGGATGCAGTCTTCAGCCTTCCTTTATTTACTTTCTTGAACCCGGATTTCAGGTGAAAGAAGTCCTAGAGTCTCTCTCCTACAGTTCATTTGGAAACATCCTTGTCTGCAATAGCCAGCAATCCTCCCTTTTGGACCTCCATTTAAAATTTAAAATTTCCTTGTGGGATGTGAGGAGGAATCTTAGGAGGGACAAGAAATATGCTTTTGCAGTGTGATTTCCAATGTGTGACCATTGCATGTTGCATCACTTGGATAAAAACCCACAAAGACACCAAAACTCTGTCATCAGTTTTTGTTTCCAAGGTAGTCTTTGATGGCCACTCATGCCCATATTCAAGGGACTGGCAGAGCCTGGAGATTCTCTTTACAAAATTTGGTACATCTTCCTAAGACCACTCTTCAGATGTCCCAAAATATCCATTAATTTATCCTGAAACTCTCTCTTACGTGCTGAGAGCTGCTGAGTAATGGAAAAAGGAGGAAGAGTGGTCTGCATGCACTGTAATTCTTCATTGTGGCAGATGCAGAGAGGCTTGAGAGAGGTCTGGGGGGATCAGGCTGCATCCTCACCAAGCGAAAGTCCACTCCAGGTAATAGAACTGGTGTGAAAAATTTATAAAGGAGAAAGCTTCCAGGGGGTCCCCTGGCAGCAACCCGGAGGTTCTGATGTGACTGATGGAAAAGTAAATGTGCCTGAGCAAAGGCCATGGACCATAAAAGGCTTTGTAGAGAAAATGGACCCTCTTAATTAAGTTCTGTGTGGTTTTGCATAGCTGGGAGGCAGAAGTGCTGGACCGTCAGGAGGAGCCACACAACCTGCTCCTCTCTATTTCTCCTTCATGGCCAGGTATTCTTCATCACCTTCCTCTCAGCACGCTCTGACAAGGCACAGAGTGAAATTTTAGTAGAAGCATTGAAAGGTTTTTTTAAAATTTTATTTATTTTAAAACCCCACAGTTAAAAAGCAGGTACCTGTGGGTGTAGAGCCAATTATTCATATAGTATCAGTATTGCCATAGCTTGCTTAAATTTAATTTAAATATAAATGATCTACATTTACAACACTTGCTTGGGGAATAATCCCAGCCTCTTTCAGTCCTTTGCCTTTAAATTATTGACTGTCATGCTTCGCCCTCAAGTGAAGGAATAAAGCTGTTAAAGGAATGCATTTGCATGCCAATGGTCTGAGACCACATCAAACCCAGCTCCACAGATTATTTTGAGGTTTTGTCTGATTTTATATTTGTTACACCATGCTTTGAGAGAGCCCTGCTGTTGGGCTTCAACACGCCCCAGGGAAAGGCTCTCCACACTCAAAGACCACCTCGAGGCAGGAGGCAGCAAACCAGGGAGCACCTGCACGGGATTTCTGCAATATAATGCAGCAAGAATCATCTCATAGCCTTGGGGAAAGGGAAGGGAATCAATGCAGCCAAAACAACGCCTTTTCAGATTGTTGTCAACACACTCTCAGCTCTTTCTTGTATTCCTTGTCTTCTGTTAATGATAAAGGGAAGGGGAGCTGATGAGGGATTGGGTTTTTTGGGTTTTAGCCTTGCTGCAGCTCGTGTGAGCAAACACACACACAGCACTGAGAGGGGCATCAGCAATGGGCTCTTTCATTTCAACGATGCCTCATTTCTTAGGGTAAATAAAAACACGTCTGGTGAAATTCCAAAGAGCTCCCGGGATTAGCTGTAGTCTCTGCTGGGAAACCAATTACTCTCAAGCTCCAAAGCTCTTTCAGATTGTGACACTTGCTAAATTGGGTTCAGGGAGCACGGGGTGGACAAAAAGGTGCGTGTTTTTGTTATTCCATAGCGGAGCATTCCTGTGTGTGCTCAAACAAAGAGGGGAGGACAGAAAAAAGCCATTTCCCTCCAAATACCAGCCTCCATCTCTGAGTGACATCAGACAGAACAGAAAGAGATCCAGGGACTGGAGGAGATTTGAGATGAGCTTCGCTCGTCGCTGCAGGATGGAAACACGAGCGGCTGCCTTTGATTAATGTATGCCCAAGGTCACACATGCAACTGCAGCAGTCAATAGCAATCAGATTAGTGTAATGTATTATTCAGTGTTTATGATGGTGAATTTGTATAGCGCCCGTGAGGCAGCTTTGATCCCCTTGAAATGTTTCCTGGATGCCCTTTGGAAACGCCACGGAGCCCAGGCAGCCGTGTGGCATCTCCAGCTCACGTTCCTGCTGTCAGCAATGCATAATTCCCCACTTCTACTGCTCCAGCGTGGACACACACCCCCATTTAATTGGTCTGCAGTTGGTTACCAGCCTGACTCTTTTTTTTTTTTTTTGCCCCTAGGTGTTAGGGAAGTAAGGGAAATAATAATAAAAGTAATGCATTTAATTGAAAGTCCCAAGGGCTTTCCAAACACTGCTCCATTAGGCTTTGCTATAAATTGGTGATAGCTTTATCCATATGCAGTCCTGGCCCATGGATGAGCAGGCAGTGCCCTGTGGGATGCAGCACCACTCTGTGGGATAGGTAGATAACAGAGCATAATTTATACTTCATTTATCAATCTTGCTCTACAGAGTTTGGAAATCATTCTCAGCTCCCTTCATATTTTGAAAAGATTTTTCTAAGCAATTCTACAAATAATTTTGGGTTGTTTTGTTTTGTATTTTTTTCTCAGTTCTTTGTAGAAGAATTGAGAAACTGAAAAGAATTTACTCACATATAGGACTTCTCTTTGAAAATGAACTCCAAAATTTTGACAAAAATGCCTTGTTAGTGAGCAAATTGTTGGGGAGTGGGACGTAAGGCTCATTCTGTTCAGTTTCATTGCACTCAGCCAACCACAGGACTGAAGTAAATCTGATGGAGTGGCTGTACCATTGGGGTGGGTTTGGCATAGGATGGGCTGCACTTCTGTGTTCTCTCTCTGCAGGAGAAACCCAACATTGCCCTTTGGCCAGAAGTGCTGCTGCTCCCAGACACACCAGACAGGGCAGGATGCTGACAGGAATGGGAGATCTTGAAAAGGCCTGGCAGGAAGCTGACATTCCTTCTGGAAATGATTTGGAATTATATGGCCTTTCCAACCCAAAGCATTTTGTGATTCATTCAGGTAAATGATGCACAAAACATGAGGGGACCTGTTTAAATCCCAGAGGAGAGGAGGATATAGGAGGGAGAGCAGCCGTTGTTTCTCACTGAAAGGAGCTTGCTGGGTTAGATTTTTTTAAAATTTGGATGTCAAACCTTTATTTTGTCATTTTGGACTCCAGTAAATAATTTTATACAGTGACTCACAAATCTTTACTCGAAAATTAGCTTGGTCTAATTCCTTGGAGTCTTTCCACATGGATTGAGCATTCCCAGGAAGCTGTTAGCTGTGCCACATCAGTGTGCAAGGCCTAGTTAGGGGAAGCTGTGCTAGAGCTACCTCAGGGACTTCTATTATGTCCAGTCTTGCTCAAATTCACAGTTACTGACCTGGAAAAGCAGGTAGAAAGCACAGTAATTAAATTCCCAGGTGATACCTAAATTGGAAGGCATAGCAAACAACAATGGGAAAACCATTCTGGGAAAAACACTGGTGGACCAAGAGAGAAAAGAAATGAGGAAAGGGGCAATGCGAGGAAAATAATGGATAGATGGGTTGGTAGGTGGGATTGGTTGGTGTTGGTAGGTGGGATACACTCAGCAGGGGGAGGCAGTATGGAAAACCCCAAATATTTGATATTTCAGAATATATTTTAGCAATGTAGCACGGCTGCAAATAAGTCTGCTAGACAGGTCTGAAAGAGCTGAGGCTTGGAAGGCAGAAAAGATGTGACTACTGTCCATAAAAGAGCAGCTGGGCATATATAGAAAATTGTATTCTGTTATGACCACTTCAACACCAGGAAGAAGCTAACAAATGAAAAGCAATTAAGGAGTGACAGAGAGTTATCTGATAAATAGAAGCTGTATTATGGCACTGTTGCTGAGCTTAAATTTGAATGGAGGAGGGAGAATTATAGCGAGCAACAAGTATTTAAGATGTAGATAGAAGCACTAACATGTAGATAAAGAAAGAGGCGGGGATTTTTGGTGGCAGCCAGAAAGAGCCCACTGGGGAGGAGAGGAAAATATTGGCTGAACATCAGCATCAGTTCCCTATTATCTGAGCAATTAGTCTTGTGGAATGAGCTCTGGAGAAAAGTGCTGACTGATTTTAAACTGGTTCAGGCTGAGACCTGGAAAACAAACCATACAGCAGCAAACAGCCTTCCACTGGCACAGGGATTAAAAAATCCTCCTTTTCTAGAAGTTTTGTTTACAGCTCTGGACATTTAAATCATCCTGACATTCAATATTGTCACTGTTTGAAGAACTTTGCTCTTTACCACTTTTATTTTGACACATAGGAGGGCAGCAGTTAATAAGGAAAAAGAGTGGATCTGAAGAAGGATCTTTCCCATTCATTCTTGGTAAAAAAAATGTGAGCAGAAGACTAAACCAACTTTCATCAAACTTTCTGATGCTCTGAGTTGGTGGGAACATTTCTGCAGCTCCCTGGTGTCCTGCTGCCATCCCGTGCAGCCCAGGCACCCCTGGGGTTATTTGTGGAAGGCTGCAGAACAGAGCAAGACATACTTCAGCTGACTCTTGTCAGTCTTTGGTTAAAATGACATAAAAGTGGTGCCTACTTGCAATGCAGAGTGAAATTACGGTGTAAGATATTCCTTTGTGAGAAGGGAGAAGGGTTTCTCCAGCTCTCCTTTTTGCTCCCTCCCAGGAATTATGAAAAACTGAGCACTTAAATCAAGCCCTATATCTTGTTTCAGCAGGAGGAGATGTTAGGTGCTGAAAATGGGGACTTCAAACGGTGACATATTTGTGTGGAAAGAGTCAGCTGTGAATGCAACACCCATTTCCATAGCTGCAGGAGAGAAAAGGCTGGTTAGATATAGGAACAGCTTTTCCTCTAGCCTGAGACAGAACAGAGACAGATAATAAGGTCCTGGAGCTCATGCAAATTTGCTTCTTTTTGAATTTATGCTACTTTGAAGCTAGCCCGGCTCTGAGAAGTGGGTTGGACAGGGTGACCTCCAAAGTATCTTCCAACCTGAATTATTCTGGATTTGTCATTGTAATTCTGAGCTTTCATCTTGCAAAGACGTGTATGGAGAATCAGGACTGCTCCCAGAGCACGTGCTGCTGACCATCTCATGTGGGGGAAAGGACATATCTGCTCCTCAGGCTTCCAGACATTTTTAGGGAACTCATTATGTTCTAGATAAATTCACAGCATTTAGCACTCGTTTGCCAGTGCAATCTGTTGAGTTTGGATCAGAAGGAGAATTTGACCAAAATGAGACTTTGAGTTTGATGAGAACATTCACAAATGAGTGTTAAGATCTGCCTGCTGATGCAAGGCTCAGACTTCCCAGCAGGAATCCTGCCCTGAAGGCTGGATCAGGATCTGAACCACAGACTGGCGCCTCCAGCCACCCACAAGGCAGATACCCCATGGCACAGCCTTGCAGAGGGCAGGGTGTGTCCCCAGCTCTGGCCATCCCCTCTTGTCCACCGTGTGCCACCCACTGTCCCCACCCAGGGCTGCTCCCTCCCCCAGGAGTGGTGCAGGACCAAGCGTCAGCGAGCAGCAGCAGCCAGCAGTGCTCCTGCAATCATTTTATTGTTCACACAATGATTGTACTGCACTGCAGGATAAAAAGGTTCTTTCATATCCAGTGCAGGAGCCAACCTCAATCCCTATTGTACCTTCTCACTCACTTTATTAAGTTTACTTCATTTCTGCTCTGCCTCTGTACCTCTGTGCCCTCTGCTGTGTGTACCAAATCTTATTGACATTTTAATATTAAATTATTATGACAAGAAGATATTCCACTTGCTAAGTAATTTGTTTTATTCGGAGGAAAATTGGAAGCTGCAGAAAAACCATTATGAAAGATTAAGACAATGGAGTGATACTGACTGATACAATATAAATTATTATTTTGTCGGCAGCACACCCAAAACCTCTACTAAAATTTTAAGCAATAAAGCCAACAAGTTAGAAAATTAAATCTGGGGAATGAAAACAATATTATGCACACAGGAAAAAAAAAAAAAAAACCATCAGACAGGCATTACAGGAAAACACATCCCCAAGAAATCTGCAGGAACCAGAAGGGAATCAATAGATTCCCTGGCCTCAACTGGACTCATTCAAGGTGGGGTTGTTGGAATTGTCTTTGGCTTTGGAACACAATGGATTCTCAAAAAACCAGATTAATAAGGATAAGGAATTTCCTTATGTGATTTTTGAAAGGTGTATCCTTATTCTGTCATCTCCCCTTCTCCTTTTGAAGACCTGAGCACCAGCCCTGATGGAGGAACTTGCAGTTCCTGTCCCTTATTTCTCACTGCTTTCCATCTCCAAAAGCTCTTGAGATCCTCCAAGAGCTAAAATAAGCTCCTGCCTCCTGCATTGGGACAATCAAACCTCGAATACTGGAAAGGAGGTGACCTCAAAAGTGACATGTCATGTTTCCCAGGCAGCCTGGGGAGTGCAGCACCTGTCCTTGCTGTTCCTGTGCTCCCTGCTCAGCAGGGGAAGCAGCTGGTAGGGATCGTGCTCTGGCACTAAGCAAAGCTCCTGACTTTTGGAAGTGCCTTCCTGCTTCTAGGCAGGAAGGAAATCTGGGAAATAAGGAACCAGGGAACACGGCTGTTAAAGACAGGAAAATTTTACATGCAACTTGTGGCCCTGCAGTTGGGGTTTCAGTTAAGGTGTGCCACCTTTTGGGTAAAGAACAATCAACCAAAATATTGCTTCCACTTGGCAATTAACCTCAAAAGCAGTAGAACTTTAATTTAAACATATGTAACTCGTTCTTTGTCATCATGTTGGCTTCCTGGACACTCCTGACTTGACAGCACTGTGTGTGTTTAGCTTAGGTATAATTTCCTTTGTTCATGCAACCTTGATAACACATGAGGGGAGCAGAGGTTTTATACGGCTGTGGGAAAAGGTTGTGCATTGGAGACAGACCCAGGAATGAAATGCCAGATTCTGGGATGGGTAAAACTGGCAAATGCCTCTGCCCTTGTACAGAAGCCAAGGATGCACATCTTCCTGGCCTAACTTTGGCTAAGGAAGCCTAAAGGCTGTAGGTTTTCAGGGGAGCCAGTGGAGCAGCCTGGGAAGAGTGGATCACTCTCTAAATCTCTAAACATCAATCACTAAATCCAATCAGGTTTGTACTGGAAATCAGAACAAGCTGCAAAGCTCAGTGCCTGTGTGGGTATTCTTATCCCGCACAGGCTTGGTTTCCACATCTCCAGAGAAACGTGAGGATTACCTGTCCATACCTGCTCAAATAACAGCCTATAAAAAGCTTTCCCAGAGAGCACAAGTTAAGGCACACATATTTTTGTGAACCTCATCGATCATGGGGACCAAAACACTCACGTGGCTGCAGTCTGTTCAAGGCAGGTGAGCTGATACCAGAGCCATGGCCTGACTCCTGGCTCTGCTGGGATTTATTTTTTCAGATGATTGCAGCAGCTATGTGACTACAGGTCAGTGTATAAGTAGCTTTATCCTCTACTAGCTGGATTTGCCCATAAACTCTGTTGAGATTAGAAATGAGCCCTCACTACTCACACTCACTGCCTGGAGGTTTGCTTTTTCAAAGCCAATGGAAACATTCCTACTGCAAATCTAAGAAGGATGGGGCTCTGCAGAATTTTTGGGTGTCTGGAGTGTTTCATTCCAGGGTTTACTTGCTAGCAAGAGAAAAGTAGCTACTGTTGGGACAGTAATCAATTCTTTAGCTAGGAAAGAGGAGTTGCTGCCAACCTGGAAATGTGGCCAGTACCTTGTCCTTCCCTGTGAGGGTGGGCAGGCCCTGGCACAGGGTGCCCAGAGAAGCTGTGGCTGCCCCTGGATCCCTGGCAGTGTCCAAGGCCAGGCTGGACAGGGTTTGGAGCAGCCTGGGATAGTGGAAGGTGTCCCTGCCCATGGCAGGGGGTGGGACTGGATGATCATTAAGGTCCCTTCCAACTCAAACCATCCTCTGCTTTTATGATTCTTCAGAGTTTGTGGTGCAAGATTTTAACTTGCATTATGTCAAGCCACCAGAAAGGAGGTTGTGGATGCAGCACCCTCAATTCCCACAATGAGCCCCGTGCCTGAGAGCAGCACTTGATGTTACCTCCCACTAGGGAAAAAACCATCTGGAGCTGGCTCCTTCCACCTCTGCTTCTTGAGAGCACCAGGGGTTGCACCAGGGGTAATGTGACATTTTCACACTGAGTCAATTTAACATTTTGTCCTTCTTTCCTCTGGGCAGCCTGGAGTGGTCATGTTCTCCCTTCCTTTGCTGTCTAAGGCAGGAGGAGAAAAGGCAAAGATGCAATTTGTTGGGAAATATAAATTACAGCAGCTGTAAACAGGGGAAGAATTTGATTCATGGGCCTGCTCTATGTAATATCAGACTCTGAGCACGTGAGGTATTTGACTGACATTTGGGGAAAAAAAAGAATTCATTAACCACCTGGAAAGTTGATGCATTTCTTGAAGATTTTTCAAGAATTCCTATTATAAGGACAGCCTTCTCGTGTATGAGACATGGAGTCCCTAGATACTTAACAGATGGAATTAGATCACAGTCTCTTTTTAATCTTTCGATGATGACCTCAATTGCAAAGGTACTGCTTCTCATCTTGTCCTGGCACTGATCTGGCTCCTCCTAGCATTTCACACTTGATGCTCAGTGGTGCTGAATATAAGCTGAAGAGAAAATAGAGAATTAAAAGTGTTAGCTCATTTTTTAAGACTCACAGGAACACCATCATTGCCGGTAGGAGACAGCGAGGGAATTCAGGAATCACTGTGTCCATAAAGTATTGTTATCATACTGAAGTCTAGCTTTTGTAGGTCTATGCTGATCAAGTTTTGAAGATAAAAGATTAGCTTGTAGAAATTACATTATAGAACAGACATTAAATATTAATCTTTGGGTACCAGAGAGATTTCAGATTAAAATTTATGATCTAGAAACATCTCCGTGCTCCCTCCACATAAAAACACCGATTGCCTTGGTAAAGGCAACTATTTTTGAGGAGAGAAAACAACCCAAGCCGAACATCTCCCTGCAAAGCCATGGATTTTTAGTGACGTACCAGTGACTGTGACCATGGCGTGTCCACGGGAGGGCAGCAAGGGAACGCTGGCATCTCCTCTCTGGATTTTCCACAGGGACCCCTCGGCTCTCCGGAGGCCCCAAAGCCAAGGCTGGGACTGTCCCTGAGTGGGGACAGCCTGCTGGGGAGCAGGGAGGGACTCACCGGAGCTGCCTCTGCTCTTCAGCTGCTGTGAGATGTGTCAAGACACAAAAGCTGAATAATAGCTGATTTCTTGGCTGAGTTTGCAAAGTGGAGCAGAATAATCATCTGGGGTGAAACTGTAATTAAAGGTGTGCCAGTGTTCTCAGTGAATGAGAGGAGAGGAAAAAAACATCACTTTGGGCTGGAAGGTTAATTTAAATGCCAAGTTTCCCTTCATATTATGAAATAAAATTGGAATTAATCTGAAGATTAAATGTCACTTCGAGTGCATGTTAAAAAATGAGCCAAACTTGCCACTGCTAATGTGTAACTGAACCAGTGTTTTCAGATTGGTTTGCCCTGCTTCTGGTTTATTTTTATTGCGGCCATTTTTCCCAAGTAAAACCTAACTTCATGGAATGTTTCAGGGCTTCTGTAAACTTCCCATGAATCAGGAGCATGAGAGCACCTGGAAGCACCATCCCAAACCCAGTCCTTGCTGGTTTCTCTCTGAAAGCCTTGCCTGAGTCAGCACCTGCCCATGGCACAACTGTCCCCTGTCCCCTCCCAGGGCACAGACCCCTGATGGAGCCCTAATTCCATGTCCTGGGGAGGCTCTGCTGCAGCCACAGCCCTGCTGACCGGCAGCCAATCTCCTGTGGTGAGTGTCAAACAGACCTTCCAGTCAACAGCGCAGAGCAGAACTGAACAGGAGTTTCCAGGAGTAATTTAGGCAATTAGGCAGGGCTGAGTGAAGAGAGATCTTCAATAGGGCTCCAGTGGAACTGAAACCATGGGCTATTTTTTTTTTTTTTTTCATTTTATATTGATCTGTAAAGCTTCCACTCAAAAAAATTGAACATTAGGAGATGTTCTGTGGCCAGCTCGGGGCTTCTGCTGGTTCAGCACTCAGGATGGTATCTCCCAATTACTGCCATTAGCACCGTACTTAAGGGAAACGTTTTATCCTTTCCCGGGGAGTCTGAGCACCTGGAGGTGTCAGCGTGGATGAGCCAGGCTGCGGACCTGTAATTTGTTCGCGTCTGTTAGAAGTGCCCTTGTACCTTCTTTTAATCTCTCATAAATGCAGTGTAGCTCACTTTTTTTTTTTTTTTTTTTAAAATCTGTTGTGTAAAATGTCTGAAATTCCTTCAGAGAAAACCACACGGTTAGAGATTCTTTATTGAGGAGGTGCTGAGACCCTGGCACAGGGTGCCCAGAGCAGCTGTGGCTGCCCCTGGATCCCTGGCAGTGTCCAAGGCCAGGTTGTGTGGGGCTTGGAGCACCTGGGACAGTGGAAAGTGCCCCTGCCCATGGCAGAGGAGTGAAACTGGGTGAGCTTTAATGTCCCTCCCAACCCAAACCGTTCTGGGATTCTGTGGTTCTGTGTGCAGGCACTCCTAAGTTACTATGGAGAAGAGAGCAGCTGTAAATTCACAGCCACTGGAGCTGCCGTGGTGGCCGCACTGCTGAGAACCAGCAGGCTCAGGAGTGATTTTCTGTAGGCAATTTCTGGCTATTTGCACACAGGAGTTTTGCTGGTATATTGATTTACCCATTTCTTCCAGCCAGATTCATTCCAATACCAGAAATCCACTTTGTCACATTACAATTTTTCCTTCTGAAATGATTTGTGACAAGAGCACTACAAAAGTATATATTGACTGCAGTGTTATAAAATTACAGAATGGTTTGGGTTTGAAGGGACCTTAAAGCTCCTCTCGTTCCAGCCCCCTGCCACAGGCAGGGACACATCCCCCTAAACCAGTTTGCCCAGTGCCCCACCCACCCAGGCCTTGAACACTGCCTGGGAAACATCTATTTTAAAAGATGTAATTTTTCACCATCTAGAGCTTAGGGAGATGATTTTTCATTCATGCACTCCTTTCCCTGCTGGGTGGAAGTGCTGTGATACTGGAGATATCTTATGCACAGATTTGAGGAAAGCAACACGTATATTTTCCTGGTAACTTCACTCTTTTTTTCTGGGTTTTTGGGGATCTTCCAGTGTGTAGTAACTCTCCCCAGATTTGTTTTCAGAATGCAGGCTGCTCCAGATGAAGTTTGGAGTGTGGTGTAGGGAGTTTCTGCTGCCAGGTTATGCTGAGCTGAGCTGCAGAGATTTTGTTTATCGTGCAGTCACTTTATCAAAACACCCAAGATCGTGTTTTTCTCACTTCTCTTCCAAAGACAGCACAAAGTGATGGATGATTGTCATTTTGCATAGCTGATTGCTATCCCAGGGCCTCAAGTGATTGCTCGAGCTTTTTGGAGAGCTCTGCCACGCATCGCTGCCTGGGTGAGCAGAGTGACACATTTCAGAGGAAAGTTGAATGTGACAGAGGAGAAAGTGCTCCTGAAGTCCTTCCAGAGAGGACATGAGGATGGAGGAAGCAACAAAAATATTTTTTTAAATTTAATTTGCGTTTCCCCAAGACCCAGGAACGGGCAGTGCAGGCTTTGGCTGGGGGAAGAGATCACAGGGGAGGGAGCTCTTTCCTCTGTCAAATGTTCTACAGACAGTTGCCAACTTGGTGCTAATTATACGGTGTTCACCTACCACCAGGGCCAAGAGCTATCCAAGGAGACGTTTTATCCTGTTGTTCAGCTTTAATTGACTGTGCCTAACTGAAATTTGCCTTTGGAAGTCTCTCCATACTTCCAGTATCTTGGAAAAAGAACCTTTTCAAGGAAGAAGCCTAATAATATATTTTCCTTTTTGCAGTCAGAACTTAGCTTAACTGACAAAAATTATTAAAATCCAAGTTCCAAGTAATTACAATCAGTCAAGATGTGGAAGCTCTTCCAATAGTAAGTTTTGTGTGTCTTTTTGCTTTTACACAAATTCTCTCTGCTCTCTCTTGAGACTTTAAAGATTTAAGCAATCAAGTTCCCTGTTTTCTCTTAATGCTCTGCATTTTAGCTATCAATAACTCTGAATCATGTTTTGCAAGCAAATGTTTCCAAGAATGGAAATACATATAATTTTAATTATGGGGGGGTGGGGAAGGACTGCTTAAGTTGCTTAAGGAAAAGGAATGGAAGCAACCCATCCCGTGTTTCCAACAGAGGCTGATATGGCTCATGCTCATGGAGTATTGGACAAATCTTGAGTTCCTTTACAACTTCTCTTGTTCTGCTTTTAGTTTTCACTTGAAGCTTAACACAGGTGGCAGGAGAGAACAGGAAACTCTTACACTTGGAGTTTGTAAGGACCTGTTCCTGTCAGAAATCTGTCTGCTCTTCCTTTCCTTCCAATGACAGCATTCCTCATGCTGATGAAGAGCTGCAGAAATCCCTCCTCATTCTCGTCCTTATTTTCAGATCATTTCAGCTCTGCTGGAACTTTTCTGCTGCTCTCGTCTTCCATTTGGGACATTTTCCTTCATTTCTCCTCATGCCTGGTAATGTGCAGTATTCAATAATCTCTCAGGGTCCCAAACACTTGAAACATTGTCTGTATGCCCTGTCACACTTGAAACTGCTTCTGTTTAAAGGAGCATGAATTTCCTCAGCATGTCATGCTCCAAATCCCTGTTTCTGAGAACCTTTCTTAGTTACAGTCCCCAGTGCTGTAGTTACTGCCTTTAATAATTGTCTTTCTCCATTTTTATGTTGGGGAGTTGTTTTTAAGGCTCTCCTGGGGGGAACAAAAAGCCCATAAAATTCTTTAGTCTCAGGGTCATTTCTGATCAGGTACGTATTTTGTAGGCACCAGACTGGTGCCTTATTGCTCCATCTGTAGAAATTCACTGAGGTAATGGGAATAGCTCTGTCTGTCCTCCTGTGATCAGCTGAATGTCCTACAAAACTCTGCATGACACTGCCAGGAGGAGCTGGGCAGGTGTTGGCCATGGGGTGGCAAAGCTTCCCAGGCTGCATTGCATGCATCTCCTCTGGGCTGCCTTGCTGCAGGTACAGCCCCAGCAGCTGCCTGGGCTGTGCTGGGATCCCCATGATTGTAGCAATGCATTTGAACAGCTTTGGCCATGATGTGCTCCAGCCAAACCACCTGTAGTTATTCTTATCAAAACCCTCAATTCATCAAGGTTACTAAGACATAAACAGTGCTAAAATAAGAAAGAAGAGGCTGAGAAACAGAATACCAAGACTACAAGAACTAGATAAAGGAGGGCCATGAAGCTCTGGACCGTAACCAATTGTATTTCCTGAAGAGTGCATGTTAAATGTATGGACAGGATAGAGGCACCATGATAGATAGATGGCGTGAACATTGGTTTTAGAATGTATAAATACAGCTTAATGTAAACAATAAATGGCTTCTGCCTGATGATATAGGTTGGTCATACAGAAGTCCTGAGCTCCTGCACACGATGAATCCAGAGGCTGGGATACACGACAAGAGGTGAGGTGCTGGTCACCACCTGGCTGTCCTGGGGCACAGATCCCTTGTGCTCCCTCCCCACTGCAGCTTCCAGGGAGGGACAGCTTGGCTTTGCTCCCTGTGACCTCTCCATAGAACCAGAACCAGCACAGGGCACTGCTGTAAGTGCAGCTGTGCCCAGGGATCAGATCTGGGATCCCATGATGGAACCCAAATTATTTACTCCATAACTTCTGGAGGCCACAGGGCTGGTGAACCCAGGTAGAGGCTGTGAGGGAGCTGAGGGAATCACAGAAACACTGAATGGTCTACATTGAAAGGAACCTTAAAGCTGATCCAGTTCCTCCTCCTGCTATTGACAGGGACACCTTCCACTATCCCAGGCTGCTGCAAGCCCTGTCCAGCCTGGCCTTGGGCACTTCCAGGGATGGAGACAAACTGTTCATTGCATTTCAGCTGCCTTCTTTGTGCTTTTAACAGAGCTTCATCCTTGGAAATAGCTTCATCCTTGGAAATAGCTTCCTCCCCTGGATCCTCACAGAGCTCTGGTTGCACACAGGGTTTTATCCAGCAGAGCTGGAGAGCCAGACGGTCTCTTGCCTTGCTCTGCATGGGCTTGGGAGTAATGGAATGAGTCATCAGCTGAGAGCTTAAAATTATGATGTGTGGCATCGCTTGTGCAAACCTAAAGAGATTAATATTTTAAAAAAAGGGATCCAGATCACTCAGTGCTGTAATGAAGAGGTATTATACACACCAGGCACCTGTGTGAAGGTATCCCTGTAACAATCTATTACCATTTGAATGCAGGCAGATTAAATACACACTAGAAACTGAGCGCTGGAGAATTTATAATGTTTTCTCCGGGACTGCTTCATGAGAGAAAAGAGGCAGCAAGGAAAAATGTAAAAAAAAAACCCAACCAAATGCTTAAAAGGCTATTGCTGCCCTATATTTTGTGTCTCCTTGCTGCTCTCAGCGTTAGGGATTTTTGTGTAAAAACAAAATACTTATGCCAGTAGGAGTTGGGTCCAGAGTCTTCCTTGCACATGCAGGAACTGGTTCTAATGATCCTTAATGGAGATGCTCCCAAATGAATTTTCGAAGTATCAGCTTTCCAAAATCTCTTTCCATGTCACTGATGGTCATGTTTTGTTGGAAACAGCACTCAGAAAGGAGTTCTGTTACAAATAAATTGCTGACAAACTCCAAGAAACCAATACTTCACACACAAAGTCATCTTACTACACACTTTCAAGCAAGCACTTCACTTGCATTTTCCTTCCCATCATTGCTGATAAATAAAATAATGTTACTTTTATCTGCTGCCTTTGTGAAGTGCTGCACATGTTATTTGTGCAAGGAGAACGCCAATGAACTCATTATTTTTATTCTTTACTTACACAAGAATAAAGCCCTCTTGCTTGATAGAGGCAGCATCAGATTTCCACTTTCTAGATGAGGCAAACCAGAAATTTTTTTTTAATTTTTTAATTTGAAATTTAGCAGAGCTGAGTTTTCCAACACCAAGCAACAAAGCTTTTGGGGTAGATCACTGACCTAAGGAAGTGCTGCCATTCCTCAGGTCCTGCAGATCCCCCACAGTCCCACTACTACCCCACATGTTGATGTACCAAAGCATCCTGCAGCTCAAAATAGGTTTTATTGGCGGTTCTTTAGGCTCTGCTTTTGTTGATGTTGTGCCTGACCCACCAGAAGACATTTCAAAGGAAGCCCTTGGTATCTTTTATGTGTTGTCTCCATTTGATGCTCCTTCGACTGCCAAATTATAGGGAGGCGCTCTTTGGAGCACAAGAAATTTTGTCACATCTCTATTTTGCTTCTCTTAGAGACTGTGGATGTCCATCCAAGCTGAAATGGGGCACTAGGTAAGACATACCCTTGGGATCATAGCCACTTGTTGACCCTTTTTACACTTGTATTTTCTTTTATACCCCCTTGTCCTGAGCTCTCTTTGTACAGCAGAGTTTTATCAGGATATCCCCAAGCTCTCCTGCAGATTTGATTTGTTGCTTTATTTTCATCGAGCAAGATGGGTGGGTGAGGAGGGAGGATGTTGATTTTTCCTGCATTAAAGCTGGCAAAGAAAAGAAGAAAGGATCTGAAACTTAAGGAAATTGCACCACTAATCATATTTTCGTAAGCCGTCCTCTGTAGCATTACAGTCGCAGAGTATATTTATAATTTGGTTTATATGAGCAACAGTTTAAGTTAAGGGAAATTGGTTTCCTTTTCAAAATGTCATGTTTCTCATTTCCTCGCTGAATCTTGGGCTGCTCTGAGCTCATATCAGACTTTAAATCATTCAAAACCACACTCCATAATTAAAACACCGTAAATCCTCATTAATCAATTTAGCGGGTTTGATTTGTTCTAAAACACATTAAAGCCAAGCTGAAAGCTCACTAAAATTCCAGGTAGCACATACACAAGTGCAAAGCAAAGGGAGGATAAATCCACCCCTACAGGAAACCTGCACAGTGGTGGGACTGGACTTGGAATTTTTTTATGCTCTGTCCTGACCAGCCCTGGGTTAAAGGCTTGTTTTCAACTTTGTGGGGTTTGTTTCGCTTTGGAACTGAGATTTTCTTTCTGGAATATTTAATGCTTGCTGTAGCACTCACAGTGCCCAAGCACTCTCCTGACTCCTCAAACTTCCCCACGGACCATATTCTATCCCCTACTCCAATCAAAACCTTTCTCTTGATGGGTGAGGGCTCTGGGATTCTTTGTTGGGTGGAAATGGATTCAGTTCTGCCACAGTTCACAGATGTGAAATAGATATTTTGGACATTCCTCACCACGAGAGTCAGAAACAAATCACTGATTAACACAAGAGTCTTGCACAGCCTTGTGACATTTGGTCTGGGGTTTGGACTTGTCCCGTTAGTAATTATAAGAATGTGATAAAATCACAGCATATGAGAAGACATGGAGACAAAATCTGTTGATTCATGGATCAAAAATTCTGAGTTTCACAGTGCAGTGTTGGTCAGCTGTCCCTTCCTTAAACCTGCTTTATGTGAAAATGAAAATAGGTGGGTTTACAGTGTTATACAAGTCCCTGCTGAGGCTATATCTAACTATTGGTAATGGTATTTAGATTTATTCAACCTGAATAGTTGCCTTCAGACCTCCATAAGTGTTAGAGTAAGGGAAAATAAATTAAAATTAAACCAAAGAGAAAGGAAATAGGAAACAACTGACCCCTGGGCCCCAGGAACATATTTGCTCACTGCAGCCCTGGTTGCAGAGGCAGGTACAGTAACAAACTGGTTGCATTAGAAACAGCAAATAAAGGTGCCACCCTAGAGGGAACAAACATTAATATTTCAGAAAGGATATCTCCAGAAAAAAATTATATTGGGCCTTTTTTTGTTCAGAGTTTTCATGCCTGTTGTTAGACCAGGTAGAGGCAAAGCCAATAATTACACCTTACGAAAAGATTTAATGCTTTTGCTAGAAATTTAACTTCAAGAAAGGGTGGCAAGGGAGAAGCAGGTTGTTGAGGATGAACACTATTAATGCAACACTTCATGGAAGAGAAAAATGAAGTTTTCTTGGAAAGGCAGGGAGATCAGGGTCCTTCTACGTTCCTATTAAACAGTGATAAAGCCCTGCTCTCCCAGGTTGTGGGACGTTGGCAAGCTCCTTGCATATAGATTTCCCTTTTCCTGCCAGCACTCGGCTGGATGAAAGCCCAGCAGTGCATTCCGTTAAGGAGCTTATTCATACAATTAAGTTTAATTGTCAGCAGTTTTGATACTTTAAACTAAAATGAAACCTGGCTCCATTTCTGCAGCTTAGATTCACCTGCAGCCTGGGAGAATTCTGATGGTATTAAAATTAGGGTCTTGTATTGCTAAAATACCAGTCAGCTGCAGGGATGAATTCTGAACAAACAGGTTGTTTCCTCCCAGGCCTGGGGAACAGAGCAGCAAGTCTTCAACAGAGTCTATTTATTTTTCTTAAGGAACAGTTTCTCAGGTACTGGAGCACAGGGAGAGTGTCTTTTCTGCTTGTGTTGGCTGTGTGGTCCTCCCCCAGCTCCATGGGCTTCAGGACAGGTTATTGAAAGATAGACATACAGACCATATTTCATATTTTCCTTAGGCTGAAGTATGTGACATTTTGCCATTATCACCAGACTCACACACAATGTGCTAATAAGCCTGAACCTTTGTGTTGTCCCCAGCACCAGAACAGAAAATTTGAGGAATGCTCTACTTCTGCTGTTGCTTCCTCTGACACTTGACCCTCCTGATCCCTGACTCAAGAGTTCCTGTGCCTTGTTTCTCTTTCATCCCTGGAAGTGTTGCAGGCGAGGTTGGACAGGGCTTGGAGCAACCTGGGATCGTGGAAGGTGTCCCTGCCTGTGGCAGGGGGGTGGGACAAAGTGGTCTTAAGTCCTTTTCAACACAAACAATTTGGGAATTCTGTGTTTCTGTTATTAATTTTAACTCAGGATCACAACAAATCAATATCTGTGGTTCTGCAGTGTCAGTTTTTGGTTTAGGAATCTTGCTTGTGCACATTCTGAGCTGCCTGGGATGAGGGTTTTAGCCAGTCAAAAACATTCCTGGCTCTCACACCAAAACAGGCAGGTGTGCTGACACCACCTAAGCTTTACTTTCATGTAAGTATCAGGGAATTCATCATCTCTCCTGGCCTGGGTCTTAGGGTGAGGTTGTGACCATGACTGGGCTGTTTGGCCTGGAGGATAAAAGCTGAGTTAGATGTTCTTTATTTGAACATTGATTTGAACCAAAATGCACTCTCTGTACATGAGTGCCCAGCCCCCAGGCTGGAGCCAGGGATGGTGAGAGGCACATAACTGTGGCAGAGGGTTTGTCAGTCTCATGACTGGGATACTCCCATAAAAAGCAGAGTAATTTGGGTAAAACTGCTGCCTTAAATGGGTGCAATGGAGGATTTGAACATGAAATTCTGTAATTTTGGATGAGACTTTTAGCACTTTGTATATAAGACCAGGAGACTTACCTTCTACTTTCCCTCCTACCTTGTAAATGGTGGCAAGGTCCTTTCCCAGCTCCACCACTGTCCTTCTATTTTTCCTTCACCTTTTAAAGTACCCCAAATCAAAACATTGTATTTTGCTTCATTTAAATCAATTTCACATATTCATACAAATTGCTTTAAATGCTGTCTCCAGGTGATCTTAATGGACTGCTCCTTTTCCCTCAGATCTCTCATTATAATCATCTACCACAGCAGTGATCATTTACTTGGGCATTACTCAACATTGACAGGAATACTTCAAGGAGCAAGAGTTTAGTGCACAGCCCAAGTCATGTTTTTGTGACATGAGCAGTGATTTGCAGAAGCAGGGTAGCCACAACTAATCACATTTTGAAATTCATGACATTACTCAATCAGCTGCTGCCACAAACACCAAAACCTTTGTCCTTCTTTAGAAACCAAATTACACGAAAAAGAATTTACTGAGCTTTACCTGTCCATTATAGTGCTGCTGGATGATTAGAGAGAGTAATTAAACATCAAGCAGAAATAATTATTATAATTATAGGACATTTGAGATTTCATTTGCTTTCATGAAATATGAGTTACATAAACTAATTCCTTTTGTAAGGTCCTCCCATATTAGCAGTGAATGTCCAAACAGCTCCAGTCTTTGCCTGCTGATTTTGGCAGCATTATTGGGCTAACCTTATAGTGGCTATTAAAAACCTCAAAAATTACCAACCATTATGAAACCAGGATAGCCAAATGGCCTCTATGTAGTTAGAAAATAGGAAATTACCATAATAATTGTACTTGTTCATTCTGTTCCTGCTTTCAGAGTGAGAAACTCTGGGAATAGTCCAGTATTTTCTCTACCACACTGATTGCAACGGAAAATGTTCAGTTCCTGATGGCAACAGCCACAGCTTTTTTTTTTTTTAAATATTGTATTTTATAATTTGTTTACAGCTGGATTTTGGTGCTGTGGTGACTCTGTGAGGGTACTGAGCTAATTCAGCACCCAAGCCCTGCAGCATCCTCTCCTCTGCCTCCTCAGGAGCAGTTTGCTCTTGGACTCTACTTGAGCTGTGTTCACTCCAGGATCTTGGCCAGCAAGGCAGAGGCAATCTAAAGCAGCACCACTGAAATATTTCACAGTGAAATATTCCTT
Organism: Acrocephalus scirpaceus scirpaceus; assembly: GCA_910950805.1. Classification (NCBI taxonomy): domain Eukaryota; kingdom Metazoa; phylum Chordata; class Aves; order Passeriformes; family Sylviidae; genus Acrocephalus; species Acrocephalus scirpaceus. The sequence continues at coordinate 3,489,352 of OU383787.1, forward strand.
CCTGGTGAAGGTTTTGAGAGAAGTGAGCTGGCTCCTAGTGAAGTGCAGGGCAGCTTCCTGAGGGACTCTAACAAGTGTGTTCTTCTGCAACAAATCATGAGATTGCTCTGACACGATGTACTAGTTTGAAAGCAAACCAGTGTGAGATTCCAAGATAGAACTACAGTTTAATGGGAAAATTAAAATAAAGGCAGAAAGATACTGGCTTAACCTGACGGAGTCAGGATACAACCTGACAGCCTGATGGTCAGGGTGGTGGCAGCAGTCCCATTAAATGGTGGCTGCAGTCCTGTTGAAGTGACAGATGTGGTTCTGTTGAACTGATCATCCCGTAGAAGGGTCAGGTGCTCCTCTGAAGGTCCAGTGGAGGTTAGGTAGCTCTTGTGCCCTGGGAATCCAGCAGGTAAGGCTGCCTGTGGTGTTCCAATCCTCAGATTATATCCAGGTAGGAATGCTTGGCTCCTCCCCCCGGGCAGAGCATCTCCCAATGGGATGATGGAATTGTATCAGCCGTGCAGTGAGCCTGGATGGCCCATGAACAGCAGATATCCCCAGAGGGAGTTATCAGGGATGAGCTGTGGAGGAGATAAAGAACACTGCCCCACCTGTTTTTACCAGTTTATGGAGATGGTGATAGAATACATGTGGTTACATCTTACATTGTAACCTAAGAAACCTTTGTACAGAAAAATACAGATTTTGCCAAAAGACTGCACTAGGCCTGGACACTCACACTCACACGTTACTAGCCTCTCTATGTACCTCATACACCAGGTGACAATGTGCTGGACATCCCATCCACAGAGTCCTGCCCTATGAAGGCACTGCTGGTGCAATAGCAAGGGGGGTGTGTAGTAACAAAAAGAGGAAGAAGTCCCACAAATATCAAAACCACCATTTTAATGCTATCTTGTAAGTGAATTTCTCCAAGAAAGGGAATATGTCAGACTAGTGGGGCAATGTAAATGATAGAAATTAACCCAGAGAGATTGTATGTATGTAAAAAGTTTTAAATAGGGCAGAGTCTTGGCTAAACAAATACTCTAGACCTACATCCAGAGCACTTGCAAGCAGACATTGCTATTATTTCTTTTAAACCCCCTCCATCAGTGTGTGGCTGGCAAGTACTTTACATGCAAGGTACAGGGAGAAGGACACAGGCTTGAGAAAAATTTCCAGAAAACACCACCAGCAACAGGGCAAAGTGACTTTATGTTGTTTAATTTCTCCTAGACACACCAGCAGCAAATGTCCCCAAACTGCAGGATTTGCTTCCTAATTTTGAAGCAGCAGAGCAGAGCTCCAGGGCAGGGATAAAGGTGTCTCCCTGTGAGCCATGGCAAACTGGGCAGGGCTAGGCAGTGCCAGCGGGCACAGTTGGGCAGGGAGGAGGTTTTCTCTTCCCTCTCTCCCCCGACCCACGAGCCTGGATACCTGGAATGCATTTTCAGTTTGAACCAGCCTTCCTACCTCTTCCCTTTTTAGCCTTTCATGAGCAAAACTCAAACCAGCCATGGCCACCCCACGGAGCTGCTCCAGCCAGGATGTGCTCCAGCTGCCCTTTCAAATGGAAATAAGTACAGAGTGGCCTGTGAATACAGACTTCTTGAAAAGGTTCCAGGATTACATTAAAGCGGGTGATTTGGGCACAGAAGATCAAAAAGAAAGTCACAGCCAACGTTTACCCAGGTTTCCAGGGAGCAACCTAATAAAGAGGAATGAATAATACCCAACGAGAGGCTACGACTCCTATTAATTCATTTGTTTACTCGGCTTCCAGAGAGGTTTCTGCCACATTATCCTGCAAAGGAGGCTCAGGTGGCTTTTATTTGCTTATTTAAACGCCTTCCCCACCTTGTGCGAGTCCAGAGTCCCGGTGGGCTGTGAATATGCCAGGCTGATTCTACTACTGTTATTCCCTGCAATGTCTGAGTTTATTCAGTTCTCCATGGGATTATCAGGCAAGGAAGGAGATAACAAAGAGATCCATTGTCTACAGGTAGCAGAATAGACACATTTAAAATGAGTCCAGCATCTCCACAAAAGTATTTAGCTCTGGCTAAATGTTTTCCTTTTCCTCATGTAATGAAACAGGAATTAGAAATCATCATTGAGAAACCAAATTAATGCAACAAGTTACTGTTAATGCATAAATTCAGAAACCTGTTTGTCTTAGGTTTCCCCTATTCGGTTTCAAATGTACATAATTAATTATGGCATTTAATCTCCACTCTCCTTCCAGTCTGCAGCACCAAACCAGCTCTTGATGGTGTCAAAGCTCACGTCAACCTGAGAGAAAAAAAATATGGGACCTTGCTGTACAGTTTCTAGGACTCTTTGGTATAACAATTAAGATGTAAATGGAAAGAAATTAATTGATATAAGTAAGTTATTATCATCACCATCGATTAAGTATAATCAAAATCAGTGTCTACATGAGCTATTGATTGCCACTTGCTTTTGTAAGTGTAATTGTAGCATGAATTGTCTGTGCATGGCTGGGCCTTTTATTGTTGTAAATATCCAAGCGAAGCAAGAGATTAAATTCTGTACAAGCTCTAAAGTGCCTGCAATAAGTGTAAAACCTTTGCTTTCATTTGTTGCTGTGAAGATTTAAATAGAGTATGAGGGAATATTTTTCAGTTCCCTCAATTGGATTACAGGTCTTGGCATATTTGTGTAAGGATAACAATCTCTAGACTGTGAGGCAGCATTATAACCAGACCAAAACCAGTCTGCAGCCTCTCAGGTCATATCTGGCACTGTCCACCAGCCTGGGCTGCTACAGAAAAAGCCAGTTCTGCAAAACAGATGGGCAGTGGCATATGCAGAATTTAACTTCTTGCATAAATTCTCCAGTTTGACCACAGGATTTATCCCATGCCTAATACAGTAGGATTTTAGTCCCAGCAAATTTGGAAGTCTTTCAAGTGCAAAATCACTGCATTTCATTGTTGCTTATGGCACGTTTTGGCAGCTGTGATGAGTATTGAACATTTTCAGTCACGTTACTTGAAAATCTGGCTCCGTGTCTCATCTGGGATATTTATGCCATAAGGAAAACAAAGACCTGATTGTGCTGATTCACCCCTTCGAAGGCAATACCAAGAATTCTGATATAAATAGCAAAATACAGTAGGTGATCACAATGGTTGATTAGAAAAATTACCTAATTACACCTTTTTTTTTTTTCAAACTTTTATTTAAAATCTGCTTCTGCTTTTCTCACTTCGCACACAGTGTGGGGCCTTGCTTTACTTTCCCTTTGCCAATTCCATGCAGAGCATGGGAAGAGGTCGGGGCTGGCAGTCTTGGGTGGGTTTTCAGTATCAGACTATGGTTTGGAATTATTTCAGTGTGACCAAAGGCTCCATAATTCCATGGCTGAGCTGCTCTACTTCACCCAACCACTTGGGTCACATTCTGCGGTGAGAAAATTAGGACCAAATATCAGAATTCCAGACAGGTAACATCACTCTCAGATGGCTTATTAGCCACACTAGAAGATAATTTTGGAACCTTTTATCTTCAGTATTGGTTTTCAAATGACAGCTGAAGTTCACTGGAGAGGCAAGGCAAGGAAATCTGCCCAGCTACTGTGGGTGCTGCCTGCTCTGTGCATGGGAGATGTCATTCTCATGTCTGCTCCACCACTGCTCAATCCTCCTGCTTAACTTTAATTAAACAAACTTTAGATATTTATTTTTCTTGGTGATGTTGCTCTTACCCGTAGTTAGTACCAGAGATGCAATAATTTCAGCTGGAAGGAGATGGACACTTGCTTTTAACTTTTTTTATGGTGCTGGTTGCTGTCAATCCAAGCTGGACTGAGCTTCACAAGCAAAGAACAAATGTAGGTTGTCTGAGAAGGGTTTCCAAAGCTGTTTCTTCACCCTCATCAGCAAATTTAGAAAGAAATTTGAACCGAATGTGCTCAGCTTTGGGAGTTGCCATGGTTGCAACACAGACGATCTAAATGTGGGAGATTATATAATCAGACAGAATGACTATTTATACAAAGAGTTTAATTTAAACAAAAAAAAGGGAGAGAAAATCAAATGCGCTGTACAATACCTGACTCTGTCCCTACAGCAGAGCTGCAGGAGCACCAAAAGTGTTAAATCCCAGTGCTCACACTCCCCTTCTTGGCAAGGAGTTTGTAACGTGCACTAAATCTAAAACAAAAACAAGAAAAGCATGAAACAAAAAGTAGTGTAGATTACAAAGATCCATCCAGGCCAGAAGGAAGCCATTTGTTACACCTGGGTCAATAGCAGTATCTTCTTTCTAGAAAGTCCTGTAAACTTTTAAAGCACAGTGGTGTGGATCTCCTCCTTTGGAAGGATTATCCTGTGTAGTTCTGTCACAGGCACTGATTTATCTTCCCTTGGAGTGATTAAACATATGGGAGCAGATTCTGTGGCTCAGATGATGTTACCTATCCACGGTCATGTCATTCTTTCTGCTCCAGCTCTTGCACTGCTCCCTCAAGGCTGCTTCCTTGCGTTTCCCTCTCCTGCACATCCTGGGTTCATCCACACACTGGCTGGAGTGAGATTTCACCCCTACAGACCCTTTAAACAGGTCCTAGGGGTCTATAAAGATGCTGGAGCTCAGTAGGCATTTTTCCACAATGTGCTGTTACCCACAGTGTCGAGAGGAGCAAGGCAATAATTGACATTACCTGCAGGCAGTGCAGGCAGAGATGCAGCCCAGGTGTAACCAGGGTTGTTCTCCTGGAGCTCGGTCCCACCTTTGCTGGTTACAGATTAGATAGATGTGAACAGATCGCTTTCATGTTTTAACATTATGGGACAAGTGCTCCCACAAGATCCCCTTTAATGCCCACTAATGGGAAGCTGGAAGGAGAGTGTATTTATTAGCAACTTTTGGGAGTGGGGGAACTCTGCCCAGTGACAGCAAAAGCTGAAGCAACCAAACCAAGCTGATGCTGCATTGTGGCATCAATCAGCTGAGCCATTAGTCTGAACAGTGGGTGTTTCTCCTCCCTGCCTTTTACTTTCTGTGATGATAAACTTTCCACGGAAGTACAGTTCTGCTCAAATGACAATGAGAAATGGGCTGGGGAACTGCAGGGAGCAAGGACAGAAGAAAATCTCTTTTGCAGACACAAAAATGTTAAGGTTGCACAAGTAAATCCAGCAAGAGGAGAGAGATATACAGCAGAACCCATCTGTCCATCAGACCATGGAGGAAAGTGCAGGTTTTTTTCATCCTTTACTGATTTTCTGGGTTTTTTTAATTACCTTGTAGTGTAGTGTGGATGTATCAAGACTGGGATTTGAGTATGAATGAGTTCTTTTCAATTTTAGAGGAGCTGGTGGTTGGCATCTGACCCCCAAACCCCAGTGCTGGGGCTGACATAACTTCCCATGATGGGGAGAGCTGAGCTCTGTTTTGCAGAGGGGAAGTTGAGCTCCCCAATGTTGCAGGGAAGATCACAACTGTCTTCACTGCAGGGCTCTCCGGGGAGGTGGCTCTGAGGGGAACACGCAGTCCTGCAAGGAAAACAAAAGTGATGCCAGGCAGTTTTCTCTTATGACTTAGGCTGTTGTGAGAGCTGGATCTTGTCTCACTGCTGGGAGAGATCTTGGGTGGTTGCAGAGTGCAGAGCACACACAGTCCCCTTGGCAGGACACCCTGCTTTTTTCCCGTCACTTCAAATCCCATAGTGTGTGTCTCTTGCCATTGTTGGGTTCACCTCTTCTATCTTCCAGAGTGAAAAAAGGCTTGCATATGTTGGCCTACTTCTGTGAAATTCTTCATTTTCATTTTAAAGGAGTACAGAGCTTATATTTGTAATTCAAGCAGGGAAGGCAGATTCTGCTCTGTGTTTCTAAGCTGAAAGCATGGTGTGAGAGAGGGCCTGCAGCAGCCTGGAGCAGGTTCCTGCTGCTCTGCTATAAATCTCAGCTAACAGGGATGCTGCAGCCAGAGCTGTGCTTTTGCACAGGTTGTTGTCACTAGAAAACATGAGGGTTTTTCAAAGGTGATTAATGCTGCTCTCCCACACCCTGGGGAGCCACCTGCTCGCTGTCTGCAAGGCTCCTTCCAAAGGAGGGGATGGGTGAGAGCTGGAGAAGGTTCTCAAGGGAGCAGGGCACAGGCCCCTTGCTGTGGTCAGAGAGCTGGAGGTGTGCAGAACTCGTGTCCAAGTTAAATATCTGCTGCTTTCATCTCCTGTGTAGACTCTTGGCTGAGAGCTTTAAGCACTGCTGCTGCAGGCAGACTGCTCTGCCCACCCTTCTGCCACCTCCCTCTGGGTAGATAGCCATGGGTCACAATAAATGTGAGAATTGGTCTATCAGAGAGGTTACAGGATGTGAGAAGCATTTCCCACTCACTTTTGTCTGTTGGGCCTCTCAGCTGTCACCCTGGACACAGCCAAAGGAGAATGTCCTCGCTGCCTGTGCTCTCCCATCCAAGTCTGACCAGGGATGGTTCTGTTGCTGGATCTCGTGCACACCCTGAAGCACACCTCAGCCAGCCCCTGCTGCCTTCAAACCCTGTTCTACAGGAGGATGACTCTGGTGCTGCTTCTCTGCCTTCCAACCTCCCTTGAACAACAGCTGTGGGTCTAGAAAGAGGAAAGCTAAAGGACAGGTGAGACAGTTTTAAAACTCAGCAAGGCTTATTAAACTCGTCCCACCTCCTGCTCAGGTCCCCATGGCCCAGTCTTTGCCAAGTAGTGGGATGGTCATTTGGGGTGGATTCTCCCCTCTGAGCTTCAGAGTCCTTATGTACCTTACTGGACTGGGTGAGCCCTGGTTCTCTAGGGAGGAGTGGGTGCTTTTCCAGGGTGATTCACCTCTCTACTGTGCTAACACTGCGAGAAGCACACCTAAAAATTAATTATTTCTTTCCCTTGACTTTGAGGTGGCTCGCAGAAATGGAGACATTTGCTTTTGGGCAAAGAGTCCTACCCTGATGGATCAACAGGTTCCTGGATCTGATGTGTGAGGGTCACAAATTTACACCCAGGTTCAGTTGTTTGAAGGTGTTTTGGTGCATTTTGTATTGAGATCTAAGGCAGTGTGCCTGGCATTGATTTAATTTCAGACTCTCTTTTTCATTGGGAATCTTCCCTACAAGCTGTCATGTTTATTTTACCACCCCCCAAATTCTATTCACTTATACACGTTTCCTTAGTGGCATTTCTGGGATGACATGGGATTGTACCGAGGTCTTAAGAGGTCTTTTTTTCATCTAGCCTTTTATCTTTCTAAAGCTCCATGTTATCTGAGAAGTGCCTCAAACTGAATCTCACTGTCCTCTCATGTCTTCTAAGTAAAAAGTATGAAATAAGCTCAGTCCAAATCTCTGGAGGAATTTTTTCTGATTGACAAGTCCTTGCAAATATGTCCTGGGACCTGTCTGTTCTGCCTAATAAATCATCATTAATTCTCAGCAGATGAAGAGAGATTCTCATCATCTGACAAGGTATCAATTCACTTGCTTTAATGTATATAAGGTTTTAGGTCTCTCCCCCAGCGGTCTCCAGGAGAGGCTTTCTGTCAAGTGAAAAAATGGGATTCGGGCAGCAGAACTGAGCTGCCAGGTTCGCCAGTGATGGACGAGGCAGGTGGGAATGCAGCTCTTTCCTCCTCTGCTTTATTGATCCTGTGGCTCTGGCCAGGGTAGCAAAGTTTCTACAGCTAAAACCAAGCAGGAAATGAATAAGGGGGAGACAATGGCCTAAAGGAGGAGTTAAAGCCTGGCTGCTCTTGGGGACAACTTTTGGGAGCCTGTCAGCAATGTCACCTCTAATTCAGGCCAGTGCACGACCTCACAGGACAGAAAGTTACAGTCTGGAAACACCATGTGGATGCAGTTTTCCATTTTCTTGATCATCATCTTTTTTAGACACATCAACAAAGAGCTCTCAAGCAAATCAAGAAACCAATATATGACAGGCAAGCCATGGCTTCAATGTTCACTGGACCAGTTCACTGGACCAAGGTTCACTTGGCCAGAACCTTCCCATGCTGGAATTGAGAGGCTTGCTCTGTTTGAAGGGATGTGCTTCACCTTATCTGCCATTCTCTCCTGGACTTCCTCACTTCTGCTGTCCAAATCTTGAAAAAACCCTCCAAAGCCCCAGCCAATCCCATTGTACTCCTCTGCTTTGGCCATTATTCTGAGGGACACATTTTTAGGTGCTTATAAATTAGAAGTAATCCCCTAAATGTGCTGTGACCTTATAAAATAACAAAAACCAGAATAGTTACAAAGAGCACAAATTCTTGCTAACATTAAATACAATCCAGATATTTCAGTAAGGCCTTAGTTTTCTTTCCTTATCTTTCTCTTTCTTAAGTATTTGTAGATTAAAAAAAATACTGCTATGTATAACTGCAGTTTATATTCTTTTGCATTTTTCCACATAAATGCTAAGATTTTTTTAAAAAGAGAAAGATTTAAGGATTTTTCAACTTAATCCTTTCCCTGCAAGAGCTCAGCTATAAAGAAATACACCAGACGGAAGTGTTTTAATAAACTCAGAGAAGTGGCAATACTGAAATCTCTGCAGTATTTTAGTCATTGTGTTTGAATACCAGGATCCTGCTTAGAAAAAAGCAGTTTATTGTCTGTTTGTTGGCTTAGTTGCTATGGCAGAGAGTTCAACGTGAGCGGCTCTGTGGGGAGGCAAACACCTCCTGGTATCCGAAATCAGGCTGTGGCCCTGGAGGAACACAGCAGAATTTGTGCTGCCCATCAAAGGAGATGTGCAGGAAATATTCTGAGAAGAGTCCAGGACATTCCCAGGATCCTGATATCCCAGCAGAATGTTAGTGCTCCCAGACCCACCGTAAGGGCACCAGGGAAGTCAGATAAACGTGCTGAGTTGGTCAAAATGAATTGTCTGGAATCAAGTAGACACAAGTGGGTGTCTTTGCCCAGCTGGGGCAGGAAGTTGGGGTGAGGAACAAAATTCCAAAGAAACATGTAGCAGATGCCACCAACCAGCTGAAGGAAAGAGGAAGAAAGGAAAATTATTATGAGGCTGTTATGAAAACAGTCTGGGTGTCCAGAAAAAGGAATCTACTGAAAAAAAAATCACAGAATAGTTTGGATTGGAAGGGACCTTAAAGACCATCTCATTCCAAACCTCTGTCACAGCCAGAGAGACTTTTCACCAGAGCAGGTTTCTCCAAGCCTCCCCAACCTGGCCTTGAAATAAGTGGTTTTGTTCTGTTAATCAGAACAAAATTAAAGTTTGTGTCAAAGAGTGCAAAAAAGGTTAAAATATCTACTCAAATATTTCCATTCTGAATATGCAACTACATGAATAAGCATCCTCTTAAGAGTGTCCTAGAGGTAAATCACGTTCTTTTAATGCATCTACACAACTGGCTTTTCTGTCTTCCCCATTCCACAGGAAAGCTGAACCTCTGAGTCTGTTCTCCTTCCCAGCCTTGACTCTATATAAAAACATTATTTTTATTGTCTGGTCCAATTTTTCAAGCTTTTGACAAGGCTTTTGAAAGAAGCTACCTGAAATCTGTGCTAACACAGAAAATAATAGTAAAACACCCCTCAAGACTCTGCCCAGTGTTTAGGTTGTGAGAGGATAGCCATGTAAAGGTGGCATTCAAGGAACTGCTGCTTGCACTGCCTCTGGGGACTGAAGGGAAAGCAGGGCTTGGGGCATGGAACAAAAGACCAAAGAAATGTGCAGCAAATGGTCACCAAGCAGCAGAGAAAAATATGAAGGAAGGAAAATTCAGCTACTCATGTGGTTTGGGCTGTGCTAGAAAGAGTCTGCGTGTCCAGATAAAGGAGCCATCAATAGAAAGTTAAAATAACTTTCTAATAGTAGAAGCAGTCATCACTAAAGCCTCAGAGTCAAGAGTCACCAAACAAAGAGCAGAGTCCCTTTCTATTTTATGTCTGGCAAAAGAAGGAGGTGTTGGCTTACAGAAAGGAAATTTCTCAGAGTGCCTTCCAGCACTCAGCCCCGAATCACTCAGTGCTTGGCACTTCTGCAGCACCTCTCACCTGGGAAAACATTGAGTGAGAGACCTCGAAACACTTTTGTGGTGTGAGGTAAATCACATCATCCTGGACATCAGGAACGTGGCCCTCTTGTTGGATGGACTCCGAGCTGCTGGCATGCCAGAGGACTGGGGTTTATCCAATTCCTCAGTCAGACAAAGCAGAAGGAAACAACCCTGTGGAATAGGAAGTCTGTTCTGCTCCTTTTTCTTTATTATGGCATGTGTCATAAATTTACAAAGGGTTCCCAACAGCACGAACACTGTCAGGCTTGTTACAGCATCACGACTTGTTTATGGCTTGGTTAACTGCACACACACACACATAAAAATCTACCACAGTTGTGTGGAATTCATAGCAGAAGCTGACATTAGTTGCCTCGTGAACTTTGGTTTATTATGATCCTAAATTAGGCCTCTTTCTGTAGGTAATTAATATTCAGTAATTTGCAGTGTTCTGGAAGAGCTTAACCAAGTGTTGGTGTCTTAGTGCAAGCAGGGGCTGTGTTTTCCCATGGCCTGTTACTGAAATACTGCATCTGTTACCTTTCTGTTGATAGCAGCTTCAGAAAAACTGGCCAGTTTCCAGAGCAGTACCTTTTTTTCATCACTGTCAGCTCCTGTCAGTTCATCTCTCAGTCATAAAATTTTTAAAACAAAGTCTACTGTCTCTTGTCTAATATTCCTTCCATTAGCCATGCCCTGCACTTTCATTGCAGGCATCTGACATTAACTTTTGGCACAGATAGTGTTTTACAAATCTAAAATACCTTGCTGACACTACCTGACCCTCCGAGCACGCTTAGGAAATTGCCATAACTATCTCTATTTTACAGAAAAGCTTGAAAGGAGACTCAGAAGTGATACCCCAATTGTCGTTGGGGGACGATAATTTAGGTGTCTTGTTAGTTGTGCTCTCAGCACTTCAGCTTGAATTTCACTGCTGTTAAATAATCAACTCTAACAGGATATGTGTGTGGTTTATTCTCCTGGAAACAAGGCATTGTGAGCAGGATGCTCCAAAAGAATGTGCACACAATAGAAATTTTAGCCCCTTTAAAAACTGAAGCTTCTGTCTTGAACAATAGACAAGGACTTAAGGAGCCTTGCAGATCCTCTGCAGGAATTTCAATGTGCTTACAACTTTTTTATTATCTGGCCTCCCATATCTTCTTTTTAAATTTTTTTTCCCCTGTCCTTCGTCTGTGCTGTTTTCCTGCAGTAATTTCACGACCTTCTGTTGAGGTATGATGCGTCCCAGCTAGTGGAGGTCTTGTTCCTTAGTATTGACTGTGCTGCATTATTGGAAACCCGTGGTTCAGTTTATAACCCATCATATTGTCCCTGGCTCTCTCCAGAGGAATAGTGCTTCTGATTAATTTTATTAGTGGGTTTATTTCAGTTCAAAATGAGGCGTGGGTTTCCAAGTGACAGAAAATAGTCCTTTTCTTAGAGTATAACAATGTAGTTCAGAAAGGTATTATCCAGAGAAAATGAGAAGATTTTAAAGGTTTCTTTAAAGGAAGAAAATTTCAGGCTTGATTAAAAACAGAACTAAAGGGGGAAAGAAAGGTTCAGCTGTAATTTCAAAACAGGAGTTGCAAAGATTTCTTCCATGGGTGACTGCTGTAGTCTATTACCCTCACAGCAACATAGTGCTGAACACTGGGTGGCAAAAATTTCATTAGACTAGGAGCTAGTGCACAAAATATAGAAATTTCCAGATAAAAGAGAGGAATGGACTGAGAGCTTGAGGAGCTAAACCTTAATACAGGAACAAAAGGGAGGAGTCACAAATTGTGTGTCAGTCTCTGGATCCAAGGGCACCAAATGAAGTGGTTTCCATGACCTATTCTTGAGTAAGATTATTCATCTTAATTTCTTCCCCTTGCCTTGCAAATACTTGATGCAATTGATAGACAGTGACCCATTCCGGAATTATTTCTTGTTCTCCCAAGACAGGCAGTATTCTTCCTACACTGAGGACCACGTTCATCACAAAAATGTTTCCTCGTTTTTATTCCAGCTTCCTGCCTTTACAGCCGAGCTCCTTTCTCATCTGTGAATCATCTGCCTTGCCTCTTGATACCAGAAGTGAAGTGAATACTACATTTTGCTTAAATTCAATGATCATCTCTCCCAGCCCATCTCTTTTTAAAGCATTCATCAAGCAAATTATGGGGTCTCAAGAGTATGAAGTCTTCCTGTTCAACTCTTTCCTCCCGTTTAAAGCAATGAAGGCAGGGAGCAAAAATTAACGTAACTTTTGTCTCTGCCTTGACTTCAGAGAGCTCTTAAAACAGAGCATTTGTTCTTATCAAAAGCTTTCTCCAAGGTGGTGCTCGCATTACTCCGAGCCTGTGTGCTTTCATCTTCCTCAATGCCTCATTAATCACACAGGGGAGGTCTGCTGTGGAGGGTCCTGGCTGAAATTCCACCTGTTTTCTGGTTTAAATTGGGTTTAAAAATGGTTTGATACCTCTGTAGAACAAGCCCCTGCGGGGCAGGGTGTGCTCTGGGAGTGCTGGGACTGCTGGGAGGACTGGGAGGGCTGGGAGTGCTGGGAGGACTGGGAGGGCTGGGAGGACTGGGAGGGCTGGGAGCTCAGCCCACAGTTGTTGACTCTGCTCAGCCCTTCACACTGGGGCTTTCCAGTTACCCTTTCCAGTGTTAGAAAGTCCAGCTTTGCTTGATTCTAATGTCCTTTATTGTGCCAACAGAAGTGACTTACTTTTCCTGGCTGACATTTATATACTTTTGTAGATGAATGATTGCATTGCCTGGTTTGTGGTTATGCACTTGCTGACAGCTACATGTTTAACTTCATTTTTATGAGTTATTTACAAGGGCAGAGTTAATTACAATTGTTTTTTACCCAGTTTGCATAGAGGGTACATACAATTCATATGAAATATTTCAGATATCTATGATTTTTTTTCTGAAATGGCAATGGCTGAACTACTGCAGAACATTAAAACCAAACAAGTAACCCCTTTCCCCAGGAGCTCTAATTTAGAATAAGCTTCCAGCACAGCACTTACAAATCAAATAGATCTGTAGCGACAGTATTTTGTACTTCCAGGTGTCTTTATATTCCTGGTATGCCCATTTCCCCTGTATAAAATATTAAAATTTTCATCCTTTACGCAAAAGCAATTTCATTTTACGTCACTTGTTGTTGCACAGAGTAAATCTACAGAGGTACATGGGTTTTAGCAAATTTATTTAGCCTGTAAGTCTTTTCAGCAGATCATTGGTGAGCCAACATATCAGGACACACCTTGAAAAGTGGAAGGAGTCATTTAGAAGAGGAAAGGAAGTTAAACAGGTTCAGAGTTGGTCATAGTTTTAAAAGGTTTGAAAGCATTGAAAGGAAGAAGGAAAAGCTGATGGAATTCCAGAGCCAGCCCAAAGATGGGCCTTGCTTACCCCACTACCCATGGAAAGGAGTAATGCAAATCTTCAGTGCTGAAAAATTACTTTGAATCAGATCCACATAAATAGAAGTCTGACCTCATCATGAGACATTCTGTGTTCTCAATTTTTTGTTTTAAAGTTTTTAGGATCCAGAATGCAAACCTTCTGAAGACAGGCTAATAGACAGAAATTCCACTTGTGAACTCCAGTTGAATTGTAAGTCATTGGGAGTAGCCCAATTATTTTCCTTGAAAAGAGAGCTGAAATAAGGATGTCAGCATGACTCTCATAGCGTTGCACACTATTACACAAGCGTTTGGGATTTGAATTAATAGACCCCAGGCTCCTTAATCCCACGGCAACAATCAGCCTTAAGGATCTTTTAACCTATCATTAGAGATACAGGAAAAAGAAAAAGTAGTTAAAGGATAGAAGATGTTAGGTATGAAGTACAGTTTTCATTTCAACAATACCCCTTAATCCTTTTTCCTTTAGCTGTTTCTAAGGAAAAGTCGGGTTTGGATACTTTCAGGTGGTGCAAAAAAAAAAAAAAAAAAAAAAAAGGAAATATTTAGGAGAGAAGAGCAGTTAGTAGAGATAAGGGAGCTGATGTTGCTGCTATTGTTCCTGTTGAAATCTAATTCTAATGCCTGAGGAAAAAAAAAAAAAGGAAAAAACCCGAGACACTCACACCAGGAGCAAGAAGAGATTAGCAAAGAAAAGATGCCTCCTCTGTCTTTTGTGGGACAGATTGTCCCTGACAGTTATACTTGTAGAGAAGCAGAGAGAGCCTGTGATCTGATCAGCTTCTCCAGCACTGATTGTAGGTACTGAAACTTTGCTTTTAGCTTCATTTCCAGTAGCAAACACAGCCGTGCTGCAAAGAGATAGTGAAGTCTTGCCTGGCTGACCCTGTCTTTTTTGTTCTAATAGAAGAAGAATATAGAGGCAGAAAACAGAAAGTATAAGTAGATCTGTGAGGAATAAAAATTACCGCAGCCTTGTTTTCTACGGATGTGTGTCCAGTGGCTGACTGGATTTCCTGCCTGAGAAGATAACAGTGGAAATTCTTGCATGTTTGAGCCCCTTATCTTGGGGCTCTAAACAACCTGGCCTAGTGGAAAGTTTCCCTGCCCATGGCAGGGAGGTGGAATGAGATTTAAGGTCCCTTCTAACCCAAACCATTCTGTTTTCCTACAGCTCCTACCTACCATCTCTAGGGGCATTAATGTGTTTGTATTTCTCCTTCCCCCCTCCCAGCTGCCCATCCTCACTGCACCTGTGAGGATCCAGTTGTCTTTGAACTTTCCACTTCAGTTCTGCTCAAGACAGAGCTACAGGCTGAGGAGTTGTGTGTGAGGTGAAGGGATGAGAAAGACAGTGGGATCACATGAGCCTTGTTTCCATAGTAAATGAGGCTGAGAAGTTGGAGGAAGAAAGAGGAGCCATATGGCAAGTGGTGATGGCAGGAACCAGAGCTCTCCTCTGAGGGTGGCTTCAGGGTTTAGTCATGTATAGAAGCCAGAGATATAATTTCTCTCAATCAGACAAGATGCTTTAGAGGATCACATGGAGTTGCAAGAGCATCAGGGATCCTGGAAATTACAAGATTTGTTGTTACGGTAAACACAGTTCCTCTTCTTCATGTCCTTCCATCCAGTATCACAATACTTGGTCACCTTCCCTTTTAGTTTATTTATTTGTTTATTCATTTTATTTGACAAGGTACCCAAATTCTGATGGCTCACATTGGTTTTCAGGCCATTTTTCCCTTCTACTAAAGCAGGTTTCTTCCACCCAGCCTGGCAGGAGCCTCTGTGGGGAACTCAGCTATGCAGTGCCTCTCCCAGACCCCACCACATCTCTTAGAGCTGGCAGTTTTCATCTGATCTGTAATTCCTGACTCCTCTACCTCCAACCCCAGCAGCAACTCAGACCATGGGGCACGTGGACGTGGTGCCAAATAATAGGACAAGAGGAACGGGCAGGAACTGATGCACTGCAAATTCTACCTAAATACGAGGAAAAACTTCTTTACTGTGAGCACTGGAAGAGATTTTCCAGAGAGGGTGTGGAGGGTCCCTCACCGGAGATGTTTCAGACCCATCTGGACACAGTCCTGTGCCATGTGCTCTGAGCAGGGAGCTTGGCCTAAGTGACTCCCTGAGGGCCCTTCCAAGCTGAACCATTCTGGGATTCTGTAGTCCTGGGGTGAAAGGGCTCAATGGCACATGTCCTACATCTTCCCCACATGCTTGGAAGGCGACCAGCTTGGGAGGTGTGCCCTTGGTGGGACAGGCAATGTCCCCAGCCGCGGTGAGAACGCCACTGCGGGTCCTTCAAAGCAGCTGCACGTGATCCTTGTGCCAGGAACTGTGCCACAGACTCTGGGTGGCTGATTGAATGCAACTTGTTTGCCTCTGCCTGTCTCCCTCCCTCGTGCTCTGAATGATTCACTGTCAGAGCCAGGATGAAAGAAACCAGAGCACAAAGGCACCTTTATGTGCATCCCTGCTCTCCGCGGATCTGGCTGCGGAGGGACCGAGCTCCGCGCCCCATCCTTGAAGATGCTGCTGTGTGGAGCTGCTGGAAATGATGGGCACTTTTGTGCCTTGTGCCAGGTCAAATCCAAGCTGGCCTTGTCCCCTTGGGCTGTGCTCAGGCCCTGGGCTGCGGGGCAGAGAGAGAGGGCGAGGCTGTCCTTTGCCGAAGTGGCAAAGAGTGAATTAACACAGCAGGTAACATTTCGCTGCTTTTAAGTAATTGCCAAACATAATGGCAGCTACCTGCCTGTTTTCTTGAGGGATTTGTACTGAACAAGGGAAGAGCTGCTAACAGGATCCCAGGGTTGAGGAGAGATTTGAGAGGAAGGATCAGAAGAATTAAATATGTGACATGTAGCGAGGAAAGATGATAATGAATGGGTATATCTGCCTGTGCTGCTCAGTGCCAGCCACTTGAATGAATTTATTTAGAGAACAGAAGAAAAATAGCTGAATTGCCATGATTCTCCATCCAGAAACATCCTTTATTTCCCCTCAAAAATGTCAGTTAGCTTAAGGAAAACCTTCTTTCCAGTTGCATGGGGCTGAATTGTTCCCATAGGCACATTTTTGGGATGATCCAATAGCCATTCAAATCAATGGAAACCCTTTCTTGGATCAAGATTTTAAATCCAGCTGTTTGAGGAGGAAGGGATGTGATAGAGCTCTGTATGTTTTGGAGGCTGTAAATGCTGAGGTGAGAGGAAGGGGTTATTTCATAGCACAAAGAGATCTATTTAAGCACAGAGTTGCACTAAAATAGGAATTTTTATATGAGCCATAAGAGTGTCAGATGGCTCAGATAATAATAATATCACATAAAATAAAGTAATTGTATTGTATAAAGGTTGTCAGTTTATTTGCAACACATCTAGTCATAAAGCTGATCATTTTCTGTTAAATTAAAGTTGCACAACTTGCCTCTGAGCAAGAAATAAAGGCCTGGTGCTCTTTATTCCATATTTGTAATTTGGCTTGCTGTGTTTATTGGATTTTTTAGGTCATTAAGTGAAAGACAGAGGGCCAGACGTCGACTCACTCAAACCCAGTCCATTTCAAGTGAAAAAGTGAAGTCAGCCTTGGAATATTGCTTTTAAAAAAGTACTTGGATGGTGGGAGAGTGTCTCAAGGAAGGCAAATTGAGCATCATGACTCGGCATGGTTAAACCAGGCAGGGCAGGGCTGCAGGAGAATGTTGCACGGAGTGCACTGAGGGGCATGGACTAGAACCTAATGGGGCTCTTACCTTGCCTGGAAACCACTTGTAGCAGAAAACTCTCTGTTGCAGAAGAGCTCAGGGTAGGAAAAATTAGGATGGAAGCTCTGATTTTTATGAAGAGTGCCAAAGTGGTTTCAATTCTGTATTCTCAGCAGCAAATCTTGTAAATCTTCATCCCAGGGCATCAGTTTGGTGGCCTGCATTAAGTGGCACAGCAAATAGCACTCATATTTTATTTACTCTCTGGAATGGGACATATATAATTGTCAAAACTCATCATAAAACCCCCTTTTTTTTTGTCCTTGATAAATGAGTTTAAAACTCCAACCCTTCAGATCAGTGAGTAAGGAAGATGAAGTAGTAAAGCAGAGAAGATACTTTTTGCCAAATGGATTAGGAATTTGAGAACTCTCTCTATATAGGCTATAAGTCCCAAATCAGATTTGATAAATCAAGTGATATTAGAAGAGATCTTCAGGGCTCAGTAGACTTAAATATTGCAAGGAACTATTACTGTCATATCCATCTCAACACACAACAGTGCTGTATATTAAATGGCAATGGATCAGCCTCCCTCTGCCTCTTACATATTCCAAAGACAATAGATCAGTAACTTACTAATAATAATAAAAAAAGCAATCCAAGTGGACCTACATGAAGGACAATTTCTGGCTATTAATTTATTTGCACATTACTTCTGTGCAGCAAAGTTTGTTTCCTCTCCATGGGGGCAATTCAGCCACAGCTGGATTTACCAGAATGGTGCAGACACATGGCTCACATCTCTCAGACTTGAATGTGATTTTCAATTTTTTAATATAATTATTCCAGCTAGCAAAGAAAGCAGCATTAGAGAGTGGTCTCCACCTGTCACGTGTTTAGACAGCACAGTCAGGGAATCTACACTAGACCTTTAATCCCTTCTGCTCCAGAACCACATTCCAGTATTGTCCAGAGACAGGGTGAATGTCGTGCTGGGAGTCCAGCTCCTTTTGCTGGTGGAGACTCAGGTCTAAGTCAGTTCAACAGTGGAACAGCTGCTGTGTAAAGAACTCCAGGGTTGTGACATGCTTTACTACAAGGACAAACCATGGGAAAATGACTCAGTTAAGGTGCCAAGGTGCTGCTCCAGCACACTCAGAGCTCACAGAACACAGCACCAATTTAACACACTCTGGGTAAGACTTTGGAGCAGTAGGGAACCATCTTTGTTCTCACCTGTTTTAGTGTCTGATGCTTCATGAAAATAAAACACGTGGCATAAATCTGCCATGCTTGGTGCCAGCTGTCACCTCCACCCTGCTTTGTGCCAGCTGACACCTCCACTGTGCTTGGTGCCAGCTGACACCTCCACCACCACGCAGGGCTGGGGCAGCAGCTGATCCGGCCTCAGGGGGACAAAGGCTGCTGGAAGGGACCCACCTGTGGCAGGACATCCCCCACAGCACAGCAGAGCTTACCTGCTCTGTCCAGCAGCTGGTGCCCTTCAGGACATTGTCACCTCACATGAATTGCTGAGATGACCCAGTCCAGCTCATCTCGTTCATAAGTCTTCACTGGCTAGTGAGTTATTTCTCTCTCTGGCACAAGGGGTGGAATTCCCAATAAACAACTGGCCCTGAGAACAAGATGTGGGGAGATAAGCTGGAATTCCTGACTGAGAGACGTTACTTTTACAAACTATAAAAGCTACACAAACTTCCACAAAGGGAGAAGCCTCCTACACACACCCAAGAAATGTGTGGGACTTCTCCCACGGAGTTTGGACGCAAATTCCATGGGTACTTTCCTGGGAATTGAGTGAAAGAATTCTATGTGTTCTCCATCAATTTGGTGGTAAATTACATTGAATCCTAATCTATACTATTTCTTCACTAGCTGTAATATATACCTTTATCGTGCACTGTATTTTTTCCACAAGTAGTTCTTTTTGGTTTATCCTGTGTAGTGAGTAGTCTGTTCAAAATCTTATGTCTGTTAAATTTATGACTATTCAATAAATAATTCATTTTGCAATAGACCTCATCAGCCAGTATTAAGAACTTGTGAATGAGAACAATCTGAGGCACAGGCTGCCTCAAACAGAGCTACTGCCAGAAATCTGAGTCAAGGGAGGGCTTGGCCAAGCTCTTGTCTCCATTTGTAACAACACATCCACATCTCTGCACTCATCCTCCCCTCAGCTCCCACGTGGCCTCATTCCTGGGGAGCTTCTGGAGAGCCCAGAGCTGGCATTCAGCTGCTGGGGATGGCAGGAGCACAGAGAGAGAGCTGGGGCTCAGCTCCTGCCACGTGTGGTGGGTTCCTCTTCCACGGAAGCACTTGCATAAGGTTGATGTTCCTTCCCAGCCACCAGGTTTCTTCCAGAAAATTTTAAATCAAAAGTCTTTTAGAGCAAGCAAAGGGAAATGGGTAATTTTGAGGACATTCATTAGGTTTGTAGAGTAGTTACTCGGAGCAGCTCTCTGCAGGTGTCCATATTTCTTGGTAGGCAGTTTGATCTTTTGAATGTTAGGTGCACTAAATCTCAGCTTGGGTACCCGTAGTGTGCTGAAGTTGTGGCCATTAACACCATTCAATTGTCTGTGTCTTCACAGCCAGTTCACTTTTTGCTTTAACTGGGGTCTGACAGCTTCAGTCCTGCTAACTCTTGTGCAGATATCAAAAATAACAGTACTTATCCCTGATAAACTGAGGATTATTTCACATACACATTTTTTTTTCCTCCAGCCTCCCATGAAGTGTAAAAGTGGCTGCTAGGGACTCAGCTCAAAAAAAGAAAGGTAAAAGCAGTTTCATCGACCTAGTCTATAACCTACCTTAAAAGGCTGGGTTGAATTCCACAGACAGAATATTTCTCCCTGGTAATTATGGTCATTTTTCATTATTATCACAACCAAGATCCATTTAATAGAAGGTATTCTCTTTAGTAATTTCTTTTTTATGCTGTTTGCCAGTGCAAATGCATTGCCAGCACCTATTTTTGCATGTCTAGGTTATGGAATGACAAGCAGAAATTGGCCAGGTGCAAAATAGATGTGTGTGCAAAAAGGTGAATTACTCAGATTTGGAAAGGAACCCTCTATAAAATCATCTAAGACAGAGAGATGGTGGTGTGATGTCCAATATAATTGAGCAGTAGGGCTGGAAGAGCTTGTCAGAGGACTTGGATGAGGCTCTAAAAGAAGGGAATTCTGCCCAGTTGGACAGGCACCCTTGGCTCTGAAAATCAGGCCCTGGACGTGTACAAATGTGTAGATTTGATGAGCCTATTTAAAGGGAAACTAATTAGAAGTATAGACAATCCACCTTTCTTAAATGGAATTATTGTAGTCTCTGATCCATAAATCTGACATTTATACATATTTATACTCTATTGCTTAATGAATACCTGATTAAGGAATACAGCTGCCAAGCGAATAAATTTGTTGTTAATCAAATGATACCATAAAGACAGATCATCAGACCTATTAGAATATATTCATTTGGCAGATAAATCTGCTCACTGCAGCCTGTTAGTGCAATGTGTAATGCAAATCAAATTGTTCTTTAGAGCTAAACCTTCATCTTTGCCAGAATAAAAAAGACTTTGCACAGAGCAGATGAGATGAAATCCTATATTTTTATGGAGGGTGTGAAAGCCCTTGGCATTATGTCTTGTATTGAAAGTAAATTTCACCCTAATTGAACACTAAAGACTGAAGAATGCTTAAGTCTGTGCACTGAAGATTTTACTGTGGTATATAATTGCCTCTCCCTTTTGTTGCTGTATCTAATTCAGCAGTATAAATTACCAGCTTAATTTTTGTCTTATTGTGTGATGTACTTATACTATTATTTTGTACTACCAAGAATTAGCAACTGGCATTTGCGTTTATGGATCCTTTCATCCAGGGAAAATCTAATAACAACATTGGTCTAAATACGACATTAAAGGGTTGAAGCATGTTGGAGATGAAAAGATAGCCTGAGGTAACTGTGAAATGGCCACAGTGTTTACAGGGATCTGTCAAAATACTACAGTGACTTTCAGTGGCTTTGAAATGGTGGTACATTTTTGAATGCAGATTTGAAGCACTGTTTGCAGGACTGGATTTCATGCTGAACCATGAAAAGTGTATTTATGCTTCAGCTATTAAAGGAAGGCAGACAGGGGCCTCTAGTCCATGCTCCACCCTTCTCCATCAGGCACCAGTTCCATCAGAGTCAGCTTGAGGAGTCCAGTCTGTGGATTCCCCTGATAAGGAACCTGCTGATGCCTTTCCTCCAGTCCCTTGCCAAGTCTGGGCAATATTTTGAAGGGAAATGCTGCACTTGTGCCCCGCTGAAGTGTTCAGGGCAGGTTTACATCCAGCACAACCCCTTTTACCCTGATCATGTACAACACACATAAAACTCCTGGTTGCCTTGCATAAAACTTTAAATCAGGCAGTTGCTCCATTTTTCCACCTCCAGCCAAGTTTTACTGCCCCAGCTACTTCTCCTCCTCAGCCTACTTTTTACCTGAGGACTATTTGCTGACGATAGTAAATATAATAGCTCATGTTCAGTTGAAATTATTCCTACTAGGTTTATTAGAATCTATGAAGGAATAAAGGACATGAGCAAAAAGTCCAAGAAGGGGAAAACTTCTGAGAGATTTTGGTTTGGGACTATTTGGGCCAGACTCTAGATGGGAAGACGAGGTTATTTCCCCCTACTGTTTTGCTTCCTCTGGCTGTGGAGAACTTGCTGGGAAAGTGGAAGAGGCTTGGAGAAGAGCAGGAGAAGGCTGGGATGCAGTTTCCTCCCAGGCCACTACCAAAGGAGCTGGACTGAGGCAAGGCAGAGGCAAGAGAAGGCAGTGTGTCCAGGGAAAGGCTGTCCTCATCCTGGAGCAAAGAGAAGGAAAGCACCATGGCTGCCCCTTGTTTGCTGGTCTGCTCCTGGCACAGAACAGTTTCCCATTCTATCTACTGTGCAAGATTGAATGTCAAAATCTAATCTAGTACCTTATTAATTGCATTTATCATTTACTTTGACCATCTCACATGAAACTTACCCATTCATTTGTCTCTGATGGCTTGACTTGCTCTCAAGAAACCTTTGGAGCTGCTTCATAAGATGCTTTTCAAGCCAGATATTCTGGGTAATTTCTCCTTAAAACCCAATTAAATCTCCTCAGCCTGCTCCAAGCATTGCCAATTGCAAGTGCATGGAATGCAGCTCAATCTGCTTGTTTGTGCTGGGAACACTCCCCTGGGCATGGACTGGCCAGTGGGCAAACAGAACCAGTCAGGAATGCAGAGCTTGAGCCAAATAATGAACAAATGCAACAGAGATAAGTAAGACTCAAGTGGATTGGAGATTTGCCTTTGATTTGCGTTGTTACTCTTGCATACAGATGTGTACAGATGTGCACACTGCAGTGCTTGGAGCTGCTCCTGGTGCACTCCTGGTTTTGGTGGGGAATGGGGTGCCCAGAGAAGATGTGGACACCCCATCCCTGGCAGTGCCCAAGGCCAGGTTGGACAGGGCTTGGAGCACCCTGGGACAGTGGAAGATGTCCCTGCCCATGGCAGGGGCTGGGATGGGATGAGCTTTAAGGTTCCTTCCAACCCAAACCATTCCATGATTCCGTAATTCTATGATTTCTTGTTCTACTCCCAAGCAAACTCCATGTCCATAACTAAGCAGCTTTCCAGTATGATTAATGGGCCAGATGAAGGCTTTAGATATTCCCTTTTTTCCTAACATACAGTACATTATTCTTTCCTCTAGTATGAGTTCAGAAGGAGTCTTGACGTTTTTTATTTCAGAATTTGTACAGAAGCTTTTCTTCACTGTGAGAAGTTTCAAGTGAAGTTTCAACTGAGATTTTTGCACTCATCAGCATTTCTCAGGTTTGCCTTGAATAACTGAAATGTTGCTGAGAACAACAAATATTGGTTTTGACAGAGTCCCAGAAGTTTTGCACAGAGTAGAATCCACTCTTATGTCTCAGTTGTGTCAAAAGGTCATTTTTTTTTTTTTTTTTTAATGTTTTCTGAAGTTGACAAAACAAACTGAGCACACAGAGACTCAGCAGTAAGGAATTTGGAAATCTATATTCTGAAGCATCAAATGTGTATAACTCTAGAAAAAAACAAGGATTCCTCTGAAAGTAGTGAGATACAATGGGATTAAGGGGACAAGTGTGATTTTTTTTCTTTTCTGTTTTGGAGGTTGCATATCAGGAGGGAGAAATTGGCTAAAAATACCTATACAATTCAGAACAGACAGAAGAGGAAAGATTAGGCAGTGATTATAAGCATGCTGTCTGAAGAATCAGGTCGTGCATATGCTTAGGGTATGCACAGCTCTGTGATCTCACATCACTCCCATCCATCTCCCTTCCTGTTTGTTCCCTTCCTTTGTGTCATCCGGAGCTAAATGGCAGGAAATCTGTGAAAAGGTCTGTCTGCCTTGCATTTATATAGCAACCAATGCAAAGGGTTTCAGTAGTGACAAGTTTCTGAATAGTGCTGTAATAGAAGCTCAGCCCTCCTTCTCTGTGTCCCAGAGTCAGTATGCATATAGATGAGTGCTCCAGCTCTTCACCAAAGCACACACACACTTGGAGTGGCTTGATACTCTCACTTCAATTTTCAGTTTCCTTTCAGTCTTCATCAGAGGTTCCTTTGTGCTGAGCAGGCCAGATCAGGAGCTGGGCACAGATTTGTAACAGCTGCTGCAGGTCTGGGCAGGGCAGAGAGGGTGCTCTGCCTCATTTAGCCAAGCTCCTCATCCCCATCAATCCCACCCGAAGGTCACAGCCAGTGCATTCCCTTGCTGTCTCCCATGGAGAAGGAGGATGTGGAAAGGCCTCTGAAACTGCATCAGTAGCAAGTTTGAGAGGATGATTGAATCCACAGCGATGGTAATCGTAGATTTAGCCAAGTGACTGGAATTAATGCACCATCTGAACAGCTCTGTGAGGTCTGCCTTGATGTTCCTCATTTCAAATGAATCTCTCCAGACCTGAAGGCTGCTTGGAAACAGCTGATGGTACCCGTAATAAGGATTCCAATCTTCAAGTCTCCAAACTGAAATTAGACATATGTCCTGACATGTTGACATTAATTTGGGCTGTTATAGCTATAATGGGTTTATTTGGCTGGCATTTTTAATAGAATTTCAGGGGAGACAGGCTTTGCTTCATGAGTCAGGTTGGGGAAAGGCCATGAGCAGCCATAATTTCAAAGGTTAATTTGAAAATGCTTTTTTCAACAGGACATTTCTGAATTGCAAGGTTACTTGAAAATGTGGTATCATAATAGCTGGCGCTGTGGCTAGAAAAAAAACAGGCTGGGGAATTTCCAATGGGAATTTCCAGGTATCAGTTTTCAATTCAATCTTGACCCAAAGTGAACGGCAATAATAAGTAAATGCAATAGAGTAAAAGTGATAGATTCTATTTTTTGTATACCGTATTGATGTACAGACCACAAATCCAGCACCAAACTTCACGTTTCTGCTAAGAAAACTTGTAAGAATTGACTGAAAGAACTGGCTGACCATGTTAATCCCACAGGGAGGGGGTCAGTACCTGGTTTATGTAATTTTTAAACCCATAAAGCAGCTGGATGGGGCTGAGCATCCAGGAAGTGCCCATGGCAGGGGGTTGGATATGGATGATCTCTGTCTTGGGTTGAATTGCAAGATGTAACCAGCAGTTTGTATTCTATTGCCAGCTGTTCAAACCAGCTGGGGCAGTGTTTCTTTATCTCTTCCACCACCCACCCTCCCTCCAGGGGCTATCTGCTGTTCATGGGCCATCCAGGCTCACTGCATGGCTGATACAATTCCATCATCCCATGGGGAGATGCTCCACCCAGGGGGAGGAGCCCAGCATTCCTGCCTGGATAAAACCTGAGGTTCAGAACCCCAGCACAGCCTGTTTGTACTGCATTCCCAGAGGAACACGGGACCCATCTCACCCCCACTGGACCTTCAGAGGAAACTGCACCCTCCTACAGGATCATTGCTCCAACAGAACCACATCTGTCACTGCAGGAGGACTTGACTGGGCTGCACCAACACCCTGACCAACAGGGTGACAGGTTGTGTTCTGACTCTGTCAGTGGTTTCTTTTTTTGTTTGTTTACTTTTTTTGTACTGCTACATTTTTATTTTTAATATTCCTCGTTGTCTTGGTTTTGAAAGAAGACAGGTATCTGCTAAAGAGAGGCAGGGCCTCTCTTGGAATGGATAATTCAAATCCCCTTCCCTCAAATTATTATAATTTAGAAAATTAAAACGGCTCTCAGGCAGAGATATGGGGATAGGAATAACAGTTCTTTACTAATAGGTATAACAAGGCAAACAAACAACAACAACTACAGCAATTAATAGTGAAAACAGAACTAGGGACCTTGACGGAGCTTGGTCCCACAAAACTCAGGGCAGTCTGGTCTCTGGGGACTCTAAAAAAAAAGGTACTAAGCTGGAACGGCGGGGTATCCTGGGCTGGTGGATCGGATGAAGTTCGGAGCTCCGTCGGTGGTCACTGGAGGGCAGGGGTGTTTGGCAGGGAGGGCAGTGCGGGCCCGCGGTGCAGAGCAGCTCTAAAGCAGCGCTGAGGCAGTGGGACAGGGCTGAGACTGCTCCAGCAGGGCAGCAAAGGAGAAATCAGGATCCTCTTGGGCACACAAGCAGATGATGGCAGCTCTCCCCAGGATCAGAAGCTCACGCAGCAACGGCAGCCCAGTCTGCTCCCGACGCAGATCACACCAAAAGTGAAGCTGCCCCCCAGCCCTCGTCTTCCCCCCCCGCCCCCCCCGCCCCCCTCGGGGGGTGGGGGGGAACTCCTGGAGACAAAGGGTGTAGCCAAGTGCCAGTCTCCACCCAGCCTCCATGCTTTGTTCCACCAAGCACCGACAAACACCCAGCAATCAGTTGCCCCGAAACTCCTGGGAAAAAATTCTATAGGTGAAAAAAAACCAAACCAAAACAAAACAAAAAACCAACAAACCAAACAAGTCTAACCCCCAACACTAGTAAAGAACTATTATTCCTATTCCCATATCTTTGCCTGAGAGCCCCTTAATTTAAAAATTATAATAATTCAGAGGGGAGGGTTTTTACATTCTCCATTCCAAGGGAAGCTCCGACTCTCCCTGGCAGACACCTGAATTTCCAAACCAAGACATCTCTAAGGTCACTTCCAACCCAAAGCAGTGTGACTCTGGGATGGTTATGAGGTGAGAGGCTGTGGTGACCCTTGTCCCCTGCAGGCAGCAGGGCTGGTGGCTGAGTCAGGGATGATGATGGGGGTTTTGGAGGCCATGGAGGGGGGCAGAGGTGTGTGTACCCCCATGGGGACAGCTGTCCTGTGGCACCAAAATCACACAGCTCCATCACAAACCACCACCACCATCAGCTTCCCCAGGGCAATCACTTCCAAACACCAGCTGCTTTTGGCAAAACTGAAAACGAGAGGCATATTCAGACATGAACATGGCTGTGTTTGAATGGAGGTGAGATGGAGACATTTTCTGGACTGTGATGCTCTGGGGCTGGCAAATATTTGGTCACTTGTGACACCGTGTGTTAGTGATTTAATGTGCAGCACCAGGGGAAGAAAAGAAGACCCATCAGGGAGAGAGATAACTCTTGTCCTGACAATTTCCTTCAAGGAGAACCCTTCTGCTTCCTCCACAAACCCCCCCTCCCACTGCAGGGACCCCCACAGTGATGGTGAGCTTGTCTGCTGCCCCACACCCCACAGAATGTCCAAAGATGAGCCACAGTTGAGCCAAAACTATTTAGTTTATTAGATATCATTGAAATCTCACAGTCTTTCTAGGCCCATTCTGTGGAGGGGCTGTCTGCCACCATTAAAAAAAAAAACTCCATTTAGGAGAATGCTGGTTTTGAAGGGTAAAATGTCACTGATGGCAGATTTTTTAACTCAGTGCAATTTAGCAGATATTCGATACTTTTATTTCCTTCTGCTGACTTTATACAGTGGAACAGGAGGCGATTTGCAGAGATTAAACAATATTCTGCTCACAAATTAAAATCAATAACTTATTTATAGGGCTGCTGATGCTCCCAGAACAAAACAGGCCTGCCAAGAGGCTATGAAAGTCCTGAATCAAATGTCATGTATCTCCATCCCATCTACACAGTTGGCTGTCTGTGACTGCAGATATAACACAAGCCACCCAGTCATTCCATCACTTGATAATCACAGTACATAAATAAATATCATTCCTGAACCCGGCAATGCTGCTGGTTGCTTTCAGATCTATACACTGCCTGGTTATTTCCCCCATATATCATTGATAAATTTAATGTTATTCAGTGGGATTTTTCAGGAATCCATTTCTTTTCATGAAAGGGGGTTGGCCAGATGTTACACTGGGTTTTAAATTTCTGTAGATGATCAAAAGAGCAAATCACACTGTGGTAAAGGGAGCATGACAGAAGATCGAAGCTCTATAATTATTTTATTCCTATTCCTTTCAGCAAACCACATTCATGTGACTTGACACTGAGTTAAGTCCCTAATTAATTTCTTTTGCACATCTTTCTGATCACCATTCCTCTTCCTTGGGGTGTTTTGGCTCAGAGTAGTCTTTGTTGGGTCACTGGCACCCCTGGGAGTCTTCACCACAAATCTACTGGGGTCTGGTCTCTGAAGGCAAATCAGAAGTGCATCAGAATTGTTCGGAACAATTCTGTCTCTGAGCTGTGAGAGGAATTCCTTTGAAAGGGGAACTGTGTTTTCAGAGAAGCTGTTTCAAATAAGAATCATATATTGAGGTGATGCTTTAGATGGACTTGATGAGATTTTATACCTGGGTCTGCAAAAGCTCATCTTTCTTAAAGAAAGAAATCTGAGCTCTGATTGGCCTGAAAAAGTGATAAGTGCTTGAGCATGCAGGCTGTGGTGGGATATAGAAGTCCAAGATTTTAGACTTTTCCCCTCTCTCTTTCAGCCTGGAACCCCCATAGCCTACACTTTCTGTGAATTGTAGCTGAAGCAGATACACACCCAGGTTCTTGTGCACCAGGGCTTTGTCTTTTACTCCCTTTATCTCTGAATATATGGGATCTTTAGGTTTACATATCTATTCTGAGACTGGTAAAGTAGAATAATTTCCTCACCCTGTTTTCTTCAGAGCCCTGCAGGTTCCTGCCCTTTCCTTTTGCTCTCTGTCTTGGTGCACCGGGCAGCCCTGGCACATGCTCCTTTAGCAGCAGCAGGGCAGGGACGCAGAAATCTCCCTACTCCTGCTGGGAAAATCAAGGGAAAGGGAATGGGAGGAGAGATGGAAATAGATGCGACACAAATTGTCATTTTGCAAAATGACTTTTTACACAATCGCTGCTCTGAATGCACAGTGACACTGTACAGATGATTCTTGGCCTGTTAAATAACAGTTTTTCCCCATATTTATTGCTCTCGAGCTGTGCCTGACAGCTTTATTGCATGCAGACTGGCACATTATGAAAAGAAAAGTAAATAGGCCTGTGGAATCATGGCCGCAGTATTCCTGTTTAAGGGGAAAACAACTCTTTGGTTTTACATGTTTGAAAAGAGGAGACAGCTCTCCCTCAGTGTTTTATGGCAGTTCCCCCTCCCGCCTCCCCCTTGTACCTTAAACAGTCTGGATTTGTTTTGCTTGTATAATTAGGCAATAGCAGCTGATTGGGTTGGAATCCGTGGCAGTATATCATCCCGAGAGCTGCCTCGATTGATGGACAAGAGAGGCAACAGTCTGTTTGTTTGCCAGAGCTCCAAACGGGCCTGCCTGTTCCATGCACACAGCAAAGTGCATTAGTGCAGCTTTTTTAGAATTCTTTGAGAGCAGATACACTGCTAAGGCACTTGAACTCTATTATGATGTCAAGCTTCTGCTATTTTCTATTATCCTTAGGAAGAAAGCAAAAGAAATCCCCTATATGGTTTCATGAAAGAGAATCTATCATTTGAGAATAATTGTGCCCACAGCCCTTAATGTGCTGTCGAACCTGTACAAATTAAAAGAACCATTATTGAAGTCAGTGCAGTATTTATATACTCAACCATCTCTTTGTTAAATAATTGCAATAATGGTGCACAGCAGCAGTGCTGAAAGTGCGTTTTACTGACTTATTTCCTTCCTGCAAGAGAAGATACAGCTATCTTCTTCTATCAGCCAAGATTTGGATTTAATGACTTGCCCTCTTTCCTCCCAGCCTTCTCTCTCTGGTCAGTTAAGAGCTGCAGCTCTTTTTTCCCATATATCCCACCCTATTTTTGCCCTCAATTGCTCGCTATTATCTCCTGCTGTGAACATCTTCTGCATAAAGTCTCTTGGTACAGCTGGCAGTGTGAGGCACCCCAAGGATGGCTGTACGTGAGGATGCTAAAAAACCCAGGGATGAAATATCCCACAGAGCTGAGAGGTTTTTTTCACTGATTTAATTGAGACTTAGAGACTTCACTGGTTGCCTGTAAAGCTGTGCTTGCTAGTTCAACCATACCCTTTCCAGCAAAGTAGTTTAAATTTTCTGCAGGAACTCCTGTGGAATTAGAGTTGAATAATTCCATGAGTGTTGATTCAGATTAGAAATTAGTAAGAAATTCTTCCCTGTGAGGGTGGGGAGGCCCTGGCACAGGGTGCCCAGAGCAGCTGTGGCTGCCCCTGGATCCCTGGTAGTGCCCAAGGCCAGGCTGGACCTGCTCTAGTGGAAGGAGTCCCTGCCCATGACAGTGCTTGGAACTGGGTGATCTTTAAAGTCTCTTCCAACCCAAACCATTCTGTGCTTCTATGATTCTGTGATATTTGCACAACAAGACATAAACTAATGTACCCATGCATTTGTTCACAACCAGATTAATTTACCACCATACTTCAAAATATTTCCTTCTTTTTGAAGTGGAAAACCAAAAAGGAGTTTTCTTGGTGCCTAACCACTCCCGCAAGTGTTTCAGTGTCCCTGCACCCTTGTTTTCAGTGCCTCTGTGGTTTTGTGACAGGAAAATGAGGGTGGCCTGAGCTCCTGAGCTCTGGTGGCTCAGGGGGGACAGGCTCAGGCTCTCCTTGTGAGGATTCCCTGGTGCCTAACAGGAACTGAACTCAGGATGCTTCAGCCTCAGTTGAGCTGCTGGTGGGACGCATTTCTTAACCCTGACTCCCTGTTTTAATGCATGGTTTAGGAACTAATGGGAGCTTGTCACACCAGGTGAGATGCTCAAAGGTCCTGAATGTAGGGAGGGATCAGTGTTGGACAGAAGGGTGCAGGAACTTGTTTGCTGAAGCACCTCTCCTGAAAAGAAGCTCTTCTCCCTTTCATTGTCACTGCTCTTCTATCTGTTGTGCAGCCATCCAGGTGCTGAAATGAGAGAAAGAACGAAATGCATATTTGAATGAAAATTTCTGTAGCCACAGAAGTGCCATGGGTCACTGTCGTTCCCACCTTCAAAGGCTGCTCAGGTATCCATTAAAAAGCAGTTTTCTTGTCTCTCAGAAGATACTTTTAGCACCAAATGAAGCTGCAGAACCGTGCAGGCTGTGCTGGGAAAGGGGCTGCAGGGCTTTGCTGGCTGCTGTGTCTCGGAGCAGAGACAGGGCACTTATGGAGACAGATGTGCAGGAAGATTCAATTTCTTTGGGAGAAGCTGTGCCTGGCCTGGCTGGGGCTCTCAGGCTCATTTTCATAAATATCAGATTTATTGTGACATTACAGTGAGTATTTTTCTCTTGCCTCAGACGGGGAATGAACCAAGCAGCAGCACTTGGCTAAACAGGTTCTTTCCACTCAGCTGTGTAAAAGGTGCCTGCCTTTTACACTTGTAAATATGAGAGAGAAAATGGTGTCATCAGCCTGTAATAAAGTATTCCAGTCTCAGATTGCCATCTGTCAATGATATTTTAGCTCATTTTCTTTTGGGGAAGAAAGTGAGCTTGTTTTCTTTAATCTCCTGATAAAATTCTAGTTATTTACAGCATTGGATTTTCTTAAAAAAAAAAGATTATGCTGCAGCCAAGGGAAATATTTGACCAAATAGGTTTTTTTGCCTTTGTTTCACTGCATTAGCTTATTTCAAAGGAGGAAAGAAAAGCTTAGCTGGTGTTTTGTGGAGGCTGCTAAAAGTTTTTTACTTGCCAGCTCTTCTGTCTCTGCAAAAAACCCCCAACAAACCCATGATACAGAATTATCAACCTCACACCCTTTAGAAATTATAAAACCCAGACAACCCAGGACTGATTTTTTTAAGAAGTTAATTTTTACACAATATTTTCATGCTTTTATTTGCTCTCTGCTTTGAGCCTCAGCTCACTGAAAATGCTCTATCATTTGGATGCCACCAGGATGGAAACTTTCTGAGGCAAAACAGGGCTTTGCTATCACCTCCAAGAACAGAAGGTTCATATTAGGCTCATATTTTTCTTAATCCAAATAAACCCCTGAGCAGGTACCAGTAATGGTCTCAGTTTTGGGAGAGATGCCCAGGAACAGGAATGGAGAAAGGAAAAGTAGTTATGGGGAAGAAGATTTTTGCCTTCTGATGGCCAAGGATGTCTCAGCAGGTGACAGGTGGGGTGTGAGTAAATAAAACAAGGTGGAGTGGGCACATTCCCTTCCATCTTGCTAAGCCCTTCTCGAGGAGTGTGGTCCTCATCCCACATACACAACCTGCATTTAGCCAGCTGAGGCAGGAGCAGGAATTTAGCATTTTAATTAAACTCCAGGGACTCTGGTGAGATCTAATCCCATCTCCTGGAAGGAGGCAGGGAATGCACCTGGAGGCAGCCACGTGCAGCTACTGATGTGCAGATTTGAAAACTGGGAAACAGTTCCCACTGGAATTACTCCTTCCTAAATATTGCGACTTCCATTTACCAAAGCAGCTGGTGTTGGAAAGAACCTAAAGAATCAGCTCTAAAGCCCATTATTCTCTTCACTACCAGCTAATGAATTTTCCCTCTGCCCTTCTCCATCCATTTTCTTTTAGCAAGAGATTTTTTTTTTTTCATATTACTTTCAGCTATCTCTGGTGTTGGAGCTTTGATATCTGGTTAGTACGATCTGTAAGTACGACTCTGCAGACATTGCTCAAGGGCAGACTTTGACCCTGAGCACTCCAGCAGCTCCTGCTTTAGAAAACACATCTACAAAGAGCTGCTTAAAGCTGGAGCTGAGAGCTGGGGCGGCAGCAAAGAGTTAAATGTGAGAAGTGAGAAGTGGAATGTGATGGTGGCCAAGTTTATCCCTGTCACACACAGTTGTTTTGGCATAAAAATACTCTATTATGTCAAAGTGTTGCCAACTCTTGCAGTTTTAATACGGTTCACACGTTATATTTGTTTGGGCTTTTTCCCTTAAAGTCCTGGTTCCTGGAGTTCTGCCAGTGCAAGAAATTCAGCTTTTTTTTCTGCCCTAAAAGTAAGTTTCTACTTCATGGTTAAGAACAAAGCCTTGAAAAGATGATTTAAATTCATTTTAACAACTCAGAAAAGCCGAAGATAAATAACTGAACACGTATTATTTTTCTGAGAGATAATACCTCATGTTTTTGTGAGGGCTGACTCGTGACTTTTAAATGCCGGTTGTTGGCAGCACTGTTGTTATAATTTATGACTAAGTTTGATTTTGTTTTTTTGTTTTGTTGTTGCAATCAGTCATATCTACGTCTACATACTATATACATTCCAAAATAAATGCATGTAACTCCCATGTTTGTACTGCAAGAAGGGGTTCCTGTTTACTTGTGTAGAGATCTGTATAGTTCATGGAATAATTAATATTGTGAAAGATCAATCACATCCAAACTTTGGCCAAGTACTACCATGGTCACTGATCGACACTGTGAAGTGCCACATCTGCTTGTTTTTTGAACAACTCCAGGCATTGTGACTTCACCACTTCCCTGGGCAGCTTGTTCCAAATTTTGACCATTTTTTCAGTGAAGAAATTGTTCCTAATGTCCAAGTTGAGTCGCCCCTGATGCAACTTGAGGCTGTTTCCTCTTGTCCTATCGCTTGGGAGAAAAGACAGATCCCCCATCTGGCTCCAACCTCCTTTCAGGTGACTGTAGAGGGTGATAAAGAGCCCCTGAGCCTTCTTTTCTCCTGAGTAAACAACCTCAATTCCCTCAACTGCTCCTCATAGCTTTTATGCTCCATAACACCTAATATATCCAGCTATATCCAGATATCCAGTCAGTGTGAATTTCAGGAAGAGGAAAAAACCAGCACAACAGAGGTGCAGTTTTAATTTGAGAATGGTGTCTCTGTAAGAGTGTGGAAAAGATGGGAGACTCAGCAAGCATCTTCCTCCTCCCCGCATCAAGCTGATCTGTTCCACACTTGCCAAGGGGGATTTTTTTTAGCTCTCCTCATAGTAATTTAAAGATTTGTCTCATTTGGAGTTGGGGATGTGCTCGTGCAGAAGGGATGCCACCTCTGGCACAACATCAAGGGCTGATGGCAGCTCTGGAAAAAGCCAGCAGAGCTCCTCAGTCCCAACATCTGCCTCCAGGACTGGGTGTTTTCACATTTCTAAAATGAACTGACCTTGTGAAGTCAGGTTTTGTGCCTCCATCATGAAACATAAATCTTGACATCCTCTGTTCCAGGCCAGGTTGGACAGGGCTTGGAGCAACCCGGTCTAGTGGAAAGTTCCCTGCTCATGGCAGGGGGTTGGAATGAGGTTGGAATGAACTTTTAAGATCCTTTCCCACCCAAACCAGTCTTGAATTATAAGATTTAGGGTTGAAACAGCCTTAACTGACCCAATCCACAGCCAGCCATTCCAGAGGGATGATGCTGCAGGGATCTCTGGTTTGGCAAACCCTCCCTGCTCAAAATCCACTCCTTGAGCTGTCCTGGCTAAAAAGGCACCCAGACAAGAGTGTTGGTAGAAGGAAAATAGGTATCATCTTGGCTTTCCTTCTCACAGCTTCTGCTTTGTTCAGCCCCAGGAACTTCCCTCCTCCCCATAAAAAGTCCCAAACAGAACAAACCTATATGCATCATAGACATCTTTATATATTGATGCTACTGCACAGCAGGACATTCTTTAATAAAATATATTTCAAAAAATTGCATTCTGAGCAGGATGTTTAACACAGAGTCCCTTCCATGCTGAAAATACAGGATTTCCTGAGTGAGTGCATCTCTTGCTCAGTAGAACTTTTAGTGAGGGGCTTTATTTCAGCAAAGCCTTGGCATTGCAGCAAAAATCTACTCAGGAATCTATTCAGTGAGCAAAATCTATTCAGGAAGCACAAGAAGATGTATAGGAATAGTAACATCATACCCCCAAACATGCTGAACAATCAGGGCAAAGCAGCATTTACCTCAGTGAGAACTTCCTGTGAGTGGCCACAGGGAGAAAAAACGGATACAGAAAGTGCAGGGGCAGAGTTCTGGCTCTCCCTTGGCCCGGGGCATTTAGCCCTGCCCATCCCAGCAGTCCCAGTTTGAGAGGGGGCCAGACTGGGAAATGCCTTAGAGTGTCTTACTGACC
Source organism: Acrocephalus scirpaceus scirpaceus (assembly GCA_910950805.1). Classification (NCBI taxonomy): domain Eukaryota; kingdom Metazoa; phylum Chordata; class Aves; order Passeriformes; family Sylviidae; genus Acrocephalus; species Acrocephalus scirpaceus. The sequence continues at coordinate 3,524,034 of OU383787.1, forward strand.
CAGCCTGCAATTAACCCCTTGTATTCTCTAATCACACAGCTCCAGTCACACCTTCCAGTTTTAGGGCTACTGCCTGAAGCCCAGCTCCAATATTTGCCTGGCTCTCAAGTCTCCTGAGGGTCTCTCCTTTCCAATCCTGGTGGCACGTGATCCACCAGCTCTCCATGTCCTCCTTGAACCAGCAAACAGGGAGCTGGCCCAGTGCTGATAAACACCCTGCAAGAGCCAGGAGAGGCTGTTTGAATGCCTGCAGAAATAATATTGGAAATTTGATTTACAGTTTTCAGAGCCTCCTAAGGATTACGTCTCAAAATTAAGAAGGGAAAACTTATTTTTAACATCTTGGAGGATGAATAGAAAGCAGTGAGCGCTTGCTTTTCCTGCTTAACTTACACCTTTGCTCCTCTCTCTCTAAACATAGTCTTGGTACTTCATTATTTCAGCCTGGAAAATTCCTGAAGGTGGACTAACTGGAAAAATCTGGGGTAACATTTAGTTTAAGCTTTCAGACTGAAAGGTATTTGCATTGATTTCATCCTACACAATTAACCCACTTTTCACTGATGTTCTTCCTTTGTTTTGGTAAAGCTCCACAAATTTAACCTGTCTCTATGTAAAATTTGGTGCCAATAAAGAATTATTTCAATTAAGTAATTTCCTCATTTTTCCTTTATAGACATTTGGGGGTTTGTTTTTTGTTGTTGTTCTTGGTTTTGGTTTTTTTAGGATTTATTTTTAAGTAAATATCTCAATGAAAAATGTTATGTAACTTCAGTCCTGAAAAGTAAAAGAAAATTATGTTATCTTGGTTTTGATTCAGAAGACCCTATTTCATGGATACAGAATACTAAGAGTTGGTTCCCTACCCAACTGGAAAATCAGTGTACAGGCTGCATAACATAAATATTTGCACTTCAGGTGTTTTGTATGTAACATTTTTAAGAAATGTTAACATTTTTAAGATTCTTAAGGATTGTTGGTCTGCTGATGTTGGTTATTCTGTAACAGCATAAAAAAAGAGACTCAAGCCCTTTATTTGTCTGATAGGATCTCTGGTACATATGTGAATACTGAAGGTAAGTAACTGCATCGAGCTCCCTTCGAAGAGAAATTCATTGCTGCAGCAAAGGTTTTCCATCATATTGCTGTGATTTGATAATTTCAGTGCTGCTGGTCAGGGAGTCTAAGGCAAAAGCTCAGAGAATTATCAGCTAATAGCTCCTGAAGGCCTGCAGCTGATATTAAACTTGAACTTTTATGAAACAGGATTTTCTGCTACAAAGAGGCAAAAAGCACATTGAGTCTGTGCTAAATGAGAAAACATTTTTCCTCTTTGCATGGGGAGCAGGTTATTCACTGCTTCCACACTTGCCCTGCTGGAGCCTGGGCTGGCAACAGGCAGCATTTGGCCAGTCCAGACTGCAGAGCTGGTGCTGCCCTGGCTGTGTAAAGGTGAGGAGAGGGGGGACCTCTGCACCTGGCTTCTGAACTGGTGGATGCAACCAGACAATCCCAGAATTATTTGCATTGGAAAAAACCATAAAAGACTTTGTTCCACCCCTGCCATGGGCAGGGACACCTTCCACTGTCCCAGGCTGCTCCAAGCCCCATCCAGCCTGGCCTTGGACACTGCCAGGGATCCAGGGGCAGCCACAGCTTCTCTGGGTGTTGGTGTCAGGGTGGCTGAATAGAAAAGGTTCTGGAAAAAATGTGATAGCTACAAGTGCTGTGAGCCAATGTTAAAATTAGTAATGTACCCACAGTGGCTGAGGGGAGAATAAATTCTTGCCACACAGAGCCTTGATTCAATGTTTGTTGATGTGAATGAGAGGTTTATCACTTCTTTCCGTAGGCTCAAGGGCAGAACTTGTAATAATAAACAATTTAATAAAGAAATCATAATTGGGCAAGCCTGAAGAAATAAAGGGTGTAAGGAAATAATCAAGAAGTAAAAAGCTGATGGTTTATAACCTGCACTGGCACATTCTTGCACTGAGCTCGTGCACTGAGCCCACAGTGGGAACATAGATACTCCAGTCACTGCCTTGTTGGGTACATAGAACCAAAGAATGGTTTGGATTGAAAGGGAATTTAAAGCTCAACTCATCCCACCCCCTGCCATGGGCAGGGACACCTTCCACTGTCCCAGGCTGCTCCAAGCCCTGTCCAGCCTGGCCTTGGACACTGCCAGGGATCCAGGGGCAGCCACAGCTGCTCTGGGCACCCTGTGCCAGGGCCTGCCCACCCTCACAGGGAACAATTCCCCTTCAGTATATCAAACCTAAATTTCACCTCTTCCGATTTGAACCCATTCCCCCTTGTCCTGTCACAGCAGCTCCTGATGCAGGGTCCCTCTCCCCATTCCTTGGACACTGGAAGGCTGCTCTGAGGCCTCCACACAACCTTCTCTTCTCCAGGCTTGATACTGAGACAAAGAAAAAGTCACATTCTTGCTATCTTTTATAGACCAGAAAAAAAATGCGGAATTTCTGAGAACTCACCCCAAAGCAGGTGAGAAAGGCCTTTGAAGTAATAGTGGCTATTTTGACTGACCTTCTTTTTTAATGTATCTGAGGTATATGAAAAGCTGCTTCATGAAAGCATCCCACTGCAAACTCAATTATTTCAGTGCCACAGTTGTGTTGACTGGCATTTGTGTGCTCTCATTGTGGCTGGCATGAGGAGAATAAATCACACCTCACACGACCCTCTAATCACTCACATTTTCCAGAAGAGCTCTTTGCAAGCTAAATGAAGCATGGGGAGCAGGCTTTTAGCCTGTTCAGCCCGCAGGTAGGTGTTGGAGTGAGAGAGTTTTAGTGCAGAATGAGCAGATCTGGACCAGATTGCAGAAACTCCACCTCACTCTGTCCCATGGAGTCCCCCAGGTCCTGGAAGTGAGGAGTGACCCTGAATGCGCAGGTATCCTGCTCCCAGGAGGCAAGGCTTCAAGGAATAACTTTGGATGGCAAAGTATGGGCATTCTGGCAGCAGGGTCAATCCTCCCTTTTATAAATGATCACGTGTTTGTCCACTCTGTTCAAAATACAATTCAAAGCACAGTCAGGAAATCCCCACAGTACCATGAACCAAGAGGCATCTGAGGACTGGAAAACACCTGCTTTGTCAGTCTCCAGAGCAGAGAAAGGAGCAGGAAACCTCACAGATTCGCTGCCTTCTGAAAGGTCTGTGTGAATAAAAAGGGACAATCTGTGAGTGAGGGCAAAGCTTTGTAGACAGAAGTAAAGGCCTCTATTATCCATTTGTGTCCCAATTAATATATTTGTGTAAAAAAGCCTGGTGAGATGTTAATTAAGCACAGAGGCTTTTAGAGTGAGCTGATGTTTCAGGATGCAACAATTTCATAGGGCGTCCTTTATCCCATGAGCATTTTGGATGGTTTCTGTTAGAAATCTCAGTTAACCAAAGAAGTCTGAGGGAGGGCCGGTTGCAGCAATGGCATGGCACATCACTCTTGTGGTTTACAGTTAATCTCCTAATTGCTCCCAGTCAGAGTAGAGAAACCCAGAAGCTTTCAGTTGTGGTTATAAAAATATTGGATTACATAAAAGACAAATTAGGCTCGTGTTTTTCCTAATTTATAATCTTTTTTTCCTAAGTTTCTCTAATTGCTGTAAAAAAAGAAAAAAAAAAATCAATCCTCTTGCTCTCTGCTTGTGTTTTTTAAGAGTGCCCAGGTGGGATCATAGGGACCAGCTGGGCAGGGCTGGGGGAGGCAGTTTGCAAAGTGCAGACAAGGGGAGGGAAGCAGAGGGAGAATTGAACCCAGGTGAAAGCAGGGAGCCAGGTGTTTGTGCTCATGGAAACAATAAATTCCCAGGGAGGGGTGGGCATTGTGTGTATTTTGTTGTGTTGGAGGAGCCTTGGAAGGAGGATTCATCTGGCTGGGCAGGGGAAGCTGGTAGGGAAATATCTAAAAAATTTTAAAATTCTGGGTTTAGTTTGATGTTTTGTGCTTTTGCTGTTGTAGAAAAGTTAATTAGAGTGACTTCCATGCTGCTGAAACCTGACTCTTTCAGCTCAAAAGCTGGGTTAGTCTTTTGTGGTGCCCTGCTCTAAGGGAGAGGTCTAGGCAGGTTTCCCTCAAAGTCGTGAGGATTCTTGATCTTCTATACCCCTCTCTACCTTTGGTGCAGGCTTGTGGGCATGTACCTGGTGGTATTTGCCCTTCTATATGTTGAATTTTATCAAAAAGAAAGAGTGCTGGAAGGAAATTAAGTAGAAGTCTAACTTACTCCAGGTCAGCTTGGTTAGTTAAAGAGAAAATCCAGCCTGCAGCAGAGTCCAGTGGGTCTGAAACATAGAGAACAAGGTAAGAAATATATTTAAAAATAGCATCTTTTGATCATCCCAGAGTTCCCATTCTTAAGTGAAATCCTTTTGTCCACCAGCCCAAGCAAATCCTGCCACTTTCAGTGGGAGTTGGGGGTTTGGTGCTGCAGGGAGAGACAGGGCTTCCCTGCCTGCCTGGTTTGGGGGTTTTGGGAAGGGGGCTCCTGTGGGATGCCTTGGGAAGGCTGACCTGAAACAGAGACTGGACAGAGCTAGAGAAAAGTAGGGATTTATTGAAAGGCCTTTAGGGTACACCTTGGGCAGGAGAGGGCCTGACCTGGGCTACACCTAGGGTGGACTAAAAATGGTCACAAAATGGATGACCGGTCATGAGGTCTCACATTTTTATAAGTTTTGGTCCGTTTGCATATTGGGGTTGAATTGTCCAATTACAGCTCCAGGCTGTGAGGTCCCATCCTTCTTGTTCCTCCCTCCAGCCACCCTTGTTTGTGCTTTTGGGCCTGAAAGTTGTCCTTGGTGTGCAGCAGGACAAGGATTTGTTTTGTGTCCCTGCTGTGTGCAGAGAGCTGAGTGACCCTTACAGTGAGCTCAGAGCTGCACCCTGGGCAGCACAGAGTCTGAAAAGCATAAAAGCTGAAACTTGAGGCATCATGCGGATTGTTCTTAGGGCAGAGGGATCCCTGTTGGATACAGGGAGGGGATGCTCTGCAGGGTAGGCACTGAGGGCTCTGGGCTGGGCCATTGGGGTGGAGGGATGTGGCTGCTGGGGAAACTGCAGGGATGAGGCTCCAAAAGGGCTTTTCCAGGAGATGTGGGGACTGTGTAGGGTTGGCAGCCACACAGAAATTTCTCAACCTGGATTTTTCCTGCTAGTAACAGGGGGTTGGAACTGGCTGCTCTTAAAGGTCCCACCCAAACCATTCTGAGATTCTCTGATAAAAGCAAACCAGCAAAGACTTTGTGGGGGGAAGATACTGGTAGGAAAGAGGTCTTTTTCAAAATCCCCTCTTAGTTCTGCTGTCTTTGTTTCCTCTCTTTTGCAGCTGAATCTGTTTAGTGTTTGCTCAAAGAAAAAGTGTAGTTTTTCTTCTAAACTTCAATCCTCTCAGAGGATTTAGGTGCATCTACCTGAAAGCTGTGTCTCACCCTGAATCCTACCATGTCTATTTAGTTGGGAAGGTGATTCTGAGCCTTATTAGTTGTGATAAAACAGAGTTGGTTAAAAAAAAAAAAAGATATTGAAGTTATCCTTTGAACTCTTGTTTTGACTTGAGGGATTTCTTCTTCCTCTAAGCCTGCTTGCTGTTTTTTTCTTCATTTCTGATGATCTTTCTAGTAATGAGAATGCAAGTTATTCAAAAGGGTTTATAAAGGTTGACAGTGAATTATTATTGGTCCGTTGGGTGTTTAAATTGCAAATATTATACTCAAAATCAAGCTTTAGAAGCAAGCTCTTCTTGAAAGATTTATGGCTACAGTCACAGAGGGTGCGATAAATTTAACATGGAATACAAAGCTGTATCAGTCATGGCTTTCCTTACTGGATTCTCTGTGCATTGGTTGTGATAGCTGCTCCCTGTTCTTGAGTCTTCAGCAAATGTGTGAGTGCATGACCCTGGCAGGAAAACCTTTGGGATGCTGTGGAAATCATCACCTGACACAGGAAGACAGAATAATGATGTTTGTGTGTCTGGGGCTCTGCGGGTGGCAGCAGCTCTCCTCTGTGTCCACCCAAAGGGGAAGAAGAAAGGGATGAAGTCAGAAATGAATTCCAACCTTGAAAAATCAGTAAGGTTGGAAAAGACATCCAAGATCATAAAGTCCAATCTCCTAATGGTGCCCTTCACATGTGCTCCCAGTTACACTTATGGCAGCAAAACCAAAGTAAAACCTAAACCCACTTCCAGTTAATGCAAGCTCCATTATCAGCTGTGTGGTTGGCAATTTATTTTTATTACAAACTGGCTGTGCTTTTGGGGCGTTTTCTTCAGAAGTTGGTTGAATTTGCCAAATGTTCCTCACCTGGAATTCACTGCTCATTGTAATCCTCTTGATGTTGTGGCAGGGGCTGATCTGCTGCAGCTGGAACTTGTTGCACACCCCATCCAAATCCTGAACCACTTGGAATCCCACCTCCCCTGAGTAAGTTGCTGGGTAGGGATATATTTATGTTCTGTTATTCATACAGACCAAAAGTAATCAAAGCTGCCTTTCTATCCCTCTTGTTTTGTGCATTTTGAGGTGTCATTTGCAGCACATCTCTGGTGCTCTGCTCCTCTCTGAAATAATTAGGAGATTATTTTGGTCAATATGACTGAACGATGATTTAATGCTTTTCAATGGTGAGCTGCGTTAGTGACTCTTTAAGGATTAGAGGCTTAATGAAATGCACACATCAGGGTGGTGATTTAATCTTTTTCTCATAAAAATCTTCACAACAAGATAATAAACCGTAAGAATAAAAATCATTTTGACAAACCTGTCTAGCTTTCAGGCTGTGAAAAGTCTGAGTTAATTACCTGTGGGTCCCTTCTGTTATACTGAGGATTATTGAAAGGGCAACTTCCAGGAAAGGTGTAAAGTTCCCAGGTAGGCAATTGCAGTTCAAGGCTGGGATGGAAGGGCAAGAAATCTCCTTTCCTTCCAAACCAAGACATGGATCCTCAAATGTATCCCTGTGTGTGTTTGCCAACAAGTGATTTTAAATTTTTTGGTGTTTATTTTTAAAAGAAACTCTCAAATGTCATACTGGAATGCATGTCTTACCAATCAAGTAGCTTTTCAAAATTTAATAGGACAGCTGCTCATTAGCAACTTGTCTAGGCTGGCAACTGTTGGTTTTGGAAACAATCTTGTCTCATTCCTGTTGGGCAAAGTTTCTCTCTGGGTTATCAAGCTGAGCTTCCCCAAGGCTGACAGAGCACTGGAAGGTTTAAATTTGGCAGCTGCACAATGGCCTGGGTGAAAAGTTAGGTGTCTCAGTCCAGTTTGCAGAAGACAGATTTTTTTGTCCTGGGCATGTGTTTTTATCTTTGTGCCTGCACTGGGAGCCCTTCTTTCTTGTCCCTCTTAAGTGGGGGACACAGCTAAATGATGGTGAACATCCCTCTTGGAGGTAACCAACTCCTGAATGGTGCTGGAGAAGGAATTTCCAACACACACACACAAAAGAAATAAGTATAGAGTTACTCATTTATAACTTGAAAATCAAGTTTCTAAACTCAGGAGCTCCTGTGTTGATCTATTGCAAGCTGTGCTGCCCCACTTGTGGTTTTTCCCCTTCTCCCTCATCCCCCCTTTTATTTGGTGTAGAGGGAGTTGGGTGCTGTTAGAGTTGATCTCCCATCTCCGTAAGAAATGACAGCAGATCCCCAGAATGTCCTTCAGACAAGGTAAGGAAATGACTGGAGACATTGCAGGCACGCAGAGGAGGGCTAACACCTGGGCTTGGGAGCATAAAAGAAAAAGATAATCCAATAGAAAGGCAAATGCTGCATGGTGAGTAGCAAACTGATATTGAAATGCAACAAATTTTCAATTTTTAGAAATAGACTTGAAAGAAGGAGGAATAGAAAAATAGTTGAATTTTTTTTCCCTCATTAAACAACATTCTGTGCTTTTCATATTGTCCCTTCTTTCCTTGGAGAGCTTCTTGAGAGTCAATGAATTGCTTTGTGAATGGTTATAAAGTAGAAAGTGTCCCTTAAATGATAAGATTTTTGCCAGAAGTAATACAGCCCAATGGTTTAGGGTGAGTACAGTAAGCTTTTCTAATTCCATCTCTTTTGTCTGTCTTTTGTTCTCCCCCTCCCCAGCTCTAAAACTTTGGGGTGGCAGCATCTCCTTTGTTAGATTTATATAACTGCTCAGGGAGGAAGAGAACTTGCATAGGGGAAATCTCATTTATCACTGGCACTGCTTCTAAACTCGGACTTCTAAGACAGATGTGAGGAGGATGAACAAGACTCCAGGGAGGTTGAAATGTATTTTCTTAGGGATAATGGCAAGTCTTCCTAGAGAACTCTCTCTTGTTTCTGTAGACTGGATGCCCTCAAGCTGCTATCCTGACACCTCTCTCCATATTTCTGTCTTCCTGGTAATCAAAGCTGAAATGATTCTCAGAATTACTACATTTAAATGAACTGCTTGCTGGTACTGTGATTCAAGGATGATTTTTTTAAAAAAATAATAATTTTGAGGTTGAAGTCTATTCTGGGCTGGAGTGTAATACAGAATAATCTGCTGGCTATCCAAGTAGATTCTTGTTCGTTATTTAAACATTTCCTTGGCTTTGATACTGTGGCTAAAACTAAGATAATCAGGCTTTGAAATCTGATTTAGAAGAGGCAAAATATCTTTTGGTATCATTTGAAAGCAGACAGAACATGAATAGACCCCTTTTATCAGGGATCTGTACCAAAGCAAAAAACTCAGAAGCTGGTTTTTGACTCTGCTGCCATAAAAAGCAAATGCCACTGCTTGTTTAATACTTTCTTGCTAATGAACCCAAATGTTGTGACCTGGGTCTGTGAATGTGCTTGATTTGTAATCAACTTCATCTGACAAGCTGTACTGCTGCCTTTTTTGTTGTTTATTTTTGAGGGGATGTGATGCTTGAAATGGTTCTTTTCATCTCTGAGATGCTCCCAGCAACTCTGTGTGCTCTGCTAACGAGCCACGCTGCCCCTGCTTTATGTTTGCTCACTAGCAGCCCTGCCAGCTCCACGTATGGAATACAGCAGCTAATTCCAAGCAGAGTTCTGAGGCCAAATCCATGGGTTGGGTGGGAATTGAAGGGTTGTGTGGATGAGATCTGATGAATAGGCAGGATGACAAGGATGCTGAAGTGATGCCATATGATCTGGAAAGGGGATTGTGATATTTTTTACATTTGTAGTGTGATCAATAGCCCAGTGAAGCTGCAGGTAATGAGGAAAATCCAGCCATGGGAAAATCCTGATCTTACTGTGGGTTGGTTACCAGGAGTGGGTAATCACCTGCTGCTTTATTCTCAGGTTGCTCCAGAAGGAAATAATGACAAACAGAAATGAGCCTTTCCTCAGTATGTCTGGCAGTAAAAGCTGTTCCCTCTTCAGAAGTGCAGCAACCCCAGAAATCAGAGGATGAAAGTGCAGACCTGTGAAGGATCTCGAGAGCAGTGCCTGACAGAGAGGCTGCACTGGGGGGTGTTTCAAGTTTGGTTTCAGGTGGGGAGGCAAGGGGAGACTGAGGCTCTGTGTGCAGGGGAGTTTATTTAAAGAGTGGCAGCACAAATCTCATTATGAGCTGTGCCGCAGGATAGACCTGTCCCTGGCATTAATAATGAAAATTCAGAGGTGGTTGCTGGCAGAAAGCAACTTTGTGCCACAAGAGCCGCAAAAATTCATAGCAGCAGAAGCCAAAAAATCTTGTGCAAGGTTTATGAATAGACAGCAAGGATTTAATAAGCTAAAAGTGCACCTTAAAAGGTGCTCGAGTTCCTAAGGGGAGTTTGCAGGTTTTAGTGATCATCTTCCACCAACCTGTAAAGCTGTAAGTGGCCTGGTGCCACAAATACCTCAAAATTGGACACTTGTAAAAGCCAAAACTTTGCATTTTCAAATTCATGCAAATAAGCTGGAAGTGAAAAGCAAACAAGGCAATTTGCCTTGGAAGAAGGTGGACTCCTGTGAAGGGGGAGTTATGAAGTGTTGATATGGGGACTTCCCTTGTTGAAATTCAGTAATGCACTTTCCAGGGCTGCAGAGCAAAGCTGAACACCCCGGTGGGTGTAGGACTGTGTGTGCCAGCAGAGGATAAGCCAGGAGCTGGTCCCTGTTGAGGGGATTTAGGAATGACAAAAGACACAAATTGCTGAGTCTGATGGTCCCGGGCCAAAGACAAAGTCTGGTAACAAGAAAATAAAACTGCTTTTGGGGAAACCTTTACAAACAGGCTGTAGCCAAATGCCAGAGCTTTAGGAATCCTTGACTTCCAGCTAGGCACTTATAAAGTTGGCTGCAATTAGCAACCACCTCATGGCTGAGATACAGACCCACAGGGGGGGCTTCAAGGTAAAAACCTAGAAAGGAGGAAAAGGAGACCTGTTCCACATCTGCAGAGAATGCTGAGTTAAAGATGTCTGAAATGGAGGACAGTGTGTCTTAGCAGAAGAGTTTGCTGAATGAATCAGCATAGATGATTGATAGATATGACTTGGCATGTAGAGATGGTAAAACTATGAATGAATTTTTCCTTTGAGGTGGTTCCTGTGCTGTGTGCAGACGTGACTGGCTGTGTGTGCCCTGCATTAGTGTCTGTGAGGCTGGAGGAAGGAGCTGAGGGTGAGGTGAACAGCAGGACAGGGATAATCAAGGTTAAATGCATATATAAATAAGGTGGCTTATGCCAGGGGAAGCCTGGACTTCTCTGATGAGCAGAATTTGTTGAAAGGCACATTTTTGTGGTGAGGATTGACAGGTTTTCTGTACTGGAGGAAATGAACCTGAACGCTTGTCAGTTTTGGAAAAGGTGTTTCAAAGATGACAGTGAGCATGTTTTGGCTCCCTCTTTTCCTCCTGGAGCCAGCTGTGAAATGTTTGAGATGGGGAAGGATGTGTTTGGTTAGAGAATGATGGTTTGATGGTTTGTGGGCCAGTGTTCTACAGGTTTATCAGGCACAGCTGTGCTGTTATTGCAGATTTCTACTCTATTTTCAACATGTTCAACACTCACTGCCAGCTGGGTGGTGCCTCATGTGTTGAGCACAGAGGATTTGCCCAAAATCTGAAATTTTTAAGGTCCCTGGAACTGGTGGGGCAGTTTTTTGTCAATGTTAAAATTATGCCAACCAAGATCTCAGGTGAAGCAGCTTCCTTTATCTCCCAGAAAGTAAAATTCATTGGCAAACAGTCAACTTGCTATATATGCATCAAGGTCAGCCCCCAGAGAGGAATAAGATGTCTCCTAGTTCTAACAATAAACACTTGTTTTAATTTATGTGCCGGTAATAATCATCTGGAAAGCTTTTTATTCTTCTGTCAGAAAATATGCAGATAACAAAGAACAGCTTCAACAACTTCATTTCTTAAAAAGCTTAAAATGCATGAAAAACAAAGCTTTTTTTTTATTAATTAAAAGAAAACAAACACGAAAATGGAAATGGAAGAATCAAATGGCCTGTGAAATTAAATAAGTGAGAGGAACTTTGAGAGGAGGAGGTGCCTGGCCAAAGAACATAACCAACCTAGCATTTCTCAATATTTTTAATGCGGTACAGGGTTCCCACAAATAACTTGGAGGAGAGGTCATTGAGGTTTTTCAGTCACCCCACCCTTTGAAAAAGGGTTGTACTGAGAAGTTTTGTTATATTTGGGAGGGGCACCAACCCTCCCCACATGGCTTTGCCCTCTCTGTGTGCTCCTGGTGACACAGTGCTTGCTCTGATATGGAGAAGGTTTTTTCCTGTGCATTCCCTTCCTTTGGCACAATGATGGAAAAAGTTTTGTGCATTGATTGATTTCTCTGCTCAGAGACATTGATTTGGCTTGTGGAAAATGGTCAAATAAAATCAAGTAGTGTTTGGTGCAGACTGAAAATCATCTTTTCCAGGCTCTTGGTGATTAGATCACACTGGGCTTTTTTCTTTGCACATCCTGCTCAGCCTGGCACTAAAAGCCCTTGTGAAAGTTTGGCTGTAATACCTCAGTAAATAGCTCAGTTGTGTTTCTGAGGGTCTTTAAAACAAACAAAAATCTTCCTGTTCAACAAATAAGGACTGATACAATGACCTGACCCTTTGTTCATCCCATCCCTAAGAAGTGAGACTGACATTTTTTAGGCAAATTTAACTTCCAGTGTCCTGGATATTAATGGCTGTGAATTTAATTTTTGCCTTCTACTAATAAAATCCCCAAACCAACCAATCAAAACCAAAAACCTCCTCATCCTCCAAAACAAAAAAAACCTCCTGAAAAAAGCTACAGCCCCCTCTCCCCCCAAGAAACCTCTTGTATTTTTATTTTATCTGTGAAGCTAGTTACTGTCATCACTGGAGATTAGGATTTTGATAAGCATTGCTAAACAGTCAAATGAATGATATTAATGCCTTTCAATTTATTAAATTGATTTTGGTAACCTTAAGAATTCCACAAAATCTGAAGAAGTCAAACTGAAACCCAACCCCTGTTCAGCCTGAAAGAGGGGGAATTTAGATTTGATATACAGAAGGGGAATTGTTCCCTGTGAGGGTGGGCAGGCCCTGGCACAGGGTGCCCAGAGCAGCTGTGGCTGCCCCTGGATCCTTGGAAGCGTCCAAGGCCAGGCTGGACGGGGCTTGGAGCAGCCTGGGACAGTGGAAGGTGTCCCTGCCCATGGCAGGGGGTGGAATGAGATGGGATTTAAAGTCCTTTCCAACTCAAACTCTCCCATGGTTCTGACTCTGGACCCCTCTGAGGGCCACAAGCATTTTAAACTCTGGTGACAAAGTTTTCTTGCCCAGGAACACGGACATACAACCCCTCCCGACAGAGACACACCAAGAGCCTTTCTGGACCCAACTTCTGGGGTCTGTAAGCCCCAGGAGGAGCTGGGCAGTGACACTGAGGGAGGGAGGGCTGCAGCTCCAGGTGAGGCACTTGGGGTTTATCACAGAGAGCACCAGGTGAGGGTTGGAGCAGCACTTGGCTCCTGAAGGGCACTGCAGGGCAAGGGAGAAATGGAGAATAATGGAGAGTATTTTTATCTGGTGGTCAAAGCACTAAAGGAAGCAAGAGTTCCCACTGGAGGCTTCTTTTGCCTCTGAGGGGTGAAGAAAAGGTTTAAATAACTTTGTTGATGGCAGCACAGTGGCAGCTGTGCCCTCAGAGCAGAACACACTGGGTGCAGTGAACAGCCCTTGAACCCTGCTCCTCAGCACCTCAGAGGCTCTGGAGTGCCCTCAGCCCCCTTAGTGCTGCTCCACAGGAGCCTTGGACAGCGAGTGCTCTTAACCTCGTGTCACCTGGTGGTTGCAGGTGATGTTCCTGCCACTACAATCCCATTTATTTAATGCCTGCCCGTTTGGAGCAAGGAGCTGCAGTCATTGTGTCAGATGTGAATGGTTCTTGTGCTGCACTGTCAGCTGAATGACTCCAGCTCTGTTGCTTCCTTGCTTCAATGTGCTGCTATTGTAAGAGAACATTTTCAGGGGATTAAAGATTTATTATAGGAGCGGTTGATTTGGCTCTCACATATAACGTTAAATGCTCTTATTCTGGTTTCTGTGAAATAATTTGTTTTCTTTTGTTGTCTCTGCTAAAAGTATTTCAACAACTTGGCAGAAGAATAAACAGACGCAGCTTCAAAATAACTCAAAGTAGCAAGAATTTTCTTTTAAATTAAGAGGAGAAAACAGGTATGGGGGAAGCTTATTATTTAACACTTTGCTGCAATGATGAATTGCCTGGTTCTGATGTTTTTATTGCTGTTCATGTGACATCAGCTTGCTTCCTGAAGTCATCAGGTGAAAGAAAAATGAGGGTTTCTTGTGACTCACACTGTAATCTCTGCTTCACGTAATATAAACAACTTTGGTTAATGTATTAGCATAGGAAAAACTAATAGATTTAAGGCAAGACTATGTTTTATTTGGAAGTTTTAGTCCTGAATGCTTCTCTGTGGAGCAGAGCTATTTCCCAGTTGTAAGCACAAATGTCAGTGTTCTGTTGTGTGGGCTAGCAGCACATTGTGCTGCCTCAACTCTGTCAGAAAACAATCATTTTATTCAGCACTGTTGTACGAATGCTGGAGCTTCTGTGGGTAAAAGGTGGAGGCATGCAGATGTAATCCACATGGAGATCTTTTGCTACATGTGATTGTTGAGCTTTGTCCTAACAACAGGAAATCTGGTAATGCCAGTGTCCTTGGTGCTTCAATCACTCTTCAAATCCAAGGAGCCCATGGGAAGAGAAACAGGAGTTATTACACCAGACAGAAATACCCATCAGAAAAGAATTGATGCTGGGGAGAAACCCCTGTTGTGCTGGACGGGCTGGAAAAAGAGTTGTGGCATACACCTCTTATGCCCCGTCAAGGCAAAAAGGAGCACAGGAATAAGTGTTGAATTGGTTATTCCCATCTCCAAACATTCCCTTACCAAAATGCTGCCTCTGAACAGCCATAAATGCTGAGATGTTTTCTGGGTAGCTGGTTCTGCTCTTGCTCCCTGTGGCTCAGCTTTGATCTGCTCCTGGATCAGGTGTGGTGTGTTAGGAGGCACCTTCCTGGTGCTGACTTTTCAAGGTTACCATTCTGTGGTTTGTTTTGTTGGGTTTTTTAAGTCGGTGTGTGCCAGACCAGGACTTTTAATATTGTCACAGCAGCTCGTGGGTGAACTAAACCATATTTGCAGGGCATGATTAGGATTTTTTCAACTTAATTTTTTAAAAATTATTTATTTGCATCGCTTCCCTAAGGCAGAATGCAAGGTAGATCACAGAATCACAGAATGACTAGGGTGGAAGGGACCTCCAAGATCACAGAGTCCAACCCATGCCCTAACACCTCAACTAAACCATGGCACTGAGTGCCACATCCAGTTTGTTTTTTGATTTTTTTTTTTTTTTTGAGTTACTTCATATGTGGATTAAGGTACCTTGGTTGCTACAGGTCTGGCAGGAGCTCCTCACTACATTTTGGCATCTGCTGTCACTTTGCACTTCTGGTGTGTGAGGTGCAGGGACTGTGTTGGTAGTGCATGAGGAGCTCCTGTGGCAAATGCAATCCTGTGCTCTGCAGTGCCTTGTGACTTTACCTGCCAACCCATTTTCTCCTCAATCCTTTGCTTCACCCCAGGCTCTGTAATTGAGTGGCTTGATGGGTGCCAAACAGATTGGGCTGCAGGGTCTGCATGGGCTGTGTCCATACCTGTGCTGAAGAAAAGGGACAAAGGTAGAGAACACCTGAAAATCTAGGTGGGAGAGCACTAAATAAGCAATGTGAGTGCTTCTGATAGGGCTGTTGAGATAGATAAAGCTGTACTTTCTGCAAGTATCTCTTGGTGTATGTTCTCATTGTAGGGCTCTTCTAAGTATTGCTAAAGTGCTGTTTCCCTGTTATAAATTCCTGGAGTGAAAACCAGAGAAGCAGGCAGAGCCACCTCTCCAAGAGACCCTGTAATTTCATTTTTGACGACTCAAGGCTAGTGTTTGTCTTTTTGTTTGATGCTGGCAGGAGCTGTGTAGCAAAAAGCCTTTTGAAGTTAATACCTAATTAAGATGGATGGGGAAGGTCAGAGCCCCTGGTAATGCTGTTGGTTCAGGCTGTTGGCTGCCTCAGGAAGGCATCAGCAGGAAGATTTACTGGGAGCCATTCTGTGCATCCAGGTTGGGAGATGTTATTTAAAAATCAATGGGTAAACAGGAGTCCTGAGTTCTGCACACAGACAGAGAGGGACATTTGCCAGATGGGGGAGCCAAGGCACTTAACTCTCCTGTCAGAACATCCTTGTTTCTGTTCTCCTCTGATTAAACACAACATGAGGGGGGTTTGATTCACATGGAGGAACTGGAAATGTTGGGGCTTCAGTCCCTGAGGTGGGATGTGGGTGCACCCAGGGTTGGGCTGTCAGGCTGCAAATAGAGCTTTGGCTGATGTGTGATCTGTACCACTGCTGGTCCTCGTGGCAGTACAACACTGCATCTGAGTACAGGATGTGAGCACCAGAATGAGGACTGGGATGTGTTCTTAAGCATGTTCCAAATCCTGAGCTGATGGTGGTGTTCCAATGTAGGAGCACACAGTGAAAAACCAAGTGAACCCCAGAGCCCATGGCACAGGGGAAAGGACAACAAGGCAAAGTTTTGGATGACACTAAATTAGTTCACACTTCTCAGAGCCCAGCTCTGTTCATTGTGCACTGTGAATTTGGGTCTCTGAGAGAGATACTGAGATTATTTGACCTATCTTACACTAACAACAAGTGAACAAGTCAGCCAGACCATTTCCTAAAGGGGTGATGTGTTTTGTGTGACTAAAGCAGACATGGACTAATGAGTGCCTGAGTTAAGGGAATTCCCACTGCTGCTAGACTGGATGTAAAAAGCAAATTAAAATGTAGCCTGTTTAAGTCTGCTGTGTGCACCTCTGAGTTTTGGAGAGCAAAAGTCTACCCTGTCTTCTTTCTGAATTGAGTCCCAGCTTGGTTATGTTTGCAGCCTTACTGCTCTTTATTTGCTGCCTCTGCTTAGCTAGCTGAAAGCTTTTCAAGCCTTAGATGAGGTGTTATTGTTAAATTACAGAAATCTGGCCTGAAGGTGGAAAGCTAGAAGGAGGTGGTGCTGTTAGGTGTTAGGTAAGCCATAATTTCCTGTATTCATGCAGGCCCCAGTAAATGTTTTGCACCACTTGAAAATTCAGGATGTCTAGTGAGAAAACACTGTTGGATAATAACAATACAGAAAGTAGCTTCATCCTGGATAATTTCTGCCAGCTGGAAATGAGGCCTTGTTGGTGCTTGCTGAAGAATAAAAGCACTTTTCAGAAGAGTTCTGGTAACCCAGATTCAAGCCTCCTTTGCTCAGGATGGCTTGGTCATGCCAGAGGGATGGAGGCATATCTAGGTCTAATGGTGGGAGGGGTGGCATGTTAGATCAGAGAGAAACCCCCCAAACTTCTCCACAGAGCTCCGTTTGTTCCAGCTACAACCTTATTTCTTCATGTCAGTTTGTTATTGCTGCTTCCTACACATTCCTTAGCACATTGGCCCTGCCATGGTCCCTCCTGCTGCTTCACAGAGTTGGGAAAATATCTCCTTGTGCCTGCAGTCAGAGTATGTGCTTGAACAGGGGGGCTTTGGAGGTGTGCTCATGAAAGAGTCTGGTTCAACTGTGTGAAGGTGTGTGGGGATTATAATTGGGCTTTATAGCAGCTCAGGCAGTTCAGAATGGGTGTTTTCTGCAGATAATTTCAATTAAATTTACTTTGTCTCACTGTCCAAGGAAATGGTTAGCACAGCAAAAAGCCAAGATTTGTTTATGGTATATATTTCTTGTTAAAAGCTCATGAAGAAGCTCTTCAGTAGCACTGAAAGAAAAAAAATGGAAAAAATGGTAATAATAATGGTTCAATAATATTGTAAGTATGCTATTACTAATTTTGGAGGAATTTCAGCTAGGATTAAATAAGTCCCTTCGTTTTACTTAGTCCAGCAGCACCTTGGATTAATTATGGGGAGAGAATTGCAGTTTGGCTATGCTAGAAGAGATTGTTAAATATCTAGATCAGTAGACCACCAGAGCAGAGATAAGTGGAGAATAAAAATGAGTGTTTCAGTATTCATTAGGGATGCACCTTTTCTTTATTTTTGAGGCTCTATTTAGGAATGGGAGCTCAGCCTCAAATGACACAGGGAAAAGATCCCTGGTCTAATGGTATTAATGGTTTGGTGTGTTTAAAAGTCTGTGCTACGGGGCAGTGGCACTTTAGAAACATTTTAATGGAAGTATTTACAGTAGATCTGAGGATTTCCTCCTGTTTGAAGTCCTGGAAAACAGTGCTGAGGCTGTCTGTGCATGCCTGATTTTTGCTGAGCAGACCACCTTGCTTTGCAGCAGTATTGCAGATGAGTGGGAGAGGATGCCTGCAGGGACCTGGGGAGAATACTGCCCTGTGTATTCAGCATGGGGATGCTGCCAGGAGGCTGGGGAGGGAGGAGGAGGAGGAGCTTTGGGATCAGCACCCGGGGAATATGTTGGTTTTCCAATAGCTGCCTTGGGGGATGGATCACTGTTGCCTCCATCTGCTGCACTGAAT
The DNA here is from genome assembly GCA_910950805.1 of Acrocephalus scirpaceus scirpaceus. NCBI lineage: Eukaryota > Metazoa > Chordata > Aves > Passeriformes > Sylviidae > Acrocephalus > Acrocephalus scirpaceus. The sequence goes on from OU383787.1 coordinate 3,542,118, forward strand.
GCTCAGCTATTGCCCTGTATCTTTTCCTTCCTTTACCCACGAGTGCTGCTAATTCATTTGGGGAGCAGAGAGCCACACATACATCAGCAAAGGAAAAGGCACTGGGAGAGTTTGTGCTGAGGTTACTTTAGACATTGAGCCTTCCAGGTGAAGCTGTTGGCAGCTTGCAGAGCAGGGAAAGCAGCTCCTCTGGCCCATCCTCCTCCTTTTCCATCTTCCATGGCACACACACCACCCCGTGTGTATTCACCCAGTGCATTCCTTAGGTCCCGAGATAATTGTTCTGCCCCTGCTGTGTTAATTCACATTGGAAATTAATCTCAGCTGAGCAATGGTTATTGGAAGTGGATGTTAAATATTTGTTGATGAGCTCTGGAGTACTGCAGAGGAGTGATGTCTGTCAGGGTGTTGTTGTGCTGTGAACTTTGCAGGGTGTATCTGAGTGAGTGCTGAGTCGGAGAGAATTCTTTGTTTATGCTGAGATGAGTCAGGATGTGGTAGGGTCAGGGCACCAGAGAAATGTCTGGGGGTGATTGAGAACATGTAGGAATAAAGTAGGCTGTGAAGAAGAAACGGACCAAGGAGATTCTTAAGGGCTAAGGAACAGAAGAATTAAGGAAGAAGACAGAATGGGAGTTTAAAAATGTTTGAGGAAGAAGAGTGGAGGAAAGTTGTTTGGAGCAAAAGGAAAGTGTTTTGGAGCAAGAATAACATTTGCTAAATTGCTTAAGAATTAAAATTAGGTGGAGTGACTGAAGAAGTTACTATAAAACTAAGCAGTCGTGAAATTGAAGAAGTAGTTACCACAAATATCACACAAAGACAGGCATGGAAGGCTTGAGGACTTGGGAAGATGCTATTTGGCAAGGATTTTCCTTCCATTTAATCATGTGTGTAATATTTCCCACAGGAGTGATGAAATCTTTATGTTCCTAGGCTGAGGAGTCTCTTGAGGACTTTGGCACTGTAGTCCCTGGTGAGGGATGAGGCACAGCTCTGTCTCACAGCTCCCCAGAGCCTGGATGTGTGTCAGAGCTTCCAGGGGAGCTCAGGTTTGGGGGCAGGAGGAGCTGCATGGCTGAGGCCCTTTGTGTCTCCTCCATGTGCTGCCGTGGACTTTGGGATGGCTGGAGGAGAGTTCCTGACATTTTCAGCCTGCTGTAGAACAACTTATTATTTTCAGCTGGTCAAGTGTAGTTGTCCAATGGCCTTGTGTTGAGCAATGGGATAACATGAGCTCGGGGTCATCATTCTTGAGGCTAACCCTGGCCTTTAGAGCCCTTCCTCTGCCTGTTCAGCCCTGTTTTGAACTGTTATTATTAATCAGGTTATTCCTTGGGATATTTGTCACCTCTGTGTGGTCTTTTGCTTTGCAGTTTATAGTTTAAGCAGAAATGTTTCTGCATTTGGTCAGAGGATACTGCATTGTGACAATCCTCTGCCTAACACCCCTACAACTAGGCATAAATGAGATGTGAATTGCTGATATTTATTAGTGTGCTGCACTACAAAGTACTTTATAGCCTTTCTGTCATATGTTTCAGATGATTCCACTTCATCCAAACAAATTGTCCCAGCTTAATTTCCAAGAAATCATTGTCAAAATTGCTGAACCAGTTTAATTCTAAAGTACATATTTATACTGAGCTGCACAAAGCACACCGCCAAGAGAGATTACAAATGGCAGAGAGGAAAGTTTAATCAGAAATGAGATTAAATTTGAAAATGTAGAGTGTTAGTGATTGCTGCTGAGGCTCAGACAGGGTGTAAAGTCATAGATTTTTCTTAGCAGGGCTCAGAATAGCACACTTGAGGAAGCTGAGGAGCACATATGCCCTGGTGCTGACAGCGGGAGAACGTGGCGGTGGCCTCCGAGCAGGGAGGGGGCTGCAGTGTTGTGTTGTGCAAGGAGATGGAAGCAGGAGGAAGGAAACAACTCAAAAGGCTCATCCTTGCCCCAAGTGGAGATGGGAAATAAATGAATTGGTGTGAGCTGGTGCTTTGGGAGGTGTGACCTGCCTGGCCCCAGCACCTCTGAGGGGACCTGGAACACAAACCCTGTGAGGAACGGCTGAGGGAGCTGGGGTTGTTCAGCCTGGAGAAAAGGAGACTCAGGGGTGACCTCATCACTCTCCACAGCTCCCTGAAAGGTGGCTGTGCTCAGCTGGGCTTGGGCTCTTTCTCCAGGCAGCACTGACAGAACAATAGGACACAGTCTAAAGCTGCACCAAGGGAAATACAGGTTGGATATTAGGAAAAAGTTTTTTACTAAAAAAATGATAAAGTATTGGAATGGTCTGCCTGGGGAGGTGGTGGAGTCACCATCCCTGGATGTGTTTAAAGAAAGCCTGGATGTGGCACTGGGTGCCAGGGTTTACTTGAGGTGTCAGGGCTGGATTGGACTCGATGATCTTGGAGGTCTCTTCCAACCTGATGATTTTGTTCTGTTCTTGCTGGTGAGGGCAGCTGGTTTGTCTTGAACTTTTGGGCAAGTTCTGTGTATTTAAGTGGAGCCTTTTGCCAGCTGAGGTTGGAGAGGATGTTTCTAAGGTGGCATTTCTCCATGGATGCAGTGTCCCCACTGTGCTCTGGCAGTGAAACAATGCCACTGTGCTTACTGATACCAGGGGTCAGTTCTAAATGCTGCCCGCCCCCAGCCTGCTCCAAGAGTGGCCTTTTTGCACCATTCCTTATTCCATTGCAGTTGGATGGAATGTCCCTGATCTGAACTATAAAACACTTGTATAAATATGTTCTGTTTGTATCCAGAGCTGTTGTCCTGCACACCCAAGCCCTGGTTCTCTGTATGAAGAAGCATTGGTTGGATGTGTGGAGGAGCAGGAGGAGACACAGTGTTGTCTGGATCTGTTTTTCAGGAAAATGTACACTTGGCACAACTTCCCTCTTTTTGTATTGCAGGATGAACATTTCATGCTGATCATTTCAGCTGTAGGAGGAATGCTGAACCTCAAAATGGGATGTTTTGCCTTGGGGAAAGTCTTTTTTTTATTTGAACACTTTGGTGGTTTGCTTTTTTTTTTTCAAGTCATCTCTTGAACACTTCTAAATAGGAAAGAATTGGTACAAACCTGCTGTTGTTGCCACATTCCCCCCACAGAAATCAAAAAAAAAATCCCCTAATTGAGAACTGAGCAGATCCCTGCCCCCTACACTTAGAGATTATGAGCTGTTTTATAATCACTACAGGGAGAAGCAAGGCAGAGCAGCAGCTTCTTTTATTACAGATGAACCAGGATGTGCTCAGTAATCTCCCAGGCCTGTATTAAATCTGGGACACCTCTCCAAATTGCAGGTTGATGAGAAGTGCAGCCCAGGAGCAGCACTAATGTTTTGATGTGTAATACAGATTACAGCAGCTGCTGCTAAGATGCTTGTGTTCCCTGCACTCTGAAGTGCACGTCTCCTGGCCACCAAGGGGGTCCTGATTGTCCTTATTTATTTTTCATTAAGCATTAATGAGATGATTTAAGCCTTGCACTTCTGTGACCAGTTATTTCCCAGCTCTGTCCGTACTACCTTCTATTTTTTCTTGCAGCTCTTTAGTTTGGTGTTTCCTTCTAAAATTTGTTCATTGGCTAATGCTTTCTTGCTGATCCATATTTTAGTGTACAGCAGGGTTTAAATTGGAGGCGGTGTTTGGGTTTAAAAGCTTATGACCTTGGCTTAAGGGATCTAAGTAGCACCAAGTACTGCTGACAGTGTGCTTGCTTTGAGGGGAGAATGGAGAGGGATGTACTCTTTGGTGGACGTCCTCATGGAAAACTGACCCATAATTTATGGGTTCATTTATGAAAAGCATAAATGGGGGGAGGATCACAGGAGGATAATGGTATTTCCCCACCTCATCTGAGGTTTTCCTCATACATCAGAAAACTCTGCTAATGAAGTAGTAGCTGTTTTTCAGTTTATTTTTTTATTTATTTATGCCATTTCTGTACTGGTCACATAAGTGCCAAATGGGACCAGTACAGAGCAGTACAGAAATGGCATAAATCACAGAAAAGACCTTGATCACTTACTTGCATTAACATGTCAGGGATGACAAATTCTGTGCGTCTGTGGAAGGAGTGATGGTGAATAATCCACCCAAGGAACACATCCTACCTTAAGTTTCAGCATTCAAAACTGTGCTGCTGTTGAATTATCTGTAATGTTGACTGAATATACATTGCATAAAGGGTTTTTTTTCTGGGAATGGAGTGGAACACCCTAGGAACTGGGAAAAAAGCTTTAGCTCCTCCTTATGCTTGTTTGGTACCTTGAAGGATGTGGCGTTGCTGTTAATGTTGCTGGATCTGTGGCTGCAGGTGGGATTTCATGTTCAGCTGCTGTGGCTGTGTTTGAAGAACTAGAAGACTGTGGAGGCTGGAAGCCAGGTTCTCAGCAGGTCTGGCTGCTTGTGCTGCAGAGTGCCCGTAATGGTGTGCTTAATTGGTTAAGAAAAGGTCAGGAATGTGTTATAAATCAAGAATCTCAATGTTTTGCATGGAGGTAGGACCAGTTTTCTGAAATGTCTCCCTTTTGCAAGTACTGTGTAAGCTGATAGTCATAATTTTTAAAAAATCACAAAGCTAAAACTTTCTCATATGCCAACACCTGACTAACTCACTTCATATTCTGATTTTACTTAATTTAGTTCTGTGTCAATCAGCCACAAATTAGATTGTACAGCTGCTATTAGGAGCAAATGTTGTGTTTTGGTCTTTAAAATGCTGGACAAGCTTTAAAAACCTTTCCTGAATTTCAAATATGGCCATGGTAAAATTGGCCCAAGGATTATATTGTCACTTCTCCCTAATATAGAATTATTAAAGCACATAAAGAGAGCAGCAGAGCTGGAGGCCAATGCATCATGTGATAGACTTTGTGTCAGGCCACAGAGGGAATGCTGCTCACGGAGGACAGGGCAAAAGTGTTCCCTCACAAGGAAACAAATTGGACAAGTGGCAGGAAACTGGGCAGGCATTAAAGAGTGGCCTGCAATTAGGGCAGAGGTTTGGCGACTCCAAGCAAAGGGAGCTGGCAGGCACAGCTCAGCACAAGCCGTGGGAGAGGGAGGGCTATGCTGATGAAATAAAAACTGTGCTGTGGAGAAATCCATGAGCATCCCAGAGGGACCCATTAGGCAGTAAACACTGGCTGTGGCCCTGCACTGGGAGGGTTCTGGGAAGTGGGGGATGGATAACACACGGGGTATTAAGCTGCTTGATAGTATGTCCTTAAGTGTAATGATTGCTGCAATGCTAAAGTGCCACGCATAAAATGGGCTCTGATGTACTGAATACATTTTCTGTGTAGCTCTAAAGAGGTGGCTTTGTCTGTGTATAACCAGAAAAATGAAAATGTCAAGAAAAATCTCAAGTGCCACTGCTTCTTAGGAAAATTACTAGCTTTGCATTGACTGAAAGGAGAGTTCCTCACCTGCCTGAGCCTGGATCCTCTCCTTGGGTTTATGTGGTGCCTTCCAGGAGCTGCAGAGCAGCAAGTACACATTAATCTGTAACCTGAGCTGGGGCTTTCACACCAGGAGTGAGCCTGAGTCACAGTTGTGCAGTGCCAGAACAGACTGAAGGGTCTGAAATAGCTGGGCTGCACGTGGGTGAACAGAGCCACTAAAGCACAGCTTTTTGTTGTGCTGCAAGCATCTCAGGAAGGACACTTATTCAATTATTTTCTTTCCCTCCACTCTCCCCAGGAGCATGGATACAAAAGGAAACAAAGACTGAAGAGTGAGACAATAATTTTGTGGCATCACAAGGACACTTACTTTGTTCAGTCCTTTGCTTCTTTCTCCTCAATATTGTTTCACGCTACTTTTATTTCGAGTTGGTGCTTTAGCTCCTTGCAGATTGCACCCCTGAAAGGGTGACCTGGGTGAGCTGTGTGTTGTGTGAGTTAAATGTGGCACTCAACAAGCAGCAAACTCTGCAAAGAGATGGAAAACTTTGCCTGTGCACACGAAGTTTGTGAAAAGTCTTTACATGAATAAAATAGCACTTGGATCTCAAGGGCTTTATCAAGTATTGGAGAAATTATCCTTTTTCAATGCATCAGGAACTGGTGACAGAGACAACAGCAGCCTGACAGCTGCTGGGGAGGCCGTGTGTGACCAATCCCAGCTCCCTGTGGTCAGGAAACTGAATGTGTGGGGGCTTATTTGAAGTCCCCAGAGGAAGCTGTTAGGATTTTCAGCCTATAAAGCAGTGTGACACTGGGTTATTCTGCCTTTAAAGGAAATGGTGCCAAGCAGAGCCTGTTGAGTTTGAACTTATAGCCCCACCAAGGGTGCTATTTAAAAATGAGTGCATCTGACCAAACAGCAAACGTGAGGGCAGCCAGCTTGGTGTGAGTTACCACCTGCATCCTACTGAGAGATGTGGGATGGTGGTGGAAGATTCTCACTGGCTTCTGTCAGCCAGCCAGAAGTGGATTATTCTGGAGGAGCAACAGACAAAGCTGGGCTCTGTCAGCTGCAGAGCTGTTTTTCTCTGGTTGGCAGCCAGCAACTTGCTGTGCCACTATCCCCTTCCTCAGCTGAGGTTCCTCAGACAAATTAAGCAGCAGTGATGATGGAGAAAGAAGTGGCAGCAGTGCTGGAAGAAGATGCCCCTCAGATTCACATTTGCTTGGTGAGCCAGAAGATCCTGCAAAGTCTTCTGGGGCTGGAAGTGGCAGTGCTCAGCTCTGCTATGACAAGAGATGAATTCCCTCCCTTCTGTGATGACTAAAGTGGGAACTGGGCTGTGTTCCAGACCTGTAGCCTGTGGCATTGGACTGAAGAGATAAGAATTCACAGAAATGTAGAGCATCATAAAGTGTACGAGCAAAATTGAAATGACAAAGTTCTTACAGTAGAACTTCCATAACTGGAAGCGTTTCAAGCTGTTTTGTCCTCCCTGATAACTGCAGTCGGCTTTCATGCTCCCCTCTTATCTTCTCCTGCCATGTATGCAATTATCAAAAATGTTTGTTGGAAAAGCTTCCCTTGGTTGGGTTTTCTGTTCTGTGTGAAATCCTTACAGCCAAACTGAGTGTGCACATGGGTGTTATCTCCCAGAGGCTTGAGCAGTGATGTCTCCTGTCTCCATATCTCAAACACATGTATATGGAGCAAGGTTTGATGCTTACAGGCACCCACAGTCCAGGCAAGCCACAGTCAGTGTGCATCCACAAAAGCCACACAATTGGTCTAAAAAGCAAGGTATTTCTTGTTTGCAAATGCCTGATGCAGAGTTTTGCATATGCAAAGTGTTTTTGAAGACATTCTAAAGTCTGCTAAAGTCCTGCTAAAGAACAGCCTGGGTGCTGAAATACAGCTACTACTTCATTGGCAGAGTTTTCTGATGTATGAGGGAAAACTTGAGATGAGCTGGGAAAACATCATTATCCTCCTGTGATCCTCCTCCCATGCTTGCTTTCCATGGAGTTGTTTCTGTAGTAAGTTGAGCATTTTGGGGAAGGAGGTGGCACTTGGCACAGAGAAGCTCTGAATCCTTCAGTGGGGCCCTTGTGACTTCAGCAGGTATGAGGATTTCACTGCTGCCCGGCATGAGGGACGCTGCTGCTTGGCTGTGTCACTGTACTACTCATGGTGATCAGGAGCCAAACCTGTAGATTTGTACTCTTTTAAAGCCATCAGTTGCTCTCCTTTGCCAATGGATAAGTTATTTGACTTCTTCGGCCCTTAAAAAATTATCTCAGTGTCATTTGTCACAGTTTCAAAAGAGCACTGCTAATCAACAGGCCATTCCTTCAAAATTAACCTGTCTGAACAGCAGGAAGGATGAGCAAGGTGTGATCTTGGCCCTATTACCATATATCATAATTCTCATTTCTTCCTCCCCTTCCTAGAAAGCAGGATTGCTGTTCACAAGCAGATTTTGGGGATGTTTTTGCTGGAATATGCTCACATTTCTATGACAATCCTTTTACTACTGTTTTTCTTGTTCCTGATGCTGTGGGTAGGATTAGAGGAGCTCAGGAGTAAATGTGCCCATCTGTGTGTGTCTGCTCTCCATCCCTCCTCATGTTCCTCTGCTAGCAGAAGGAAAGAAGGATAATGTATAAATTTGCCAGATCAGGCTGATCTGATGAATGTCATCAGGCTGACAGAGCTCTTTATGACAATTCAATAGGGGGAAGAGATTGAGTAAATTTTCCAAGCCCTGTGGTTGGGAATACATTCCACACTCCTCTGCTGCTGGACTCAGGCATTGTGGCAATGCCAGCTGGGGGAAGCCTGTGTAGCTCTGTAATTATTGTTATTCCATGCTGGTGGGATTCACATTCCCAGGTGTAAGTGGTGCTATCTGTTAGAAACATAATGCAACTTTTTGCTTTTATGCAGTAATAGGAATAAATCTAACCCTCATAAAGACTCCTGTATTACGCATAGCCTGTTTCCTATAGTGTATGCATGCACACTGGCGTGTGTTTTTCCTTTGCACTGCAGGATACTACAGGACTCTGCCTTATTTAAGTCTCCAGCAGTAAAAAAACCACAACAGGTTCAGTAGGAAAGGCCATAAATATTTTTCTTTTGAGTGGGGATGCAAAGGGGATGAGGAGGAATGGGAGGGTGAAACAACATTGACATTTATGAGTGAATGGATGGTAATGAATGAATGTTGTAGCCAGAGACAGTGATACTTTTCTTACTGACATTCAGTGATGCTTTGAAGACAGCAGGAAGCTTTGCTTTGAATCCTAAGCATATCAAAATGAGATAATTTAAATTTTTTTTTCCTCCAAATATACCTTATCCTCGAGCAGTCTTTATTAAAGATGTTAATTGCCCAGACCCTGACTAATGCAGGCTGCACTGTGCTGCTGGATTATTCTCCTCTGCGCCTTCTGAAATTAGGCAAGGCAAAAATTAAAGCAGGAGATGTAAGTACTCTTTTAGTGCTTTAATACTGCAAATGCCATTGCAAGTGTAATTTAGCCTGAAGCCAGGGCACCGATGGGCAGCTTGCACAGAGCTCTGTTCCCTATTAGCACATCTGAACCAAGAGTGGTGGGCACACTATCCTGCATCAAGGAGCTGCCTGCAAGTTTTTGTTCTCCATCTCTAACATATGTGGAGCTGCACACTGAATTTTATAGATGTGTATCTGTATGTGTGAACCGGGTCACAATATCCTGGTATCACGGATAGATCAGCTTTATTAATGACATAATTAAATGGCAGAATATGGGGTGGAGTAGCTGTCCTGCAGTTGATGGCTGGGTGTTTGTGCCCTGTAGATTTATGGGGGATGATGCCTCCACCCCTATCCCAGAGCCAGCAGCTGCTTGGCTGTGTTAGTGCTGCATCTGGGATAAAAGAGACTTGAAAGTCTCAGTGACAGCCTGCTGCACGCTTCCTCCTTTGTTGCTTTAAGGCAGCCTTCAGTTTTTCCTTTTAATTTTCTTGCATAAATCTAATGTCTTAAAATATCAACACTTCCTAATGACTTTTTTTCTCAAACCGAGCCTTATTTCCCTCTAACCATTTAAAAAAACCCTCATACTTGTCAGATTTATCTGTTTCAAGTATTTAGATGCCTCTTTAATAGATTAACTGTTTGACCATTTTCTTTTATGCTTCCTTCATTGGTGAGGAAAGAAACTATAGATTTTTTTTTCCAGGCAAAAATAAGTCTATGGGGCAACACTGTTTATGCTGGATAAGAGCCTGGGAATCTTAACTGCTTTCTTCACAGACTGTAAGCACAACTAACTTAATGTCTCTTTATGGATTACATTGAATTGTAGCTCTTCAGTGTTCCTGATGCTTATTTAGATGGCTTTTTTTAAGGATGCCAAATGATTCTGTGTACCATGCACGATATATTTTCATTGTCCTTATAATTTATATTTTAATGTACTTCTGCTTTTTATAAGCTCTGCCAGTTTAACTGATGACTTATCTTGCTACTTTTTATATGGGGAGAATGATTAAAGGTACAGCAGTTCTGGTGGAGCCCAGAGTCTTGCCCACATTCCACAGAGAGTTTTCTCTCCCTGGATTCACTCCAGCATTGCCATTTTAGTGTTGTACCCCCAAATCCTGTACTTGCTGACTACTTCTTGGTTGGCATAAGGGTGACCTGGGAGAAGCAAACTGTGTGCAGTGCCCACTCCTGGGTGTCTTGGGTTAGGTAACCAAAAAAAAGTGTATTCTATTTCATCTGTTGAAAGCAGCTGAGATGTTTTTTTCTTTATCTCTTGTAACTCCAGGGGGAGGGGGGGCGGATGCCTTCTGATAATGGGCCAGACGTTTCACCACCCGTCCATCCTCTGGGGGATATCTGGTGCTAATGGGCCATGAAGGCTCACCAGTGACATCACACATTACATCATCCCATTGGGACATGCTCCACCCAGGGCGGGGGAGCCAACCATTCCTACCTGGATAAAAACTGAGACTCAGGAATAGCTGGCATTCCAGGAATCCGGCCTTTCGACTGGGCTCCAGGAGGAAGACTGGACCCATCTCACCACCACTCGACTTTTTTCTTCCTGATTATCTCTACTCCACAGAACCACATCTGTTACACCAGGAGGATTTATTTGGACTGCTTCCAACACCCTGACCAACAGCATGTCAGGCTGTATCCCTGACCCTGTCAGGATTTCTTCCAGGACCTTTGCTTGCTTGCTTGTCTTTGTACTACTACACTTGTATTCCTTTTTCTTTATATTCCTAGTAAAGAACTGTTACTCCTATTCCCATATCTTTGCCTGAAAGCCCCTAATTGCAAAATCCCAATAATTTGGAGGGAAGGGGATTTACATTCTCCATTCCAAGGGAAGCTCTAGCTTTCCCTGGCAGACACCTGTCTTTCAAAACCAAGACACTGGGTGTTCCAGAAAGAGCAGCTCGCTCTGCAAGGACCCTGTGTGCCCTGCCTGGTGGGACTGTGCAAATCCATCACTGTGGCTTCAATCAGATTAGCCTCGCCTCAAGTGGGAGTTCAGGAAGTCAGCAAAACTTAGGATGGCTGGGCTTTATCGGAGAAGAATTGCCTGTCTTATCCTCCTCCAATTCAATAGTTTACAGTTCATCTGTAAAGTTTCAGGGCAAGAGAAGTGGTTTTAAAGGAGTGTCTCTCAACTGGCTGACCTCAGGCACAACTCTGGCTGCAAGAAGGTTTGAAATGAGTGCTTTCATTCACAGCACCTTTGCTCTTCGTGCAGGGAGTGGTGAGATGTGTCTTAAATGCAAATTTTCAGAGGAAATGGGATCAGTCAAGTACTGACCAAGGTGTAAATTCGCTTCCTAGAGCAATTGGAAATGTAAATTGCCTTTTCTAAGTCAATTACTGTTAATTTGGGTGGCTTAAATGGCTAATGGCAAGCAGAACTTCTTGTACCCCTGGTGAGGTGAGTAGCTGTTGAAAGAATAGTGGATTTTTATGGGGTTCTAAAAGAATAGAATTCTTTTAGAAAAGAAAAAGAATTCAGAAATACTATTTTTTTTCTTGCCTGTGCACTGAAGCATATCCTATTCAAGTCTAAATGGCTGAGCTGCCACAGGGACTATTCTCATATTTGTCATTAATTTGCCATTTATTTTAACTTATAAATCCTGTAACCTCTTGCAATAGCAGTTCCTATGATAACAGGCATGTAAAGTGTGTTTTAGAGATGCATCTGAAATATTCTTTGGATCTGGAGAGCTCTACAAAGCAGTTGGAAACTAAATTGTTCATCACTGGTGATTCCGGCTCTGTTGAAAGCAGGGGCCTTACAGGTGCAGGCTCAGGTGTTTCCACGCTGTTTTCAGAGAGTCTTTAGGAACGAACAAAGTCTCTGCAGGTCAGTGCTGGCATTCGGGGAACTTTCTTCAGCAATGCAAACAGTGGGAACTTGCTGACATTAAAGACTTGCTCCTACCTGCAACTTGGTTTGCACAACATCCCAGCTGTAGGCTGAGAGAGAGAGGAAGGAATGACTGATGAAGGCTCAATTCTGGTGAAAGAAGCTTGTATCCTACCAAAATGTATTCCTAGAATTGCAATCTCTTTCCTCAGCCCTGGTTTGAATAGAGGGAATTGGGAGAACAAAGGTACATGAATAGCTATCTCTGTGCTTATTCAGGGCTTGCAATTTATCTCGAGTCTTTCAGATGAAAGATGCTATGAAAGACTCAAAATACCCTGTAAAATAAAACAAGACCTGCCTGGAAGATGTAACAGACCTGAGTGAGTTAACACCTGCCCCGCAGGTTCAGTGGAAGCCTTCAGGAGAGGTCCTCAGCTCCCAGCAAGCTGAGCTGGCTTTGGGGGGATGGGTGAGGGGGAGCAGGGCTGTGCAGGCACTGCAGTGAGCCAGGGGAGTGCTGAGGAGTGAGATTTGATCTTCTGAGTGCTCTTTATCACCTGCCATTCCTGGGGAGTCCTCCCACTGGACTGTATAAAATACGTCTTCAGAAAGGTGTAGAAACGTCATGGGCTCCTTCTGGTTTTGCTTCTGAAAAAGCTGCACGCTGGGCAGAGGAAGACAAAGGAGTGTGTGTTTACAAACGGTGGCAGAGAAGAGAATAAACCCAAACACAGAATTAAAAGATACTGTTTAGCTTCTTAAGAGAAGTTCATCTGGAAATAAGTTTTGTTCATCAAGGTGTTATCCCCTGTGCTGGCATTTTGGTGGCACTGTTTCAGTAGACAGGTATCTTTATAAATTCAGCAACATGCCATATTCAAGAGCTCAGCTATGTGAGGTTGGTCTTCAGTATTCCCAATGACTATTTCACTGCTTCAAGTGGTGTTAAATTTTTTGTTGAGTGGTGGTGGTGGAAATAATGTTGCTGAGGTTTTGTGGTTTGCTTCATTTTTTTCCCCCCCCTTATTGTGGTTGGGCAGAGGAGAAAACTTGCCAAGTTTTTCAACTTGTCTGATTTAGCCTCGCAGACATTGCTCCTTATGTTGTTCTCTATTACATTAAGAAGCTCTTTAGGAGCTGGTATCTTATCCCCAAAGACACACTTGTAATCAAGTCCCTTTCAATCTTTTTGATAAAATAACCAGAGTGATCTCTTGCCTGCTCTCCATTGTGAGACACTTGCTGGCCCTAAAACAAATAGTCTGATGTTTTGCATAGCATCTTGACTGCTTTTGTTTTCAATATTGTCAGCGAATATGAACATTGGTTTTAAACGTACCAATATCTGTCATATGCAGTGGTGGGAAGAGCTGCTGTTCCTGTTTCATAAATCCAGGAAAGCCTTAAAATTGCACAGGTCACTAGTGCTTTATTCCTGATTTTGTGTTTCGTTACTGGTATTGTTACTGAGAGTACAAACCATTAATCCCTCTTGACTTCTGTCCTTACCAAAATTTCCCATTCCACAAATACTCCTGCCCTTTCTGGAACAGCCCTGCCTGGAGTTGCACTGAGATACCTGTTGTGGGAGTGGATGTGTCCCTGTGGAAGCCCTCCAGGCTGTGGGGTGGGACAGACCTTCCTGATCAGCAAACCCTTGCAGTGGAGATGTTGAGCTTCACCCCAGACTGCTGACAAACAGGTGATACTTGATACACCGAGCTGCTCCTTGCTGGAGAGCAGGTAAAACTCTGATCACAACCACTGTGGAGCAACCAACTCCCTATTCCTAACCCTGCTTTAATTTCCTTATAGCTCACAGCATCTATTAGGGAATTGTGTGCGTTATTAAATCAAACACCTTGAAGCACTCATAACCTCACATCTGTCAAGGTCAGCTTGATGAGGGATAGCAACCCAACCTTCTATAAATTCCTGTCCCATAATTTTCCTTCAGTTACATAGCTGGACACATTTTTTCCTTTTTTGCCTAAGATTTAGCCCAGAGCAAACCATTTTTTGTGCAGCTGAGTCACTTCCCTTGCCTTACGTGGATATTGGTATGATATTATCAGTCTTCAGAGACGTATTAAAATTAGCACCAGCATGTCAACCATGTCCCAGGGTGCTTTCAGCGAGTTCCTGTTGTTATCCTTTGAGTTGCTCTTGATTGCAGCTGCAGTATGAAGTACTTTGTCTTTCTCAAGTGATACAAGTATATCCTCCTCCTTCGCTCAAAATGCAAACCAGAAATATTTATTGAACTTTTCTGTCATTATTAATAATTTTGCCCTTCTTCTGCAGCAATGGGCCCATGCCAATGATAAAAATCTCAATACACTTTAAAACAACAACTCTTTGTCATACTTAGCACTACTGTTGTGGGGTTTCCCTGGTGCCTTTTGATTGTTCTATCAGTTATTCTCCATTTTACAGTCTGGTGTCCACTGACTGTCCTGTATTAGTTTGTAATAATCTCTCAGTTTCCCATCTCCTGCTGTGAGGAATGCTGACTCCATCAGAGGTGATAAGGATAAACCTCCTCAGACAACCCTGTGACTGACCTACTGCATGTGAGCCACCTGGCACTTAGCCAATGAAATCTGATGCTTATTTTAGAGCAAATCAACTTCAATTTTTTTTTCCCAGTGTCACCTAAGGGAATTAATTTTAAATTCACTGGGATTTATTGGAAGCTTAATGCTACCTTTGAGTCTCTTTAAACTCCCAGCCTGATTTCTTTTTTCTAAGTGTCATGAATATATGTGTAAGTGCTCTTGACTTTGTTGGAGAAACTGCCTTTGGTATTTCTAACAAAATTGTAACAATCCACTTCTAAAAATTGTTGGGATTTGGTGCTGAAGTGGAATTGTGTATCACCCAACACCACAGAGCACAAACTGTGTGCCAGACAGAACTGGATTGCGTTCTAGGCCTGATGCTGTGTGCTTCTTATTTTCAGGGACATGGTTATTTAGGATTTGGAGGGGGAAAGATAAGTAGATATTGCAGAGAGCTCAGGTTGCACCAGCTTGTGATCACTGGGAGTGCTTAATTTGATGTTCTTGCTGAGTGAACTGGATTTTTATAAACTTTGCTACGGTTGTGCCCTCAAGTTCAGAGGAAATCTTGTCTGTTTATCTGTAGAGGGAAGCAGAGCTGAAGACTTCTGCCTTGTATGAGCTGTGTTGTTGCTGTATGACATGAACAGTGAAATTTAATCTTTGCCTTGCCAAAGCTTTAAGGCTAAAATTAGTTCACCTGCCATGTAAGGGAAACTTCAGTAGTATTAACCAGTACTCTGGGAAGGCTATGAGAGAATGAAATGGGGGTGTCATGTACAGGAAAGTGCTGGACTACAGAACCTGCATTTTATTTTTCCCCCATTTCCCCAGGTCTGCTTAGAGGGCTGAAGGAGGGGAAACCCAGTCCTGGCCCAAGCAATAGGGGTGAGGTGAAACACTTCCTAACTGGGAGCCACTTGAACACATCTTGCAATTAGTACACCCTTCCCACGTGAAATTTCTCTGATTACATAGATTTTGGAAGTTGTGCTTTTACAATTTCACTTGTTAAGATATTGCTTTTACTGCAGACTGAACAGGTTTATTTCTGGCTCTAGCAGAAAGCAATTACTGCAGCTACAAAAACATTGAGTATTGAACTAGAATTCTCAGCCTGAGAATTTCTGCACCAATTTTTTTTTTCTTCTGGTGAAGCAGAATTTGGTGCTGCTGTACCAGGATGAATTAGATACATGCTGTTTTGATTTTAAAACAACAAAAAAGAACCCCTAAATTGCCCAACCCTATAAAAATCTAAACTGTGGTTTGAGACTTAAAGCCTATCAAGGTGGGTTTTTTTGGTATGGCATAGAGTAGACTGCGTTTATGGGGTTTTTTTTGGGGTGGGTTTTTATGGTCTTGATTTTAGTACAACGGTGTTAACATTGATTTTTTTTTTTTATGCATGAGGGCTGGCTGAAGATTTGGTAGTAGAATGGTTCTTTTTAAATTAAAGATGTGGTGAAATCTTAGCTGAGGATGCTGTCTCCAGTCTGAATTCAGTCCTGCATCCCCTAAAACTGGTGGCAATTCTGTGTCAGCTTCCTGGGCTCAGAACTCTGTGGTTTCAAACTGCAGCGTGGCCTTTGGTTACTTACAGGAATAGAAAAAGTGCAACAAACACTGAATGAATTCTCAAATCTTTGTGCAAACACTGATTTCTGCATGTATTTGTGCAGTTCTTGCCTCCTTTTAGCTCCTTCATGTGACTCTTGTTCTGTGGGGTTTTCAAGGATTTTGTTTAGTGAGGTATTTCAGCTGGGCATGGCTATTTCAGCAGATAAACCTGAAATTAATGCAATTCTTAATTGTTTAATGCAATTCTTGCTCAGGGCTAATGGAAGGCCAATTGTGGCACTGCAGTCTGGGAGGATTGAAGCCAGGCTGTGCATCCAGCTCTGGAATAAGCTGCTTTTGGGAGGTGGCAGCACTGCTGCACAAACCCATCACTGGATCAAGTGGATCAAGCATGTGGGAAGTCTGTCTGAAGCTGGTTTAAACAAATACTTGAAACCTTTCCATATATTTTTGCTAAAAGCTGGGCTTTTGGAAGGAAACTGTGATTATTCACTAAGTTTCCCATCCATGGGTTTTGCTTGACTGCTGTGAGCCATAAGGATCCTGATAAGATTATATTAATTACATGTTTTAGTTGTAAAACCAGTTCTGCTCTGCACCTCTGCAGTGTGTTGGCAGAACCTGACCCCTCTGTCTGTTTTCCTGTCTGTAAAATGAAGGTAATGACGCTGCTCTGCTCAGCGCAGTTATCACAAGGTACTTGAGTATGTATAAAAAGGTGGTGTAGTTGAAAAAGAAGCTTTACAAAGTTTAGGTGTGCCTATATGTCATGTAGATAATCAGGAGCATTTGTGCACTCGGTTTGAGTGGGAGTGTGATAGCCACACATTGCCGTGGAGGGAGAGCTGGAAATGAGGTGAGATGCTTTCAGAGAACTCTCTCAAACGCTGTTTTCTGTTAGGTGGTAAAGCCGATGTGTTTGGGCACAGGGAGCCTTGCCAGGTTCCCAGTAGGGGACTGATTCTCCGCACATCTTTGAGTGCACAGCCACTTAGTAACTTCCCAGGCTAAAATGCTTTCTCCCATCAAAAGCTTAGAGCTTTGTGTTGTTGGATGTTTAGGGTTTTTTATTTTAATTTTTTTTTTTCAAGAGACTCTGTGTAAGTGAGCTGGAAATATCACCAGTAGCTGTGATTCAAGTGAAATTCCTGCTGCTAATTACACAGGCTTTTTGCTAAAGGTAGTAAATAGAAATCATTCATGGGTCCTTAGAGGCCTCAAAATCATTCAGTATTCAGGGTAAATATATCAGGGAGCTTCATAAGAGAATAATTTTAAAACAAAGCCTGGTCAGCTCTTTAATAATTTACTGATTGTGATAGGAAGGAGAATATCTAATAACTAGCAAGATTGGCTTTCAAGTAGAAACTAAATTAGTGTTAGAGGAGCGTTTTTTCAAAGTATCATAATTACTATTAGAGAAACATTTGGTTATCATATCAGTTCTTGATTGCTTTACAAGCACTTACCGAGGCAAAGGCACTTTATGTGATTGTTTAGGAAGCTGCAAAGACAGATTTATTCATATGACACTTCTCTGAAATAGGGAGCTCTCAGCAGCCTTATCAATTCCAGTCTTAAAATACTGCAAGTGGTGCACTAAAAGGTTTTTGTATCTGATGGCCACCTCTATTCACTGGTCTGCCATGCAAAGGGACGCTCCTGGAGCCACAAAGGTGCTCCAAGGACTGGAGCACCTCTCCTCTGAGGCCTGGGGTTACTCAGGCTGAAGAAGAGAAGGCTCCAGAAGACCTCAGAGCCCCTTGAGTGTCTAAGGGGGCTCCAAGAGAGCTGGAGAGGGGCTCTGGAGGGACAGGACAAGGGGGAATGGCTTTAAACTGAAAGAGATTTGATTTAGATTGAATATTGGTAAAGAATTCTTCTTTGTGAGGGTGGGGAGGCCCTGGCACAGGGTGCCCAGAGCAGCTGTGGCTGCCCCTGGATCCCTGGCAGTGCCCAAGGCCAGGCTGGACAGGGCTTGGAGCAGCCTGGGACAGTGGAATGTGTCCCTGCCCACAGCAGTGGGATGGAACAAGATCAGCTGTAAGTTTCCTCCCAACCCAAGCCACTCTGGAATTCTGTGACTTTGGCCAGCTATCAGCTATTGAGGTTTTATTTCTAAAAGCTGTATTTAGGATAGCTGTAGGAATTCAGTGGGGAATACAGGCCTGCACAGAGAGGCAAGTCCTTGCTCTGGGATATCTTGTGTCTGCCGATGGTGCTGACTATGGCAAACCCAGATTACAGCCTGGATGAGAACAATAATGGGAAAAGAGAAATGGGAGCAGTCCTTGCCTCCATCCCCAGGCTTTGGGTCTGTTTTGGTCCAAGAGTCCAAATTAGTTGGCCACTGAGGTGGCAGGACCAGGGGGTTGGTGAACTTGGCTCTGTGGAAGGTTTCAGACTCCTGACTAAGGAAGATGAAGAACCATTGCATGGGAAATGCAGGGGGGAGGCCTTGAACCCTTGTGCAAGTCTTGAGGGGGTCTACAGATGTTAACTGTTCACCCAAACACCTTTAGATGCACTGTGCCATGGGATGGAATGGTCAAAGGAGGTGGGAAAGTTGAATTAAACAGTGAAGGAAAGGGTGGGTGGGGTTTGTTTCCTACAGGTCCTTTGTCCCTAACACCGTGTTGGCCTGAAGAGAAGATTGCTCCTTTGTTTCCCAAGCTGATAAAGCTCTGCTGTGACACTGCCTTCCTGCCTCTGCTAATAACTGTTAATGACACAGCACTGAGGAAAATATGGCCTTAATGAACCCTGATGAATGGCTATGTCTTAAAAAGGAATTAAGTGATATTTTTTGGGGGGGGGGGGGAGAATGAAGATACATTAATTCTAATTACTTTTATTTTATGGCACTCTATATTTTCCAAATAACAGATAAAGTTTATGCTTGGCTGTAACACTGCAGTAAATTCCTAACAAAAAAATATTTGCTATCATTATGTTAGCTTATAAATTTCTCTGTAGATTTTATTAGATAAGCTTCATGAGCAATCCATTAAAAATGGGAGCTGTAGAATTTGCAAGTTTTCCATGTAGTTTACTTGAAAACTTCCATGTTTTCCAGAATGAGTGCATAATGGATGTGACTCTTTAGTCACAATTCATTGGCACATTGCAGGGGCTGGTGCTGTGTGCTGTGCAGCAAGAAGAAAGGCTTCCACCTCCTGCCAATGCTCAGCTGCTTTCTTTATGTGGGCTCAAATCCCCTGGGTACAGCTCATGAGAATAAGGGAACAATTTATGGTTTACTCTGAGCTAATGCACATTGTCATAAATTTTAACACAACTGGTTTACTTTTGAAGTAATTCCTAATATTTTAGGCCTCTTGCACTTTCTACAGAAGTTCCAGTCACGGAATTGCTGAGGAAATGACCTTTAAAGATCATTAAGTCCAACTGTGTCAACACAGCAGCACCACCATGTTCAACTAATCCATGCCCTCAGTGCCACATCCACGGGATTTTGGGAACACTCTCAGGGATGGTGATTCCTCCACTCTCTGGGCAGCCCATCCGAATGCCTGGCTACCCAACTGATGGAGAAATTTTTCCTACTTATCTCTACTCTGCACTTCTGGGGCACATCCATGTAGGGGCAGGCTCTGCTTCTACATCTGCACACTAGAAGTGAAAAACCTGCTGTAGGTTCATGTGTGTATGAATATGTGCTGAATGTTTCTGGCTTTTCCTTTCTGACAAACTGTGCTTTCCAAAGTTTCACATGCTGGAGTGGTTGAGACAACTGTCTGCCATTTTTCATTGATTAACCTAAATGGCTTATACTGTTGTTTTGGGAGTTTTTGTTTGGTTTTTTTTTTTTTTTTTTTTTTTTTTTTTTAAAATTTTTTTTGTGAAATGTACCTCATAGAACCTTAGCTTCCGAATCAAGATTCTGCAGTTTCTGGGAAGGAAGACAGAGTGAAGCAGTGGAAGAAGTGTCTGTGATTTGTTATACTGAGCTTGATGAATTTGGGGGGAAAAATAACTCTCAGATATGCTAGCTGGAGGTAAACTTGTCACAGTTGTTTCTTCTTCCTTCTACCCCTTAAAAAAAAAAATCAAGAGATTTCTAAAAGTTTTTAGAATTAGTCATTTTTTCATTTATGCTATTACCTGTTCCAGAAACTGGGCTTAGAATAATCTTTAACTGGAATGCTCCCTGCTTTATAGCTGTCAAATACAGAAGCTATTTCTGAATCCCAATAGATACAAAGACAGAATATCCCTTTCAGATGTTTTGCTGAGGTTTCCTATTGCAAGTGGAATCTCTGAGTTGTCTGAGTTAGGTCGCAACAAATTTATGTCTCCTGCCTGGAGGAGCTGTCCTGTTCCTTGTGGCTGATGAAAAGGCACTTAATTCCCCTTTCCATGGCAGCATCCTCTGGAAAGCTGTGCAGAACCTGCCTGATGATACAAATGTCATCCAGATCCCCACCTCACAGTGTTAATTCAGGTTAATTCTATATCAAGCAAAACTTGCATGGAAGCTTTCAATAAGAAAAGTGAGCAGCATCAAGTATTAGAGCTTGAGATGTATCATGGTACATGATGGAACTCGGGTAAAGCTGGAGTTTTACCTGCTCAGTGATTTGGAAACAGCTAAAAAGAATTGGATTAGTGGGGAAATATTGCATGCAGGGAAGTGCACTCGAGGTCCCAGAGAGTCAGAAGGTGGCAGCAATGACACTGCCATTCCACTGTTGTGCTTTGCCTCGACAATAACTTACAGCTGGCACTGCAAGAATTGCAAACTTTGGATAATAGTGAAGAGCTCAGAGGGATCTTAAAAATATTGAATAAAAAGAAAAGGTTGGCTAAGCAATCTGTCCGTGCCCACTCTGTTCCTCCAGAGCCAGCCTGTCCCCTCGTGGAACAGGGCAGTGCAAATGCTGCACCAGCTATTCCTGGTGCTCAGAAAAGCCTCTCTGTTCCCTCCATACTGCCTGTGGATCTGCACGGCTGCTGATCAGGCTACCTTTAGCCTGCTCTGATTTCTCTGTCCCTGCCATGTCAGGCTGCACATGAGAGCCTTCCCCACTGAGCACAATCAGGTGTTTTCCAGAAGGAATATCCCCTCTCCCAGGGCAGGTTCCACCCACCCTGGGTCTGCAGCCAGCACAGGGAGCCAGGTGCTGCCTGCCCCTTCTGCTCTTCAGGCACGTGCAGTGGAGCCAGGCAAGCTAAACTTTGTGTGTCTCAGCTGTCTCTGGAATTTCATTAACTGTGATCTATAAATTGAGCTACACCCATGGAAAGTTGTGCTTTCTTTTAGGAAGATGCTTATCAAGGTCCTCTGATGCTTACTCTTTTGTATGGGAAGATAAAGTTTAAATTCAAATTTGCTGCTAATGAACAACTGCTGGGCTGTTTGACATTTTCAGACTATTTTGATGTTGCCTCCTTGCTGTACCTTTCTATTTACTTGTGTCTGCCTATGGTAATATATTGCTTTTCCATGAACCCAGCATTGTTAAAATAAACTGCTAGATCCAGGTCTTTTCAGCATTTCCCAGAAGGTGTCATTGTGTTCATGTCTAAAGGTGAACTTGTATTTCTGAATAATTGATGGCTGGTAGTTAATTTCTTTATCTTCAGAAAGGAAGAAACTTATTAATGAGGATAATGCATGAGAGATCAATGCCAGTGTGTGTGACATCGATTAATGATTTCAACTTGTCACCAGGTTGGAAAAAGCAGCTGGGCTCTGTATTTGAGCACATAATTATCTGTAATTGTGCTGATTACTTGGTGGGAGTGGAAAACCAGATAAGGCACCACTTAAAGGGTACAGAGAACTGGGCAGAGGTCTTCTCCCTCATACTCACTGTGCCGGCTTGTTATTAACTCCTCAGTGGTTAAGGTGATGCACAGATGTGGTGTGGGTTTATTTTTCCTGTGGGGATGGCATGTCTGGATGTGTACGTATACATCTATAAAAATGGATGAATCTGCACAAAGAAGTGAAACCAGTGCTGGATAGACCGTTTTGTTTTTAATAATAAAAAATTAGAAATAGGAAGGCAGATGGTGAAGTTGCAAATGGTATCAGGAGAATGGCCTGAGGTGTTAAGTTTCCTTTCTTGAACACCATGACAACAAAAGCTCAACAGATCATATTCTAGACCCAAACCTTCAGTGCATAATATAAGGAAGTGGAAACTTTTAATCTACCCTTTAAAGTTTACCTAAAACTTTCACCCATCAATCCTGTTTTTTCACCAGGATGCTGCCTAGTAGGAAGCTCTGTAATGAAAGCTGTAAGTCGTGTGTGTATTTATTTGTAAGTACATGTTTACTGCTTGCCTTGGGGGAGAAAAAAGAGTTTGCTGGTTTGAGCAGACTGATCTTGGTGTGTATTGAACTTCTCAAAGCTGAGGCTCTCCTTCAGCACCCGCTGGTGTGTGGAATGCAGCTTCTCCTGTATCTTTAGGACTTTGCCTATAGCCAGACTTGAGTGACAGTTGTGTTTTGGGGACCTGTGCATCCTCAAAGAATCCTGCAGAACTGCAAAAAATATGTTTTCCTGCCCTTCCAAAAAAGCACATGGGCTGTGGAGTACTCATTTTGAGGCAGAGGAGCTGTGATGTCTGTAGCAGAGGCAGCCTGGCTGTGCTCTGTGAGTCAGCTTTCTGCTGGAGCTGTGAGATATTGTACACACTGCCAGGGACTGGAGGAGTTCCTCTACCTTCCCATTCTAGCTTGGTAGTAGGATTGGATATTTGCATACTAGCTTTTTGGTTAAATACTTCAAAAACATATGTATTGATGCAGTTTTGTGAGCTGATCTTGTTTAATGTATTTCCTTGATTAAATGCATCTGCTGTCCTGACATGACAGTGCCTTCAGTTGTTTAGCATTTAATTTTCCTCACCACAAATGGTACAGCTTGTCCCTGGAAAACAAAGAATCACATTTTTTTCATCTCATCTGACCCAGTGAGGGAACAGTTTTACAGAGTCAACAAGCCTCAAGTGATAGGCTCAAGGAAACTTTAGAACTTATGTCAATGTTTTCTTTTTTAAGCCACTTGAGAGTTATTAGTGACAGCAAAATAAGCTGTGGTGTTGTACACCAGGATGGGATCAGACTTAGAACTTTTCTTCTCCATTTTTAGAAAATAATGTAATGTAATATATGCTAGCACTGAAATGCAGAAGTCTAACAAGACCCTTTTGCTGGAGTTTTAATTCTTCATGCCAGTTCCAAAGCCACCTATTATAAAAGCCTCTGTGTGTGTTACTGCTTGGTGAGCACCTGAGTCTTAGAGCACAACTTGTCCCTGTCTTGGTTGATGGTTTATGAACCAACAATATGGCCCTGTTTGAATTTCAGGAGTTCCCTTAGCTGTAAATGAGTTATACTGATGGCATGTCTCTTTATTTTTAAATTACACATTCCTTATCTGCAGCATGTTTCCTCATTTCCCTTCTCCAGCCTTACAACTTCTTTTAATAGCTGGATTTCATCCCACCACAATATATCTACTCCTCAAAGATGCTGTTGTTGTCTGGAAGACTATTTCAATCCTCCTGGGTTACAAATATCTATTGACTTTGCCATTAACTAAAATAATTTCAGACTTTGGGATTTTGTGCTTACATCTGCCTAATTTTAGTTTATCCTGTTCTTACTGCAGTCATCCTACATCTTATATTTGCTCTCCTTTCTCACAAGACTGAGTTCAGACAATCCTTCATAAGGTTTTAGCCTGATTTTAGTTCAGCCTAATGTTTGCTTTTGCACTATTTGCTGCCCAAGACAGTTGTCTCTTGTCAGTTCTTTCCTAGATTCTTGCAGGCAATTTATTTCTAACACTTCTTCTCTATCCAGATCTTCCCTCCCACCGTTCTTCACCTTGCTTATGATGCCGACTTCTTGGTTTGAAAATCTCCCCTGTAAGAAGTATTAAGTTTCTCTCCTTTTCACTCCCTGAGCTCCTTGGACCTCAGAAAGTCACTTAGTTTACCAATTTTTTGTCATTCTGAACATGAGTGCCAGACTTGTTTTTGTTTCTTCCCTTTTATTTAGTTTATATGGAAACAACTATACTTAGTTTGCTTTTTACAGCTGTTCTTTGCTACTGTTTTATTCACTTCTTACCAGCACAATCCCTGTGTTTCAAGACTTGCTGTTCTTATTGCCCAGGCAATTTGCACTGATCTAAGAATTATTCCAGTGGTTTCTATGTCTACTGTGCTGGCTGGATCCTTTCTGCTGCCTGGCAAATTACTTAGTGAGGTTTTCTTCTTGTTGTTCTCTGCTCTCCCTTAATCTGCAGTTGTACTTGTTTGTGATTGTCCTCGTGGTGAATGAAAGATAAGAGGTATGCCTTAATTTCTGAAGTGATGCTGACATCTAAAGAGAGGGTCACACATCGTCGATTGGAGTGATTTTAGAACTGGGCTGAGGATTTGGTTGCCCAGAGCAGCTGTGGCTGCCCCTGGATCCCTGGAAGTGTCCAAGGCCAGGCTGGATGGGGCTTGGAGCAGCCTGGAATAAATAAGGAACAGCTGGAACAGCTGAGGGGGAGTATTAACTGCAAACTGACGCTGTCTCTGTTGGCTCCCAGGGTGTGCTCTTGTTGACCAGTCAAGGACTGCAATGTGCAATTCCTCAGTGGTTACTCAGAACCATAGAATATCAGGTTGTAAAGGACCTTTAAGATCATTGACCCAGCAGTGCCAAGCCTACCACCAACCCATGCCCCAAGCGCCACATCCATGTGCCTCTTAAATTTCCCCAAGGCAACCTCTTCCAGTGCTTGACCACCCTTTCAGCCAAGAATTTTTTTTTCTGATTATCCCACCAGGCTGAGCCCTGAGGACATCCCATCCCCTATGAAACTTCCATACTCCGGTAATTATAAATACTCTGGTAATTATAACTCTCCGGCGCTCTTGCAGTATTTAAAGTAAAACGCCAGCCGGTTGCTCTAAACCTACATCGGTGTGTTTGCCCCGCGGCTTTGCCGCGGTTCGGGGCAGGGAGCGCCGCCCGTGTCTGGGGCAGCCCCGGCAGCGCCCGCGGCCGCTCCAACACCGCCCCCTGCGGGCCCGCCGGAAACAGCGCCGGGCCGGCGGCAGCAGGGCTCGGCCATAGCCGGGAGCAACGGCCCGCTGCCAGCCCAGGGACTGCCCAAAGCTGCCCCGCTGCCAGCCCCGCCACTGCCCAAAGCTGCCCCGCTGCCAGCCCCGTCACTGCCCAAAGCTGCCCCGCTGCCAGCCCCGCCACTGCCCAAAGCTGCCCCGCTGCCAGCCCCGCCACTGCCCAAAGCTGCCCCGCTGCCAGCCCCGTCACTGCCCAAAGCTGGCCCCGGGTCACTGCTCTCCTTTTCCTGTGCGAGTTCTAGCTCAGGTGACTGATGCAGACTGATCAGCCTAAGGAGGGCTTTGGGTTTTCCCCCCGCCTTAGGGCAGCCGTGCGTTTTGGGTGTAGAAGTTAGCTGCGGACAGCAATTCTTAGAATTGTGCCCGGAATTGTCTCCCTGCCTGTGGCCAGGGCGCGGTGTAACTCGGTGCTCAGCAGCGAACTCGCGAAAGTAAAGTGGATAAGGACGGGCATTACTATTTTCAGCCGTAGGTGCCCGTGAGGCGCTCGTAGCGCCGCCCCATCAAACGGCGGGGCTTGGGGGGCCTACCTCCTCCTTGGCTCCAGCAGAGGGTCGCTCCCTCCATCCCATCCCATCCCCGCGCCGCTCCCGGTCCCAATCCCACCCCCAATCCCAGCCCCTCCGTTTAACGCCAGCCCCCGCGCTGCCTCGCCATCCCCGCTGGAAACAGGGCAGGAGCAGGCGAGCTGTCTGCGCCGCGCGATGCTGTGCTCCAGCCGCTACCGCGGGGCGCTGTGCGTGCGCGCAGCCGGGCTCGAATAGGCATCCGACAGCCCGAAGCCAGCCCTCGCCGCCGGCCGCGGAGGCAGCCGCTGCCCCGGGGGAGGGGGCCGGCGGTGCCCCCGCCGCGGCGGGGCAGCGGGGCCGGCTCTGCGCGGGCGCGGCCGGCGCTGGGCTCGAGGGGCACCTCCCGCCCGCTCCCCGCCCGCCTCCACTCCGGCGGCTCCGCCGAGCAGCACCGCGGCTCCGGCTGCCGGGGCCGCCGCCGCGCAGAGCCACCAATGCGGGAGATACCGGCGGGGAGACAGCTGCTCCGCGGCAGCGGGGAGGGCAGGTGAACTCCGGGGAAGGATGACCGGCGTCGCCGCGATCGTCTTTTTCCTGCAGCTCTTACCCAGGGCGGACGGACAGGTCTTCCCAGGTGAGTGATGCCCGCCCGGCCGGTGCCCCGCTTTTCCATCCCCCGGGTGCCCCCGCCGTGGGCGGCTCTCCCGGCAGCCCAACTCTTCGCCTCGTCCGCGCCTCCGGCCTCGCGGAGAGCTCCCGGGCCCATCCGGGGAGCGGCAGGGGATGGAGGCGCCTCGGAAGGCGCTGGCCAGCGGCAGCGAGCAGCCTTGGTCCCCGCCGGTTCCGAAGGCGCCGGGGATGCGAGGGGCTCTGCCCGGCCGTGCGGGGCTCCGCGGGGTCCCGCCGGGACGGGGCTCCAGCAGAGGGTCCAGCTCCGGGGCTGGGGGCCGGGGGGGCTCGCTCCTGCCGAAGTTGCGTGTGGCAAGAGGTGACAGCATCGCCTTTATTCTGGGATTCGCGATACGTGAGGCGTTTTTGGGTGGTAAAGAGCGTTTGCGAGCCCAAGGCAGAAGTTGGCTCCTGCGGGATGTGCAGCGGGGGTGGGGAGCCGCTGCCTTTCCCCTCCGGTCAGGGAAGGGGTCTGGGCTTGCTCTGGGAAGTTTGGTGGCAGCTGTTTCACCGCTTGCATGTCACAGCTCCAGGAACTTTCTCGGGGGGCTCAGCCACTCTGATCGGCTCTTTCCCGATTGTCACTTTCTGTGGCGTTGATGTTAGGGAGTACTTTGCTCCCTGGCATGTGTACAGTAATAGTAGCCGGCTATTTTCCCACTCCTACGAGTTCCTTTAGGCATAGTTTGGATTACTTGAAGATGACAGGTGCTAATAGAGCTGGCTTTCTCCTGTGCTATTCTGTAGGTAATCCAAAGCTACATGGGTCTCGCTTTTCTCCTGGATCTTGCAATACATTAATTTTCTCACCACAGTTTGTGCTCATGCTAAAAAAGAAGCACTTACAGCTTTCTTGTCTCTTGGCTTAGGAAAAAAAAAAGTATTTTAAAACTACCAGTGTATTTAAGACGAGTAAGTTTTCCCTGTGTTGTGTCGGTTAACAAGGATGTATCTCAGTGCTTGTGACTTAGCCATGCAGGAGGCACTAAACTAAGTTGAGTTCATCTCAAACACAAGCAGGTTTTTGAAGCAGCTCGAATGACTGTGTCTCGCTGTTTCAAAGCAGCAGTAGCGGCGTGTTGGAGATGCTGAGCACCGTGCACACCTTCCCTGGAGCCCTTGGGTGCAGGCTGGGCTCGGGGCCGGGCAGACCCTCGCCGGAGGAGGTGTTGTCATCAACTCGGCTTGCTTTGACACCACCGGGATCGTGTTTACATTGCTAGGCAACTGTACAAAGCACAGATTTATTAGAGAGGCTGGGAAATCTAACCTAGTTAAATAACTGCTTCCTTGAGTAAGCAATATGTGGAGCTATTTATTTCCCCCCCCCTTTTTTTTTCTCTCCCTTCCAACTGTTTTCGTGTTCTTGACACTTGTCATATCAATTGAGATTAGATCCTGGGCTTTTGATGAATCATTTAGCCAGATGCTTGGAAAGAAGAGTGTTCTGTGAAAATAGCAAAGTTTTAAGGGGGCAGAATACACTTTTTATTTGAGGGAGGTAATGTAACATGCGCTAAACGCATGAAAATTTACCATATTTCAATTATTTTTAGGAAAGCTGTGAAATATTTCAATTATCAGTGGAAATAGTAACTGTGAGGGGTTTTTTTAATCATTAGTATCCCCTTCTCCCTCCTATTCGAGTGTGCATCCTACCATCCAAAGTAAGAGGCACTGATTTTAATGACTGTTTTCTGAGCTGCTGGTAGTACTGAAATTAGGAGAAATAATTATCTGTTGTGAAGTGTATCGGTTTGGACTGTGTCCCCATAGCTGATTTTTTTTCTTTTTTTCCTTACGGTAAAAAGCAAAGTTATGCAGGTGCACTTGGTCCCTGAAAATTCGGTGAAGTTTGGAGTGGCTCCAGTTAATGCCATTGGTGTCTTTCCGCATCTTCCATCAGGTGGTGCTCTCTCCATAACTTTTAGGATGCAAGTATCTCCCGTCTCCGATTATTTTTCAAAGCCTACTGCGTTTATACAGCAGCCTTTTGTTAAACATCCCGAAAAATCACTGTGCAAGTTGTTGGCTGGGTGTTTTTTTAAAAATTTATTTTCTTAAGGGATCGTTGGACTAGGAAATAGGAAAGACAGACGTCGAAATGTAGTCAGTTCCTACCCGATTTGCACAGCTGCTGCTGCTTGGTATTATTATCCCCAACGTAAAATTAGGAATACTACAAAGAGACAGCAGAATGCTCATGGCTTCTCCTTGGAATACCTCGTTTCATCCTGAGGGAGCTGGCTGACACTCCTTTCTTTATGTAATTTCTCTATCACTCTATTTATAACTCTTCTCCCCAGCAATTACGTCCCCTTCCCTGCAGTCTCTGTGTTTATTTGTAACTCAACACATGCGCTTCTGAGGTTCTAAACTTTTTGTCAGCTCTGGGGTCAGCTGCTAATTTAAACGCTTCACTTTTCCGTGCCATAGAAGTAGCACCAGGTAATGACAGTGGTTCCCAGTTCTTTCAGGATTTTGGAACTGAAGGAGCATTACTTGCAGGGAAGTTCTCCTGAGAGTTCGTGTGCGGTTTTTTCTCCTACCAAAACATGTGGGGTATTCCTGCAGCTGCCGCACGCTTTACTATTGTCTGTTCGGTGAGGATTTTTAGCACTGCAGGGGCATAAATAGATTAAAGTCATTTGTAGCTGTGAAAAAACATCCAGGGTGGGAAAGTAGGACAGAGGATTTACACGGGGGCTGTTGACCTGAACACCAGATTATTTAACACTTTTTCTCTGATGGCCGTGCTTGATTTACTCTTTGCCCGTCCTGCCCCTTGCAGTGCTGGCAGAGCTGCTCCCGTGTGGAGCTGCCCGTTCCCAGCGGCTGCTGCCGCCTCGCAAAGTACGGCAGCTGAGAGTTCATTACACAGGCCTCGTCCAGGGAGCAGAGAAGATGAAAAGGGAGCAAAGCGCGAGGAAATTTTTGGGAGAAGCTTTAATTTAGTAGGAGTTCATTTGCTCAGGTTTTGCTGTCAGTAAATTGGCGGTGAAAAACGGGCCTTTCTGAGCGAGCTGCTCTGTGTGGCAGTTGTTAACAATGCAGCCATTTAACTCAATAATCACTTTTCTCTCCCTCTGGGGAGCTGTTAGCACCACAATTCCACTTTATTTTTATCCCCGGCTGGCTCGATTTGTTTTCTAATACATAAACAATTAATCCTAAGAAGGTGATGTTGTGAAACTGCCTCTTTCGACAGCGGCGAGGAAAGGTCACTGTGTGTATAAAGGCGTTTGTGAATCTCTGAGGGATAATCCTTCTCTTTTACAAATGTAGAGCTCTTTTTAACCATCCACCCTCCTGCGAGTCCCTGAGCTCTGCTTTTCTTGTTTAATTGTACTTTTAAAGTCTGTTGTGCTCTGCGTGCAGGCCCACGTGCTCTAGTTTTCATTAATATTACGGGAATGACTTGGGGCACTTACTGTAGAATATGAAAGTATATTTTTTTCAGAAGGCACCATCATCTGTTGCCATGGAAACCCGAATAGTAGTAAAGATGTAGGTCTGAGGCTTTGAACCTCGAAAGCCATGGACAAGGGTTGCTTCTTATAGGAACAATTACTTTTGTATATAAAATCCAGTTAAGTGGAGAGAAGAAAGGGAAATAAATTGATCTGTTCAGCATTGCTCTGACAATCCTCTTGAATAACATTCAGCACAGAAGGATCAGTGTCTCTGATTCTCTCTGTGTGTATGGTGTGGGTTTTTAAAGCTCATTATTTATCATAATAGTTGTTTTATGCCTCTGGTGATTTTCATTGTGATTTTATAAATGAGGTGCACGAATGTGTATTGGCAGGTATTGTTCTTTGCTTGAATGGGAAGCACTGAATGTACAATGGACAGGTATGCATTGGAACTTCAATATTTTGGCAACGGGCAAATTTGAGACTGATTTAATATAGCCCTGATTAAAAAAAAAAAAAAGAATAAGAATAGCACATGTTGTCTGAAACCCACCTACCAAAATGTGATTGTATACATAGGTTTGCTCACTGATGAGTGTTAATAGTTCTGCTTCAGCACAGAAATCCTGCAGCCTGGTTGACATCCCCACAAACTCTTACAGTTTGGGTGACGAGCAGCAGGATGCGTGTGTGCATTGCTATATAAAGCTCTCTGTCTTTCTAGAGAGACATTCCTTAATTTTTTATGGAAACTGCTGCAGTCTGTTTCCTCGGTGCCTTGTAATGCACAGATTAAATATGTAACTGAGCTTCCAAAATATGCTCATAGGAACAGTCATAGATGAGACTTTCCTGACGTGTGTTTGAAATAGCAGCAGCATACAGGGGTCACCTGCTGCTGTGAACAAGTTGTAGTCCAGGTCTCCATCTGTGATGCAGGAAACCTTCTGTGCCTCCCATTGCCTCAGTAGCAGAGGGCTCCACTCCCCTGAGGAGGGGTTCGTGGGCTGACATTCCTCGCCTCTGTGTTCATATTCTTGATCAGAAGATGGTATATGGCTCTTAAAGTATTTCTGGAACGTTTTATGAAGCAGCATTACTTGGCTCATTTAAGCTAATGTATTTGGCCTGGAGTCACTTTTTTTATACCACTCACCGTTCCTAATTTTCTCAGGTTTTTTCTTTAGCTGGTGCTCTCGCCTGTTTGTGCTGTATGGTACTACTTGGGTGTACCTTCATTTAGATGGTCTCTGGTTTTCTTTGAGACATCCTCACTTGCCTCTTACCCTACCACCTTCCTGGCCTGGTGCTGTCCCTTACTTTTGAATGCCACTCCAGGCAAAGCCAGAGAAAAAGAGCAGGCACACAAAGGTGGTGAGTGTTGTTGATGGCATCAGTGAGGAGTTCTCACAGCCTGGTCCTACTTTTCTGTGCACTTCTCATTACATAACAAAAAAGAGTTCATTGCTGTGAGCCCTAAAGATCGTACATCTTCATGGTAAAGGAGACAATTACTGTGTCTTAATCGGACCATGTATCATTTAATCAGTCCTGCTTGTTTTTTAATATCCAGTAAATACATCCCATCTATCACTGCAGTTCAGTGATGTCAAATACTTTGTAAACTGAATGTCAGGACATCGCATGTACCAGAGGAAAATGCTGATAAGAAAGACATTTCAGGTAAAGAAAGCAAGGACCTCTGGAGAAGGAAGGCTGTTAAGGTGTTGTTTAATGCCCTAGTTAAAGATGATGTAATTCTGGGAAGTCCCGGTAAAACAGGACAAGAAACTCCAGGAAAAAAAAACCTACTTAGTGCTTGGTCTCCTCTGGTTTTCTTGTTTTCTTTTAAGTAGTGCTTGTAAATCAATCCAAGGCCAGTTGCTTGATTTCTTTTCTCCAGCTGGATCCCCCTGGGACTGCAGCCTTGGGAATTCAAACCGACTTGGTGAATTCTGCCGCCGTTTGAAGTGGTGCAGCTCATGTAGTTGAAGAATGATTGAGTTGCTTATGAATTTTGGGAGGATGGGACCTGGCTCTTGTTCCTTGATATTTTTGAGTTCATCTCTCAGGAAGGCTGTGGGGTTTGACAGCTGATGATGTTGTGTGGGCACAGATCAGTGCTGCAGCCTGAGCAACCTCCGGTTACGCAGAGCTCTTTGTTCAGCCATGCTGTTCCCTTTGTGCTGGAAGTGCTCAAAGTGTCCCATATCTCATGTTTTCTTAGCTGAAACTGCTTCAGATCTGGCTTTACAGAGGAAACAGAGTTTATCACTTTTTTTTCCCACATACATCCTTGTCAATCTCAGCTTCGTTCCTGGTAGTGACTGTGTTGAATCACTGGGAAGCAGCTTCTGGCTGTGAATTCAGCTGTAGAGTGAAGGAGGGCTGCTCCACTCTCATCCTCTGCGGTGCTGTAAAGAACAACAAAAATCAAGAGCATTACCACTTAGCCAGAGTTTATCCATTTATTATGTTGAGGATCCATCCTTCCCTCTTTGAATTTGAAGAAAGTGTCATTACCTGTGTGAGCAGAAGCAGGGCTTCGTGCTGTGCTGGGGATGGATTTGGAATATTGTGCTTTTGACTTCAACACTGCTGAATTTGTTGCTGCTACCTTAACCTGAACATGTGTGAATCTTCTTCCCTTACTACTAACTCAAAGCCCAGCCCTTAGTAGCAGAGGGGAGAAAAGAAATCCTAAATAGGCAAATATACCAAATTTGTGAAGTGGGCTTTCAGGAGCTTTTTTTTTAGTGGCAATTTGTGGAGTCGGGGATGGTGATGGTGCCACGTGGTTTTGTTTATTTGAGAAGATAATGATGATTTGTAGGAGTGAAAAGCGTGTATGATTGTGACCAACTAATAGAAGTAGGGCACAAAGCAGGGGAGGAAGAAGGGAATTAAAGCAGTCTGAGTGCTCTATTATGGGCCTTTCTTCCTTTAGAAATGTTTACTGGAAGCGAGGCAGCATTTGCTGGATAAGCAGAAGAGCACTCCTGTCAGCAAGGCGGGAAGCTGCTGAGCTTGATGGTTCGTTTCTCCAGAAAAGGGATTTGCTGTCAACATATACCCACTTACTGTGGGCAGCCCAAACCTCATTCTGCATTTCTAGGTGGGAATTCAGTGCTCTAATGGGAACAGTTGTTGCTGAAAGTGTAAAGTGCAGTGTGTTTCTACCACAGTCAGTCATTTCTCAGGGAAATATTTCATGGTTTTGATGTTTCTGCAGAGGTGTGTGGCTGAGAGGTAGATTTAAAAAACCCCAACCAGCTAAACCAAGAGGCTGCATCCATCTACCTCCACACCACTGCTCTGGGTTGGAACCAAGAAGTTTTACTAATTTGTTCTTAAGAGAAACACCAAGATAAACAATAACGAGCTATTTCTGGTGTTTTCCACTCACGTCCACCTGTTTAAAGAGGTTTATCTCTAGAAAGTCTGTTCTGTGCTCTTTCTGGCCTTTAGCTTGGGTGTGTTTGTCAATTGGCTGAGCAGAAGTGCTCATTACCTACTCATTGCTACCTCCTCATTCCACGCTGAGAGGCAACTGCCAGTTTTGCAGTGGTACCAACTCCTCTCTCCTAATGAGCCTCTTTAATAGAGACTCCCTTTTCCCTCTTAATTGTTTATTGAACCTGAAGGGATGGCTTTGTTGTGTAGTAACTTAGGAACACTTGAAGAGCCAGCTGCTAAATGCTTTAGAGACACAAATTACTGGGGTTTTTTTTGATACCCTGAAGAACGTTTTCTTTGCGTTGTGTAAGGGAGAAACAGAAACAGCAGCAGAAGCATGAGCAGCGCCACAGTCAAGCAAGAAGGGTGGCAGCTGACAGGATCCTGGTGTTTGGGTGGGGTTAGTGATGGAGAGTGTGATGGGAAGGAGAATATGGTAAATTTATAGCGGTCCGAAGAGAGCAGGTATGAAGAGAAATAGGAAAGGAGACTTTGCCAGAGCAGAAACAGTAAGGAACAGACATACAACAAAGATCTGAAGTGGGCTGCTGGCTGCTCTCAGGCTGGGAGGTCGGCTGGCACTGATAGAATCTCCCTTTCTTTAAGCTAAATGTCCACCAGAGTCATTGTGAGATAGCTCATGGCTGCAAATTTTGCTCCGTAGGCTGAAACGTGGGATGCAGCACCTAATTCTTGTCTTTAATTTCACAGTGATTGAGCATCTCCCTTCACAAACCAAACTGATACGAATATTTTGAATTTAGCAGCAGCCCATTCTAAGTTTGCTTAGAAAAGTGTATATTTATCTGTTATATTGGCCAGTTGCTAATATTTTAAGAGCCTTAACCACGCCAGCAGCAGTTCTCCCTGTTGTTCCTCCAGCTCAGCTGCTATTTCATAGCTCTGCTCATGTGCTCACATGACAGTTGCACGCTGTTTATTTCAGTAATGGAAAGGAATACACATGTGAAAGGAAAAGCCTGTTATATTTACACTCTGCAGAACACTGCTGCCCGGATCAGAGTGGCTGATCAGGATATTCTGGATACCTCAGTGCATCACTGGGCCTGGGTCAGAGCCTGTGCCAGGCAGCCCAGATGTGCCTCAATTTGTGCAGCAGCCAAGCCTAATGAAGCATCCAGGAGCCGTCAGCCATCACCCACCTAAAACCAGCCACTCATCTTTGCCCCTTCCCTTCAAAGAGCTGGTTTGGAGCCTTTCACTGTTGGGACAGATATTCTGAAATCACAGAATTTTGTGCTGCATTGCTGGTTCTGGCTGCACAGGGTGCGATCACCTGATGGATTTGACTTCCAGATGGGTTTGTTATACATATTGTATTGTTGGCTTTTCACAAGCATTAAGAGAAATGCTATGTGTATAATGTTAAAATGGCTTTGCTGTATGAATATAGTTTTTATTTCTGCTATTAGCAAAATTAGGCATGGTGGTAATAGCTGATATAGTTATGCTTGAACTGTCTGCTTCGTTGGGATAACCTCCAGTGAACGTATGATGGAGACCCTGCTGCTGACATGTTAACAATCAGCACTTACAGTCTGTGGAAAGTATAGACCAGGGCCCAAACTGGAGGTGATAATGAAGATGGATTAAAACCACAGCCGAGAAACATGCATGCTCTAAAAAGGCAGACCCAGGGAGGGGCCATGCTAAACAGTTCCTGAAATATGTAAACTATTTTGTGGGAAAATGTGAATATGCATAATGCCTTATGAATATGCAACAGGCTGATGTAATAGGAAAGGTGTTTAGGAGTATCTCTGAAGATGGTAGGTGTGCTCTTGGCTGAATGCCAAGCACCCTGCCATTAACTCTGCTTTATCTCTGTCTCCTGTTATCTTTTTATTAAACTTTTAAAATTTTACCAGGAAAGTGAACCTCGTTTTTCACAGGTGGCCCCTATGGTGTGGCTGCTGTGCCAGCTCTGACTCATCCAATCTCTGGAAGGTGCCCTGAGGTCTCTGCTGCTCTCCTGCCTGGCCAGGCAGGTAAAGGGAGCCAGGGCTGGATGGCTGCCAGCATCCCACTGGTTCCATGGCACTCCTGTGCACAAACACGTGCACTTGGTCCTTGCCAGGCATGCTGCATTGCACCCACTATTTCATTTTGGGAAGTGGGAATTTATTCATTCGTGTAAATTAAATCTAGACCCACTCGAAGTTTCCCCCAAATACGATCTGAATAATCATTTTGCTGAAAAAGAACTGCTCTTTATAAACCAGGTGCTTCCCCGCAGTTCTTGAGGTTCAAACATTCCAGGGTGAATTGGGGAGAATAAATCCATGTGATCTAGTAAAAAATAATAGGTTTCAAAAAAATATCTAGTTTTAAAAGGGATTTTTGCTATGCAAATGTTGGTCAAAACATTTCCCCAGCTTCCTGAATAAATTTTTTGTTGGCAATAGGGTTTCCTACACAAACAGTAAATATTTTTATGATTAAAACATGGGAGATGGTGTATGTACTAACAGCTATCAGCACGTGGTAGGAATGATCAGAGGAGTGGAAAGCTTGAAAATAAACACAGTGTCTCTGTTGGCACAGGGATAACCCTGGAGACTGCCAAGGCCAGAGCCTGCAAAAATAAGAAAGCATAATTAATTGTCCTTAAATGAACTTACCAAGCAAAAATAACCCTTTTAAAGTAAACACTCAACTTTGCATCTTTTATAATAAAGTTTTTCCATGTGCCAAAGATTTCCATGTTCTATAATGTGTTTATTAAGATCTCTGTGCATATTTATTGTGAAAAAAATTAGCATACAGAGTACAGCTGCACTGGACATCTGCTTTACCCTTGCACTTTGATTTTCTAGTAATAATGCAAAGATATTTCTGATGATGGCTGGGAAGTAATGTTTTGGAATGTGACTTGGTGGTTTCTGAAGGTCAGTTGGCAGTTGTCTGTATTGAATCATTCCTGGGTTTTGGTGTGGATTTTTTTGATGGTGGTTTTTTGTTTGTTTGGATTTTTTAAGAGGTTTCTCTTCCGTGCTGATGAGCTGCTACTGCTAACAGAATGCTCAATAAATGAGTGTTTCAGTGGAAGAAATGCTTAATTTCCTTGTGTCCTTCAGTGTAATTCCCAGTGGTCACTGACTTCAGGGTGACTTGTAGGTATTTAAAACATGAAAGAACAGCAGCATTAACAATACATAAACCCCAAACTTGTATCATCCTGCTTTCCAAGTGTAATTCATGCTAGAATTGCTGGAGAGAATACAGGAGAGTGTTTGGATTATCCAGAGTTCTCCCTCATGCAGGGGATGGCAGAAGGATCACTCATCAGATTCCAACTTCAGATGCAGTTTCCATTAAAGCTGAGAAAATTTAGAGTTCCTTTATAGTTCCTTTATAAGTTTTTTGCTTAGTGATGGTAAACGTTCAAATTCTCAGTTCTTAAAAAAAAGTCAGAGTTGAGAATCTCGAGCAGAAATCTTGAGTAGTATTGCAGTGTAAATCCAGAGTGAAGCTGTATACAAAGCAGTTTTTGAGTGGAGGAGAGAAATCTGGGGGTGATTAATGATTCTTGAGAGGACTGACTGGCAATTGATGGCATATTTGCATCAAACTGAACTGGGGGTTTGAAGAGCAGCAAGTGCACTGAGGGCAGAATATGCCACCTGCTGTCCTTGTATTTTAAAAAGTGTATGTCAGGATGTTTTTTTCTGCCTGGAATATTCCTCCTGAACATCCTCCTATTTCCAGGAGTGACAAATTAACATATTGAGAGTACACACAAGTGACAGCAATTTCTCCTCTTTTGAACAAAGATTTACAGTATCTAAATCCATTTAATTTCTGGCTCTCTAGCTGAGAATGGAGCTGTGAAGGGGAGAGAGAGTGCCCCGGAGGGAAGGAAGGGGAATAAGGGAGAAATATTTAATGTACAGTGAAAGGAATAGAATGAGGAAAAAAAAAAAAAAAACCAAGAATAGAATTACTTTGGGCATTACGAAAATCTTACTGTAGATCCATGAGGCTGTGGAATTGCGTCCCAGAAGAAATGGTGGAAACTCTGTTGTCTGAGACACTTTAATTTACTCAGGACAAAAAATTGAACAATCCACTGTAGGCTTTTTTCCTCTAAATTTCTGACTTTATTATAATGCTGTTGAAGAGAGAAAGGAAGAGGAGGTATAGTGAGAAAAAAAAAGTGATGATGCTGTATTTAGCATAAGTGATAACACACACTAATTCTTCTCTGCTGTTTTTTAATTAATCTGATTATCTGTTAAATATCAACAGCATTATGGTGAAGGCAAGATTGTATCATGTTCCCCTCCAAATCCCCCTCACCCCCAAATCTGCGTTTAGACTTTGTCTAATCTGGGGGCAAATAGTGAGTGTGGGATTAAAAAGCCCAACCAACAGAGCACATCACAAACAAACAAAAAACCCCACCAAAAATGCCAGCCAAAACCCCCAAGCAAACAGAAAACCAGCCCAAACAAAACAACAAAACCCAATTAGAAGTGCAATATATGATTTGTAGGTGCTAAAGAAGCACATAATGTACCAGTCAGAGAGAGGAGGAGTGTTAAGCATGTGATGCCTCATTTCTGTGTCAGAATCCCTGAGTGCTGTGGGTGAGGTGTTGGGGAGCTGTGGCAGGGGAGCATCAGCTCTTACCCTGGGGGGGCTGAGGTGGGGCCCCAAAAAGGGCTTTGGGTGTCACATCCCGCCTGCAATCCCTGCTGATGGGTGAGGGGTCTGTGCAGAACCCTGAGCACCCTGAAAATCCCTGAGCTGCAAACGGGGAACGTGATGTTAATGTGGAGTGCCTAAAAGGGCAGGGTTGAGCACAGAGCTCTGGGCTGAGGTGGTGGGTGTGTCTGAATGCTGGTGAAAGCCCAGGAATTCTATAGCTGTGGCGAAACCTGAGAGGAAATTAATAATTCTCTCTGTGGAGCTCAGTTTGCATAGTGTGCAGTAAGTAATGCATGGGCCCACGGAGCTAACAGTAAGAATAAAACAAAATATTGAGTAGCTGCCTCTCCAGTCAGGGCCATCCATCTTTTGCATAAACAATAAAGGTCCTGGGGCAGAAGTGTGTGATCAGGTGATTTTTTTTCAGCCAAACCTGCAAGAGCATTGGCACAGGGTTTTGTGGATGACCTTCTACTAGTGCAACTAAAACCCTTGAGAAATCTTGATTATTTATTGATGTTAATATTACTCTTTTCTTAGTGTCCCTTTGTGGCAGGGAAGCCCATCACCTGAGTGGTCAGAAATTTATGGGCTTCTCTTTTTGGGGGATTTTGCTGCTCTGTCTGTAACTCTGCAACACCCTTGTCTTTTTTTATATCACCCCAGAATTGATAAAGCAGGGATGTGAGCAGAAGTTTGGGGATGTGAGCAGAGTAAAGTTAAAGTGCTTTTCCAGTCTAAAAAATGTTAGGGTTCTATGTTGTGAAAGAAGCTCGTGACAAGTCACGGAAATTTAAGGGAAATGTGTTGGAATTAATAGATTTGCTTTTTGCTGTCATAGATTTCGATTCCACTGGCACCTAATTCATGCAGGAAGGCAAAGCTGTCACTTCTCAGGCTCTGTCTGTGTCAAGATGGTGACTTAGTTAATTGTTCAGAACTAGATGGCACTGGAAATTTTTCTTTTATGAGAATTCAGGACAAAATAAGAGCCTGGAAACTTAACCAATATTTTATTGGCAGTACATGTCCATAAAGCTGTGCAGGCAGCTTCTCTGTGAGGTGATCCTGAAGGGCTGCCAGGAATTTTATTTTGCTTTAGACTTGCAAGGAGGCAGTTGGACTGCAATGAATTGGGATTTGAGCCTTTATGGTTTTGTTTGAATTTATATTTGCTACGTGGTGCAGTCGTACTTCTTGTTTGAATCAAAATCAGCATCATGTACACAATTAAGGTCACCCTGTGCTTTGCTTGCCTTGACTGGAGTAGTAGAAAGCTGGGTGGGGAAACCAGTGCTGTTGCAATTAAATTGAATCATTTGAATTCCATTAAAGAAAAAAAGGAGGAGAGAAAACACTGTTATTTATCAGTCAACTTGAGGGAATTCATGTCTCCTGAAAATTAGCTTCAGACCTATTTTTTTGCTGTTGTTCT
The DNA here is from genome assembly GCA_910950805.1 of Acrocephalus scirpaceus scirpaceus. Classification (NCBI taxonomy): domain Eukaryota; kingdom Metazoa; phylum Chordata; class Aves; order Passeriformes; family Sylviidae; genus Acrocephalus; species Acrocephalus scirpaceus. The sequence goes on from OU383787.1 coordinate 3,581,364, forward strand.
CAGCGTTGATATTACTGTAAAAAGAACAAATTATGAGTTTCTTCAAAAATTTCCTTTCTATTTATGCCTCTAGGCTTCCAATCTATTTTCCTTACTCTGCTCTCTCCTTTTGCAAGGCATTTAGTGGCTGTTCATTCCTGCTGTGCTCCTGCAACGCCCATCCCTGTTAAATGATATTCCAGGAATTTGCAGTGGTCCAGCAGCAGGTGTCTGTATACTCATGGTATGTGCCCAGCCAATCTGCACATCAGTTCCTGTTTTGAGCCTGACTGGAGTTATTTAGGAAACCTCTAAATTTTTCCCTGTGACAACTCTTTAAGAGAAGTAAAAAGGTAAAAATTATCAGTGCTTAAAAATGTTTTAGCAGATTTTTCTTAGCCTTTGGTCTTGAGTTTGTCTTTTCACACACGTTTGATGGAGGAGAGTGGTGTTTCATGCCAAGCTGTTGGTGCAAGGATGGAGGCCCTTGCTGAAGGAGATCTGGGCTTTGCTTTTCTCCTCCTCAGGCTCACCCGACCCAGCCACGAGTGCTTCACCTTAGGCCTTCCGTGGGCTGCTGCCTGCTGGAAGGTTCTGTTCAGAATGCACAGCAAGGATCTTAAAATCTCTGAAAAATCTAGCAGGAGCAGGGCAGTGATTGTCCCCCTGTGCTGGGCACTGCTGAGACCCCACCTCCAGTCCTGGGGCCCCAGGGCAAAGGCACTGAGGGGCTGGAGTGTCCAGAGAAGGGAGCTGGGGAAGGGAATGGAGCACCAGGAGAGACTGAGGGAGCTGGAAAGGGGCTGGAGAATTTCTGAGAGAGCTGGAAGGGGGCTCAGCCTGGAGAAAAGGAGGCTCAGGGGGGCCCCTGTGGCTCTGCACAACTCCCTGACAGGAGGGGACAGCCAGGGGGGTTGGGCTCTGCTCCCAGGGAACTGGGGCAGGAGGAGAGGGAACGGCCCCAGCCTGGGCCAGGAGAGGTTTTAATTGGATATTAGGGAAAATTTCTTCATGGAAAGGGGTGTCCATCCCTGGAACAGCTGCCCAGGGCAGTGGTATGGTCCCCATCCCTGGGGGAAATGAAAAGGTGTGTGGATGTGGCACTTGGGGACATGGTTTAGAGGTGGCGTGCTCAGTGCTGGGCTAGCAGTTTGACTCAATGATTTTAGGGGTATTTTCCAGCCTAAAGAACTCTGTGATTCAGTGTTGTGGGAGAAGCTTGTGGCAAGTTGCAAAAATCGGGAAGAAGCATGGTGGGGTTAAGAAGTTTGCTTTTTGCGAATTTGCGATTTTCTCATTGTCATGGAGAGAGATTCTACTGGCATCTGATTTGTGCAGGAAGACAGGGCTGCCTGTCAGAATGGGAACTTAGTTAATTGTTCAGAAATAGATGGAACTTGGAAATTGTCTTCTATGGGAACTCAGTACAAAATAAAAGCCTGGAAACTTAAACTGCAGTTTACTGGCAGTGCATGTCCTTAGGACACAGTAATAAAATAGTGCAAAGTAATGGAAGCAGGAATTGCATCTCCAAGCTAAATATTTATGTGTGAATTGACCTTGGCTCTTTCTACTCCATTCCTTGCCCTTTTATATTTTAAAGAGGAAGTAAATACCAATGAAAAATTATTTGTTGTATTGAATACTGTTCCCCTGGATACCTTTCATCAGATGATAGCTTTGATTCCAAAGATATTAGGGAGGAGGAAAATGTTTATGTTGCTGTTTTACAGCAAGGCAAATCGAGTACAAGAACATTATCTGTAATATATGAGTAATTGCACACGGAAATGATTTAAAGAAAATGTATTTAAAGATGAACATGAATCAAGGTTCCCCTCCCTCAGCCCCTTACGATACTTCACTGTTAATTAATTCTTTCAGACTTAAGGATATTGCAGCTCTCTGTCTGCTCCTGGTTTACCAGGGAAATCAAAGTGCTCTGACTCACTGTGCTTGTATTTGGTAATCTCACAGGTGAGAATGAAATCTCGCCTTTTTTAGCTAACTGTAGCTTTCCCTGGGGACACAGCAGTACAGGGACTGTTGCACTGAAATCATGCAGTTTGTGAGAGGTGTGTCCCTTCACAGAACTCTCCATATCCACAGGAATTCTTGCACTGTGGGATGCTCCCTAAGGGAGCAGGCGGATCCATGGCACTGTGCTTACAGCAGGGATTTGGAGGCTCAGGTTCCTGTTCCAAACTCTGTCCCCATCTTGTTTGATAACCTTGAACAAGTGAATTTTTTCCATGTCTCACTTAAGTCTATTGTAAGGAGCATCCTTGTGTCTTCTTTATCTCTCAGGGGTTTGGGGGTGCTTAATGAACGCTGGTGCACTGTTTGAAGTACCCCTGATGAAAGGTGACATGTGGATGTGTGTTTTGAGGTTGGCTCCCATTTCTCAGTAGTATCAAATGCTAACTTCTCAAGAAGGTTTGTTTAGATCTTGGCTGTCATCCGTGAGCTTGCGTTCAATAAAATCAGTGGAGCTACTTCTTGTTCACCTTCCAAAAACCTCATGAACACTGAGTGGTGCCAGTTCTTTCTTGGAGGAAGAGATTATAGGATCAGAAAATGGTTTGGGTTGGAAGGGACCTTAAAGACCTTGTTCCACCCCTCCTATGGGCAAGGACACCTTTCACTATCCCAGGTTGCTCCAAGCCCCATCCAACCTGGCCTTGGACACTGCCAGGGATCCAGGGGCAGCCACAGCTGTTCTGGGCAATCTCATTTATTCCTTCCCCTGGACATGGATAATCCACATGAACCTTCCTGAGGCTGAGCTTTCCCAGCTCTCCCTGTGTGTCAGGTGCCCCAGTCCCTTCACTGTTGTTGCCTTTTGCTGGATTTGCACCAGGAGATCCATGTCTATCATGTAATACTTGTGTCTGTGTGTCTGTTCTAATCCTCTCTGCACAGATCAACCCTAATACAAAACCTGTTTGTACCATCACATTTTTCTCTGTGAGTATTTTTACACATATATGTATATTTTAGGATTTGTTTGGAGGTAGCTGGTACACAGGGCAGGATTTCCCAGGTAATTCTTGCTTGATTAAATTTCAGTGTGTGCTTCCTCAAATATTTGGCTTTGCTGAATAAATTGGTGTATTATGTTCATCCTGATTTACTGTCTCAGTGCTGTCCACTCGGTACAGAAAGCTAATAATCAAGAGTGTCAGTAGCTGTTATATTTTCATTTAAGGGAAAACATACTAATTCTTTTTTGAGACAATATACAAGAAGAGAGATGTATTTTTTTGTGGCACACTGGCTTGTCTGGAACTTTTTTTGCTAGAAGTTGAGGGTTTTTTTAAGAGCTTCTTGAGCAATTTTTATTTGGTTCTTTTGGTGAGCTGAAAATGCTTCTAGTACTTTTTCTCGTTAAAGTGTGATTGCATCCCTGCTTGTCCTTGTGGCTTGGCCACTAGGACTAAACCTAGCTTAGAAGCAAGCTTAAAGTGTGTTTTAATTTTGTAAATTATAAAAAAAAACGAAGTCAGTTTTGTCTCCTGTGGTGTGTTGGGTGGGCTGGGGCTGTTTGTTGTTTAACTCACTGAACACATTTATCAGGAGTGGTGCTACCAAGTGTAGTGCTGCATATTTGACACCTCCAAAATCCCTCTTCTGCCAGCACTCTCTTTGAAACTTATTTTTGCATTTGATCACATCTTAATGTAGCAGTCTTTATAGGAGAAAGAGGGTTTTTTTTTTTTCATTGATGGAGCTGAAGTAGAGGTAGAGAGAGCTCTGAGTGGAGACAGACTCCTGCTGTGTTGTGGGTGAGTGCCCAAACCCTGCTGGTTACTCTGGCTTTGCTCCTGTGCCTTCCTGTGTGGCTCCACTGGCACCTCTGGTTCCCATTACAGGTTTGACAGTGCTGCTGTCTGTCTGCTTGGAGCAGTCCTGTTAAATTTAATGATTTTTGAAATATTCCCCTGCATACAGTAGTGTGTGAACTGCAAGCACTGCAAGTGTTTCTGGGGGCAGCTTGAAGAGTATTTTAAGTGTGTGCATTAAACAGGGTAAGAGAGAGCTCCTGTGCTCTGAACTCCCCCTGCTTTGGGGAGGAAAGATGTGGGCAGTTATCTGGACTTGTACATGTCAGCAGCATGGTTGGTGTAGTTATCAGCTTGCCTGAATCTGAAGGAGCTCCTAAATTATTTTGAAGAGATGGAAAGGATGGTTTAGGGTGAGACTTTCCTGTCTGAGCTGATTGCTGGGGCTGTGCAGGCTCCTCTGGCCTTTGGTTCATGTTGGAGGGCTCCCAAGGAAACAGGATGAGTCTCAGTCGTGTCTGTAGCTGTGCAGGTGGGGGTAAAAATAGCTCATTTACCTCTTTTTCAGCAGAGTTAGCAAGACAGGAAGAAAAATGTGTCAGTTTTCACTGTATCCTTGCAGCATTACTTACTTTTCTGGGGAAACTTTCAAGTTTATATTACACGATGTAGGAATTGAACTGGAGTGTTTTACTGATGGGTGAGATCAGGATCAATCTCTCCAGCACTTGTTGAGGAGCAATCTTTAGCAGAAAGCATGGGAACTCTGCTTCAGTTCAGAACAAAACATTACTTTGGAATGAACAATTAAAATCTATTGATTTTTAGCTTGGAGGTATTAAAGTAAGGAAGTTTAGTGTCAGCTGCTAAATTGCTTTCTTTTAGCACTTGTTTTCTCGCTCAGATAAAGCCTTCCATGTAGAGCTGACTGCTTTTTTTCCTTTCCCCCAGCACCTTCCTCCAAATCTCTTTCCACATCTGTGCTGAGCTGTGGATAAGCACCGGCTGAAAATTGTCAGAATTACCAATGGGGGTAGAAATATTTCTGAATTGGGTTGTAAAAGAAGTGCTTTTGTGAAAGCTCTGCTGCCTTTGGGAACCAGGTGAATTTTGGCAGGATGTTTTGTCAGGTTTCCCTGCTCTGTGTGCATCCCATCCGTGCCCTGTGTATTTTGTACCGGGGAAAAATGCTGAGGTGTAAATTTTCTCCCAAATCAGGTGTTGAGTTAAATGATTCTCTTGGGGTTTTTCTGTGGGTTAAAGGATACCAATCTGCACAAAATCTCTCCACACAAGCTGGTGATTCTTAGCAAAGCTGGGAATAACCCCCTTATTCCCATAAAGCCATGTAGCAAATATTTTACTTCAAAAAAAGAAACTGTATAAAATTTTTTTGGGTCCTGTAGTTGATTTTATCCTCCTCCCCCCTCATTTTTTAGGGTTTAAAACTCAAAATAATGCAGCTGTTTGTAATTCAAGCAGTCTGCTCTGCACTTTCGTATTTGACTCTGTTGCAGATTTTTATGTCTTTGTTTTGCAACCCTAAAGGTTCAAGAGTATGTGTTTATATCCACTTGTGCACATATTCTTATGCAGAAGAGGAGACAGGCTTTGGGGGGGGGGTATTAAAGACAGTTCTATTAATTCTAACAAAGCTGGAAAGTTGATTATTAATCCCATAAGTAAATGTTGTGATTTTGTTTGAATTTCTCTGCTGTTAATAATTAAAGGTAAATTCCAGTGTTTTTAAAAAAAGTTTGTGGAAAGATTGTAATTTGCATATATTGGCCAAACTCTTTTCAGGTATGGTAGTTTCCAGTGTAGCAAGAAGGATGCTTAAGAAAAGGCTTGGGGAGGAGATGAATTTTTGGATTTGAAAGGAAAAAACCTGGCTTTCTGATGTATCTGACTTTCATTGATGCTGCTCACAGATAAAATATAAGAGCAGAATTTTGCCTGTGACTTCAGCTGTATAGAGGAGACATTAAAGCGTTCTTTGAATTTTTGTGAAGGTTTGTGCGTTAACCACTGAGCAGCTGTGCTCAAGGACCTGCCTCAAAGCCCTCGTGTGGAAAAGTTCCTGGTCACTCCTTGGAGCTGACCCATGGCCATCTCCTCCTTGCAGCTTTGTAGGACCAGATGAGTCCTGGGGTTTTTAAGTGATCTTTCTTCCTGTGAGTGTGGCACTTCTGTTTGCAGACCTCTGGCAGGATTATTGCCCACATTTCAGCTTGGGAGTTCCCCTCGAGGAGGGGAAGGGGCTCAGCTCAAGTCCCAGCAGGGACAGGGGCCTTGCTCTGCTCTGATTGCAGATCCTCGTGCTCCATCAATATTTGGTGGTTCTGCTTCTCATCTGTTGGAATATTGCCCTTCTCAGGAAAGCAAACATTTGCTCTTCCCTCGTTTCAATATTGGGCTGTGAGAGAAAGGTGGTGATTACTGCTTCATACCAGGGGTCTAAAAGCATCTGAGTGCTGCTGGTCTGTTTTTCTTAAATGCCAATTTGTTTTTCTGCTTGGATTGCTGAAAATAAAGTGTGTGTGTGTGTGTGTGTGTGTGTGTGTGTGTGTGTGTGTGTGTGTGTGTGTAGCTGTTCTGTAACATGTGCAGATGGAGGCCCTGACTAACTGTGAGGTTAGGGGAGTATCTTGGCCCTGAATTAGGAGGATTAATCACATGTAGGAAGTTATTCCTGTAGTTTCACTTTTGCCAAATGTGAAGCTTCTCTGGCACATGCAGTATCATATTTGGGCTAATGTCCAAAAATAAAAAATGGTCAATAACGATTGCCAGTTACTCTGGCAAGGAACCAATTATCCCGTTCTGTTTCCATCCCTCTGTGCACATGTCAATAAATAATCACTCACCCGTGATCCCAATCAACTCTCTCTGATTAAACATATGTGTGCTGAAAGCTTCAAAACTCTAAGTGGTAGCAAATAGCAAAATGCCTTTACTCATTTGGATTTCTTTCCATCTGTTAAAATACCCATTGAGGGCTTAAATGGTTTGATTACACTTAAAGTTGACTATGGAAAATCAGTTGCACATTGCATGGACTGATCCATATTGACACAAATTCCCATGCCCTGTGTGAACTGTGTAATAGCACTGGGAATGTGTCTGAGTGCTGAATTATGGGATGCTGTGCTGCAATAATGCCATTTCTGTCCATTTTAGAGCTGCTCAACTTTGAAAGTTGTACAAAGTGACTTTGTAGTTGTCCTTGTTTGCAAAATTTATAATAAGCTGTTCTGCATGCCAATTATGCAGGCTCGAGACTTTCAGATAAATCCAAGATGAAAAGAATTATTTCATAAACAGTCAACTGATACAGTAATGGATGTTGATAGAAATGATTTTTGTGACTGGAGTGGTTTCACTTGTGTTGACAGTATATTCTCAGTGTTACCTGCGTTCCCCAGCCTGCAATGATGCTCCAAAATAATGCTGACTTTGACTTGGGTCTGAATCACCTGCAGCAGGCAGCATCCAGGGGTCTGGAAAAGAGAGGATGCATGACTTCAAACAGAAGTGGTAATTCTATTTTTCCATGTGCACGCCCTGTACTGCAGGCCAATGCAGGGAAAGCTGTGGTGACAACAGTGTGGGTGTTTGTAGGGAACCCTTGTCCTTGTTCACCCTGCTGCACACCCCTGCTAGGACATCAAGCACTGTGCCACGCAGCTTTCATGTCCATGACAAGTTTTCCTTTGAGTGCTGCAGAGCAGATGTCCCTTTAGTTTGGGAGTTAACATGTGGATGTTGGGAGAGCTGCTGGAGTATGAGGCTGAGGCTCTGTAGGCTGAGCCTGAAGTTTGCCAGGAGCACAATTTAATGTTAAATGTAAATGCAGGGCTGCAGATGGCATCCTCAGGTTTCAGGCATACGAATTCAAGCTGCTGCTGAGCTGGGTTTGAATTATCTTCCACTGTGGAAAAGCTGAAGCTGCACGAATTGGACCTTGGGTTTGTCTTTGTTTGGAGGAGAACAGATTTCTCATTTTATGACTGACAGCATTTTGCACTGAAAAACCCCAAGTTCCCACAAAGTTCCAGGTGCAGGGTGCCTGGGCTGTGACAGATATTTCCTGTCTTACTGCTTTGTTTACCTGATTCCAACCATGTTGTATTTCATGCATCAGTAATCGTTTAATTGGTAATGATCCTGCACTTCATGAACTTTCTGTGCTCAACCAAACAAAATTCATCTCTTTTTAAAAAGAACGTTCTGCTTTCTATTGATTCTCTCAGAAAAAAAAAAAGATATAAATAGTAGTATTGTACATATTTGCATTTAGTTCCTTCTGTTGGATGTGTTGTTTCTTTTCAGTCCTTGCTCCAAATTGTTGCTGGGCAGCATTAGCAGCTGCTCCTCCTGGCATATGCTGTTTAGTACAGTATGACACCATCAATTAGTAAACCCTTTATTGGGATGAATAAAAATGGTAAATTTGAAAGTTATGATAGCCTAATTTGCTGCTGTCTTGAATTTAGTGAAATTCTCTTCTGTGCTGCACAAGTTAGCTGTTGGTATTTATTTTACTGCCTTTTCTAGTGCTTATGTAATTGAGGTAAGTTCATATAAATCAATCAGTTGAGATTGTGAAATGTAGAAATGTGGTTTAAAAATGGAAAGGGGGGTGAGGCTTGAGGCTTATGGCAGACTTTCTAGCCTAAACCCCCTGGATGTACATTGTGCTGCTACTCAGAGATCATTTCCTACAATTTACGGCTGTGCTTAGACCCTGATCTCAGTGTTAAGGAAGTTCAGCTCTTAAGATCAGCCTACTTCACTTCAGTAGGAATGAGCTTGAATATGTAAGTTCTATGCAAAGTGAGTAATATTTATCAAGTGGGTTATTCAAGGCTCATTTTTTCTATGTATGGTGCTTCTCCTGATGCCCTCTTTTGGGGACTTCTCTATTTTTCCCTGTTTCAATTTGTCTGGAGCTCCTGTCTGTGGTGGAATTGATGTTATTTAGGAATAACCTGGCTGTTTGCAGATGCTCTCTGAGCTGCAGGACCTTTTGATCTGTATGGCACAGCCCAGTCCAGGACACACTTGTTCCCTGTGAAGCTGCAAAACATCAACTTGAACCTCTCTCTGCTGTGCTGCCAGAGCTGTGGAAGGGCTGGATCCCTGTGAAGGAACCCTACTGCCAGCACCTCTGTGCAGTCCAGGCACAGCTCAATCCCACCCAGACAGAAAGAATGCATTTACACTGTATTTTCTTGTAAAGAATAATTAATTTTCAATGCCTGGAGTCTGAGAACTGGTGTTTGAGTTGGATGTCATCACAGGGCACTGTTGTTTCTCCTCTGGGCGTATAAAGGCACAAATGTCAAGTGACAAGTGTTGATTCCTTAATACACCAAAAACCTTCTTGGTTACTGCTGTGTTGTTTCTATAGTAGAAACCTTCCCCATAACAGAATTTGAGAAAAATAATTTGTAAATAATAATTTTTAAATAATAATGAAAACAAAAATAACTTTCTTTTATTGGAAGAAGCTAGCAGGGGAGCTAGATTTGTGGTCTTGTTCTTTAAATCCCAGAAAGTAGTTCAGGAGTTCAGCAGGAGTTATTTTCAAAATTAAGGTTAAGCAAGATGTGCAAATGGTTCTTAAAGCCCCCTCTGTGCTACAAAAAAGCATAAAGCATTTTCATGTGTTGTCATTTGGCTCCTGAATTTTGCAGACCAGCTCCTTGTTTGGGCTGCTGTGTTTGGGAGGGAGTTCACTGGCCATCCTGTGAGAATGGATAAATTGCTGCAGTTGATATGATGTCCCCAGTGTAAACAGGCAGATGCCATAGTAAAAATGATTTGTGTGTGAGAGAATGTGTATGTCCAGAGGGTAATGCAGGAAACAGTCAGGAAGTTTAACTTTTATGACTTTGGGGCAGGTTGGTGGCAGATGTCACTGCTCTGAGCATGGAAAATTGCACTGTGTGAATGTACTCTGTGCCAGAGGAGACTTGATGGGGCCGTGGATGACATGATCAATAGAAAAAGAAATATGAACAGATCAATACCTTCAGATAGCTCTTCTAATTCAGAGAGAGGCACAGCATTGATTTGTAAAATAAGAGTATGGATGCAGCAGTTAAAGCGCCCTGTGTGTACATGTACTAGATAATAAAATAATGTGCAATGCCCTCAGCCTCAATCAGAGGCAGAAAGTAAATCAGCGAACGTGTGTCCCCTCCGAAGCAGGAGGCTGTGGAGCATGTAAATGAACAAACTGCCTCTGAGAGAGGGAGAACTGCACCCACAGAGGATGTTCATCAATCAGGAAGATAAACAGTCCGTGCTCCACGTTGTGCAGCTGTCCTGCATGATGCCATGGGTGAATTAGAAATGTCTGGAGGATCCCACAATGTAAAAATCAGTGTTTTCTATTATGGACATCTCTAAATCTCTCACTTGGAAATGCAGGCAGCTGTTTTGGGAATTACTTAATATCTAAAATCAAGGAAAATGCATTTTTCTCTCCTGAAAGATCCTTCATCTTGCCAATGTAGATATGCAGAGAGTAGTGCTGACTTTACCTGGGACTCACTGATGCACCAACATTTTTAAGTTTATTTTGCTCTTAGACTTCTGTTTATGGCTGAAGGGCTGTGACTTTTCCTAGCCTCAGTTTCCTAAGTGGGTGCCTGTTTTTTAGGGACAGATGTTGCACATGGATCCCCTATTAGGAGTGTCTGAAGTGGGGAAGTTCAACAAGGTTGCAGAAACACGTTCAGTCCATGTAACAGGCCTGAGGGGAACAGCAGAAACTCCTCACCTGCATGAGAAAAAGCTATCACTGAAGAAAAGTTACCATTCAAGGACTTGTATTGTTTAAAAATACAGTGTTTTATACCACTTTTGTCAGTGCCTGTTCCACACATACTTTTGCCACTGACTTTTCCTATTGCTGTGTTTGTAGATGAGCATATCAGTTCTAACATGTGATATGTTACATGACTCCTTGTAGGAATAGGGCAAAAGCTGGCCTGTCATTTCTTCTAAGTGCAGGTAACAAGTAATCTGTGAGTTCCCATGTGAAGCTGTTTTGAGAATGAGAAGTTCCTTTAACACAACAATCTATTCTGAGGGTGAAAAATAAGTGCACCTGAAATAACAAGGGATTTGTCCCATGAGAAACAGTAAAGAAAATATGTAAACAATCTGAGAGTAGATCGATTTGGTGGACAAGTAAAATACCTTTTACTAACCAATAGAAAAATTAACAAGAAAGCTGTTAACCAATTAGAAGTTGTCCTTGAGGTTTGTAAAAACTGAGTAGAAGACAGCATGCTCCCATAATAAAGAGCCTTCTGAGCTTCTGAACTTGTATGGTGTCACTCTGTGTCGTGACCGTCCCAACAATAACTTCAGGTTTGGATACGTGTAAAGCTAAACTAGATGGGGTTTGTGTGTGCTAAGGGTATGTGCAAAGGGGGTTAGGAACTGCCTTGATGAATTTCCTGCTCTGAACGCCTAGTTGAAATTGGGTATCTGACGCCTGTGTGACATGGGACTGCTCAGAATTTAATATTGCAGCTTTTCTGGCAGTTCTCATTTCAGGTAGGCAGTGGCAATTAATTATTAAGACCCATACATGAAGTTGTGGTCTTTAATAATATTGAAGTTTCTTTCATTTGTGGTTTTTGAAAGGGGGGGGTATCTTCCCTAGTGCTCCTCAGTGTGTTGAGCTGAGAGTACTCCTCACTTGCCTTAGGGAAAATTTATAATATTAGTGAGAATGAGAAGCTGCAGCTTTCATTCAAAAAACAGCTTCTAGATGTTCAATGCCTTTGCTGCAGTGGTGGAGAGAATAACTGTCCTTGGAAGGGCAGATTTTGCAAAATGCTTTATTTTCTGTCAGAAATGCTGCAAGGTGATTGCAGATAATTGTGCTATACAGGTGTTGGTTGTGTGTTGAGAGGGGAAACCCTTCAGATACCAAAATCACGGGGATATAAAGCTTTTTTTGTCCAGCTGTGTAGGAGCAGTCCATGTTTAGGCTCAAAGGTCACACAGTGTAAGTGCTGTTGTTATGGTTGTGTAACTCCACAGAGCAGAGCAAGCCAAGCCCCACAAGGGGCTGCTGAGTTGGGCTCCTTTATGCAGGCAGGGATGATTTCCTGACCCCTTGCCGAGGTGGTAAAGAGTCTGTAACTGCAGCCTTTGCACTGCAAACACCTGTGTGAAACTTCTCTGAGCAGAAACTCTGCTTCAGGAGTGCCAGTGCTGGGATTGGGAAAGCCTAAAACAAAATAATCCTTCCAGAATGACTTCTAAATAAGCAGCTTTAGTTATTCAGCCTTCCTATGCATTTGAATGATGTGTTGTCAGAGATAATGTTGTGGAGAGATGCTGGTGTATTATAAAAATGTTATCGAATTAAAATGCCTGCATGATCTAGCCCAAGCCATTCTATAAATATCTTATTATGAAAGGCTCAGAGATGTTTCTCTTAGCAAATTTAAAATAATCATTAGAATCCTTCAGCAGATTGCTGTTAATTGGATTGAGAATTAAACAGCTTTGTATGAGTGCAAAGTTAATTAATAGCTCATTACTTTTTAATAAGGCAAATTCATTTGGAAATAAAAGAGATGCCATGGAGTTTACCACAGATTTGAGATGAGATTGGGAATATCCGCTATTCTTCGTGAAATAAAGATTTATAATTAAGTTGCCAAGGTTGGCTGGTGGTGAGGGAGGTGGAAGTGAGCAGAATTGATACTTGACTCCTCTAGGAGCTGGAGCCCTTGAGGTTCCTTGGGATGCCCTGAGCTGTGTTGGAGCACCAGGCATGGCCTCCTGACCCTCCTCCTCTGGGATCTCTGGAGAAGGGAGGCACTGCGGAGCAAGAATGGGGCTCTACAGTGCCCCAGAGCACTGTGTAGTTAAGTTAAATGTCTGGAAAAAAGGAATTCTATTCAAAAGTGCCTCCTACATAAAATGTTTGTGGCTTTTTTCCTTTCCTTTACAACTATTTACCTATCCCAGTCTCCCAGGCTAAATCACAGTATTTGGATTTTTTTCAGTATATAGAAGTAAATCACGTAACTTCTTTATTTCTCTTCCTCTGCAAACACACCACAGATTCTGGAACAACTTCTGTTCTAGAGCTGTTTTCTCCCCCATTCTCCATTTGCAGGGGCAGCAGGGTTCCTTCCCATTCAGTGGGTGAATTTAAGTCTCAGTTTTCTGTATGCGTAAATCCGGAACTGTATTTTGTCACCTTTCTTTTTATTTTCTTGTTTGCCTGCAGTTAGCAAAGTGTTTTCCAGTCATGTGGAAATAAGGTGGTATTTTGTAGCGCTCATTAAACCAGCTTTGTTTTGAAAATCAGTTGTTTTCCCCTTTCCCCTCTGAAGTCAGGATACAGTCACCATCTGCTCTCCTCCCTTCCATCTTTTCCCCTCCCCTATGAAACACAGCTGTAAAACTTGGCCAGGTGAGGGTCTGTTATAATGGCTGTAAAGAAATCCTTATTTCCTGATACTTTTGAGGGAGGGAGATGCCCTTGGTGTCCCTGTGCGATGGCCAGTCCTGCAGGCTCCTGAGCCAGTGCAGCCCCTGGGTTAACAAGGTGCTTTTATAAGCAATTTCTAGAAATGAATCAAGAACAGAAGCTGATTAGTTTTGTGGCTTCTTGAACTGTGACTTTTGGGATGGAGTGGGAGACTTGACCTAGATTAAAAAAAACCCCGAAGATGGTACCAAGTCTGGGCTGGCCTCACACAGAATCTTGAGGGTGTGTTACAGCTCCTGATGAAAGCTGAGCATTAACACGAGCTATTTTTAGAGTAAGAACAAGGAAAGTAATTTCAATATTAAGAAGCAGTTCTGTTCCTGAATAAAGGAAAGCTTCACTAGCATCCCCCTGTGAACTGGTGTGTCAGGTAAGGAGTTCCACCCCCTGGGAAATACCTGACTGGGCATTTCTGGCTGCATCCATCTCTTCAAATCCTCGCTGTGCCGAGGGATGTCCTTTACAGATGGACCCATCTGTGCACTGACCCCAGAGGTCTCCAGCCATCAGTGATTTGTCATTTGAAATCTCTGCTTGAAAAAATGCCAGAGAATACTCAGACACTTGGTCATCCCATCCCTCAGCTGACCTGTTACTAATGTTTTGAGGAGAGTTATTGAAATCACTGGGGGAGAAATGTAGCTGAGGATTTCCAGTATTACCTGGAGAGAAGGGAGGGGGGAAATACCCTAACCCCCTCTAGGCTTAATTAGAAATAATTAGGTCAGAACAAATGCCTGAAACACACAGCTGATTTTTCAGCTGTCTCTAGATTATATTTTCAGCTGTATCCTGACTTATTTCCAGGACAGAGCACCCTGTTCCAGGGAGTTCTCTAAAGTGATGAGGAGTGTACAGGTGAGGTGATGGTCACTGTGTTGGTGACCAAGTGTCCAAAGCCAGGCTGGATGAGGCTTGGAGCAGCCTGGGATAGTGGAGGGTGTCCCTGCCCGTGACAGGGGTTGGAACAAGATGATCTTTAAGGTCCCTTCCAACCCAGACCTTTCTGTGATTCTGTGATCCAAGCCAAAACTTTGTGCTATTAAATGCTTCGAGTGGAGAAGTTCTCCTGTTGAACCTGCATCTTTGTAGGCAGCAAACCACCTTGACCTGGATGGCAGCAGGATCGGGGATTTTGCCTTTAATACTGGAATTCCACCGATCTGTGCAGAGTAAATCCTTTTCCATGAGCACTCCCTGCATTTATCACTGTCCATTTTACAGCCAGAAGAATTGCACTAAATCCCGAGGTGATCACTGCTCTGTGATTGCCATCCAAGGCAGCCCCTTCTTATTTTACCAACTAACATCTTGTTTTCTCCATGGTGGGGAGGGATGATAGTTCAAAGGCTGAGGATGCACCTTCAGGTGTGATGGTCTAATTAGAGCAGGAAGGAGTCAGGAGCTGCACTTGGGAATTAAAGAAGCCAACACGATCCTGTGGAGTGCTGCAGGCACTGAGAAGGTGCTTAATGCAGCTTTTACCACTTCATCAAGAGAAAGACATGGTCTGGGCGTCAGTATCATTGTGGGCTCCGAGAGGCATCAAACCTCGGCTTTCCCTAAGCTTTTATTTTTTTTCCTTCCCCCCCCCCCGCCCCAAGATATTTTTAAATGAGATGAACTGATACTTTTAATTCAGATGTTGTGCCCCAAGCTTTAGTGAAGGCGTGGGTTTAAAAGGGCCTGAAATAAGGATGTATTTATTCTTGTGATACTGTGAGAAAAATGTGCATGTGAAGGCCTTAAAGACCCAGAAGTTTGTTTAATGTAAGAATGTTAAGTTTGTTTAATGTAAGAAAACTAATAAATAAAGGTCCATGAAAACTATTTATGTCTGAAGCTGTTTGTTATCAATTATTTCTGACTTGTCAGAGAAAAAGCCTTTTTTGTGTGTGAG
The DNA here is from genome assembly GCA_910950805.1 of Acrocephalus scirpaceus scirpaceus. Taxonomy (NCBI): domain Eukaryota; kingdom Metazoa; phylum Chordata; class Aves; order Passeriformes; family Sylviidae; genus Acrocephalus; species Acrocephalus scirpaceus. The sequence goes on from OU383787.1 coordinate 3,596,560, forward strand.
CATCAAGAGTGGTGAAAAAGTCATCCAGGTGTGAAGTTGGCTGAGCATTCTTTGGCAGAACAGCCTGGGATTTAAAATTTGGTTTGCCATCCAAATAATCCCTCAATTTATAGATCAACAAGATTTTTTCCTTGGTGATGTGTTTCAAGAACCTGGTAAAGACCCAGTTAATGAAAATAAGTTGCTTCCTCTCCTTGTGTGCAGAGTATCTAATATTTTTGCTGTAGGATTGGGTTTTCCCTGGCCTTTTTGAACATGTTTACTTTCTTCTATGGTTTTGTCATAAATGTTAAAGTAATGATAAATTGGGCTCATCTTTGTGTTTTGCAACGTCTTCATTGCATTTCTTACTAATGGTAGTTAGTAGGAACCTAATCCACGTAAACTCTCTGAAGAACTCAAAATTTAACTATTATTGTAAACTAAACCATTGCTCATCCTGCAGGAAAATGAATAGGAATTGAAACAGCTGATGGTTCTGACAAGGAAGGAGATGAGAGTTGTTTTGATTCTATTTTTTTGAAGTTTCTGTAATTTTTGTTACATTTTGAATACATGCGCCAGCCACAAGTTGTGCATGTAAAATGTATTTTGCATTGGATGCAGATAACACTGCCTTTATAGAACTTTATTTTTAGCAAATGAAACCATTCTGAAATGTTCTTCAAGAGGAATCGGTAACAAATTTGCAATATGTCTCTCTGCCCAAAGCAAGTGTCTTTGAGTTGATGAATAGCTGGGAAGATGAAATTTGCACCTTCTGCAGACTGTTTTCTACCACTTACCTCCAGATGTGTATAAATCTTGCAATATTTTCCCCTCCAGCCTTGCTGTGAGGTGTCTCAGGTTTTTTATCTGGCATTTTCATTGTGTTCCAGGAATGCTGGAGAACAGTTGTGTTTTATGCTGGTGAATGCAGCCAGAAGATGGGCTTGGGCACTGCTTTCTTCATGGGTCAGCCTTGTCTGCTTGCATTTCTGATCTTTTCCATAAAGTGCCAGCTTTCATTCCCTTCAGTCTGTGTTAAGGAAAATCTGCTTTCATGGATCCCCAGGCCACAAACTTCTCTTTTATTGTGTGTGGTCAGCCCTAAAGTGAAGCTCCAGTTGCTAGACCCAGTTATCCCTCGGGAGATGCAGGTGATGTGGGACGTCAGATTGGCTTGTCCATTATTTTGGTGGGGTTTGTGTCAAGGTGCCCACCAGGGGCTTAATTTCCACAGCTTTTTTATTTTACAGCTTGAAGAAGGTAAAGCCCAATCACTAGTGGTAAGTAATGTTCATGGTTTGAAGTTGGCACTTGAGATGAATTAGATAATAGGAGTTTAAAGCCATAAAATCTTAAAATACCTCATGTGGGAAGCTAAAAGAGGCTTATCTGTGCTGTAGGATGGTCAGAGGGAGCCCAAATCTGGCCATAAACTGTTGGCTTCCCATTAGAGCTGAGCCAGTGAGCACAAATAGCATGATTGGCATCCAGCTGCCCAGCACTCCTGAATCCCAGGGCTGAGCCCAACAGTGATGTGTAGGACAAGGCTGCAGAGTGGGGGAGAGGCAGGCAGTGAAATGAAGGCTTAAGGTCTGTCCTTGCCTTCCCATCAAGCCTTCTTTCCAAAAGAGGGAACTAAGATGAATGTTGCTTTCAGAGAGAGTGATGGTACTGGGGAGGAGATGTTTTGCCTCAAGGAAATACACTTGAATAGGTGCTGGCTTAAGCAAGTGAATAATTTATTTTGAGAATGAGGCATAAGTGTTTCAAGTGTATAATTTTAGTTTTTTTTCTTATTTGCTTGAATAGTCATAAATTTTTTTAAAGGAATTAAGGGCAACATTAGGGGCTTGTCTGTTGGGTAATGCAATGTTAGTTGTCAAAAGGCTTAATTGATTTCTACTCTCTACTTATTTTAAGATTGTTTTAACACATGGGCATTTAAAGGAGGAAGCACAATATAGGTACCCACATGCCGTATCAGACTTGATTTCCTGATTTAAGCATCTGGCCCAGCCAATTTTTTTTTCTCTTTTGAGATACTTCTGTGTCAAACACTTGTATTTGTGTGAAGTCTCGGTGTGTGAGCTTCAGTTCTGTTTTCAAGGGTGTGTATTTAAATAAAATAATGGTTTTCTTGTATTGTTTAGTGTGTTTTGGAGAGGCAGAATGCAAGTCCCTTGAAAGCTGCACCCAAAGAGCAACAGAATTCCCCCAACTAATCTGATTCAGTGTCACTGTTTCTCAGATCAGCTTTCCTGAGTTGCCCTGGGATTTTGGGTGAGGCAGGGTTTGTGCTCGTGGTTAGGTATTGTAGGGACAGGGAATTGTTGAACATTTTGAACATTTTGTGATTTAATTTTGAACAAATAAGTGTGTTGATGCCTGGAACTGCTGCAGGTGCATTTGAATGCAGCAAGAGTACAGACACAGATTTTGGAGGATAATTCCAGATATAAATGAACTTTACCTGTGTACTGGCAGAGCTGCTCCTCTGCTGTGCAGGGCTTCTCCCATTTCCCTTCTGGAATGCTGAACCTTGCAGCAGCAGCTGGGATCCAGGGATGCTTCAAACCAAGCAGCTGTCATGTCCTTTTTTTTTTTTTTTTTTTTTTAATTTTGCTGGGCCTGGCAGATAATTGGTGATTCACAGGTCAGAAACGGTGCCCTCAAATTTTAAAACAGAAAGATCAGGAGTCAAGGGCCTTATTAAATTTTGCACCAGGATTGAGTAGAGATGCTTCAGGAGAAACTTGCATAACTAAGCAGCTGGTTTTATAAACCAGAGGTTTGGATTCAAAATGTGCAAGGACAAACAGGGGGCAGTGTCCAAATTGTGAAGGAATGTCAGTTCTGTCTGACTCTGCTGCCCAGATGTGCTGTTTGATAAATCATGTCCTTCTGTCTGTCTCAGGCTCTGCCTCTGCGTGGTGACTTTTTTTTAAGATGCATTTAGGCATTCAAGGCTGAGAACCAAACAGATGCTGAACTTATCCCATCTGCAAGGGGAGCTGCTCCCTCCTCCTCGCTGGCTGAGCTCCCCACAGGGCTGTCTCTGCCTGGCTGAACATGTCCATTTATACCTATTTAGCACCACTGATGAGAGCTAACCTGCCTTGGATGGATTTTTGGCACTCCCCACTCCATGGCATCTTATTTCTTCTCTGTTGAAGCCTTTAACTGTTTGAAGGGTTTTGCCTTTCTTTCCTTTGCATGCAGAGCAGTTTTATCAGCACTGCTGGTGCTCTCTGTGTTGGTGCAGATGGGAACTGTGGTACCAAAGGGCACAGATCAGCCAGGTGATGCCAGGCAGGGGGACTGTGGTGGGCTGTGTTTGCTAACAGCATCTCAGAGAAATACTGACTGTTACAGCAGGTTTGATCTAAGGATTGTTAAATAGAGTGCCTTGGCCCTGCCGCTGCTGTGAATCCTCTCAGCTTTGTAGGTACTTCAGAGAGGGGAGGAGAATATCTTAGTCCTGAACTTGCTCTGCAGCCCACTCCAATGCCTCATGTGCCAGAGCTTCGAAAGAAAATGAGCTGCTGGATCCTCTCCAGTGTGGAATGAAGGACATGAGACCTGAGCAGGATCCCTGTGAGGGAGAACTTCCCCCAGGACTCTGGTCCTTGCCCCCAGACAGCTGAAAACAGCAGCCCAGCCCATCTATGCTGCTGCTCCTCTCCCACCACCACCACTCCCCTCTCTAGCCTAGCCTTGAGTTATTCCTGGGAACAAAACACAAGCTGGGCCACAAGAAACATCTCATTGCCATTTGCTGTGGATAATTCAGGAGGGATACTCTGCTGAATGGGCTCGTAATGTTCCTTCCCAAATGGCATTTACTGGTTTTGCTTGCACTGGTAAAAGAACCATGAAAAGATTTAGCACAGAGAGCTTGCTGGTGTGTGTTGGGGGGTGGGGATTAAATTAATGATCCTGAATTTAAGGATGCTACTTATCTTTCTGCTTCTATTGCAGTCTTCAAATAAATGAAATTCATGAGGTTTATTGGTTCATAGTTATAAAGCATCAATAACGTTCCCCTTGGCAGGCTTTTGTGTGTGTGTGTGTGTGGTGAATAGAGGGAAATGTAATCTCCAAGTTATCAAACTGTTTTACAGTGTTCTCCTGAACTGCAGAAACCCTTGGGAATATTTATACCTCTCCTGGGTCTTATTACCACAAAAATTATATGTGTATTTTATGGGATAGAAAATATATTGTACTCCTTTCTGATAATAAACAAAACAGAAATACGAGCTCTTATACACAAAAAAATGTACTGGGTGCTTTTGGGCTGGCTTCAGTTGTTACATCTCTTTGTGATGCTTTTCCCTTGGTTCTGACACCCCTGAGGAGGGTTCTTGGGTTCATCTGCCTTCTCCGCTGTTAATTCTGTGGTGTGAGCTGGATGTTCCTGTTCATCACCCTCAGCAGAGCTGCTCCCAGGCTGGGTGAGCACAGGCAGCTGCCCTGGACCCTCCCAGGGAACTCAGGGGTGAAGAGACAGACAAAGCCAAATGCTGATTTGAATTTTATTTTGCCTCCAACTAGACCAGTGCAGCAGCATGGGAAGAGTCTGCAGATCACCTGGACTTCCCTGGGAAGGGAAAAAACTTACTGGGATGCTCAAGCTCAAGCAGTTCTGCCATGCATTTTTTCCTCTGAGCTCTCCCTTGGGTTGTGTTTATCCTGCCTCCTGTGGAAGGATTGTTTCATGGTGTGAGGCTGCACTGAGGGCTGGGCTTCATGTGCCCTTTTTTACCAACTTATTGCCCAGTCCTGGATAACTGAGGCCTCTTGGATCTGTTGGAAATGTGCCGTGTTTAGGCATCTGCTTATCCTGACAAGTCTGAGCCGTGAGTCTTGGGATTTATTTGCAGATATCCTGAGGGGACACAACTTCTCTCTTGTCCAAGGATCCAAGCAAATTAATAAAAGGACTTGATGTGCCCAGAAGTTGCAGAAATGGGCCTACATAATTAATGTAGATGTAACATCCTGTTGGAATCCCAGGTGTTTCTGAGGACCAGGATTTGGACAGGGTTTGTATCTTTGAATTTTACCCATGTGAGAGTTAAATCTGGTGTGAGGAGTAAGGACAGTGTAGAAAAAACCTGCTCAAGTGGTTCCTCTCCATCTCCTACAGAACTTGTCGGGTGTGTGACCACAAAAAGCAGTGGAATTTAATTTCTCTAGAAGTGATAAATACAAACATGTAAAAGGAGACTTCAAACCCATTATTCTTTCTTTAGCTGTATTTGACCTGCAATATGGCTTTTCAGAGAAACTTAGAGAATTGTTTTGTCTTAGGATTGTAATGATCAATTGCTTTCAACACTTGCACTCACTTGGAGATTAGAAGGTGGAAACAAGGGATGAGCCCTCATAGGATGAGACAAATTTGCTTTAGATGAACTTTTTATTAAGGAGTTCACTTAGTTTCTGCTGTGCCATCACCAGCAGTAAGGGTGGCTCTTTTTCTCCCCCCTAGCTCAGCTTCTCTATAAATATTCTTCAAACTTCTTTCTTCCCAGGAGACCCTACTTATTTTTAAGAATTTCTTAAAAGAGTGCTTTCCACACTCTTTTTACCATGGAATTGCAGCTTCACAGAGTGTGAAATGCAGTTCTTGCTCTGTCAGTGTAGAGTTACTCTGCTTCTACACCTGTTCCCACTGCTTGTGGGCTCTCCAGGCAGCTGGGGGTTGTTCCTGGTGATGCTGGAAGGTGCCATGCCAGCAATCCTAATGAGGAGTGCCATCAGCCACAGTCAGGAACAGAGCAGGACAAACAAGTGTGCAAAGGACAGTGTAATTGAAGTTTCAAGGGAGGGGAGCAGGAATGGTTTGAAAATGTCAATGAGAGATTCAGCAAGGGCACAGGGGAGAGCTGTTACTCTGAAACTTTGCTGGGGGAGTTTTCTCAGAGGCCATTGGAAAGCAGCACCTCTGCTGAATCTTTCATCAGTTTGGAATTTACTTTTCCCTTCTGATGGATCCTGCATCCTCTGCCACCTCTCCTCCTCTGTCCCTCTGCTGTGCTGGCTGTCCTGACCCTGTGCTGTCCCTAACTGTCCCTGCACCCCTCCTGCACAGTCCCAGCAGCTGCATGGCCCATGGGTGGCTGTCGGTGAGGGTGAGCTGGGTGCAAGTCTGGGAATTCAGCACTAATTAAGTTTCTGGACATAAACTGCTTCACCAACTCCACTCAGAGGATTTGTCTAATTGACTTAGGAAATAGTTTGAAGTGGAGGAACATTCCTTTCCATTAATGTTCAAATGAGCTGCAAATGACTGAACTTCGAAGCCTCCATATTTCTGAAGATAAAAGATTTTTTAAAAATGGGAATTGAACTTTATTTTAAATCAGAAACAGATGGATTTGTATGTGGGATGGTGGAGTATTTTAAGTAATTTTCTGCATGAATTATTTGAAAGCTGCTGATGACCAGCAAAGATGGGCTGTAACATTTCCCAGTCTTAGATTGGGCAATATATATATTTTTTTTCTCTTATAGCATGGGAACTGATTGGGAGAGAGCAAAGGCATTCCCTAGGCTTAGCAAATATCTCGTCATCTGGGCTGTCTCTGGTGCAGACTTACTCTGTTTATGCAGCTGCCAATATTCACAGTATCTGGGATGCACCTTTCTGTCATCATGGAGTAGCAGAATTAAGGTGGGAATTGCAGAACCAAGATGTTTTCCTTATGGGATGGAATATCAGAAGGGACTCAGAGTGGGAGGGAGGGGGCAGAAGTACCAGACTAAGCATTTGACATGAAAACAGAGGCAGGTGTGGGTGCTGCAGAATTAGTCATGGGATGATGCAAGAGGAGACCCCCATCAGAACAGGCTTACTTTCTTTTCCATGACCTTTTTGCTTTGTGATGGATTAACTCTTGAAAAAGCCCACAGAAACTACTGCTGCTTCACCATATTTCCCTTTTTAAAAAATTCAGAATACAGGTGGAACATTTTAAGGGTGAACATTGTTGTTCTACAATAAAGGAACCTCGAGATCAATTCTATGGAATCTTTAAATTTCCAGAGGCTGCAGCACTCCAGAAACCCCTCCCTGCTCTGGTGTAATTATATAAGGAACAGAACCATTCCTTATAATATGTTTGTCCTAATAATATCCTTGTATTGTTTTCCCCATCTGTTCTGCAGCCATTATATTCCTGTGCAGGAGGAGCAGAGTCTTTATGCACAGCTAATGTGGGGACTCTTGGGGGATATAAATATCATGACTCTTCCTCTGGAAAGGGGAGCAGATGGCACCCAGCCACGTACACAGTGGGATTTTCTGCACGCTGCTGTCTCAGGGGAAGGGGAGGAAAGACACTTTACTATTCAGCCTGATGCCTTTTGGGGCTACCTAAAAACAGAGGCCAGACAAAGTTAAGGGAATAAAAAGCAGTTCTATTTATTGAAGGGCCTTCAGGTACATCAAGGGCAGATGAAGCTTCCCACGGGCTGCACCCAAAATGGACCACGGGTCACAGGTTTTCGCACTTTGATCAGTTTGGTCATTTGTATATGGGGAGTTAATCTCCCAATTACAGCTTCAGGTAATGAAGTAATTTACCCCAAGTTTGCTGCCCCCCAACTCACTTTTGTTTACATTTCTCAGGGCCTGAGGCAGTGAGGGGTCCTTGATTCCCAGGCCTGGAGAGGAATTGTTGTGTCTGACCAAAGTGGGAGAGCAGTAGCTAACACTGTATATGGAGTTTAGAGTTATACACTAAAGAATTGCAGGATTACAAATATATAAAAATAAAAAATATTAAAAAATATAAAAGCAAAAATCCTTAGGCATCAAGCTCTTCTTGCTGCCCTCAGCAGGCAGGGGGGGCTGAGCTCTGTGATGGGGCAGGTGCTGGGCAGGGCTTGTCACTTGGGCAGGGAGGGTGTCCTTCCAGCTCTGCTCCTCTCATGACCACAGCAGCTTGTCCCCATCCCTTAAAAGAAAGATGAAAGGTGTTTCCTGAGGAGAGCAGTGATGCAATGTTTACTCAGAAGATGGAGAAGTAGATAAAAGGAGCTGCTTTGTTCTTCCCCTGCTCTGTGTGATGATGCTTTGTCTTGAAGGATGTTAAAGGAAATTCCTGTTCAAAACAAAACCTAAAGAAAAAGATAATAGGGATTAATCTAGGGGGTTTGTTCAGCTTCATAGGTCTGCATCTCCTTTTTATTATAGAGAAATAATCCCGATTTTGGATGAAGCTAATGTAGATCTACACTGTGTTAGCTTAATTCTAATTTAAAGCACATATTTGATCTATCTTTGAAAGTATTCCACTTCTTGTGGTGCTAATTCAGGTTTATAACCCTGTTTTTAACCCTGAACCTGGATGTGATCATCAGTCTTTGACCCAAAAGTGTTGCTGGTGGGAGCTGTTACAGCTCTGTGGAATGGGATGAAAACCCCCGTGTGCCACTGAAAGAAATTCTGCAAGTACTAAAGAAATTCACTGTTTTGGATTATATTTTGAGTATTCCGAGTATTGAGTAATTCCAGGTAACTGCCATTACTTAAGTTAATCTGCTCCATTTTCTTTTTCCCTGCCCAGTGCCTTTTTGACCATTTCCTACAACAGGCTGTGCCTCCGTGCTCAGGGGGGGTTTTGCTCAGTTAGGCAGCAGTTACAGCTCTTGAAAGCCCTTGCCTGACTCTGTAATGAGGACCTGGGAACTCAGAGCCACGGGAGAAGCCCGTCAGCACAACAGCACAGATTTTATGTGTATATAGTGCTTAGCAGAGGTAGTTTTAGAGGCTTTTATCATTTGTCAAGGAAGAGTTAGGAAGGAAAAAAAGAAATCAGAATGAATGGGTACTGTCAGAAGTTTCTCTGGCTGTGTAGTGAAGAGGATATGTTCAGTATTCCCTGTGATGCAGGTTCAAAGTGATCTGGGATGTTTCTCCCTTGGGCAAAAACAATCCCAGGATGTGAGGTGGTCTGAGAGAGGCACGTGAGGGATAAACTGTGAGAGCATTTTCTTGTCAAACTGAGCTGCAGGACAGACCTCAAATGGGACCCTGGGCTCTGTGGGGTGGATGCAGCTTTGGGCACTGGGGCTGTGCTTCAGTAGCACCCTGGGCTCTGACAGCTTTGAGCTGTGTGGTTCAAGTCACTAAACCAGGCTCTGGCTCTGCCAACAGCTTGGAATTAGGGTTTTTATTTAGGGGCATGCCTGAGATGTTCTGTAGGAGCATCACCTAGCCAAGAGCAGAGGGAGAATTGGGGATGGGAGCCCTTGCGTGGCTGGGGTTTGCAGGGTAATCCCTGTGTGCAGTGATGCCTTAAAACAGAGGCTAGACAAAATTGACATAATAAGAGCAGTTATTCCTTGAAGGCCTTCAATAGATACACCTTGGGCAGTCAAAAGCCCCAAGGGGCTACACCCAAGATGGACAATGGTCACGAGTTTTTCATGCAGTTATAGGTTTGGTCCATTTACATATCAGGCGTTAATTCTCCAATTACAGCTTCAGGTAATGAAGTAATTTACTCTAAGTTTGCCCCCCAGTTCCGTGTTGCTTAAACCTCTCAGGGCCTGAGGCAGTCAGATATTGTTGGGTTTCAGGCCTAGAGAGAAATTGTTGTGTCTGACCAAAATGTGAAGAGAGTAGCTAACACTCTGTATGGAGTTCAGAGTTATACACTAAAGCAGTTCAGCATCTGAAAAATAGAAAAGCTAATTCCTAAGGCATCAGCAGCAGGGCAGGGTCCAGCACCCAGAGGCAGAGAATTTCCTGATGAGGAAGGGATCCTGTGTCTCCTCCCTAGGGCTGAGGCGTGGCTGAGAGCCCTCAGAGGGTCAGAGCTGGCCCTTGTTGGAGGTGGGAAGATCCCTTAGCAGGGCGGGGTGCCACCAGCTCTGCTGTGGAAACTCCTCTTGGAGACTTCTGGGCTGCTCCTACAGCTCCAGAGGTTACCCACCCAGCTGGAACATAATGTATAGGTGCTATTCTATTGAAAAGTAGTTGTCTCCATGCCTAATGTCCTCAGTTCATTCATCTGTTGAAAGGAAATGATTGCAATAGCAGCTCTAAATGCCTTTGAGAGACTTTTTGTAGTTCCTGTGCAGTCACACACATCTCTCACTTTCCCCTCAAGGCTATTAAGGAAAAGCCCAAATGATAAATCTGTGAAGACAACTAATGGGAAATTATATTGATTGTTTTTTCAGAGTGTTACTTTTTATGCCAGTGGTCAGTGTCTCACCTGCTCAGGTTGGGAGGTTTTATTTTTTTGAACGGGTTCTGTTGAGGGGCCGTAGGGATGTTGGGAATGACGGCAGGGTGTGCAGGGAGTTAGTGGAGCTTGTTTTAATTGACTTTAAATGCCATGTTTGTGAGAAATAACAGATGATATCCAATTCCTGAGTGTCTCATTTCTGCCTGTTAAGTGTCTCCAGTGTAAGGGTTTTTTCTGGCCCTGCGAGGACAACTTTTAGCACTCCTAATTTCAGCCTTTTGTGTTGATGGAAGGAACGTTTTCTGATGAGCAGCTCTCACACAGGCAGAGCTGTGACATCCATCCATACAGCACAACTGGGAGGTAGATTCTGTGGAAAAATTTCAGCTTTCTTCCATTTCGCTGTGGCTCTTGCATGACACTGACTCCAGCAGGGTGGGCCCAAGGGTCTATCTGAATTTAGCCTTTGTCAGTGTGTCACAGTCCTCAGCATGAACAGTTGGTTTCCAGAAGTGGTGTAAAAGCTGAAAGTTTGGTTGTAACAATAGCAAATTTCTGGCTTGCATGTTTGCAAAGGAATGAAAACAAAACCATATTACGCCTTAATAAACCCACTAGATCTCTCCTTAGGATTTTCCAGCAGTCACAGTCAGTTTACATGGCCATCTCCAGCCACTCAGAAGCAGTGGGGTGTGTTTCTGATGACAGCAAGCAGCTAAGTTTCATCTCCAACCTGGCTTGACAGCATTGGCATCCATAGGTGCCCTTACAGAATTTCCTTTGTGCCTTGAAACCAGCTAGGTATTGCCTTTCCCTAAATTCACGTTCAGCAGCCTTCATCTACTTCAGATGCAACCACAATATCAGTAGTAAATGACCCTTCACTGTATTTTTGTCACTGCCAGTGCACCAGAAAATCCCCAATTTTCCTTGCCCTTTATCAGAGAGTTTCCTAAGCTGCTCAAGAAAATATTGTGCTATTGCACAATTAGCATAAATGTGTACAGGTCTTCTGTAGAAATATATATAAATCCTGCTTCTACTTTCAGTGGAATAAAAATGATGAAGTTTGTTGCCATGGACTGCCCAGAGAGAGTAAATCTCTTGCTGGGACTGCTGAGGAGAGATCACGTAGCACTTTCTTGGCTCCTTGAAATGTCATCTTTAACAAACCCCATCCCATAACTCCAGATGATGTGCTGTACAGCCACCAACACTGAAAAGTTGGTGCTTCCTTGCAGCCTCAGATGTTTATCTTGAACATATGTTGTGAGAAAGGAGGAGAAGCCATTGCAGGGAAGAAACAGTTGAGGCTGTTCTGGGTGGGCTGAAGATGTCAGCTTGGTTTCACTTTGGGAAATGTCAGAAGCGTTGCTGGAGCGTGGGAGAAGTCACAATATTTGGTACAGGGTTTTGAGGTGCTTTCTTTTTTTTTTTTCTCCCCCTTGAAATCTCTTCTTTCTTCACCATGTGTTTTTGTGTGTGGAAGTGTCAACTGATGTTATTACACTCTTGGCATCCTGAACCCTAAGGTTGCTAAAAAAGAACTGTGAAGTGTGCATTTGTTTTCTCTTCAATAAAGCAGAGTTTTTGATGTTGTAGGATCTTCGGGGCAGGTTCAGCAGTGTTTGCACACTGCCTGGTACAGGCACTGCTGCAGCCTTTTCTCTGTCACCAAAACACAAATACACCACCACCAGCACAATATTCTGAAGGGGAAAAAAAAACTCAAAGAAAATCAGTCCAATCTCATGGCTTCTCATGTGCTTGACCTCTGCAGGAGCTGTTTGATTTCTGGTTTCACCTTTTCCTTGTGCATTGGGATAAGGTCTCACTCCCAGTTTATTCTGCTATCCACGGCAGTGTGGGTGAGGGCTCAGGGTTTGCACCCACGGCAGCCCTGGGGCTTGGGCACCCCGGTCTCTTGGCTGATGCAGGAGACATTCCCTCCGTGCTGGAATAGGCTGAAGCACTTGGAGCAGGGAGTGGGGAAAAGTGAAAAATGGTGAAGGGTCTGGAGGGGCTACACGAGGAGTGGCTGGAGTCACTTGTCTGGTTCAGCTGGAGAAGACCGAGGTCAGATCCCACCAGGGGCTGCAGCTCCTCCCGAGGGACAGCTCCAACCTCTGCTCCCTGTGACAGGGACAGGGCCCAGGGAATGGCTGGAGCTGTGTCAGGCAAGGCTCAGGCTGGATACCAGTGAAAGGTTCTTCCCCCATTGGGTGCTGGGCACTGCCCAGGCTCCCCAGGGAATGGGCACGGCCCCGAGGCTGCCAGAGCTCCAGGAGTGTTTGGACAGCGCTGCCAGGGAAGCCCAGGGTGGGGTTGTTGGGGTATCTGTGCAGGGCCAGGGGCTGGGCTGGGTGATCCTGTGGGTCCCTCCCAGCTCAGGATACCCTGTGATTCTGTGAAGCTACAAAAATCCTTAACCTGTACAATTTGTGTGCATGCCTGTCTCTACACATTTACAGCAAAATCTCTTCTGTAAAGGCAGAATAAGTTTCAGTGTAACAACTGGGTGAATGCTGAATGCTTAAATTAAAAACGTCTAATTGCCTTCAAATGCAGTGAAGCCAGGGAGTGAAAGGCAGAGGTGCCCTGGAGGGCTGCAGTGTGCAGATGCTGTGGTTGCAGTTGCCTGGCGTGGAGCTGGGGCTGCATCTGTCCCCGCTGGGCTGTGAGAGCCCCAGTGTTCCCCAGCAGGCTGCCCAGACAGGCAGGCTGTGTTCCCAGCCCCAGCTGCTCAATGCCAGCCTTGTGGAGGAGCAGTGGCAGTGGCAGGGATCCAGGGGAAACCTTCCTGGGGCTGCCAGGGATGCAGGGATAGCACCTTCCCCCTCCTGCCTGCAACTGGGGGTCACTGTGGGCTGTGCCCCAGAGCTTGTGCGTGCAGATCCCATTGCTGTTACAGGCTTGGGGGAAATGTTCCCATCCTCGTTGGGTGCAGCATTTCTGTTAGCAGGGTTTAATGGTGTGTTGTGCCTGCTCATGGTCATTTGGTAGGGATTTGTTTCTTTTCCTCTTGCCTTGAAACTTCAGAACCTTGCTTTTTGTTCTGTGGTATCAAACCCCCTCTTTCATTTAAAACTAGGAACATAACAAAGTAACTATAATCTGTTTTATCCCATTATAGATTTGTGAGTGCTATGGTAGTGGTGCAGAATGTACTTTTAATCTCTTGTTTAAAGTTTGAGGTAATCTTTTATTTATATATGTATAGATTCAAAAACCTTAAGCTGCTTCAACACCCCTCTTTCTGTAGCAAGCACTGTTGAATTTCTTTTTGCAGGCAGTGTGTGTAGCTGCATATCTGTGTGATCATCACTGCAAAGCAGCTAAATGACTTAAGGGAGGTTTCCTACTTCAGAAACGTGGGTTTACCTTGTGTGCTTAATAAAGAGAGCGTCTGCCAGCCCTTCCAGTGTCTTTATGGCTTCTTGGTACAGTTTAACCCCACAGAACAATCAAGAGCCACACAGATGCTCACTCAGCCATAGTGAGGTGGGGGAGAGAGTCAGAATGGGAACAGTGACAGCTTCTGAGGTGACATTAAGGCAGTTGGATGGGGAAAGCAAAAGGTTTACACACAAAGCCAACAAGGAGTTCAGTCCCTGCTTGCCAAGGCTGGGCAGGTGCTCAGCCATCTCCAGGGGAGCAGGGTTCCAGCACACCCAGTGGTGACTCCAAATGTCCCCCTCTTCTTTCTCCTTCCCCCAGTTTATTTACAGAGTAGGATGTCACACGGTCTGAACATCCCTGGGGTCAGTTGTGGTCACCTGTCCTGGCTGTGTCCCCTCCCAGGCCCTCCCCAGCATGGCCATGTAAGGGGCAGGAAAGGCCTTGGCTCTCCGCAATCCCTGCTCAGCAATAACAAAAATATCTGTATTATCAACCCTGTGTTCAGCACAAATCCAAACACAGCCCCAGAGCAGCCTCTGGGAATGGAATTAACTCTACCCCAGCTGAACCAGCACACTTCAGTGTATGAATGCATTCACTGACCATGAGCAAGCTGTGCTAAACTGTGTTAAACCAGTGACACTGTTAAAGTTTGTGCTTTAATTGGTGCTTTTAGATCTGGGCAGTGTGTGCTGTGCAGCAGTATTTCAGCACCTTGGGCTTTGGGGTGCTCTTCCACCTCCTGCTTGTAGGATTGCTGTGCTGCTGTTTCAGTTTATTTCTAATGGAAACTCTAAAATGAGAGTGGGGAAAGATGTTGAGAATAGGCTGGGGAGGGGAGGGAAGCTTTGAAGGCAAGGAGAGCTCGCAGGGAGAAGTCAGACATTTTCCCTGATAAGCTGGCAGTTAGAGGGATGGGCAGTTGTGCTGTTATGCATCTGCCTCTCAGTCAAGTTGAAGAATTAGCAAGCAGGGGAGCTGTAGGTGATATTTTTTAGCTGACTTGTGCAGTGACTGGTTTTCTACCCAGTTTTTGGAGCCGTGAGAGAGGAATTTGTAGCAGATATTGTAGCCTGTGAATGGTTAATCTCGTCTCCTTTTAAACTTGAACTTTAAAATTGAAACAGACCATAATAATGCTGAAGTTGGGCTCTGCTGAGTTTACAGCCAAAGTAAGTTAATGATGTAGTCCTTTTCTGCCTCCTCATCACTGCCCTCATTCCCAGAACACTTCATGTGCCTGTTTTGATTTTCTTTCAAAATCAAAGACATCCATACTGGGAGGCGCTATGAAGTCTCCATAATAAACAACCACTAAGGGCTGACACAAAGTCATTTTCTTTAGTGAGAAAAGTCAAGGTCTATAGTAACCTTGTGACAAAAGCAAATCTAGCATCAGCTATTCAATTTAGTACCAGCCAGCAAACTGGAAATGTGCAACAAAAAAAAAGGTGACTGACTGTGCCAAGGAGGGTGGGAGAGAGGACTAAATGGCAGATGTTGGGGGTTGCCATATTGACAAGCATGGGATGGCCTCTGTTCCTGGGGATGGCTGCTGGTGCCTTTGGAAGTGATGCTTTCCAAACCTGGTGATTCCTGGTGGGATAGAAGGAGGAGATGGGAATTCTGCATTCACACAGCAGGGAGGAGCACAGGGGCTTCCCCCTGTTACACTGAGAGAGCTCCTGGTTGTAATACTGGTTTGGGTGGAAGTAAACTCTTCGGAGCAAGCAGATCTTGCTGTCTGAGGGGAATTAATGAAGAGCTTTCTTCGCTATAATCGGGTTATTAATGTGCAGTGGGTCCTGACACATCAAAGGGACTTGTGTGTCTGAGTGCATCTTAGTGCAGAGCAAAGCCTTGCGAGGAAAACTCAACAGGGACGTTCTTCAGAAGGGGGAACGTCAGCCCAGGTCAGCCTGTCACAAAGCAGCTGAGGGTGTCACAGCTTTCCCAGTCGAGTCCTGGGCTCAGATGTTAAGACTTGCATTTCTGCTCTGGCTCAGACCCCATCAATGCTGTCACATGAGGATAAGTCTATGAGATCAATGATGTTAATGATCTCTCCTTATAAAAAGTGCCTTTGTTCCCTCCCCTCTATCAGAGTGGCTGTGCTGGTTCTCTTGGGTGGCCCCTGTGGGAGTGTGCCAGGAGCTGGGGGAGCTGCACTGCCCAGCTGCTCTGGAGCCCCCCTACTGCAGGTGCTTCCCAAAGTCCCTCCCTGGGTCTCAGGAGGAAGCACTCTGTGGAAAGGTTTAGTGAGACAAGGCGGGGAGGACAAAAGATCCTTTTGTGGAAGTGGCTTCTTGGCCAGTTCCCTGGAATGTTCAGGAAGTTGGGCACCAGGGTCTTGCCCTGGGGTGAATTGGTGGGAATATCTCACTTTGAGGGGCTTCGTGGTGATGCCTTAGGATTTTAGCTTGCATATTTTTCATGTATTTGTAACCCTGCAATTCTTTAGTGTATAACTCTAAACTCCATGTACAGTGTTAGCTACTGCTTTGCCATTTTGGTCAGACACAACAATTCCTCTCCAGGCCTGGGAATCAAGGACCCCTCACTGCCTCAGGCCCTGAGAAATGTAAACAAAAGTGAGTTGGGGGGCAGCAAACTTGGGGTAAATTACTTCATTACCTGAAGCTGTAACTGGAAGATTAACCCCAAATATGCAAATGGACCAAACTGATCAAAGTGCGAAAACCTGTGACCCGTGGTCCATTTTGGGTGCAGACCCTGGGGATCTTCATCTGCCTGAAATGTACCTGAAGGCCCTTCAATAAATAGAACTGCATTTTATTCCCTTAATTCTGTCTGGCCTCTGTTTTGAGGTAAGCGTGAAAAATGCATCAATGGTCTTTAGCATAGAAAAAAGTGTAGTCCACGTGTGCTGGAATGGGGTTTTTTAGTTGTGTTTTTTTCATTATTATTAACAGATAGCATTTCTAGGAGAAAAGTTAACAGGAGATAATTTGAGCTTTATTTTCAAAGACAGAGAAATCTCATGTCCCACACAGAATAAGTGCAAGGAGGATGGACAGGAAGATTTAGAAAAGCTTTCACAGTATTAATGTCTGATACATCTATTTATTATGCTTATTACTTGATTTTGTCAAATGGCAAAGACGGTAAAAATTCTTTATCAAGCATTTCCAGCACACCATTAACTTCTTTAGACCTTGGGAGTGTTGTACAGCACTTACGGCAGAGCCACTCTGTAAATCACCATAAAAAGAATACTGAGTCTGGAGGTGGATAAGCATGATTATTTAAATAGGAAATAATTTTGGTCAAGTAAAATGCGAAGTTTTTTCTTTTTAAGAAACAAATTCTCTAGAGAATATTCTGTCTCTTGTATAAATTTAGCAGAGAAGATTATCAGTTGATTTGCTTCTGCTTCATACTCAAGTATGCAAAGCTGCTAAAGAGTTTTTTGCCTTAAACTTCCCTGGGCTTTTTTGTCCTGATTTATTCTGTATTTCCAATTAAGTTGTATGTTGTTTAAAGAGAAAAGAAGTTACATATTTTTCCTTTTTTTTCTGAAAAATTTCTCTTCAAGTTGAATAAATCCCCAATGGAATCTTCTGCAGCCATTATTGAAACAAAATTACAATAGTTTTTCTGGAAGATCAAGATTGTATTTTTCACCCTGGAGTTCATTTGGCCCCTGCAGAAGTCAAGGATACACACTTGATGTGATTGTTAGCACATTCTTCTGCCTAAAAAATTAAATGTGGAAGACTTACAAGAGCTTATAGTGTAAGAAAACAATGTATTTAGGTTTTATTTTGAATTTGGGAGTTAATCTCACTGCAGTTAAGCACAGCTGCAGCAGTGGGTGCTGGGGTCAGGGTGTAGGTGGTTTTCCTTTCGCCAGGAGTGACTGAAAAGCAGTGCCCAGGCACCCTAAGGCACCAGGGTTGTTTTGGGGCCCAGGGATGGTGTTGTCCCTCAGGTGTGATGCTACTCTGCAGGATTTCAACATCTCAGTTAATTTGTTGGGTTTTTTTTCCTCAACCTGCCATTGACACCACAACTGCAGGAGCTGAGAAATCACCTTTGAAATATCTTTATTGCTGATCTCTAGGGCTGAAGTGGTGGATGTAAGGGTTAATTGTGCATCCATATTATTATTTAGAGAAAAATGGTGGTGGACAGGGCTGAGCTGCCTGGGAAATGGGAGAGGGGGAAGGCTCAAGTTGTGCTTGAACTGAGGAGTTTTGCAATACCAGATAATGTCTTTATGTTCTCCTCCAGGCACAGGAATTCTTTGTTCTCAGGTGTGGCTATTCCCATAAACCTGCAGTTTATATATACCTGGAAATGGTAAAGCCAAGGAGCTCATCTCTGGGAAGAAAGTAGGAAAACTGCTTTTTTTAAATGCAAGTTTTGAATTTGGCCAGTGCTGCCTGGGGTGGCAGGATGGTGAGATTCCTTCAAAGACTGTGCCACAGGATATTTTCTCCCTGTGGGACTCGTGTCTGCTGTGTTCCCCGCTCCCTGCAGCCCTGCAGAAGCTGCATCATTCTCAGTGTGAGCCTCCCCACCCTGGGGCTCTCTGGGGTCACCAGTGCTCCAGGGTAACCAGAATTTCCCTGGCATTATTGAGTACTTGGATTTTTAGCCTCTCAGGCTGTAACTTTTGAGCCTCTTGACTGCAAGGAGGGTTTGTTAAGAATAAAATAATTGGAAAAGCAAGGCTGCAGTTTCAGGTGTCAGCACTGTCAGACTTTTTACCTAAAGCCTGCTTTAAAGACACATGAGGACACTATTTCTGTGCTCATGCAGCTTCTTAGTGTTGTTTTAAGATGCTTTCAAGAGTGTGACAGTAGATATATTTTATTAGATATCTGTAGCAAATACCCAGTGATTTACATATTACTATCAAACATCAGTATGCAGAGGAATATTAATTACTGCACACAGCACTTACAGGCAAAGGCAGGGCACTTTCTTGATAATTACAGTATCACTGCAGAGTAAATACATCGCTCTTCATCTGACAATGTAATTTATAGCATCTCTGGAGCAGTTTGACTGCAGTACTTTTGTTCCCAGAACGATTTTCCGGGTGGTGCTGAGCAGCTGTGGCTCCTCAGAGCTAGAGCAGTTTGCTCAGAGCCTCTGGAAACCACACCAGCAGTACCTGCACTTGTGTGTTTCTCTTTGATTGATGAGCTGCTGAATTTTAGGAGTTGGGAATAAAGCAAATTTGTGTTTTTTGTAAAAAGCAAAAAGTCCCTGCTCAACTTAGAGAGAGAAAGATGGACAAAATAAAATCCAGAAATAAAGATCCCCAGTGCAAATTTCTGCTGCCAAGCTTTTTGAAAGGTTAGTCACAAGAGTCATAAATGCGAACATTTTGGCAGAACCTGCGCTGAGGACACGCAGCTTTAGCCTTTCTGCTCTGACAGGATGTGCCATGAGGATTAAATATTAAATGTGTCTCTGAAGGAGCAAGGTCTCTCTCTCATTGTTCACCCTCTGTTTTCTGGCTGACGCAGTGTCCAGTTCTGCAGCTCCTGAAGCTTTGACCACCCTGTCCCATTAGTGCTCATCAGCCTTTGGTCACCAAAGCAATATCAAGGGAGAGCTTGGTGATTGCTTCAGGGCTTAGAACCAAGAAAATAGCGAAGTGAAAAAAAAAAAACCAAACAAATGGGACCCTACCTCTGCCTTCCCGGTGGCTCCTGTGTCTCTGGACTGGTGACCAAAGCTTGAGTGTTTTGGACAAGCTTCCATGTTTGTCTTAATTCCTGGGGGAGTTACTTCGGTTTTAATTTAATTTTCTGCTTTTATAACTCCCACTTTCTATTTCTGTTTGTTGGGGGCATTACTTTACCAATAAAAATTACTCCAACCAAAAAATTCCCCCCAAAGTACATTTTATGTGCTTTGTTGGTCAGATCTGTGAAATTTTAAAGTCATGGTAGTATTAATTAGTGTCATTAAGATTATGTAGTCTCATCATATTTAAAGCTAAGCCTCAGGTAATAGTCAATGGTGCTGCAAAGTATATTAATAAAATTACTTGTAGTAATTAGGGGAGAAATGGAGGAGTGTGAGAGAGGTTTGGAGTGTTGGGCTAGGAAGGAATGGGAATGCAGCCCAAGGGGCTTCTGGCTGTCTGTCCCATCATGCCCACTGGGTGTGGCTGGTCAAGGGGGGACACAGGGCTTCTGGAGCTGTGGGAGAGCATCCTCTGCTCCTGTCTGTGCTGGGAGAGCATCCTCTGCTCCTGTCTGTGCTGGGAGAGCATCCTGTGCTCCTGTCTGTGCTGGGAGAGCATCCTGTGCTCCTCAGTGTGCTGGGAGAGCATCCTCTGCTCCTGTCTGTGCTGGGAGAGCATCCTGTGCTCCTGTCTGTGCTGGGAGAGCATCCTGTGCTCCTGTCTGTGCTGGGAGAGCATCCTGTGCTCCTCAGTGTGCTGGGGATGATGCCTTGGAGAGGCTACCTAGAACAGAGGTTAGACAGAGTTAGAAAATAAAGGAGATATTTCTTGAAAGGCCTTCAAGGGGTACACCTTGGGCAGTGCAAGAGCCTGGCAGAGGCTACACCCAGGACAGACAACAGTCACGAGTTTTTCAGACAGATACAAGTTTGGTCTGTTTGCATAGCAGGGGTTAATTGTCCAGTTACAGCTTTGGGTAATGAAATCACATTCCCCCAGTTTGCTCCCCCCAATTCACTTTTGTTTATACTTTTCGGGCTTGAGGCTGAGATGATGACCTTGGGCCCCATCTGGAAAAGGATTGTTTTGTCTGTCCTCTGTACTAACACTCTGTATGAAGTTCAGTTATACATTACAGCAGTACAGGATCTGAAAAATATAAAAGCTAAAAAATTAAGGCATCAGGGAGAGCATGCTCTGCTCCTCAGTGCCTCTGCTGGGCACTCATATTTGCCCAGGGACAGCTCAACAGTGGATTGACCCCGAAGTGCAAAGTCAGTAAGGAAGGATAGATTTAATTCTCTTCATTTACTCAGAAGAATTAGTTGTGGATCATTTGCAGTGCTTTTGCTGCTCTAGAGAAGCAGTGTAAAGACCTGAAGATTGATTCCTGCTGCTGCATTGAAGGAAACACCTCAAGGAGTTGTGTTGTCAAAGTAGCTCCAGATTTGGACATTCTGTGTTATCAGCAGCCTCTGGCACCTCAAGTCACACAGTATGAACTTTGACTTGGAGCACAGCTGACTGTCCCTGGTCCATTTTGTGTCCTTTCTTCCTTCTGGGCATATAACTGGGTGCTCATTTACAGCTAATCACTGAAATCAAAGGGGTTTTATTGACCATAGAAAGGTTGCCCATCTTGCCAGTCTGTTTGTTCATATAATTGGTTATATCGTCCATGATTTATTGCATCAGCTAAACATGGAATTTTGCAGAGTGGAGGTGAAGAGACGCCTCTGTCCCCTGCTGCCTCCCCTTGTAAAGCCCAAAGCATTCCCTCGCAGCCCTGGGCTCATTTCTGCCCCTCACAAACATCACTGCGCTGCTCATCGTCTCACCTGCTCTGAGTACTGCAAAGAAGAAAAGGTGGTACCTGTATTGAGCTTTTCTTTCCCTGGCTTCCAGCTGTGGCACTAATCGCATTCCTGTAATTAAATGTTAATAGAAAAGGTAAAATATTGTCTTGGGCTCTCTCTTTTTGAGAGAAAATGAGAATTGAATGGTAGTTAATGGCTTGAGAAGCTGCATGCTTCTTTGCAGTCCCTGCACAGGATTGTGTTAAATACCTAAAACCTCAGTGACTGCAGGATTTTACATTCCTTTTGGAAGTTCTTCTCTGTATTTAAATGAATTTGATCTTTCCTCCTGATACAATAGGAACAGTGAATAAAAGCAAGTCTTCCTGACAGTACATTAATATCTATGTTTGCTGAATTTCTGAGGCATGTTTCTCTGTTCTGGTGTTGCTTGTTGGTATTTGTAGCTTCCTCAGATAATTTTGTTGGAGTTTTATTTTGCTGGCCGCTTCAGAACAGACAGAAAAAACCCCCAAAAAACCAACCAACCTAAAAAAAGGCAATTGGAAGACTAATGACAATGGAAGTGAATTCTAGTGGCAAATCAACCACTAGTCAGCCTTAAAGGAACACTGAGGGGAAAGAAGCTTCAACTAACAGTTCAAATACAAATTAAATCACAGATTTAAATAAAAACTGTTTGGGAATTGTTAACTGTAATTATTTTATGGCAGAAAGTGTGTTAACTTCTGTCAGTTTCTCAGTGGAAGTTAGAAGACAATTTGAAGACAAGCAAGCAACTTCCCTCTTGCACTTTAAAGGAAACAGAGGAGGCTTTTTTCATGGTCCATACAAAAATATTGGTACTGGGATTGAAGTGTCTCAGCTGTCTTCCAGTGTTTTCCTTTTGAATTGGAGAAACTGGCTTTATTTTGCTCTGAACTCCGCCCTGCCTGGCACTTGTGAAGCTGCTGAGCTTAGGGATAAAAGGCTCGAGCTGCATGTCCTGCAGTAGCATTCCCCAATTCTGATGGATCCCCAGTGCTGGAATGGGGCCTCCACAAAGGGCTGGTCCTGCCAGGAGAGGAGAGCTCAGGAGGAAAATACTCCTTCATATCAGACTCACCTGCAGCTTAGAAGACTCAGAGAAGTGATTCTGAAATATCAAAATGTGTCATTTTGATTAAAAACACGATCAAAATAGAGCCTGACAAGTTCTATTTCAAAGGTTAAAAGCAATTCAGCTCCTTACTCTGATCTGGAATGCAAATATTTTCATGTTTGAATTTTTTTCTGACCCAGAAATTTTGAACTTAACTTTGAATTCAACTTCTATTATAGCCTGGCAGAAATCTCCAGTGCCTTTGATTCTTCTGTTCATTACAGCGAAATGTTAAATTAAAATGAGAATGGCTTTGGTTTATCCAAATGAGAAATTCTTCATCAAAGTTTGGTCTCAGAGCAAACCACCAATGTGAGGGCATTCCAATGTAGATCTATTACCTCTTTGGAGATGCAGTTAGAGCAGAAAACATAATCCAGATTGTGTTATCCTTCCCCTGCAGCAGGCTGGGGGAGTGTGGCTGTTCAGTAGGCAGAGGAGCAGCAGATGGAGAGGCTCTGGGCTGTGTATTCAGCTGAGTCCTTGTCTGTCTTATGGCTTTTGGGCAAATAAATCCCTTCTACTTTCTCGATTTGCAGAGTGCAAGTATAGACCTTAGCTCTGAAGAGTGTTTAATGTGCTGATCTCTCTGCAGACATTTGCTGCTACCACAGAAACAGAAAAGGCAGTAATGTGCAAAGTCAGATTTCAGCTTGTTTTCCTTAAGCTTGTTAGTTTTACGGGGGAATTTAAAAACCACTTGATGTGGTTTAGGTTTTATTTCCCCATAGAAGCCTGTGCCAGCTTCATCCCAACTGCAGCTGAACTTTGCTTGTTAGAAATCTCCCACTCTTAATTTTCTTTAGTTACATAAGGAAAAAAAAGAGGCATTTAACAAGTAAACAGTAGAAAGCATTTTCCTTTTGATGTTTCTAGTAATATTGTGGAAGAATAGATTTTAAAAATAATTATTTCTCCACTTTTTTGGGGCGACTGGCTTGGGCAGTGGGTAGCAGAGGAAGGTCTGTGCATCAGGCGATTGCTGTGTGGGCATTTTAGTGGCTGATTCATGGCACTGGGAGAAACATCCATTGTACTTGCTGCAGTTAATGCAGGGAGCATGGGAATGCTGGCCTGGGCAGAGCCTCCTCAGAGCCCCCGAGTTAACAGGAATTAGTCTGAGATCAGCAGGGAGATGGAAAGAAATTATAGATGTGGTGAATAGAGGGATCATCGCGTTCTCTCTGCTCTGCCCACAAGTGGTGATGCTGTTCTTACTGAGCAGAATCGAGTTTGTGGTGAGGTTTCATTAGGAAAGTTAGAAAAATGCCAGTTTGCTGTGCCTCTCCAAAGTGACTACTGTGGATCATAAAGAATGGAAATGAGGAGCATCCTGCCTCTGTTCCTGCCACCACAGCTGCTCCATGTGCAGAATTACTCTGGATGGAGGAGAGGGCTTTTGGCTTTTAAATTCCAGGTTGCTGTTTTGAATCTGGGTAACCTCTGAAAGACCCTGCCCTCTGCCAGCCCTCCTGTGGCCCCTGTGGGAATGATTTACTGGCTCCTTTATCTTCATTTAAACATAAACACACCTGTTCAGTGCAGTCCTGCTCTGGCCTGCATTCAGACCTGGGATTTTACCTCTGAAGATTTTTTTTTTTGTTTTTAAAGTGTGTGTTTCAGCTTAATTTCCTGTAGTTCCTGCTGGTGCAGATGGATGGCTGTGTTCAGCACGGGCTCCTTGTGCTTCTGGAATCTCACAGGGCTCTGTGCCTGGGGCTAGCTTCGGTGCCTGCCAGCAGCAGGTGAAAAATAAAATTATTATTTTATAATAAGAATTATGAAATTCCAGCTCTGGCCAGGGACTTGCAGCTGACTTTGTGTGGCTGTTTTTCCCTTCAGGTGAAACAAAAGCCAGCTCAAGCAGTGAGAAAGGCATTTTTCCTTGTGTGCAGTAGCCTGGTGCAAACAAGTGGCTGTGTCGGGAGAGCCAGCAGGAATCATCAGTCTCAGGGAGGAGATGTGGGCTGAGAGAACTGAGCTGAGCTCTGCATATAGCTGGGATGGGGTGTGGGGTAGAAATACATCTATAATGCACCGCAGGAAGTTTCCTGTTGCAGTTTGCAGCTTGCAAACTTTTTCTTGGATTATTTGGAAGAGGACTAGGTCAGACTTTGCTCATTTCAGCCACTTCTGAGCTCTGAGTTCCTCTCAAGAGCCCCAAACAACCTTGTGTTTCTTTCAAAACTCTGCCCTGTAAAGGAATTCACTCCCTCACCAGCATCTCACCAGCTGCCATCACCAAAATCAGCTTTCAGACACAGGGAATGCCTGCTCTATATTCTACTTGCACTTCCAAGAACTTCCCCTTTTAATGGGCAGCTTGGGCATTCTCAGATCCATATGCTTGTGGAGACTGTGTAGGAGCTTTTAGACTTGTGAGGAGGCACTCACGAGCTAAATTTGGAGCCATAAAAGCACAGCTCTTCTCCTGAGAGAAATTTTCCCGAAACAAAAATTGGATTTGATCAAGATGTTCCCATTTGCATTGCAGCTTTCGTTCCCTGGAGGGTTATTTAATCACTGTGTGACATCTGCTGTGGATTTGGAGAGGTGATATTGAAAATGGACCTAAAGGAAATAGGGCAGATAGAACATTCCTGTATCGGCTGGGAAGGAACTGGGCATTAAAGGGCACTAAAAGATGGAGAGGACCTTGGTGGGGTTCTAATGAGAGAGAGGAAGCAATTCATGTTTGGAGCATCCTGCTTTTGAGTCCTTTGCTCTGATTTTGGGACACTGAATTGAGAGGAGCTGGTTCTGAGGCTTCCAAGGTCTTTTCCTTCCAGATGGTATTGAATGACAGAACTGCTGAGGTTAGATGGTGTCTCTAGAGATCCTTAAATATCTTCTCTGTCCTCAAAGCAGGGTCAGCAGGAGCAGGTTGTTCTGGGCTTTGTCTCATTTTAAGTATCTCCAAGCGTGGAAACTCCACAGCTTTTATGGGCAAATCTGTTTCAGTGTTCAATCAAGTTGTGATAAAAATTAATTCTTATGTTCAGATGAGAATAACAACATTTCACCTTTTCCTCCTCTTGCCCTTTCACTGGATACCAGTGAGGAGAATTCCTCCATCCCCTTTGTTCCTTCCTTTAGGTGAGGCAGCTGTACCTGTGGCACTGCTGCTCACAGCAGTCCCTTTAGCACAACTTCTTGGTGTCTTCATCCTTTCTTGGTATTTTGCCTAAATCTGTTGTTTTTCCCCTTCCCTGTTGTCACACTCGTGGGCTCTCAGACTTTCTCTCACAGTTACCTCACCTTTGATTTCTTGTACCCGGCTGTTGGCTCAGGGCTCAAACCAGACTCCTGTACCTCCCTCGTATACATCTCCTTTCTGTCAGACTGGTGGTCAAACCTGAAAACAGGTTGAAGTAAATCTGTGGCAGTTGGTGTGTTAATGAATGGAAGTGTGGGTGGGGATCAGTCACACCTAGATGAAAGTCAGGAGCCAGTTTATAATGGGAATTAAAGGCCATTTAAATGCTACAACAATAACCAGAGTGGTTGGGATCTCCTTCTGGGAGATGGGAGAGAGTTCCCACAGAAGAATTTCTGTTTTATCTTCTCCACCCTTCCCCTAATAAAAATTCCTTTATTAGCATCTGTGTGAAAAGATTAAAGTTACATTTTAAATAATAATCAAAATTCAAATCTATATCTCCTTTAGAAGCACTGTCTAAATAAACCTGGGTATTCCAGAGCTGTGACATTACTGGGTGCATTATCTTGGTAGGCTTTGTGAGCTGTTATTAACAGAGCTGCTCAGGTTCCCAGAGGAGCATTTGCAGTTCAGGAGAGGGTTAAGATGAGGACACAAATCATGGAGCTCCAACCCCTCAGTCAAAATAGGTGGAGATATTTAGAGAGGAATTGGTAAATAAAATAACTACTCAGAATAAATAAGGAGAGGGAAAGTTCTCCTGTCCTTATTTTTACTATAAAGTGCAAAATCACTGTTTTCTTGCATGTCACATCCAAAGCATCTGAGAATGATTAACCCTTGATGTCCCTGGCAGGTCAGGAGGCTCAGGAGGGTTTTGTACAGTTAGTGAAGGCAGGGTCACACCCCTGACCTGCCAGATTTACCCTGGGAAAAAGCCCCCAAAGGCAGAAGTGCTGCACTTCTGTAGATTCCTTCCTGTGTATGATACACCTACTCCCTGCCAAATCTGCTTCTGGTCCTTCACTAGGAGAAATAAGTTGGTGGTAGAGTAATTTTTATTGGCCAGATGTGCCCCAACAGCTGGAGCAGCCTCACTGCTGCTATGTCAGTGCCTTTCCCACTGATTGGGTTTTTCCCCCTTTAATATTCCCATCATGGCATATTTTTAGCTTAATTAGCAGCAGTCCTAATCTGCCCTTTTTTTTTTTCTTGACGTTTGGAGGCTGCAGGGGAAGCACTGGGGAGGATAATGGGTCTCTTCCCAACTTCAGCACAGTTGGCAGTGCAGATTTGATACTGAAGAGCCATGGAAAGTAACTGTAAATCATGCCCTTTGCTTCTCAGGGCAGCTTTTCCTATTTTCCAGGTATTTTCTCAGTTGTGCATAGCCTGTGCACTTCTGGAGTCAGGAACAGCCAAGTCAGCAGACTCCATCTTTGGTAAAATAAATCTCAATCAAAGAGACTGCATTTTCCATCATGATTTACAGCAGTTATCTGTCATCCTTAGTGCCTTATTTCCAGCTGTGTCCAACACTCATCCTTAAGAGAAGGGCAGGGCTCCTCCCACCAAGGTAATCCTTTGGATAAAACAATCCTGTCATGATCTGCTTCCTCCAAGTGCAAATCTGAGTGTGAATCTGTATTTCCCTGTCTATATACCATGAGAAAAAAAATGACATTTATGCCATTCTACTTTGTCAGTGTTAGGTGCAACCAATTATTTCAGCTGATGGATCTGCTTAGTCTCTAGGAGCTGTAGCTCTTTGATATCTAGTGAAAGTATTTGCCACTTTCAGTGCTTTACATCTTCAAAGCACTGTATAAACACTTAATTTAGTACAGAGCCCACTAGGGATGGTAAATGAATGAAGAATGTACAAACTTCCACTTAGAGGACTAAAAGGCCTTTCAGGGAGTTGATGGAAAGTTACGCTTGCTTTACACAGCGTGTAATTTGTGCCTGTGCTGGTTTGCACCTGCATATTGCCTGTAAGGGACATCTCTGCTCAGATGATGAGATGAAAATCTTCTTCACCCTCCTTCACCTTGTTTTCAGCCATTCCTTTTATCCATGTAAAACACCACACTTAATCCCCTGATAAATAAAGTTATTCCAGGATATTCCAGGAAGGGAGTTTGCTGGCCCACAAAATTCCAGCAGAACCAAGCAGAGAAGTTGGACTTGGTGCTTTTAAAGGGTCCCTCCATCCCAAATGATTTTAGAATTCAATGAAAAGCCAAAGTTCCATCTTTAAAAGTTTCTCTGCCTATCTTGTACCCTGTTTCATTGTCCTGTGACCTTTCCCTGATTTTGGCAGTGCCAGGGTATCTGGTTCATGGTGCTTTGTTCCTGTGCTGAATGGAAGGTCCTAAGGAGCCTGTGGCTTAGTTCCTGTGGATTCCAGTGTAGAGCAAATACTTCTTCCCAGTCAGACCTGAGAGCAAGTCCAGGCATTTGGAATAACAGTTCCCGTGTCCTGTCCCTGCTTGTCTCTCCTTTGCCTTCAGTCAGTGTTCTCAGCCTTTTCTCAGCACTGAGTCTGCTCTACCCAAAAAAGAGTTTATTCCAGCTGCTGGTATCGTTACTGTTACCAAATAACTCAAAAGCTTAATAAAGAGGAGTGATGAGTGAGCTTAATTTGTTGCAATTAAAACTGCTGATTCCCAGCCAGTTATGGGGACTGGAAGCATTAAACTAACTGACACTGAACTTCCAGAGAGTTTCTTTTATCCAAGCAGGGACACGGAGGGGGGGGGGGGGGGGTGTGTCTGTCTTTCAGGGCCCAGGACATTGTGTGTGGTACTCTCTGCTGTGTTTTGCAGATCACTTTGGGCTATTTCTCTGCTATGGCTTCCAGTAAATACATACCCACGGAGGCACAGTCAGAGCTGGGACTCTGAGCGGTCACTGCTGGCTCCCAGGGCTTCAGCACAGGTTTGGTGTGAGCTGGGCTGCCCAGGGATGGCCCTCAGAGTCCTGAGAGCTGAAACTCATCAGTTCACTGGCCACAGGCAGCACTGGCAGGTGCTGTGCACATCCAGCTCCTACCACACAGCTGTACTTGAAATCAATGAAAGGCTCAGAGCAAACGGCTTGGAGTGCGCAGCAGACATGACAGGCAGCAGGATATATTTTTGCTTTATGACATTTGATTCTCAGAGGTGTTTCCATCCTCCTGCAAGTGTTGGGTTTGTCATGGTTTAGTCATCAGTGCCTCCAAGCAGCTGTTTCCCATTGCTGTGCTCTGAATCCCTCACGGGTTTTGTAGTGAAAATCTAACACAAATTACCTTGCTAATCTATCTTTTGTAAATACCACTGCAAAAGAGGCAAACTTTGCATTCATGCATCCTTTCATTATTATGATAATTAATTTCAATTTATAACTAATTAATACTGTTCTATGTCTAGCCTGCCCCCTATTAGTAGTAGCAAGTGGGAATCAGTGAGTGTATGAATTGCAGATGCTGGGCTGTACACTGAGAGAAAAACTCCCTGGCAGCAGCCCCTTTGCAGGGGCAAGGATCCTGCAAGGAGCTGCTCTTCCCTCCTGTCCCACTTCCCAGTGCTGCAAATCATGATGGATTCCTTGGGCTTTCATGGCTGCGAAGGTACCAGGAGGAAGGTGAGAAGTGGGAATGCCTGGTAATTAAAAGTAACAATTTAGCTGACAGTGTGATCAGAAGTACAAACCTGTGTGATGGAGCGAAGAGAGGGGAGGAGGAAATCAAAATCTTGCTGTGCACAGGTGCTCTTTGATCTCAGCTCTAATTCAGAGCAGCCCAGTCCTGCTGCAGGTGGCATTAGATAAGAGGATGAATTCCCTGGGTAGATTTTGCTGGCACTCTGAAGCAATTAGCTTTTGCTTGTTTGTAAAGTGAACATAACCAGGTATTCCCCCTCTTCCCAAAAAAGGGTTTGAGATGTCTCCATCTCCCGAATGGATTAATTATGGTTTCATTTCCCTCCTGGATCAATTATAGAAGTCTGTGCTACTGGGTTTGCTAGGGGGGTTTCTTGTTCCCTTTCTCTCTTTCCCTCTTTTTTCTTTTCTCCCCTGAAAGGTGCTCCTGAACTGAATCCTTCTTAAGGGGTGCAAAGCAAAAAGTTCAGAAACTCTGTAACATTGAACTGAGACCCAAATAGTTTTAGTTCAAGGGCCAGGAAGTTCCTTGCTAGCATGTGGTTACATTCCTGAAGGTGGAGCAGGATGGGGCAAGATGCAAGAGTGCCTGGGGGAAGCAGAGCTGCAGTTCAGGGCTGGGATGCTGCACATGGGATGCTGCACACCCTGCTCGGTGGTACACAGCTATTTTCCAGCCTGTCTTTATAATAGAGCACAAATGTCCATGGCTGCTTTCCTTCTTTGTCCTAACTTTGTGCCAAATGACCCCTGTGAGGAGCAGTGATGTGCATTAGGAGCTGCAGCTGCAGAAGGCTGCTCTGCCTCTGAAGAGCAGGAGGGGCAGGAATGACACTGCTCAAGAAGGTAAAGCTGCAACCTGTTGGAACCCTGGCAGCTGAGAGTTTGGGGCTTTCTGTGCTTGCAGGCACTGACCCTCAGGAAGGCACTGCATTTGACCTGAGGCTGTGGAACAGGCTTCCAGAATTGAGTGATAGCACTGGGATTTTGGGTGTGGAGTTTGAATAGAAGTGTGTGATACCACAGGGTGGAGAACATAGATTTTAAGGTTTTAGTATATAGTAATATATACAAAGCAATATGGAGGATTTAGGGTGTTCTTCTAAGAAGTTCTTGGCTAAGTTCTTCTTTTAAGAGTAAGTTCATCTTTCACCTTCTTCTTCATGGGTTTGGGTGGTAGTTTGTAATGGGGTGAAAAGGGTCTGCATTGTGGACCATGGGTTGTTAGTTATTGGGTTAAAAGTAAAAATAATTTAGGTGTCATCTCATAATTGGTTCATTTGTGCTTAAAAGACCTTGCAAAGAGTTAGAGAGACAGCCATTTTTCACTTTGTTAGCTAGAACTCACAGCTTGTGAGACTGTAACATAGATAATTAATAAACATCTGAGTCTGAACCCAAAAACTGCATCTCTTGAGCATTTAATCCTGGCTCTAACAGAGGAAAAGAAGATAACAGACCCACAGCAGCCCTATGCTAAAGCCTCACCTTAACAGGTATTCTCTTGCTGAGCAAGAGTCTTCTCTACCCAAAAAAGAGTTTATTCCAGCTGCTGGTATCATTACCGTTACAAAATAAATCAAAAGGCTTAATAAAGGGGGGTGATGAGTGAGCTTAATTTGTTGCAATTAAAACTGCTGATTCCCAGCCAGTTATGGGGACTGAAGTGTTAAACTAACTCACTCTGATCTTCCAGAGAGTTTCTTTTATCCAAGCAGGGACACAGAGAGGGGTGTCTGTCTTCCAAGGCGCAGGACATTGTGTGTGGTGCTCTCTGTTGTGTTTTGCAGACCAATTTGGGCTATTTGTCTGCTCTAGATTCCAGCATAGCTGGTGGTCTGTAGGCTGGACTGGGCACAGCCTGGGAGGCTGAGGACAGGTCCCAGTCTGGGAGGGAGGTGTGCTGCTCCATCAGGGATCAGCTCCTGGGGCTGGAGGAAAGCTCGGGCTGCAGCTTGCAAAGTGCACATTTTAAACAAAGCTCCTTTCTTTGTGAAGAAACTCATAGGCAAAGAGAGGTGAGAGTTCCGGCTACTTTCTCATCTATTTTGTGCTTATTTTGTATGTTTTTTAAGGCAGATCCAAGGACCCTTCTGGAGAGTGCCCTAGGAAGAAGCGCTGGGATTGCGTTTGGTGCCGTGGCTCAGCCGAGCCCTTACCTCCAGCAATTAGTTTAACAAATCAGCTTTCTCAAGATCCTCAGCCATTTGCTGCCTCACAGTGTAATTGTGCGTGACTGTTCCTCATTAGACAGCAATATTTACCTCCAGGGAATGAGGGTTTCAGCCTGGGATGAATCAAACTTTGGCAAATGTCACTGCGTTTGTCAGGGCTGGAATAAATGAGCCGGCTCTGAGTGCAGGCAGCTTTCAGCACCTGGGTCTGGTGTCGGGGGCTGCCAGTGGGGGAGGCAGGGCAGCTTGGACAAAGATGATGCTTGGAAACCTGTGGGGAGACAAAGAGAGATAGCACTAAAGGCAGTCTTACCCTTGATACATTGCAGCTGTGTTAATTATCCAAGAGTGGGAACAGCCTTGCCCTCCCAGCTATGGGTGTGATAAAAAGTGAGCGAGCTGGGAGGGAGCTCAGTTGGAGTTAGTTGGAGTCGGAGTTAGTTGGAGGCTGCTGGAGTCTGCTGGCTGTGCTGTGAGGAGGAAGGGACAGGAGGCTGTGCAAGGGACAGAAAGGGTCAGATGCTGTACGTAAGACAAACAGGGTTAGGCGGCCGTGATAGGGACAGAAAGGAGCCAGAACTGCAGAAGGAAAGAAGGGAAGGAGAGAAAGATCCAGAGCTGTGTGGAGCTGCCCCGTGGGATTGCAAAAGAGAAAAGATACGAGAGACTTTGAGATAACAAGGAGCTGATGCTTGAAGCCTTCTGGTGTTTTCACTGAAGCACTCTGAGTGCAGTGTCCGTCTCAACAACCACAGAAACCCTGTTCCTTTCCCGTTCCTTTCCCATGGAGCAGGAATTCAGAACCTGAGCAGCGCTGCTGAGTGTTTTGTTGTGCACAGTCGGGTGGCACTGGGGGCCGATTGGCAGGGAAGCCTTGTTGGTACCAACGCTGCACAGGCTGCCAGACTTGTTAGCAGTTGTGGTTTAGGGTATGCACATCTGTGCTGCTGACTGGCATCCAAGCTGTTTAGCTTATTTGTGCAGGAATGCAGGAGGTAAAGCTCAGCTTTGAGCCTGAAGGTTGCAGCTCTCCCTTAGGTTCATCTCTGCAGGGGAAGGTGGGGATCCTCCTCTGTCTGGGGTTCTACAGAAGGTGGTAAAGCCCTGCTTTGCTCACTTTATCATGTCTTATATTATCATTTTATTTCTCTTTTGATGACTTCGTGCAAATCTCTTCCAGACAGTGGATTCCTTTCTCCAGGGTCCGAGCACAAGAAGTTAATGAACCATTTGAACTGCAGTAACCACTGATCTCCGTGAGCTGAATAACCCAGGCTGCAGCTGCCTGAGCTCCCCTGGGTGCTGCACAGGCACTTGGGAGTGGCCGGGAGAGGAGGAGTTGGGGAGTTCACAGAGGCAAACTGACCTGAGATTAATTTTTACTTATTTTAGCAGTGGTTCAGACTTTAGGGTTGGTGCCCTCCATTGAAGCAGAAAGCAGGCAAAGCAGAAGTGCAGGCCAGTGCAGGCAATTTGTCCCTACAAGGGGGATTTGTTTCTTTTGAGCTTGGAGGGTATATATCAGGAGATATCAGAATATGGCTGAGGCTGCTTGGTGACTGCTTGATTTTTTTCTATAGATTTCTATATATTCTAGATCTTTTTCTTTGTGGATAGATCAGGGATTGGAGTTTCCATGCCTCAGCCTCGGTGCTCCCTGCACTTGTGTGCTCTTGAGGATGCCTGGTGTTGGGCTCAGGCCAGCATAACCACTGCCTCCTATTGCCCTGGCTTTTTGCATAGGCTACTGCAATTGTCATGCCATTCTCTGCTGTCTGTTTTACATTATCAGTATTAAACAGTAAATGGATTTTTCCTCATGGGCTGCAGATTTGCAAACATGGAAAAGAGCAGACAGGTATTTCTGTTGGGATACCAAGTGGGCTTAGCCTGTTCCCCTCAGTGGTAGAACTTGGGGCAGTAAAAAACTTCATCTCTGCTGTGGTTATGAACTAAAACCACCCAAACAAAACACACCAAAAGAAAAGGAAAAAGGGAACAACAAAATGTCAAAACTAAAAAGTACTGAAAAGACTCTTTACAAGAGCATAGCATCCCATTGCCAAGGGCAGGGTTAGATGGGATATTGGGAAGGGATTCTTCCCTGTAAGGGTGGGGAGGCCCTGGAATGGAATTCCCAGAGCAGCTGTGGCTGCCCCTGGATCCCTGGAAGTGTCCAAGGCCAGGTTGGATGGGGCTTGGAGCAGCCTGGGGTAGTGGAAATTGTCTCTGCCCATGGCAGGGGATGGAATGAGCTAAACCTTTAAGTTTCCTTCCAGCCCAAGCCATTCCATGTTTCTGGTGGAGCTCTGTCAGTTCAGGATGGCCAAGCAAAGGGAATCTGGTCCTGGCTGTTCTAAGAACTGAGCTGGTACTCTCAAATTTGGTCACATTTCAGTGAATGGATGGGGTTTATTTGGTTCCTGACCCCTGAAGAGTGAGATCCATCTCTGTAGGGTGTCTGTGGCACTGGCAGCTGCTCTCAGTGATCCCTCAGCTTCCTTCAGAGCCTCTGGAGAGGAATAGGTGTTCCCAAGGATGATCCATCTCACCAAGGCACCTCCAGGAGGCTGGGATGACATTCAGAATAGAAGTAGCAGTTTCTCTTCAGTAACTGCAAAGAGTGCGGAGGTGATGTGGGTGTCTGTTATGAACACCTGAGATCTGGGTAAATCCCACCTGACGTGATTTCTGTTCCTTTGAAGCTGGTGGGATTTCAAACAATTCAGTTTGATGTGAGGGATGTTCAACCTCAGCAAATCAAGCTTGAACTGCCTGTGTCAGATGTGGAAGCTGTTCCACTTTTGTCCTGAGCTTCTCTGGATGGAAAATAGTTTCACGTGTCAGGTGAAAAATCACTGCTGTTTGAATTTTGACATAGGAAAAAACCCTCCCATATTCTTTTGCTCTTTACAATAAAACTGGATGTGGAGATTTGGAATAAGCCACTGTCCAGTGATGTTTGAGCACATCTCACTGTATCAGCTGAAAAGCTGAATAGATCCAGATATTCAGAATTCTCAAAGATCTTACTTTGTTGCACTCGTTTTAATGCTTTTCCAGGGCACCACAGTTCATTCTCTTCCTTGCATTTCACATGCAAAGCATCCGGTTTAAATACAAATTAGTCTGAAAACAATCCTCTCTTTACTTTAAATTTTAAAAGCTTGGATTTAGCTTTTAGGCTCATTAATATTCACAAACATTGCTTAGTTAAGCTTGCTTTAATTTCTCTGTGTGCTTTGTTAACAGGGATTATAGTGATGTTTGAATTTGCATGGGAGACTTTTAGTATTGTGCAAATTTTGGTCATTATTATGGAAAAAATGTTGAAAATCTGCCTCAGTCTTTCCTGCACTTTCTCTAACTCTTCTTGATAGCTTAGTGAGAGTGTTTCTTTCCATATGTATTAGGTGGATTTTGCATTTCACTTTGAAAGGTGTTTGAGAGTTTCAGAACCCCAGAGGAGAAGGAAATTTTTGGTCTCCAGGTATGCCTTTGGCACTTAGCCTCAACAGGGAAATGCACCCCTTCAAATTTGGGAAGCACATCAGCCTTGGAAGAGTCCCAGATTTGCACAGCCTTTCCTCAGCCAGTGGCACACTGTCAGGGTTTGTCACCAGCCTTGGCCAAACCAGCTGGAAAGCACAGCAGCCTTTTCCTGATGATGCTCTGGAGCCAGTGCCTGCTCCCAGCTGAACACAGGAATCTGCAGGCAGGGCCTGCCTGCCCGGGCTCTGCAGGGCTCACAGAGGATAATCCTTCCCTGCTGAGCTCCAGCCTGTTCAGCGTTGTTGAGAGGCAGCAGGTGAGCGGCTGGGGCAGCTCCAGCCCTGCCTGTGCTGGGAGGCTGCTCCAGGGGGAGCCCATGGCTGCAGCCCAGCCCTGCCCTGCTGCAGGGATGGGGCAGAGCTCCTCCAGCCCTGGTGGGAAGGGCAGCGAGTGCCCAGTGCCAACCCCAAAACTCCAGCAGCATTCCCTGCCAGGCAGAACAATGGGACCATGTCTGCTGCAGTTTATCTTTAACTCCTGCAGAGATTTGGTTTTCCTTGGGGCACTGAAGTGCTGAGACCAAGACTGATGCCACCAACCCAGCTCAGGGCAGCAACCATTGCTGCTGTTGGGTTGGGATGGTTGGGATCACCTTCTGAAAAGTGGAAGCTTTGATTTAATTCCCTTTTCTTCTTACTCCTGAATGACAGCTTTAATGTAGGAACTTTAAGTTTTGTTGTTTGTTTGTTCGTCTGTTTGAGTATACCAACATTCCCAAGACATACATGACTGCCATTGTGGTGCCTTCCTTCACGCTTAATTTACAAGTTCATTTCAGCTCCCTAAGCCGAGTCTTCCCTATTGTTAAGTGCCACTGGCACCTTGATCCTTTATCCCTCGGGGTAAGGACAGCTCAAACTGGCTGGTTCTTTAATAGGAACTCGATGACAGAGAAGAGTTTGCAGCTGCGGCAGAAACTTGAGTCTGCTCATTCCCAGGGCACTTGTCACACCTGCCCAGGCTTCTGGGTGTGACAGCCCCTCCACCTGGGGGAAACTCACCCCTCCTCTGTTGGAACTGTGTCCTTGACAACGTCAGTGAGAGGAAGGAGGTGTTATAAACCTGCTCCTCCAAATCTTGCAGGGTTTTTTGCCTGCCTGTTCTCTCACTATAGCACAGTTTATTTTCTTCCCCTGTCCTGTCAGCCTGACTTAGAGCAGTGCTGTGGCACAGCTTTCCTGGTAACTCCAGCCTGGATCTTCTAGAGAAGCGGTTTTTGGCAGAAGTTGTCCACAGAGACCTCTCCCTCCTGTATTAGCTCTGTCAGTCTTTGGAGGACCTCAGGTTCTGGGTTTTTGTCCCATCTTTGCTAGCAGGAATATCCAGGTGTGTGCCTGACTGACATTAACGTGGGCTGCTTCTGCTTTGAGCCATACAGGGGAAATCAGTGCCTGTGCAGAGGTTGTGTCAGAGCACCAGGGCAAAGCTTGAGCTGGGCTGAGCTGCTCTGCCTTTCTCTGGGCTTTTCAGCTGGAACTTGGGGTGAGTGGCTCTTGGAAAGTGTGAGAGATGGGGGAAGGAAGAGAATAATTGGCCGTGTCCTATAGGCAACTTCCCTTGCAGAAGAAGAATAGCAGGATACAGACTGCTAAACCCTAAATTCTCACAAATCAGCAGCCAAGTGAAATTTGTACATCTGACAGTATCTTGTTTTGTTTGCCTTCAACAATGCAACCGTACCCTGTCAATCAACCAAAGACCAAAGTTTAAAAATCAGAGTATTGTAAAATTCCTTTGTTAAAGAATAATTTTTAAAAAAATATAAAGTTTAATCAAATGCTATAGTTATACTTTTCACTTACTTACTTTTAGTAATGCAAATTTGCCAATTAAACAACCCAAAGCTTTAGCTAATACATCAAATTTAAATATTATATATCCATATAGCAAAGGGAACCACTTTTTCTGACTTGTTTTGACTGCATCTTGCATGTTG
This sequence comes from Acrocephalus scirpaceus scirpaceus, assembly GCA_910950805.1. NCBI lineage: Eukaryota > Metazoa > Chordata > Aves > Passeriformes > Sylviidae > Acrocephalus > Acrocephalus scirpaceus. Next base: position 3,633,248 of record OU383787.1, read on the forward strand.
CACCTTCCCTTGGGATCTTTGACAAGGTGTTCCCCCAGTCTGTAATTTCATGCACCTCTGTAATTTATCACTCAAATAGTTTTGGCTTGTGTAGCAAGAGATACAGCAGAATCTATAAATCAGATAAAACCTTACTTTGATCACACAACAGGGGAAACCTTCATTTCATGTAATGTCTTCAGTGGCTCTTGGGTGTTGTTTTTTGAGGAGTGCAAGGTGTTAAGGGGAAAAATGCAATGGAATTCTCTGAGACCACCTTTTGCATTTGGATTTGGCAGGAAATAATTCATTAATTGAGTACCAGCTGTGTGCCCAGTCCCATTGTTGTGGGATGCATCACAGAAGTGTGGAAGAAACACCAGAGGAAAGTCCTGGTGTAACTCTTAGGGATGTTTTCTTTCCCACTTCAGCTAGGAAGGTGCAGAGGGTTAATGTGTCTTGGGATTTGTTTATTTATTTATTGAAATTCAATCTGATGGATTTAGGGTTTTTCATTATCCGTGTCAGTGTCTAATCCTTTGTTGAATCAGTAGTAGTGGGATACAGTTCTTTGTTTGCTCCAATTTAATAAATCATGGCAAATGTTGGCAGGGGGGATAATAGTTTCTGTACCTTTTTGACTTAGAGTGCTTCATCCAAAGTCTCATTAAACTAATCTGTCCTGCTTAGAAAGAGGTGAGAACCTGAAGGTAACTGAAAAAATCTAGGAGAGAAAGCAAATAATCCCTTTATGTAATACAAGTACCAATTAAAACTTAAGTGCATGACAGTTCCATTTGTAGTTTTGGGCACTGTTCTGAATTTATGAAGGAGATGCATGTAAGATTTTCTTGCTCCTGCCTATTTATCTGCTTCATAAAGTCAAGTTATGGTGAATATTACTCTGGGGAATCTTGTAAATCTGTGTTATATCTGTCCATCTAAGTGAAGATTGTAAACTTGGGAGGTGCAGCTTGAAAACTCTCGGTTATTATCAGTTGTTCTCTGTCAAATTTCTTGCTAAGGATTCACTTTTCTGCTTTCACTCTCTATTTGTTGCTTTTTTCCTGCAGTTCCTGCTGGCCCTGGCCCCCAACATTGGTCACAGATGTATTTTATGAGGTCTCTGGGGAGCCCTAGTGAATGTGCTCCTACAGATCAGCATGGAATGGTGTGGGCTAGAAAGGATCTTAAAGCTCACCCAGTGCCACCCCTGCCATGGCAGGGACACCTTCCACTGTCCCAGGCTGCTCCAAGCCCCATCCAGCCTGGCCTGGGACACTGCCAGGGATCCAGGGGCAGCCACAGCTGCTCTGGGCACCCTGTGCCAGGGCCTCCCCACCCTGACAGTGGAGAATTTCCTCCTCATAGCCAATCTAAACCTCTTCTCTTTTAGTTTAAACCCATTCCCCCTTGTGCTGTCACTATCAGACCCTGTCAAAAGTCACTCTCTAGCTTTTTTATAAGCTCCCTTTAAGTAGTGACAGTGAGGTGTCCCTGGAGCCTTCCCTTCTCTGCACGTGTCTCACGGAGTGGATTTGGGTTGGGATTTGTGTATTCAAGTGGATAAACAGATGCAAACCCCGGTTCTCTTCTTGTATTCCAAACCGTCAAAACTTTTGGGGACAATACTGCACTAAGAAATCCTTGCTGGCTTTAGTGTGGGAGTTTCTGGCTTCCAGATCCTGATTCATTTGGGGGTTTTTGTTTAGTTTTGTCGTTTGAGTAGCTCCAGCAGAGCAGTGGTTGGAGATCTGTGCTGTAAGAGGCAAAACACCTTATCCTGTCAAATACATGCATGTGTGTTTTTGAGTCCTGCTGACTCAGATCACAGGGCTTTAGATTACATAGAGGCATATCAATAGAGTTTAAAAGGCTTCAGTTAAAACAGAGGATTTGTTGATCCAAGATAAAGTAAAATAATGGTATTTTGAGATTTAGTTTTAAAATTTAACGAAGTAAGGTTGTTGGAAGTGCAAAATAGATAGAGCATCACCAATATGAAAGTAATGAAAGAGGCAGAATCATTAAATCTTCCACAATTTGTTCTGATGAGGCAAGCCCTGCCTTGCTGGGTTGAACTGAAATAAAGGGTGATCTGAGAAGTGGCTGCTGAGGCTGTGAAAAGCCCTTTTTCATATGTGCTTCCTTTTCCTTCCCTGTGCACCCATAAAAGCTATTCATATATCTTACCTAAATAGAAATTAGTCATTGAATAACTGACAGAAATTTTAACTGTCTTTTATTTAGAGTCAATGAGTCTTTGGATAGTTTTTATTGTGGTATTATGAGGTGACAAAAATATCTATATAGTCCCAGTAGTAAGGGATTAATTACCTGAAACTTCACTGCTGCAGAGATGCTCTTTGTTTTGATTTAAATATTTAAGTTTTATCAAAGCTACAAGGTATTATTTGCATCCAGAACATCTGAACATGGGAGTGATTTTGAGCCTGAGGCTTAAGGGATGTCTGTGCTTCTGCGTGAGGCTTAATGTAGCATCAAGGTTTAGGAATTGTTGTGTATGTGACACATTAATTTATTACAGTGAGAGAAAAGAAGGAATCTAAGGAAAAGAGAATAAAGATCCCGTAAGAACAATGAAAACATCCAGTTGCACAGATGTGTAAAGTGTAAAGCTTAGCACTGGTAAAGATGGGATTATTGTTTCTGAAAACATGTTGCAATTATGCACTCTGCCTTGGAGACCATAAGTCCTTTCATACTCTTTCTCATTTTGAGATGAAAACCGCTGAGCAACAGAAGAGTTTAGCTGTGCACTAACAGGATTTCTCTGATTACGTAGAAAGGTAATTGCAAAATCAGGTTTTATTTTAAAGGGACAACAATAAAACAGCCTTCCAAAGCAAAATCACCATTTTCTAGATTTAATGAAGTTCTGAAATATTTTGCTCTAGCTAAATCTTTTCGTCTCTATGGTTTGGATCTTCACATTTATGGTGTCCCATGCAGGGATCAGTGGTGCCAGACATGTTCTTATGAATCTATGTTAACTCTGAAGGAGGGGAGATTTAGATATTTGGAAGAAATTCTTCCCCATGAGCCCCTGGCAAAGGGTGCCCAGAGAAACTGTGGCTGCCCCAGGATCCCTGGCAGTGTCCAAGGGCAGGTTGGAGCACCCTGGGATAGTGGAAGGTGTCCCTGCCCACGGCACGGGGTGGGACTGGATTAATTTGAAGGTCTCCTCCAACCCAAATCCTTTTATATTTTTGCCTTGAACTAGTTTTCTTATGACAGCTGAGAAAACTGGCCGGGTTAGAAATACAAACATTCAAGCCTAAGTGGAACTGGAAATGAGATTCTTTTCCATGTGAATCTGTGAATTCACAGTCCGCAGTGTGGATTGTGGTAAAATCTGGAGCTGTGAGATTGAAAAGTTTATCTTTTTTTCCTTGTCTTTGAGCTAAGTTCTTACAGTTCAGGACGTTTGAAATGTTGTAGAGCAGACAGAAAAGATTACCAGTTTATTGAATCCTCTTTGCTTTTGCCATAATCACTTTTACTTGAAACAAAGCAATAGTTCAAACTATGGATTATTATACTATCATAAGAAAATGCTTGTTACGAATGAAAGAATTATCTTATCTACAGTAAGACCATTTTAACATTCCATGGCTCTGCAGGCTTGAAATCTTAAGTTATTTTCTTGAAATCCTCTCACATAAAATCCATAAGCTCGCTGAAGAAAGGGTTCTTGTTTCAGTTCTCTCAGAAGTGGGAGCCCAGCCTGTCACCATCCTAAGGAAAACCTTGTGGAGGGAATTATGGGATGGGCTAGGTCCCACCTCTGGGACCTCACTTTTCTAAGCAGAAGACATTTTTGCAAAATTATGTGTGAGGATGGTCCTTAAAACTCAGTCACATGAATTAAGCACAGGAGAGACCATCCAGTGGTACTGCATCTTCTGCTAGTCAAACTGTGGTTGTCAATAATTTTCCTTCATTCAGAGCCAAAAAAAGCACTGTAGCTCTCACCAAACCTCTTATGTTTTGTCTAAATGTGTATTTTGGAAACTTTTCATCTCAAACATCAAGATATGGCAGCTCCAATGCTTCCCTTTGCTGTTTGCACCAGTGGTTAATCACCCATATACTGTAAAAAATGTGTCCCTTCTTCCTAATTTGAAATTGTCTGAGACTGTGCAACAGCAGCTGCGAATCTGACAGAACAGTGTTTCATGTTCTTTCCCTGAAGTGATCTAATAATATTTAACATCTGTGGACCACTCAGGTTGCCAGGATTTTAAAAGCCTGCAGTGAGAGAGTTTGCATTATAAAGGACACCCCACTTTTGTCCTGCTCTCATACATGCACATTTGATGACTTTTTTAGTAATGTTTTTGTGGGCTTCAGGTTTGCTGCACATTTATTGAGCTCTGCAGTATCAGTGTAAACATGTATTTGCTGTGTAGCTTCATCTTCCGTCCCTGGATGCATTCTGCATTCTCTATGCTGTCCTAGAAAAAAAACTATCTTGGGCAGAAATAGTAACTAGGTTTGGGCAAATGTTGCAAGTGTTTTTCAGTCCTAGAAAACTCAAAATTAAAACCTGGAGGGTGTACTAGTTTGTGCTTGAATTCAGGACCGGTTTAAAAAACCCCAAACAAATGAACAAATAAAAGAGAGTCTTGTACTCTGAACAAAGATTTGCAGCAGGTATGTTTGTGCTGCTTCATTTTTGCTTTTCATAAACAAGGGGTTTGGTGCTACAGGAAATCAGAGCTGGTTGTTTACTGAGACACGTATTTGGAGGCAGGATGGAGGAGTTGTGCCTGCAGGTTCCACCTTGTCTCTTCCTGGGTTTGTGAGATGCCCCCGAGAGTCTGGGAGGCAGGATGGTGCCAGCAGAGCTCCTGGGAGAGCAGAGTGGCTTTGGGGAGGGACTGGGGGATGTCAGCAGTGTCTGAGCTCATCAGCACAAAACAAACCCCTGGCAGCCCCAGAGCTGTGTCAGGGTGGGGCTGCTGGGAGAACAGACCTGCAGGAGGGAGCAGGGCATGGGGCTGGGTACCTCTGCCTGCTGCCAAGGCAAAGGGGGTGCTGGTTTGTGTGTCAGCCAAATGAATTTCCTCTTTGTGGGGCTTTGCTTTGCTTTGGCAAAGCATCAGCTGTTGGGGGATTTGTTTATTTTTGCACAGGCTGCTTCAGAATTCCTAAGAATGAAAAGGACAATGTTTCTTGCACTGGAAGCTGTTGAGGCTGAGCTCTGTGCTCTCTATTTGCCTTTTAAAACCCTTTTCATGTGCTGGGGCTGGTGTGGTCGCTTGGGTCTGTTGTAACAAGTGTAGGAATGTACTGAGAGCTGGAAATGAGACAAGGTGCCCAATCCTGGAATTACACTCCTTGAGACATTCAGAATCTTTGCTACTCCCAGGATTTCCACTTGCACATTAACTTCTCCTCTACAGGCTTCACTTCTCTCTGGGGCTTTCATGTCAGTGGCAAAGGTCCCTCCCATGCCTCCCACCCCAAACCATTCCGTGGTTCCATGAGCTGCTGAGGATTTGGACTGGGTTGAGCCATCCTTGTCCAGCCGGGGGTCAAGGCTACCATCCAGCACTCATCCCTTATCTTCTACAGGAGTTTTGGGGCAGGAACAAATTACCTGCTGTAGAGAGACTGGGTGTTAAGTGTCTGGATTCAGCTCTTTGATGTCCTCCAGAGGTTTTGTGCAAGTTTGATATAAATTTCCATGGTGTTAAGGACATGGGAGCTATACAGGAGCCTAATTCCAGTTTGAAAAAGGTGTTAAGTGATACAGGAGCCTAATTCCAGTTTGAAGAAGGTGTTAAGTGATTAGTTCCCACTGGTTTTCAGTAGGAGTTACGCGCCTGGCTGCTGCTTTCAACCTTGCTAATTGCCATCTTACAGCTTTAGGTACATTGCTACACATGAAAGTGTGTCCTGTGGTGCTTATATGACAGTTTTTCCCTCACACAATAGGGACAACGTTCTTTTATTTCACAATAATGAAGAGCATGTGAAAAACTGCTAGATTCCTGAATTGTGTGGAATCAGGGGCTAAAAATTTAACTAATCTTTCGAGCAGCACTTGATCATAAGCTGTTCACTGCTCATAACCTCAGTTGCTTCATTTCTCAGCAACACCTGAAAGATCGTGTTTTTCATTTGAAAGTTGAGTTTTGTGTGGAAAAAATCCGAGTTTAGTCCTTAGCTTGCCTCTGGAGCAAGGGGCTATGAGCACAAAGCACTGGGGCAGAGGGAATTGCAGGGAACCACAGCTGACACAGAGGATGCTGAGAGGGGAGGGGATGCTTGAGTTAATTTCCTCTTGTTGCAGAATACTCAACAGCCTGTGTTCTGCATGGCTGCAATCCCACTGTGCTTCCAGTGGCTTTGGAAGGGCTGGGATTAGAGGAGCAGTGATTAAGATGATCCTTTCCTTTTAGTGCTTGTGTTGTCTGTGTTGGAATAGTCACTGTACTTATCCCCATACCCCGAGATTGATTTCTCGTTCTCAGACAATGGAGTAGGAGTGTGGCTCTTATGCAAACATATTGTGAGTGTTGAACAAACTCAATATTGGATCTGAGCTCAGAAGATCTTTCTCTAGGCATTGGTGTGATATAAAATCTTCTTTTATTTTGCCTTTACATGAAAGATCTGCCTCTGGCCTTCAAATACAATATTTTGGTCCATTCCTGCTCTTGGCCTCCTGTGGAATTAGTTTTTTTTTCAGGTTTGAAGTGCTGTTTTGTTGGATACCAGTCTGTAATGCATTTAGCTTCAAATTATGTTATATTAAAGTTCAGTGAAGCTGAATCTGTTTTTATTTCTCTGCCAGTCAAATCAATATCCTTCATCTATTTGCCAATGGGAGGCAGAAAAAAAGAGAATGGTTTATGTGGGTGGCAGTGCCTTGATTGGCACACGAGAGGAACAAACAGGAGCAGATAAATTGTTTTCCATTTTTCTTGTTTCTTTGTTTTCCAAGTTCCAGGGTGTTTTTTTCAGTAGGGTCTTAAGCAGATCTCAAAATGATGGAAGTTCCACTTGTGAGGAACATGTGCCCTGTCAGTGCAGGGTTTGCTGTCAGCTCTTCCCTATGAAATCCTTGAGGACCATGTGCTGCTGCAGGTGTTCCTCCTGCTGACACAGTTGATTTCCTGATGACACCTGGATCCTCACTAAAAGATGGAGTTTACTTGGAAAGGAAAACATGAATATGACCCATTGCTTAAACCTATTCCTGCCTAGAAGAAAGGCTAAGAAAGCTTCTTTCATTCTTAAAATGAGAGTCATAGCGTTTTGTTATTGCTGGTTTTGAGTCAGTTAAAGCTGAAATGCCACTTCAATAGGCTGTGAGCAGAGAGCAGAAATGAGAGAAAGCTGTGCCGTGAGTGGTGGCTGCAGCCATGGCACCCATGGAGGGATTAGAGGAGGCTGAGGATTTCAGGAACATGCTCGTGGTGCCCTGATTCTGCTGCTGCCAAGGCCAGTGGGGAAAGGCTCCTTGGCATCCCTGAGAGCCAACGTGAGCTGCTGGAGAGCACTCTGACAACTCCATGGAGAAACTGCTGGCTGCTCTTGAGCCCTGACATCCCCAGAGCGACAGGACACCTGACATCTCTTGTGCTCAGCCAGCTCTGGAGTGCCTTGATTTCCTAAGTTTTACTTTAACATTTCAGTTTCTAAGGATGATTGTAAAACTGGCAAGCAGGATGGAGCTGTATTTTGCTTTTCTACCTGGTTGTTTTCCCAGGTAAGATTCTCAAAGGATGATAAATCCATTTAAAGCTTAATGCAGGATGTGTTCTTAGAGCTGAGTTTTTTAGTGCTAAGGCTGTGATGTTTAAGCTATAAACACTTATTTAAGCAGGTTTACAGATGGATGTGGATATGGGTTCTTGGTTTTCTGTATGTTTCTGTCACTTGGTGAATCAAGTGTTATTTTCATTAGATTTGGCTGTTACTTTTGATTTGTCTGTGTGCATTTGAATTGAAATCAGGGAAAAATGGTGTTTCAGGATGATTAAATACATAAAGCAGTTAAACTTACTGTCTGCAGAAGGAGAAAATAAGCTTATAAGATTTTTTTTTTTTACATTAAAATTGATTACTAAAGTAACTTGGTAGACATAAAGTTGAAACAGATGTAATATGAGCCATGCAGAAACTTCCACTTCCTTGCCTTGAGTGTGATGTAGAAGCAGTGGGGATGTTTCTGGCTCTGTGGGTGGGAGAAGGTCAAGGATGAGCAGGGAACTGAGGGTTCCTGTGCTGGGTGCAGTCCTGCTCTGCCTGGTGCAGGTAGTTTCCCTGGCTTGAGGAACTTCATCCTGCTCTGGGATCAAGGGCTGTTTTCCTTTCCAATTCTCTCTCAAGTCAGCAAGCTTTTTCGTAGCAAACCATAATACCTTGCTAGTCGTCCTTAAAATGTTCTTTTGGGTGAATGCACACTCCAGATTTTTACTTAATTCCCACATTTTCACTCTGCTGGCCTCCTGATCACCGCAAATCCTCTTTATCCTGGCGAATTGTGAATATGGAAAACTTCTTTTAAATAATGCTCCGTATGAGCAGGAGATAATTATGTTTATCTATGTCGTGCAAGCCCAGCTTTCACACCACATTAAGTCTGAGAAGTCAAGCATTTAGAAAAGAGCAGCATCACAGCTGAGCAGCAAATCTATGGGCTGTTATCACCACTTGAGAAGGATGCTCCTGCCAGCTCCCCCTCTTCCTTGCTGCTTCCTGTGATTTTGGTCAGCAGAATTCCTGCAAGGGTGGGATGAAAACTGAAAACTCTCTTTTCCAGCAGGAGCAAAGTTGCCTTCCTTTACTACAATATCTGGATTCTTCCCATTGGTTGGATTCACCTGTGTAGTGGTTTTATGTTTACTTCTGTTTCTGTTGACTAAATTTAGTGTAGTGGTTTAAATGTTTTTCTTCTTGTGAGATTTGATTAAGGAGAAAAAGGCAGAGCAGGCTTAACTTAAGGTAAACAGATAAATTTTATTAACACACACTAAAGGAAGAGAAAAAAAGGGAAAAAATGAAACTTCTGAAACCTTTCTCCTCCCTTCCCAAACTGTTTACTTTCTTACAAGAAACATAGAGAGACAACCTGTGATTTTCAGTCAGTTTCACCATTTGAAAAGTCTTTCATCAATTCTTTGAGAGAAAGAGTCTCTCAAAAAGTCATGGATCTTACTGACAACCTAGGCAGTTTTCTTGTGGGTTTTGTTATAAAAACAGGAGAGGACCAGTCACCTAGAATCTCTGATTTTAAGGCTGGGTTTTCTAGAGGTGTAACTAGCTCTTCAATTGGTCAGCTAAACTGTCAACATTTACTACAACTTCCTTAGGAAAAAACCCTCACATCCTGGTTAAACCACCACAACCTGTTGGGGCTTTTTAAGAACCAGAGAGTGGGGCTCGCTAACACTTAACTTTCCAAACCTGTATTTCTGTCTGACTTTGTGCAAATTCCACTTTTTTTATTCTTGGTAAGCACAGAGCTTTATCAGGCTTTCAAATAAAGCTGAAATTATCTATTGGTGAACTCGGCAACTGATCAGGAACCAAATTTATGTGCTTTTTTTATTAACACAAGGCTTAAGATTGCAGCTGCCATGCCATAAATTTTAAGTAAGGCTGCCGAAGTGGATTATTTTATACTTTGTGAAACAGCATAGAATGCAAACGCTTAACAAGATTGGACCCAGCAGGCAGCAGCTCTACAGAGCTGAGTGCACACACTGAAGCAAAAATGAACATGGTAAGGCCAGACGTGCTTTTGAGACACATAAACCAGTACTGATTCCCAAAATAGGTACCTGCAAGTGCTGAGATGAGCATCCAGACAGGTGTAGCTGTGCCTGATGAAGAGCTGAGGGTTTTGCCCTTTTGTTGATAAGTGTGTATTTAATGACTCAGGCTCACTTCGCTCCAGAAATCAATCCCGAGGTTTTTGCTCAGCCCTTTGGGTGATGTTCTGCTCCTCAGTGAGCCAGGCAGCTCTCCTCTCAGGCCAGGGCTGTAACTGTGGATAAGTATCCTCTCTAACAGTGGTTGGTTTCCATCTGTTCCATGTGGTGATAGTTCAGAAAGGTAAATTTTGTGGTGTGTGATACAAACACAGTCAAGAGAATCTCTGCCCTGAAGTGGAACTGAAGGTGGGAGAGTCTGAATTCTGATGATGTGCAGAAGGATATTGTGGACCAGGGCTGCTTTTGGTTGTCTTGGAGGGGGAAATGTGGGGATTGAGACATTCTCTGGGTGTCAACAGGTCAAGTTTTCCCTGATGTCTATAAAATCACTGCTAAAAAAAAAAATAAAAATGAAGGCACTCAAATTTGTGCTGCTGTAACGAAGTAGATCATTCCTCTCTCTGGGTATAGTTTCTGTGCACTGAACAAACAGAGGCTCAAACACTTTAAATATTGAAATTGTATTATTTGTTTCAAGATGCTCATTTGCCAAAAACTAACAAGGAAAATGTGGGAAGTGGTTCCTGCCTTTCTATGCATCTCCAGGGGAGAGAATCCATCTTTATGTGCAAGGAGAGCACTGAGCAGCTCAGCTGGAGACTTGGGAGCTCTAATGGAATATGTCCCTTTCCAAGGAGTGTGCTGTGGGGAAGGACATCCTCTGCACTGGCAGCACTTTGGTAACTCATCCTCCTGAAGTCCAAGACTGAGAGTTTCTGCTGTTTCGGAGATATTTTTGAAGTCTTGCCTCACATTTTGATCTGATACACTTAGTTCCCTTCTTGCATACATTGCATTATCAACAAAGAAATAAAGCAGAGTTTGCATTGTGTTCTTTGTCTGCTGTGGGGTTTATTGGAATTCACAATCTAAATTGTGTATTAAAAGTAGTGGTAAATGTTGATACATCTTCCCTTTTTAATTTCCTGCCTTTTCCCAGGACCTCAGCATCAATTGGATGTTTTTTCAACCACTGCCACAGTAGCCCTGACCCGAAGACCATTCCAAATGATGTTCCCTCTGTTCGGCCAAGTCAATATCTTCTGTCTGCTGTTCTGTAAATACCTCACATTATTAAGTCCCTGTTCTTTATTACATCTCACTGTGGCCTCCCTCCTGGGATAGGGCAAATATTTGCCTTGTTGGAAATGGAGAGAGAGTCAAATACAAAGAAGGATCTGAGTAAGGGATATAAAGTGATTTTTCCTTGTGCCTAATTAGGGTGGCTATTTGGATGTGTGTTTTAAAGCAGCTTAATTGGCCACATCACCCTGCACAACATCAGTCTTTCTGTAATTGTGCAGTTCATTCCTGTGCTGTTGTAGAGGTGTCCTCTTTGTCACGGTGTTCTCTCTATGTCTGCTCACTGATGTGCATTTTTTGGTTGTGTCTGAGTGTTTTAGGTGTGTGCCAGCATTTGGGCTCAGTTTTTGGGAACATGTGTGTTGTGTGGCATTTCCAGGGTGAATTCCTGCCCTGAGGATGGGCTCTGTGAGGGTCAGCCCTGGCTAGGACTTGTATTTACTGGAAGCAGAGGACAGCAGGAAAACAGTGCAGGCACAGCTGGGTAGCAATAATGCAATGAAATTACTTCTCCCCATGTCCTTGTTCTGCAACCTCACCTCTGCTTCCCAGCATGGAACAAATAGAAAGAAATTAAGTATTTGATTTCCTTAAAATGTCAGTGCTATTGAAATCTCAGCTCTGAGATCAGAGGAGACTTGAGTGAGTTCTGTCATTTTAAGTGGCTTTGTCACCAGGATGCTGAGAACAAACCTTCCTTTTTCACTTGGTGGTCTCAGCAGTGATTGGATCAGGCACATCTTTTATGGTGCAGCCTACCTGAGCATCTGGAGATCCCTCACTGAACCACTGTGTGCTTTATGTGTCCTGGGCATGTGACAGATTACTCTGCTGCTCTCCCCAAATCCAGGTATCCTGCTGGGGATTTGTTGTATGTTTGCCTTGGTCACAATATCTGCTCCTTTCTTTTAGCTGAGGAAGTCAGAGATGGTCTTTAACTTCCTCTGCCTTTCTTCAGTTGTTTTCTGTGCACTCCAACAGAGCAAGGGAAGGAAAAGTTAATTTACAAACTTCTGAGCAGAGTTTGCAGCTGGTTTCAAAGTTGAAGATGCAGTATTTAACAATGAGGAGTAGATACTGTTGAACACCTTTCAGAGTAGCTTTGCTGCTGAAGATGTGTGGTGGGCAATGAATTGCTTGGCTCCCTGATTCCAGTGCACAGATATGGGGATTAAAGTTGAAAATGGACTTATGGCTATTCTTTAAAACTTGGTATATCTAAAGCTGGTTCAAAAGGAATTATTAATGTCTATATCGAGTGGGAGGACTGATCTGTTTTTTCTTTTTTTTTTTTTTTTTTTAAACATAATTCCTATTACCCCCTTTGAAAAGCTCAATATAACTCAAAGAGGTCAAGACCAAGTATTTCCTACGGGCAGGCACTAAGGCTCTTCCACTCACGCTGGTTGGAGTTGTCAGCTGCCAAGAGTGGAAGAGACCTCAGGCATTAGATAAACGCTTTCATATTATTTGATGTGTGGAGCATCAGCTGAGAGAAATTTGTATATGAATAAAGTTTTACCTTCTGTTTCTTGTGCAGTTTGGGAGTTTCAGAACTTGAACTGGGTGTTTCTTGTATTTCTTACTTTGGTAAGTTTGGTTTGAGTGTGTTTGCTTTGCAGCTCTTCAGGTTACAAGTCTGAAGCTTTTGGCAGCATCCTGAAGCAGATCTGTGTAATCAAAGCCATAAAGGATTTCCCTGTGTCTGCTGACACAGGGCTGGGGCCAGGCCACTGCCTTAGACAGGGAAAATGATTTTTCACTCAGCACTTATGATTTCCTTTAGGTGATCTTTTTGAGTGGCAGACAGAGCACCCATGACAAAGTCCCTCTGTTCATGCTGTGGTCAAGAGGAGAGAGGCAGAGGGAGTTTGTGTGGCATTGAGTCAGTGTGGAGAGAAAAGAGCTGCAGGGAGTTCTGCTGTGCCTTTGTGTTCTGGGGAGAGGAGTCTGACAGAGGAGAGGTGGATGTGGAGGAACATTAATGAATAAAATGGCACCTGTGAAAGCCAGCACTGTCTTCCTGCACTCTGTGGCAGAGAACTCTCAGCAGTGTTGGATGGGTGGCAACTCCTCTGGTAAATGGAGGAGGGAACAGGGGGCTCATTCCAGCCTTTTAATTACACACAGGACACAAAACCTTTGTATTCTCACCACTAACTAAAGAACTTGGGATTTTTTTTAACTTCCTTGCTCTTTCTCAAGCGAGACTGCACACATCAGCAACTTGTATGTCAATTTTCATACCTCTCATATTTGAATTACAATCATGTCTCTCTTTCCTGGACCGGTTCTTGCAGGAACAGTTTATTACAAACTACTTGAATTCGATATTCTGTGAGTTTAAAACTCAGAAGACAGTGTGTATTTGTGTTATCCATCCTATTTGTAGTTACCATCACTCACTGTTTTTCCCTTGCTTGAATGTTGGGCATGAGCTGCAAATGTAAACTCCAGCAAGAGCCTTCTCCATCCTGAACCAGTGGGGGCTGTTCTTGGTCAGCTCCTCAGTGCTGAATTTGAATTAACTTGAACAACTTTAGGGGCTTCTAAACTTTTATCTTAGTGGTGGTACCTTAAAATACTCACTGTTCACTTTCTTAAGCTCTCTGGCTCTTTCCTGATAGTTGTATAAAAGCAAACACTGTCTTGGGCAGAATGTGCTCCAAGGTGAAGATGGAAAAATAAAATCCAAGTGACAGATGTTAATCACAATGCTGAATTCTCTGCTGGAAATGCAGCACTGACGAGAACCCACAACTGCTGAGGCTCTTCTCATTATCACAGAGGGCTGAACAAGTGTGCAAGGTAATTAATGTCAGCAGAGTGCCTCTGCTCTGATTTACACTGATGCTACTGAGCTAAACACCATGCCCTGAATCATATTTGAAGTCTGGCAAATTGAAAACTTTTCTTGCAGATTGTAGTTGTAACACTTAAAGTAAAATCATAAATCTCTCTTGCCCCTGCTGCTCCTGCTGCTCTGTCCTTTCAGGTTTCTTAGGGGCCTGAGGGGGCCCCTTTCATCTCCTAATTGAGGTAAAGGGGGATACTTTTTCTGCTGAATTCTGGTTTTACTTGCTTAAAAGCTCTTCCTTCAGGCAAGAAGCTGTGCAACGCTCCATTAATGCTAAGTGGCAGGGGTTTTCCTCCCCTTCACTTGGGAGAAATCACAGAGAAAGGGAAATGAACAACTTGTGTAAAACTCTAGAAGTGAAAGATAACTTTTCCATTTTCATCTAAGCCTAGTGTGCATGCAGGAATTTCAAAAAAGTTGGTTTATTGTCTAAGTTACAGAGAATTCCAGGGAATTCTGGAGTGGATTTTGTTGTACCCTCACTGTCCATCTTCTCCCTGCTGCTGTCTCAGGGTGTCAGCAGAGAAACTCAGCAGTTCCCAGGAGATAACTCCAGTTTTCCTTTAAACAGGCAAAACACTTTGTTGGTTTTTTTTTCCTAAAACTCTGGGGCACTGCAGACTTTAACTTCTAGAAATTACTTTCTTAAACTAAAGTTAGTTGAAATCCATGAATTTTGCAGAACTTAGGGAAATCATAGTGCACAAATAGATCAACAACCCTGAGCTGAAAGAGTTTGAATTGACAGGACCTGGTTGTCTGCAGAATTTTTGGGTAATGGTCTTTTTTTGAACGGAGCATGTTCATATTGAAAATGCTTTGCACGTGTTCCCTGCCAAACCGCTTTTTATTGTTTCAAAAAAGTCTGGAAGATTTCTTCCAGTGTTACAGATGGGGAAATGGTGTTGCAACATTGCTTGTTTAAAATTGTAAGGAACCAATTTACGGGTAATTAAAAATGTGAGTATTTAAAAATTCATTGACCTTTGCTTAGATTTCCAGAAACAAGTCCAGTGTGAAGGGATGTCAGGCTTCCTGCCTTGAGCTTTGTTGCAAATGCTATTGTTGATGTCAATGAATTTTGCTTCAGGTCGAAAGGGTTGTGTGTGATATAACACATTGAATTTTCATTAGTTTTGCTTTTTAAAACATATTCTGCAGATGTACAAATGTTTTCTGCCTAACTGGAAAGGAATGTAATGTAATATCTTTTTGGAAGTTATCTCAGGTAACATTTTTATTAGGAAACAGCTTCGGTTTGCAGTGTTGATTCTGAGAGTAATTTTGCACAGATCACACCTTGGACATACCGTAACTTTGTTGTTTGCTGTTACCTAAATGAGGGGGGGAAAAAAGCCAAGGATTTTTCTTCCACAGAAGACAGTGGGATTTTTCAAGCTCCTAACAATAAAAAGATCTTAGTGCTCTGATCCTTTCTTATAACAGTGGTGTCATAACCAAACTGCAGATTTCCACTTGTGTACTGCAGATATTTGTATTCACTTTTACTGCCTGTTCATCATCTTCAGATCCTGTTCCCAGTCTCAGTTCAAGGACTTTGAGGAAAAGTAATTTTTTGATCTACAAGTATCCTTCCACATCCCTGTTTACCTCCCTGTGCTCCTGGTGTTCACCAAGTCTCCTCTGTTTCCTGGTTCTCCTTTCCAAGCTAATTTCTTCTGTGCTTTTTTTGGTGTGCATTTGATTGATTAACTAATCCAGAGTGAAAATACAAGTCAGTGATCTTTAATTTTTGTGTTTTATAATGCGCAAAAAAATCCATCAGAGAGAATGCAACATCTGTGCAGTTCTTTTGAACAGCTATTTGCCGCTCTGGTAATGTGGGAACAAAAGGACATCCAGGAAATTTGGAAGGTAATGTATTTAAAACTGAATAAAAAGGAGCACATATTTTACTTGTGCCACTCTGTCTCGAGGCATTTCAGGAAAATAACCGAGCTGGCTTGGCAAAAGATTAGACATTTACTTGAAAATCCACAGCTAAATTATGTAGGATGAAGTTTTAGAAGAGAGATAAAGCTGCCTGCTTTAAGACATGAGCCAAGCACTCATGGCCTGGGGTTAGGCACTGCCTTCCTCCCCAGGAGCCTTGTTACTGCCTGTAATGATCTTTTCTGCTGCTTGCTTACACCTTCTGTCGGAGCTGGAGCCCTGGACAAGCTGCTGCACTGTTCCAATCCAATATGTTCCTCTTCCTTTAGTTTACCTCAGTACACCAATTAATTGGTCATAAAGTCGGCCAGGCTTTTCATTAGCAGGTGATGTGAGTGATTTAGGAGCCGCAGGAATGATGTGTCAGGGCTGGCTGTGGGGCTGGCTCTGCTCTCCAAGCACACTCTGCTGTGCGCTTACACCTCCTGCATAGCAAAGAGCTGAGTGCAGCATTGGTATTCAAGGAGCGTTGTCCAAAGGGAATTAAAAAAAAATAATAATTATGGTGTTTTATCCTTTTCTTCCCCTCTTCCCTCGGCATTTGCCTCTGTGATGGTTTTGAGGGGTGGCACAGGGCTCCCTCCCCTGCCCCATGTGCCTGGGCTGGTTGGTGCTGTAGTGAAGGGAGGCTGGGGCTGTGACAGGGAGGGAGGTTACCAGCCCAGAGCCCTCATAAATACCAGATGAAACCAGTGGGAAGGGATTTAGGTCGGGAGTAAATGACATAAAGCCCTATGTTGGTTTTACACGTGTGGGGGGAAACCTAAACAATCAATCTGTGCTGACAATTGAATATTTCTTCCTTTTGCTTTACTATGGGATTTCTGTTTCTATGGCAACCAGGGGTTTTCTAGGCTTGCAAACTCTCCCACAGCAAATCCAAGGAAACAGGTGCTGGCCAAAGCTTTTAGATTTGCCAGTTCAAGTCCCCAGAGGAGGATTTGGCCCCAGGTCTGCAGGATCCTTCTTGCCAGGGATGCGGGGTCACTGCACCCCCCAGGGCAGTGCAGCTCACAGTGTCTTGTCTGTTTTTAGGCTGAAAGTGGAATTTACATTATCAGGACTCCACTTTTAGAGTGTAAGGCAGACATACAGAAAGGGTCTGAAAGCCTTGACTTGTGTTTCATTCACACAATCTTGTGGTGTTGTGGTATTTTCAGAAGCTGCTGTTTCTCCTCCAGATTAAATGTGGTCACTGGAGCTGCAAGTTCAGTCCCCTTGTCACCTTTTGCCCAGGTGGAGCATTGATCCACGTTGTTCCTAATGAGCTGCGTTAACTAAAACATTATTTTTGGTTGCTAAGGAGTGTAAAAACTTGGCTTAATAAATTAGATCCAGAAATTGCCTCTGGAATCAACCGTCTGGGCGAGTAAAGTCAGAACTTTGCCATTCCCTTTCTGCATATTCTCTGCTAAGAAAGACAGAGAGGTGTAAGCTTTCCTTAGCCCTGTTTCTGTAGGCAGTGAGATCTTGTACCAGGGGAAGGAAAATCGTAAAATCAGGCCTTGAACTTGTATCTCCAAAGGACTTTGAGGTTTCTTTGTCTCTGTCACACATCAGTAAGGAGCTATATTGTATTTATGCTATGATTGCAGGATCCTGCTCTGCACATGATTTCGCTACTGCTGGATGCATTGCTGAAGGAGGGGAACTGGGTGAAGGAAATGTTCTTAGTGTGTCTCTGTTGCATTAACAGCAAGAAGTGAGGTGTAAAATAGTCACTAAGGAAAAGGTTGGTTTGGTACAACACGGTGCACTTTTCTTGTTGATGAAAGAAGGTAGGATAAAACAACTAGGGGTTAGAAATGGTTTGTTCTCACAGCACAGCAGTCAGTAAGATGAAGGTGTGATCTGTAAAGCATGAACTGCTGTGTGTAACATTGAGGAAAAGCTGGCTATTGATGGCAGTAGACTTGCCTCCCCCCATGTGCCATCCCCCCTAAAGTGGTTTTTATGAGAGACAGGTGAAATTAAGAAATTCTGGTTTTTAGTGAGTCATATGAATTGCTGATGTGTACCTAAATCTCTGTAGGCTTAGTCTACAAGTGCCACAGGATATCAGGCTCTTGTGGCAGGACTGAAGATGCTCAGAACAACCCTAACTGGTGAATTTGTACGTACCTGTTTCAGCTCCTGGAGGCAGAGGACAAGTCTTGGAGAAAACAAAAGACAGAATTTGGAGCTTGGTAGCAGCTTAGATGTGAATGTTCTGTGTTCATATCTCATGGAAAGAAGAAGCCAAATCTCAAACTACCCAAGTATAAATGTGCTTTACAGGCTGGGGTTTTTATTGAACCCTTGTGGAAAGATTTTCTCTCTCAGCATGGTTGGAATTGCGAATGGCTTGTAAATCCTGTGGATCCCTTCCAAGGAGTGTATCAACCTGGTCACCATGGTGTGAAAGCAGGATTTATTTCTGCCAGGCCTGGGCTGGGTGAAGGGGCAGGGCGGGATCCTCAGTGTTGGGAGCTGAGCTCTTTGGAGCAGGGATGGTTTGATTCTGACCCTTGTGGATGTTGTCACTCTGCCTGTTGGGACAAGGATGAGAGCTGAGGGGCTGGAACAAGGTCTGAGCTAGAGAATAAAGTAGGTATTTGTTGAAAGGCCTTTAACGGTACACTTTGGGCAGGACAGGAGCCTGGCCAGGGCTACAGCCAAGATGGACTAAGAATGGTCACAAAATGGCTGACCGGTCACGAGGTCTTACATTTTTATAAGTTTTGGTCCATTTGCATATTGAGGTTTAATTGTCCAATTACAGCGTCAGGTTGTGAGGTCCCATCCCTCCCTCCAGCCACCCTTGTTTGTGCTTTTGGCCTTGAAAGTTGTCCTTGGTCTTCAGCAGGAAAAGGATTTGTTTTGTGTCCCTGCTCCGTGCAGAGAGCTGAGTGACACTGAATGTGAGCTCAGAACTGCACCCCTGGGCAGCACAGAACCTGAAAAACATGAAAGCTGAAACTTAAGGCATTAAGCTAAATCCATGTTCTGGTTGGACAGAGGAGTAGGGCCTGTGATTTCTCTACTGAGTGGGAAGGAGATTGATTCATGTTCTGTGCTGGGCACTTACACTCCTCATGCAGTCAAAAATGTAAGAAATGTTCTTTTCTCCCCGTGCCCTGCAGAGATTAGAGTCCAAACATTTCTCCATCTACTGCAGTGCTTGGTTTTGCTGGCAAAACCTTGAGTTAATATAACCACAGAATTGTGTAGGAAAAGCCCTCCAAGATCCTCATGTCCAACCATTACCCAGGCACTGCCAAGGCCATCACCTGTGCCATTTAGCACCTGTGTGGGGATGTACTGAGGGTGTTACTTACCAGCACTGCTGAAACGTTTCCCAGTGATTGGAAATTGAAAGCTGCAAGTTCAGCAGGGCAATTTGTCAGATCTTCTGACAAAAAAGGTCTGGTGCTGGAGATCCAGTACCTATCTGTCCCGTGACCTGACTCTCCTTTTAAATGAGAGATTTGTCAATATCTTCCTTCTGCTGTGGGTCCTCCACTCCAGAAAGCACTTCCAGGTGCTTCCAGAGCTTTCAGCATCATGCTAGGCCTCAGTTTGCTGTGCAAGTCTGATATTTCATTAGCAATTTGGCTCATTGTTGAGGAATGGATGTTTTTACAAAGTTTTAAAAAGAGGGGGCATCTCTAAAATGAGCAAGTTTCAGAAACAGTTCAGAAGTCTGTCTGATGAGACAGCTACAAAAGCCTTACCGAAGTCTCAATATCTAACTTCTGTTATTCCTTTATCCAGTCTGTTCATGGCTGTGGAAAAAAAAAACCACCTGGATTGATCCATGACAGTTTTTGGCTGTTACTCATTTCATTATCATCCAAATAAATATGGATGATTTGTCTGTAAATATGTGCTATAGCTCTGTGGAGGAATTTTAAGTTAAGCCAAACTGGACTGGAATTAGCACTTTTTTTTGACAGGTACTATGTTCACCTTTATACATATTCTAGATTCTCATCAATCCTCTAAGTTTTATTGAAAAGAAACAAAGAAACCACCAGTTGTGAGAATTTTATCCAGCCAAGTTACAGATAGATATCTGGCATTTGTAGAGATGTTCAACTATCTTCCCTCACATTTTATCTGTTATCACAATAGTGTTTTCTTACTGGCTTCTGTGGTATTGCTTCTTTAATATAGTCCAGGGGTTTCTTGACAGGTTTTATAATATCGTTTTAGCTATTTCTGTGCCACTGGCCTGATCTCCATCTGCTCCTGATGGGAGCTCACTGAAGGAATATTGTCCATTTTCACTGTCTTCAGTCTTCCTGCTTGCACATGAAGTTACTGAAGAAGTTGTGCTTCAGTTGTTTTAGTTTCTCGGTGCTGTCTGTGCCATGAAAGTTTACTTAAAAGAACTGCAAGGTTTCCTCATCAAGGTTTCCATGGCTGTTAAAGTTGCCCAGAAGATGGAATAATTTTTGCTAAGTTATGAATGCTCTAGATGACAGGTGATAACAACATTAGGCAATGATTTTTGGGGAAATTTTCCTCCTGCAGGTGAAATTCTGTAGCCACTTGCCCTCCAAAGAATAAATCTCAAACAGCATACAGAACTGGTTCCCAATGGTGTGGTGTGTCCACCTGTGAGCTAAAATAAGAAGGGAATTTAGCTTTATGGAGCTGTGAGGCTGGAATGGCTGATGAACTTGGCTCACTATTATCCAGAGCTGGATTTCCAAAATGGAACAGAGGGATTCAACCTAATACAAATGAGAGGAATTGCCTTGCAAATAGTGGGGGGATTGGAAACACCTTTCTTGCTTCAGCACTGGCAGAGATTTCATGAATAAACATTTCCCTCTTACTGATGGAAGTTTAATTTTCTTGGGTTCCTTCCAGAAGGAGCTTGTGCCTTCTGATTCTGGCTCTCTCCACCCCATCCTCGCAGGACAGGGAGCACCTAATTAAATTTCATGTTCCTACCTAGGAACAACCTCTGCTTTTGGCTGCCACTTCACAAAGCCGCAGCGAGAAGGGTGAGGGGGAGATGAGAGAAAATAGCGATTCAGGAAGATGTTACAACTTCACAAAAAGGAGGGAAGAAATGGGAACATGTTATTTTCCTCTAATTATTGCAGCAGTGCTTAACACCTCACTTTTCTGGGGGGCATACAGCAAGCTCTGGGGTACTTGGGGCTTTGATTTCAGGTTAAAGATGAACATCCCTATTCTCAGGAGTGTAGAGCTCTCCGTGCCTTCTCAAGGCAGAGGAGATAGATGCAGGAAATTTAGAGCTAAAGGTGGAACACTTCAGACTGCTCCAGGAGATGGAAGGTATTGAGCTCTATTTTCACCTTTTCCTTCACATAATGGTCCTGGTGTGCTCTTTGATCCTCTGGCAGCTGGAAAGTGCAGCCATTGCTGCCTGTTAAAAGTGACATCTTGGTGGCATTACAGGAAATTATTTCAATTCTTGGCTGAGAAATAATGAGCAGTGAGTTTAGGGAAAACCTGAGTAATAAGAGACCTTAAGCAATGTGAGTTTTTAAAGCTGTGTTATGTACCTTTAATCTTTCTGAAGATTATAGGGTGACAGGATTTTCTGGAAATGGGCCGGCTTGTTAAAACAGTGTGTGGAGATCAGCTGTGAAATAACCACTTTTATCATAACCCCTCAAAGAGATCTCTCTTCGTGCAGTTGGGAGATAAGCGTAGGTTGTACCTGGGAAGTTATAATAAATGCTAATTGTGTTTAAGAACTACTTCTAAAACTGCTGCTTTTTCCATTTCATGGGAGGAAAGAAGGGGAAGAGGGTAGGATGGTGACTCCTTTGAATGGTGACTGAGCTAATTGACAAAACATGTTATTAGACTCTGTGTGTAAAAATATTTTTCTGTGCTTTGTAATAGATTCCTTGAGTTTACAGGAATGCTCTTTGTTTAGGAACAGCTATGGTTACAGTAGAACTTGCCTTACCCACCCACGTGGTTGAAAACACAAATACACTATAGTGAGGGAAGTGCCACCATTCTTCATTTCTAGCTGCTTTCACAATACCTGCTGAGGTACCCGTTCCCTCTGCCTGCAGCAGACACCAAACCCCAAATGTGACTCCTGCTGCCACCCAATATGCGCGGGTTTTCATGGGTCTGCAATGAGTGACATTGTTCTGGCAGGGGGCTGAGATGTTTTCTCACAACTGACAGTGCAGCTTTGTAGATCTTTCATGGTGGCATCTCAGAATTTTCCTGCTTTTTAATTTGGATCTGGACAACAAGCATGAATCTTGTGGCTGACCGGTTGAGGTGTGCTGCCTGTGGAGCTTTGTGCTCTCTGTAGGTGTGTGATGGACATGCAGGGTATGTAGGCAGACTTAAGAAAGGTATTATGAAGAATAAAAGGTTGCGTCACCTTGTGACATGAGAGATCAGAGATTATGAAAATGGCTTGTTCACAAATTCTACCCATCTCTAAGGTTTACAGGACAGTGGCCTGACAGGGTGGCCTGAGGTGCTTTGTCTCAGCCTGATGTCTTGAAACAGGTTTGCCAGCACAATCGAGAGAAATGGTTGCAGTTCTTACCCCAGGTCCCTAGCTGGGACAGAACACATCCTCCCTTTCCTAGAACCAAGTGAGTTTGTCCTTCCCAATGTGCAGCTGAATCTGTTACATCTTTGGGACCCTCAGAGTGTTATGTTGGAGGCATATTTTTGCTGCCTTTTATTTCCTTTGCCTTGTAATTAATTCTGATCATGAGACACCCAGTGCCACAACAGAGTATTCAGAATGTAGGTTAGTATTAAGCTATTGGGAAATTGGTCCCCCTCCTCCTGGATTTTGCAGGCTGGATGGATGTGAGTGCCAGGAACTCTGTGCAAATTCCTCCCTTTCTGTTGTGTTGCTCTCCCAGGAGCAGGCTTTGCTCCTGTTTTGCTCTCCCATCCCAGGTGGAGGGAAGGAAACTGCACACTGAAGCCTGTTTTTGATGAAAAGAGCAGCGTCTGCGACAGCTAAATGTTCCCTGTGGGCCTTTCACACTGTCAGGGAGAAAATGGTGTGTTTTCTCATGGAAATTCTACTTCAAGCATGTGCAGCATCAATGGTGCTGCTGCTCCTGTCCCTCTTCAGTGCCACTGTGCCATCTGAGGGGCTCAATGAGACTCAAGTGGGTGGGAGGCTGAGATGTGGCTGTCAGCATCCCCAACGGTGGAGCAGTGAGCTCTGCTGCCAGCACTGATGGCAGGAAAGGGGAGTGTTGCCTGTTTCACTTCCTATTTGATGGTTTATGTGCACATATCCCGGGATTTGCGTTCTTTCTTCACTGTATTATAAATATATATTGTGAAGTTGGCTTTTCACAAATATTAAGATGAATGTTATATGTATAATGTTAAAATAACTCTGATATCTGTAAGGATATCATTTTTATTTTTTTGCTTAGACATGGCAGTGAGATAGCTGATATAGTTATGCTTGTATTGAACTGTCTGTTTCGTTAGGATAACATCCAACAAACATACAATGAGTACCCTGTTACTGATATGCCAACTATCAGCACCTACTGTCTGAAGAAAATATGAACCAAAGCCCAAACTAGAAGTAATAAAAAAGTGGGAATACAGCCACAGCCATGAAACACACATGCTCTAAAAGGCAGACCCAAGGAGAGGCCATTCTAAACAGTTCTTAGAAAATTATGAATGTACGTAATAGTCTATGAATATGCAACAAGCTGATGTAATAGAAAAAGTATTTAAGGGATGTCTTCAAAGCCAGTAAGCGTGTTCTTGGCTGAGTGCCAAGCACCCAGCTGTTACCCCTTTGCTTTATTATCTCTGTTTCCTATTGTCTTTTTATTAAACTTTTAAAATGTTACCAGAAAAGTAAACCTCGTTTTTCACAAGTGCAAGCTGTCCATAACACCTTTGCTCCCAGCACTTGAACCCCTGTGCAGCTCTCGGAGCTGCAGGAGCAGCGGTGCCTGTGGAAGGTGAGAGCTGGTGCCTGCCTTTGACCTACTTGTGAAACTTGTGTTTGGAAATCCATCCCATAGTACTCACTCCCCTGGAGCAGACTTCAAGCAGAACGTCACTGCGCATAAAGCAGCTGCCGGGGAAGGCAGGAAATGTGCAGGAGCTGATGCACGATGCACAGTGCCATGTCCCACCGACATTTCAGTGTCCTGTGCTCCCAGGCACAGCACAGCACGCTCTGGGCTCGGAGGAGCTGGCTGAGTTTGTAGGGAATAATCCCTGTTATAAATGAAGGTCCCATATATCCAAGTCAATAAACAACAAAGTTGAATTTAGCAGCAATTTTAATTGAAATGAAATATAATATAAAGTTTGGCAGTGATTAATTGAGTATAATTAAGGTTCGGATAAAGCATAAGCAAAACTGACCAGGGTGCAAACCCGACCGGTGTACAGATGGGGATTCCCACCCCCCCTCATGTACAGAACTAAGCACTTCCAAACTAAACTTATATACTATATGCTCGTACATATTCATCAATGTTTCCTGTAAATTTCCTCCTATTTCTGATTCTTGAAATCTATGTCACTGTAGTTCATGGCACATGCTCCACTGGTTGCTAAGGATCTTCTGTCTTCTTTTGGTGATCTTTCTGATGAAGGCTCCTCATCTTCCTCACTGTCCTCTGGATAACCTTAAAGGTCGTGCATGTGCACTAAGTGTTGTGTTATGTAAGCAAGCATTATATTCCAAAAATAAGCCTTGTTAAAAGCACAACTTAAATTCCATACCTGGATCCATCCCAAATTTGCCCATCTCAAGGCCTTTTTCCCAATTTTTCCAGGGCCGTTCTATCTTGGGATCTGACTTGTATCAAACATACATCCTGTGTTCTGTTTTCTCATGAAATGTCTACAAAAAGGACCCATCTACTTTATAACACTAATTTCCTATATTGCTTTATAAGAATTATTTTGTAAAATATTGATACTGTTACGATTTAGTTAGCACGAATCACATCCATTTATAACATCCCTGCCAACCTGGAGAGGGAGGCTGGAAAGTAGAAAGGGAAAACTGCTGGTGGAATGGAGGTTGCAGGCTCCTTCTAGGTGGGGAAGGGTTGAACTGTGTTTTGGGAGAACAAAGAAGGAATTTCTTAATCTGACAACTTCATTGTCTGAAAAGTGAAAGTGTTTGTCACTTGTGGAAGAGAGGGGAGTGTTCGAATTGTAGGTCAGCCTTCAAACTGTGCTGTCTGAACTTGTGCCAGACAAAGAGAGAGAGAAATATTGCACCAATAAGAATGACTTTATTATTAGTTTGTTACAGGAGTGTTGTTTGGGGTCCTGCTCTGGGCAGTTACACTTGCAGCATGTCAGCAGTGCCATCAGTTAATTATTACAGTGGTATCACAGCTTTTACACATCAGAAACCATGAAAATCGTAACCATTAAGCAACATCTGTTGTAACTTGCAACTTCTTTGGTACAGGAGTATTAATTCTGTGTAATCCTTTGGGTTTCTGTCTTCTATACTGAGGTCTCCATGGAAAAAAACCCCAAAACCAACCAACCAAACCAGAAAACAGTTGCAGCTGATGGAAACAGCCGCGTTTAACTGGTGGTTTTTTTCAATGCAAAAAGCAAAAAAAAGAAAAAAAGGAAACAAGTTGTTTGCAGGGTGTAATAAACACGTTATTTTGATGCACTGGCTTAGAGTTTATTTGAGCTTTTTAATGTCATTATAGTAGAAATCCTGAGCAGCCCTGACTCTGCAACAGGAAACCTCTCATTAGTCGCAGGAACATAGAAATACAGCAAGTAATTTCTCTCAGCTCTTGAGAGAAAGATAAGTGGCTTGCAGGGAACGGGAGAGAGAGGAAAGTCCAATTTTCCTGCTTTTCTCTCCTCCCTGTTCATGTGAAGCAAATAATGGGGCAGAATTCTTAAGATGTAATTCTGGGTGGGTGAGTGTGCTCTGCTATACAGAGGGCAGTGGCAACTATGGGACCAGAAATATAGAGCTTTGAAACTTAGAACCCCTCCAAAAGAAAAGAGGAAATTTGAAATCTCTATATACTCATATTTTGGATGCAAGATGTGGAAATAATGTGCAATTTCACACTTCCAAATCCCATCCATTTTAGACCACAAGACAATGAGAGCCGTGGCTGTGTTTTGTTCTTATGCAATCTCAGAAATGTTTGCTGTTCCCAGTCCCAGCCTGGGACAGGCAGGGCGAGCAGGGAGCCGTGCACTTCTCTGTGGTGCCTTCTGAGGTTTTCGAGAATTTGGAGCAGCTCTGCAGGCATTTTTAGCTGGCCGGATCAGTCCTGTGTGACCTACTTGTCACCGTGTGAGAACAGGTTCTTATCCACACGGAGCCTGTGATCTGCACTCCCGTTTGCAGTGCAGCTGCTGCTGAAGGGTGGCTGACAGCAGTGATGGAAAGCATTTTCAGCCCTGAACTTCGCTTCCATGGCACGTTAACTTTACCAGCTGCTCCCTGTTCCTTTTCCCTGATCGTTTTTTGAAGCGAATAACCAAATTCAGATGAATTCCAAACCGGATTTAGTCTTGGGTAACATTTTGCAGGGGTGGAGGGGGAAGTGGGTGGGGAGCGGTACCAAATTTTGTAGTAGGCACCAAACTAGCACCCTGCTTTGTTCAGTCCTGCTCTGCCTGGCTCAGGTCAGTGGGAGGGGATAGGGAGGGGCTGTGGTGAAGTCTTGGGGATGAGAGGAGATAATAGGAGCAACACTTCAGAAAGTTTATTTCTGCTGAATATCATGTCAGGGTTCTAGAATGTCAAGGTTCATTCTATTCTGTGGAATATCATGTCAGGGTGGTTGATTGTTGCTGTTTTGCCATGTTTTAATGATGCCATTTCATTCCTATTAATTAACTTTGCTTCACAAAACTTTATTATTTTATTATTTTTAGCACCCCTTTTAAGGCCTTTTTTTCTGGCAGCAATCTCCTGGTTCAGCAGCATGGCTGTGCATTTGTGCGCTTCTATTTCTGTACACGTTCAGATCTAAAGACCAGGAAGGTATTTGCCCTGTCCTGGCTTGAAGTCTTAGGTGGCAAATGCTTCTTTGCCAAACTCCAAAAGTTTAAATCTAGCTCTAAAACTACTTTTATGTCATTATCCTTTCAAATTAGCTCTGTATTCAAGCACTAATTAGCATCCCATTCAGATGTTTGACTTCATATGCCAAACAGAGGGTTTGAGCAGCGCACACTCATCCTCACCATGGCTTCTACCCAACTGCTCCAAAAATTCATTTTGGCTCCACACTTCAGATTGAAATTGCTGGTTGTGAGTGTGTGAAACCAGAAATTTATAACTCAAGGGCTTTTGAATCTTCCCAGCATGTAAGCCTGGCTCTGGCTTCCTGATCAACTAATGCTTGTGTTGAGCTATGATTGCTTATTTAATACCATCAAAGTAAATGCTGTGGTTAAATTTTTCATAGATGCTTCTCTGAAGTCCTCTTGACCCACCTTAGTATTTGGCATCAGCCAAATTGGGGAAAAAGGTAAGAAATCACCAGAGACTTCTGCTCTGGATTACGTAGTGCATTTCAACTCCCAGCTTCAACCTGGTGAAGTCTGCTTGAAGTTGATATTTTTTCAAGGGAACTATTGCAAAAGGATCTTCGCTTTCTCTCTCTCATCTGAGTAGAACTGGTTTTATCAGCTCTTTAAATAGTTTGGTGTCTGTACTTCTTTGTTAGATTTCAGGACTGCTGATGCTGCTTTGATTTCTGAGATATGGCTTACCTCTAATAACATGTTTTAAAAAGACAGAACACAACACAAATCAAACCCTTAATTCTCTTTTCCTGTTTCCTTTCCACACACAAAACAAAACCAAAAAGACACAAATAAACTAAACAAAACAAAAACCAAACCAACCAAAACCAAAGAAAACCAGCGAAAAACCAACTCAAATAATTCCAGTTTGAGTTGAGTGCTATGTGGGTCTCATTAGGATTTTTCCTTTACACTTTTGGGTGTCTGTGGTTAGAGACACCTAAATGAGTAGAGAACAGCTCTGCTTTGACAGCCACATGCTTTGGAACAAATCTAGTTATTACTTTTTCATTTTTAGCTGTAGTTGTCTACAGGATTTTTGCTTCAGAATATATATATGTTTCCAATCTTGTGCTTATTTGCAATCCTAGATTTGTAAGCAACTGATTGTTTCCTACCTGGTTGAAAATCATCCCAGGCAGTACTACGGATGTAATTTATTTTTTTTATTATTGCACGACAGTGTGCATCTGTAAACATATTTTCAGTGAATATTTGTACACAGAGTTTAATGTTTTCTTTTTGCAGAGTGTGTGCCAGGAATTACTGTATTTAAAAATTATACACCTGGCACTGGTGTGATTAGATTGCTTCCCAGTTTTTGAAGGAGTTTTTGCTGTTTTCTGCCTTGTTGCCACAGTGGCAGTAGCTTTGTTTTTGGAAATTTAGACTGTGCCTTCTTTGTGAAGGCCCTCTCGGTGCTGTATTGACTGTTTAGAATACAGATTGGTTGAATTCCCACTGGTTAAAGAGGCAGGTCCAAACATCTTGCATGTAGCATTGCACATAAGAGTTGTATATAAATAAATGTTTAAATGATTTGCCAGAAAATTGCTATTCCTGGTTTGAAGTTACTGTTTCAAAATGGTATTATTTCCATTTTTATTTTATTCAGGGTTTATTTTTCTTTGATTGAAACAAGTAAGGGTAATGAGTGCAGGTCCTGTTGTTATCAGAAGAGCAGAGAGCTGTCTGCAGTGTGCTTTCCACTTGTCCTGCGTGTTAGGCAATAAAGAAAGCAAGAAAATGTTCTCTCCATCCTTTCTGTCCTCCTCCTTGCAGGAGCTGCATCGTTTGACTGAAATGGGTCTCCTGGAGGTAAATCATCTGCTGGTTATAGCTGTTATGGAGGAGGTGTTTGGGCAGCTGAGGAGTTTGGGCTCAGTTTGGGGTGTGGAGTCAGTGTGAAGCAAACGTGCACGTGGCTGCTCAGCCCACTGCTAACACATTTAGGAGGCTGGGTTTGTGCCAGAGGGTGAGGGGTGGCAGAGCTCAGCTCTGTGTAAAAACTCCATGTGGAGAGTGCTAATTTCTGCCTCATTTTGATGTACTAATGATAGCAGTGCTGTTGCTCTGTTCTGCTGTCAGCTGAGCCTGCAAATCAAGGTTACCTGGGTCGATGATGTTTTCTGCAGCACTGGGAGAAGTGTTCTCCTTCCTGCTGGCTGTGCCTCGGGGTCTGCTCAGGTCTTCAGAGCTTGAGGGCTTGGCTTGGTTTGCTGTGTGCAAAACAGGTCAGGAAAACAACTGATGATACTGATCTGTGCTTGTTGCACTGGTGAATAGGAAGACTGACATTCATAGAGATCTCACTATCCTCCTGCGGAGGATGTTTGAGCACTAAAATTCCCATGAAAGAGAAGAAGTTTTCTGTGCTCAGCTGCAGTTGTTTCTTCTTCTGTGCATCATTCTTCATGGAGATAAACGTGAGGAGAAAATAAAAGGATCCAAAGCAACAATTTAGATTTTTTTTTTTTGGCTAATACAGAAGTACTTTGTGCTTCCAGTAAAACATTTCTCTAATACTAAGGCTTGCACCACCTATTTATAAGTGGGAAAGGCAGGGACAGAAATCCCAGGACTCACAAGCATCCAAATGCTCTTTGCTTCCAGGAGTTAATCCTGCAAATACATCTGGTTTGCCTTGTGATTTAAGACAAACTTCAGATTTCTCACACCTTAGATTTTGACAACCTGAGGATTGTACTTTCATTGCCACTTGGATTCAGTACGTGAACCAGCTGATCCTAATTCCGTCCCTTTGCTTTCCCACTAGCTTGAAGCTGCAGGAGGTTTGAATGGTGATTTTTCTGAGTATTGACAAATTCTCTAAGTGTTTCAGGGCAGCGAAACAATAGATTTTATGACTCCTGAGTTTAGCAAAGCTTTACTGGCTTAGAGGCTTTGGAAAAATCGTTAAGAATTAGGATTTGATCTGCACTTCCATTTGCAGGGTCACAGCTATGAGTATACAACTGTCAAAGAAAGTTCAATGTGTGCAAAGCTCGGAGCATTCAGCAGTTATTTATTGTTTGCTGCTTCTTCCTCTCTTGCACTGTTGCTTCTTCATGTGTAGAAATGTGATCTCAAGTTGTGCTGGGGAGGTTTAGGAAAAGTTTTTTTTTGAAAGGGTTGTCAAGCTCAGCTGCCCAGGGCAGTGGTGGAGTTGCCGTCCCTGGGGGGATTTAAGAAGTGTGTGGGTGTGGCACTTGGGGACATGGGGTATCAGTGGCCATGGCAGTGCTGGGGAATGGTTGGATTCGATCGCCTTAGAAGTCTTTTCCAACCTAAACGATTCTGTGAATTTTAGAGATGGAACATGACTTTGTATTTCAACGTGGCAACACTTGGATTGTGGGAAACATTAGGAAAATGGAGAATTTTCCATTTCCACACTTTCCATTTGTGGAATTTCCTCCCAGGGAGCAGTGGTCACAGCAGTCTCTTTCTGTGTTGTAAAGCAGACTCACATCTTAACTCATCCTCTGAGGGGAACTGATGCTGTTTAATTTGAAAGATGGTTTAAAGTCACTTGCGTTCCTCTAGAATAATCAAACACTCTCTGAGGAATTCCCAAATTACAAGATCATGTCATTGCTTGAATGAACTGAGCACGAGGATTCTTTGAGAAGCAAAAGCTGCTTGGATTCCTGTCTAGTGTGAATGCTGCAGAGATCCTGGCTGTCCCAAGTGCAGCTCAGGTTACAGAGTGCTCCTGATGGCCATGGCTTCTCCATGCCTGTGGTGGCTGAAGGAATGGCTGTGCTTATTTTCCCACCTAGTTTTCTTTTCCAAATGATGCTCAGAGCTGCAGGTGGTGGTTGCATGCAGGAAGCTCCTGTGCAAACGGCAGCAAAGGAAATGAATTTTGCTGCCCTGCTGTTTCCTTCCCTCCCAGTATCCCATGGTGGTCTGCCTCCAGAGTGCTGCTTGTGAACAGCAGCTGCTGGCTGGAATTTTTATCAGGCTTTTGGTATTTTTAATCCAAGAATCTTCAGTTATTTGAGATCTGTTTACAAGGAAAAAAAGCCCCTCAAAAACAACAAACCAAAGAAACAACAGCCTAATCCAAGTACCCCAAACCGCAGGAATATACCAGATGCTTAATGCAGGATGGGATGTGGAGAAAAGTGCAGAGGAATTTTCAGTAAGCAAATGCTGTGTGATTAACAAATATCACAGAATCATAAAATGGTTTGGGTTGGAAGGGATCTTAAAATTCATCTATTCTCAGGGCAGGGACACCTCCACTATCTCAGGCTGCTCCAAACCCTGTCCAACCTGGCCTTGGACACTGCCAGGGATCCAGGGGCAGCCACAGCTTCTCTGGGCACCCTGTGCCAGGGCCTCCCCACCCTTACGGGGAAGAATTTCTTCTTGATATCCAATATATATCTGGAGACAACAGGATGAGCCATCTCTAGGACATTCATATTTCTGTTATATTCCCCTGTAGCCCCAAAAGTTTCCATAGTCAGTCCTTGAATGCACAGCAGGGAGGGATTTGTGGGGTAACTGTTCAGAGTGGCAGATTGTTTTTAAGCTACTCCTCAGTAATGTTAATGTGAAGTTTTTGTGGGCAGGTGCACAAGCAAGAGCTTTCCACTGAGTTCAAGTTTTTGCACCTACACAATCGCTGCCATTTAAATTGTGTTTGTGGGAAAGGTTATTGCTGTTCCACAGCATGCCAGCATCATGAAAGGGATAAAAACACCAGGAGATTGTGTAACGCTGGCAGAATGGGATGAAATTGAGTTTGGCACTTCTGGGTGCTCTTTCATGAAGTTGGCAACTCTCTGATATCTTACTTGGACTGCTTCATACTTAGCAATCTTTTTTAAAGCAATTTACCAAGGGATTAAGTGACATTTCTGCTTGTGAAACTGGATTGAAGCCGAGGACTTGCAGGGGCTCTCGTGCAATGCCACAACAGGTTCAAGTCCCAACATCTCATCAACTCTCCTGCATGACAGTAATTGGAACCAGGGTACATTTTCTTACACAGTCATGAAAAAATTGCTGTTGTATGGTTTATTTTGTTTTGGTTCAACCCCTTCCCCCAGATTTTTGTAATTTCTCAGGAAGATCAAGGGTTTTGCTCTTGGAAGAAGAAGCGAAAGGATCTACACACACACAAAAAAACCTCCACAACCCAAAAAGAGCAGCATGTTGGGTTTTGGATCTTGAGCAGCCCTCATGAACATTTGTATGGATCAGCAGTGTCAGTGGAAAGGGTGATAAAGCTTGTAAGGGCTCTGGGATCCTTTGATAAGAGTAAGTTGGAAGGGAGGGAGAGGGGAAGCTCACACTGTAGTATTTTGCTTTTTAAGTACCAGCTGTCCTTTCTGCAGCCCTAGAAGATTTATCAAATTAACTTCCCTCTCTCCCCATGCTTAGTTTTAATGTGTCCACTTGTACCACAGAAAAAATGCAATTAAACCTTTGCTTTCACTCGGGCATTGGTACAGTGAGAGAACATTTGCTCATTTACAGCAGTGGCAAGGTCATGAGCTGCACGCTTATTTCAGTCTAATTTTTGTGATTCTGTAGTTGACTTCTTAACTGAAATTTTCAGCTCCATTAATTAAATTTAAACAGTCTTCTTTTTTTCCACCTAGGATTATCAGTTAAAAGGAAAAATGAGCAGGGAAAGCACAAACATTGCTTTCTGTTCCTACATTTTGATTTGAACTCTGTGCTGCTGCTACCAGAAGAAAACAT
Source organism: Acrocephalus scirpaceus scirpaceus (assembly GCA_910950805.1). Taxonomy (NCBI): domain Eukaryota; kingdom Metazoa; phylum Chordata; class Aves; order Passeriformes; family Sylviidae; genus Acrocephalus; species Acrocephalus scirpaceus. Next base: position 3,665,849 of record OU383787.1, read on the forward strand.
GAAAGAGTCTGAGAGATGAAACCCAGAGCTACTGGTGACAAAGGAGAGGAGGTCATACAGCTTGTGGTCAGTTTAGTACAGCAGGGACAGAAAGGAGAGACAATGCAGTTGTGGCAGAGGAAGAGAATCTTTTCAAGCAGCCTTAATTCAACTCAGAGTTTTTAAAGTAGTATTGAAGTTGTTCTTCAGAAAATCCATTATCAGAGGCCACTGCTGGAGCTAAACCACATTTTCCTAATACACTGACCAGCTGTCAAATGAGGTCTTCAGACTCTTCTATTTCCATGTGTATGTCCTGCTCCGACTTTCATTTACTTGCCTGACTAACTCTTCCTGTGTGTAATGTTAGGGAGGTCTGCAAACAAATTGAAAGTCTCTCAATATTTAAGTTTCTCACAGCTAAGTGAAAAGCACTTAGTAAAAGTAATGCAGCATTATCCTTAATGCTGGGAAATTCTATTAAAAGGTCTATAAAGTAACACTTAAAGACTTTTTCGCATAATCTAAAGTGATGGTAAGTACTGACCAATAAAACTTTGTCTTTTCCAGAAATACTGCTTTTTCTGGAAGAGTAATATGATTATACTTCTATTTAGCTTTCATTTCCAAGGTAGAATTTGAAAGGGAAATGCTTGACCTGCTACTTGATAGGTCTTATCCATTATTTTAACGTAGTCACATCAGGATGCATTTGAATTGTTTGTTGATGTGTCTGTCCTACAACCCCACATTATGAAAGTGTTTCCAACGTCGCCTTTCAGGGAATTTTAAACCTAAATTATAGGTGAAGGCGTTATTGTCATGGGTGGTGGTTGTTGTTTTTAGGGCGGACACGACACACAGAGTGACACGGTAAAAATCTTCAGAAGGCTCTTTATTATGGCAGCATGCTTTCTTTCATACAGTTTTTACAAACCCCAAGGGCAAATTCTAATAGCTTTCTTGTTAATTATTCTATTGGTTAGTAAAAGGTATTTTACTTGTCCTTCAAATCTATCTATTCTTATACTGTTTACATATTTTCTTTACTGATTCCCATGTTATTACAGGTGCACTTATTTTTCACCCTCAGGATAAATTGTTGTGTCAAAGGAACTTCTCATTCTCAAAACAGCTTCATATGGGAACTTACAAATTGCTTATTGGCTGCACTTAGAAGAAATGACAGCCTAGCTTTTTTACCCTATTCCTACAGCGGGTGTCAAGTTTGCTCTCTGGTGAATGTGCAGGTGACAGCAGTGTGTCCCTGGGAATTGCAGCCTGGGATGGGGAATGAGCTGCTGATGTTCTGCTATCCTTACAATTTGGGAGGGCGGAAATAAGGATGCAGAACTCCAATCTTCTTTGGAGGGCATTATAATGAAGGTTTATTGAAAGAAAGACTCCTTTATATAGTGTTTTGGTACAATGAATATGATTGGTCATTTAGAGCCTACACTTCTTTGTAAACATCTTTGCCAGTAAAAAAGTTGGAAAACACCAGGTGTCAGGAAGACAATATCTACAAGAACTGTTGGGGTTCCTCCTTATGATTTCCCAGGCCAGGATGGGAGAGTTATGTACTTGGCTTTTCCCACAGGCTCAAGCTACTGCCTGAAGCCTAAAAAAACCTATTTTCTGGCCACTGTCAGTTCCCACATTCTCCCTGTGTTCAGGTGAGCAGGGCTGGGTTCTCCAAAGCTGGGCCAGAGGAGCTCTGGGATCCACCCAGGCCAGGCTCCTCTGCTGGGAGCCCCGAGAGGCCATTGAGAGCTGACGTTTGCAAAGGGCACAGGGGCCTGTGGCACAACCAGGGGAGGGACACTTGTGTCCCCAGCATAGCAAGGACATGGACCTGTTGGACAGAGCCCAGAGGAGGCCACCAGACTGATTACAAGGCTGGAACACCTCTTATCAGGACAGGCTGAGGGAGCTGGGTTTGTTCGACCTGAACAAGAAAAGCCTCCATGGAGGCCTCAGAGCCCTTCCAGTACCTGAGGGGCTACAAGAGAGAAGGAGAGGGACCTGAGACAAGGGATGGAGTGACAGACAAGGGGAATGACCTCAAACTGAAATCAGTAGTTTTAGATTAGCTATGAGAAGCAAATCCTTCCCTGTGAGGGTGGTCAGGCCCTGGCACAGGGTGCCCAGAGCAGCTGTGGCTGCCCCTGGATCCCTGGAAGTGTCCAAGGCCAGGTTGGACACTGGGGCTGGGAGCAGCCTGGGACAGTGGAAGGTGTCCCTGCCCATGGCAGGGGGTGGAACAGGATGATTTTTAAGGTCCCTTCAACTCAAACCATTCCATGATTCTGTGATTAACTTCCAGGAAGCTTTGGAGTCTGCAGAAATGCTCACATGTGGAAATCAATGCTCCCTTTCTTGCTGAAAAAACCCCCTGTCTGAATTAAAAGTAAATGAATGATACAGGATCAGAGAATTTGATTTATTTGAATGCCGTGCTTCATACCTCAGGGAGGAAAAAAAGGAAACAGCAATTCTTTCCTTTAAAAATATTTGATTGAAAATGAGGTTTGAACTTCATGTTGAAGATCTGAGATCTCAGAAAAAGTTAGATATTCATTACTTTGTAGTTTCCCAGGGGATGTAGCACAAGAATAAGCCTTCATTCCTGTACTCTATCTCTCTCTTTATAGGTGGCAGGGTGAAGCTGATGGTGGTTCAGACTTTCAGTCCAGTTTTTGTTAAGGCTTTGGGATCTTTCAGGCAGAGCAAGTGTGATCTTTGGGTAACAACAGCAATGTGATCATTTTGAGGAGTAATGAAAACACCTGATGACCTGAATTAGGTAAAGACTGTGTGGTCTGTGTGAGGACAGGAGATGGACACATCTTCAGATTGAATTCCTCTTTATTTTTCTTAATCTGTAGTTGTCAGTGTCTGTAATCTGCTTTGCAGTGCCATGAAGGAGTCAAGTCAGAAAGAATCAAAGCAAACAGCTTGGGCCTTGAATTTAAGAGCCTGTGACACCTTCCTGAAGGAGGCTGGCTTGCTGGTGAGCAGGCAAGTCAGAATTGGGTGAAATAAAGGCAACTGCTTCTTTACTTGCTGTGGAAGCAGTGGGTGTAAACTTGGGTGGTTCTCAAATAGGGAATTAAGGTACCAGGCTGTTAAAAGCAGGATGTGGGTTACCCCCTGAATGTGTCCTACCAGCCTAAATATTGTATTTTGGGATGGAACTGCAGGAAAGAGGTGCTCTGGCATTTGTACACGATGTCTGATTCCCAGAGATCTCTTTTCCTGTGTCTCCAGCACAGGGATGTAAGCTAGAAAGGAAAGCAAAGCTATGTTCAAATGCCTTGGGCATCATTATTGGCCAGTGCAGCTTCTAAACTGTGTTTTAGGAAACAAATTATTGCAAAAGTAAGATGATTTATAATCCTTCAATTTTCCCTTCCAAAGAGCCCCCCTCTCCCAAGGATAGCTGGCAGTGGCCCTTTGCTAACCCAAGGAAGACAGAGTTTCAGCAGGTAAAATCAGTGTTTGCTGCAAATCTTGTACTCCTTGCATTAATCCTAAACTCCTGCTCCCCCAGCACACTGCCAGCATCTCATCCATCCAGGGAATTACTGTGGACTTTAGACTATAGAGTGTAATAGAGATTCCAAAGCAGTGAAGGGCTTTAGCTCAATAACCTGCATTTGATCACATTCTGGCCCTCATTCAGCTCTCTGGGGTGCTATGATAATACAAGTAATGGAAAGTTGCATATTCAGCTGGGTATATAGTTTTCATCTCCAGCATAAGGAAAAAGGATGAATATCCATTCCAGGAGACATTTTGGAAAAGGCCTGTGATTAATATCTTAGCTAAAAAGATTTAAAACCCTTAGAAAACAGTTTATAATTGCCTCAAAATGCTGGTACTGAGTGGCAGCAATTTCAATAATTTAAAGATTAAAATAAGAATATTATAATTTAATGAACTCTCTTTATATGCTTCTGGTGTGTGGGGTTTCAGGCAGATCATGGGTTTTTAAAAGTCACATAGAAAAGGAACGTAGTTAAAAAACTTAATAGTAATTAAAAAATGTAGAAAATGGGTCATTCAGTAAACTGCTTCCTGTATTTCCTAGAAACATTTTCCTGTTGGAGTACACGAAGTCCGCCAAGGTCACAGGAACCAAGTAAAGGCTTTTTTTTTAGGCTCTTGTAGAAAGTTATGGATTAATGGATAGAATTATGTGGCCTTTGTAGGAGTCTAGAAATATGCTGAGCTAACCAAAAAACCAAACAATATTTTAAATAAACTAAATTCCCTGGTAGACAGGGAATTTATCTGCTCAGAGCAGCTGTAGCTGCCCCTGGATCCCTGAAAGTGTCCAAGGCCAGGCTGGATGGGGCTTGGAGCAGCCTGGAATAGTGGAAAGTGTCCCTGCCCGTGGTAGGGGTGGGGCTGGATGGACTTTAAGGTCCTTTCCAACCCAAACCATCCTGTGTTTCTATGATTTTCATGTGTTCAAATCTCTTCTTTTTGAGAATGAGTAAAGGTATTACAGAATGATGAGGGGTTGGTGTTGTTGTGGTGGTTTTGTTTTTTGGGTTTTTTTTTGTTTGGTTGGTTTTTTTGGGGTTTGTTTTGTTTTGTTTTGTTTTCCTCCTCTGAGCACTCTCTCAGGAAATTTTAAGTTTGCTGCTGTGGGTGGCATCTCTTCCACTCCAATATAAATGCACTGTGCACCAGCAGAGGGAAGCAGTCATGGTACATAATTTACACTCCTCATTGCCACACCCCTGTTCAATTAGTAATAGGCTTTATGATCGTCTGGTCCACTGGGATTCCTCAAAATCACCTTAAAAAGAACTTGAGTTATGTTTCTGTGCTTTGACAGCTTTTTTTATCATATCCCAAAGATTGTATAGCCCCACCTAATTGATCTATCCAACAAGGGACAGATGTAATTCACCAAGTTCCCAGGGTTTGTTTCCTGACCAAGCTCTCTCAGCTGCTGTCCTTGGTGGGTTACCTGTTGCCCTCATGTTTGTACACAGGTTTTTACACTGTGAAGGAAAGTAACTGTTGGTACCAGGTGTAATGCGGATCAGCTCCCTGAATGTTCCAGTTAGTAGAAAGAGGATGGGATCTTTCATTAGGTCTGTATACAAATATACTTGTTATATGTATATACAAATTAAACTTGCAAAGCCGGGGTTAAGAATTAGCATTCCTGCTCAGTGCGTGCATCAGCAATATTTTGGAATTCTCCCAAAATTCAATAAGGCAAAAATCTAACTTTGTAGTAACTGATAAAGGTAGTTATGATTTACTGATTCTGGATTATTGATGCCTCATATCAAAACAGTAACTGCAAGTTTGGGGAAGTCAGGTGGAACTTGTTAAATGAAGGGTTTTAGAGCAACTCCACTTGTTTCTGTGTTTCACATTGTCACCTTCGTACCTGTGAAACACTGACAGTTTGCCAGGACTGAAAGTCAGATTCTATTTTATAATTGCCCTGTTTAATTAGTACCAGCATGTTAGTGCACTGACTTTATCTAAGATCTTAAATCACATAATTGACACTTCCAATATTGTAAAGTTTGGAATTGAATCATGGAGGATTGGTCCAACAGGGTATAAATTCTTTTATTTGCTAGTGAATCTTTTAATGTTGATTGCTAAAGCTGGAGAGGTTTGATTTAAAGTGTAGGTTTTTGGAAATACTAACATAGATCCTAAAAGATGGACTTTACTGGGGAATTGGTACATGGATGCCCTGTTTACCTGGATGATACCAGAAGTTTATTTGTGTGCTTGAAATGCAGTGCCCAGGGATGGTCCGCCTGGTCTGGTGGAAGGGCGTTGGAACTGGGTGACCTTTAAGGCCCCTTCTAGCCCAAACCATTCCAGGATTGTGTGACTGGTTTGGAAAACACAGTGTAGTCAATTTAACTCAAGTTTAATAGCGCTGCCATTAAACATTAAGAAATTAACCATTTTTTGTTAATTAATCATTAACAAATGAGTTAAATGTGTGAGTCTAGGACTACCCTGGGCATTGTAAGCTTTTTTTATACCTTGCTACTGGACCAGACTGGAGGAATCCTAATTGAAATGAAATGATAATTCTTGGAATCTTAGTTTATTTCACTGCTGCTCCAAACATAAAAACGAGGAATGTGCTGTTCTAGGTAGTCCCTCACACACAGCTGAAGGAGGATAAAATTATCAGACAGGAGGAATTAGGATTTTGAAATGTGATGAAATAAAGAAAATGGAATGTAATTTAGCATTACAGAATGCAAGGTCATGCATCTCAGGACTAATTAGTTTTTTTGATTTAAGATTTGAAATCAGTAGGAAGTGACAAGAAGCTGTTGGAGCATTAAAATCAGGAGACTGAGATGAGTCTGAGATGTGCTCCTGCAAGGAGAATGTCATCCTGTAAGGCAAGATGGCAAAACAGGAATGTTATATAGATCCAAAATTATTTTATCTGGAGTATTCTGGAAGGTGATTCCATCTGGGCAGCACAGGTATTCCTTCAGAGGAGGGATGAATTCAGCCCATCACAGATGTAAAGAAGGGCCATAAGAAGATTTGGTATAATTGAGAATTTTTGCCATGGGCAGACTGGAGTGTGTAGCTTCCTTAATCCAGCAAAGCAGAGCCTGAGAGGTGCAGTGAAGGAAAGCATGGAATGCCCCAGCTCCTTCAGGTTGGAAAAAGAATTGAGTTGAGCAGGCCTCCACTGGCTGTGAGGATGCAGCAATGTCATCACAGGACTCCAAGTTCCAAAGACTGAATAACAGAGGCATGCAGGAACAGGAGGCAGTGGTTAAATCCTACTGGAATTCTGGAAACTTAGATTTTGACAATTTGATATGTAGTAATATATGTGAAGCAATATGGAGGATTCTGGGCATTGTCTGGGTCTTTCTTCACCTTCTTCTTCCTTCTTCTTCATAGGTGTGGGTGGATTTCTGTAACTGGGTGGAAAAAGTCTACATTGCAGGCCTTGGGTGGTCATTATTGGGTCAGAAATATAAATAATATAGGTATCACCTTCTTATTGGATAATTAGTGCTTAATTAACCTTGGAAAGAGTCAGAGGTGCTCCATTTTACCTCTGCTCTCTAACTTGCTAGTTAGAGCTCACGGCTCGTGAGTCTGTAAATTGATAAGAAATAATAAACATCCAGGTCCGAACACGAAACCTGTGTTTCCCGTGTATTAATGCTGACCTTGGCAGAGGAAAAGAGGCCAGAACCTTCACAGGAACCTGCATTAGCACCATCCTCAGACTGCGTGGTTTGTATGACATTTCTTTAGTGTGGGAACCTCAATCAAACTTTTGCTACAGTGAAACCATGGTTTCACAAACTGCTGGTGCAAAAATTGGCATCCAAACTCCTTCAGAATGAAATGATTTTCTTTTCCTAAATAGCAATAAACAGTGTTTCACTTCTGTCCTCACCACGGTGTCTTCCCAGTCATCCCAAGAAAGCTTTGGTGACATTGGCAAGAAAATAATATTCTGTGTCACTGATCATTTTTCTCTTGAGGACACCTCATTACTGCCTCTATCATTCAGTGTAGGTTAAAAAAAATAAAATCAGATCATTTAGCTGAGGATCTGCTAATAATTGTTGTAATTTTGACTCGAGGCACCCAGCCTGTGCTGTCACCACGAGTTCAGTGTTCCCAGGGGCTGCTGTCAGCGCTGGGGAAAGAGGTCACTTTGTAATAGCTCAGGTTTTCATTTCCTTCTTTTCATCTCGAGAGTGCCATCAAATTCCATGTTTGTGGTAGCTCCTCCATTTCAGAAGTGTTGTGGCAATTAGCTCTGGATAGGTGAGAAATCTCGCAGCACAGCTGGCTCTGAGCTCTGGTGCTTGTGTGAGGAGCAGGGACACGAGTGTAACTGTTTGAAAAGTTGCTGCTGTGACTGGGATTCAAGTCAAGTGTGTTCAAAAAGTCTCTGTTCACATTTGTCCTGTAGCTGGATGCAGATGATCTGTGGTTGTACGATCTCCAACTCTGAGGAGAGAGAATATTAAACCAAAACCTGACTTACACAACTCTGATATAATCTTTATATCTGAAACCAAGTCCCCTCACTTGGATTGTTTTTAGTGTCTGTGCTAATAAAATTAATATCTGCTGGTTAAATAATGTTTTTTGTTGGTTTTTTTTTTTTAAATCCATATTAATTGTAGTCTCTGTTCTGGGAAATTCTATTAGGTTTTGCACAGATGAGTGTTTTCAAATAAACAACATCTTTATTCCAGCTGGGACTTCATCATCAAGTTTATCCTAATTATCTAATCTTAAAATAGTCTTAAACTGCTAGAAAGGCTGCAGTATAGTCAAGTATCACAATTATTTCCTCCCTGTGAGACAGTGCTTTAGGATTTAAAAAAAACCCAAACAAACAAACCAAAGCTGATATTGATAGTCTGGTGAGAAGTGTGTCTTGTATGAAGTGCAGAATGTGATGGAAAGCAATTGTGCCTCCTGGGTGCAGTCTGCCAGGCACAGTCATTTCCATGGAAAAACAATATCCTGCAGTCCCTGTCTCATTCCTGGGGTGTTGGCTTAGCACATGGCAGATGCGCTCTCTGCAGTGTCACTGTCCCATGCCAGTGCCTGGCACGAGGGCAAAAACACCCCTGTCCCCTCTGTGTCCAGCTGACAGCCAGATGTCAGGGCGTGGCAAAGGTGTAGAAGTTATCTTGGGAGTTTCCAATTCCAGAAGTGCACAGGGATTCTGAATGTTTGAGTATCAGTGAAGCTTGTCCATGGAATCACAGAATCTCCTGAGCTGGGAGGGACCCACAGGATCACCCAGCCCAGCCCCTGTCCCTGCACAGACACCCCAACAACCCCACCCTGGGCATCCCTGGCAGCGCTGTCCAAACACTCCTGGAGCTCTGGCAGCCTCGGGGCCGTGCCCATTCCCTGGGGGGCCTGGGCAGTGCCCAGCACCACGTGGAAGGTGGGAGGGTGTTGGAGGCTGGGAATGTGTTTTGAGGAAGATTCAGTGTGTACTTACCCTGTTCATGAGTGTCTCCCAGTAACCTCTGGCAGGTTTCAGACCTGATCCAGCTGTCCTGCTGGTTTTAAGCTCTGTGGAGTTTGCTGTTTCCTTCTCTTTGCCAGTCACAAGTATGAGGGGATTGTGAGAAGACTCTGGGGTAAAAAAACGTGGTTTGATGCCGTAAGTGTTACAATGGGCTACAAAGTGCTTAGATAACAAAAGGAGATGCCTGATTAGCTTATTTTATTATTGTTTTTATCTTACTTTAGCCTTTTGAGCCTTAGCACACAGAATAAGGATCAACAGAGAGGCCATAGGACAAAACCAAAGAAAGTCTTAGGACCATGACATGGTTTGGGTTGGAAGGGACCTTAAAGAGGGGGGGCAGGGACACCTTCCACTGTCCCAGGTTGTTCCAAGCCCCAGTGTCCAACCTGGCCTCGGACACTGTCAGGGATCCAGGGGCAGCCACAGCTGCTCTGGGCACCCTGTGCCAGGGCCTCTGGCCATCTGAATAAAGAATTTCCTCCTAAATTCCAATCTGAATCTCTCCTCTTTTATTTTAAAAATGTGCTTTCAAACATTCTTTCACTCCATCTCTCTTACATTTTTGGCTGCAATGCCTAATGTGCAGTTAGCTCAAGTATCAGTATAATTGCACTCTGGTTATAATTGGATAAGTATATTTAATACCAATTCAGTTGATCAGAAACTGAATCTAAATTCTGAATGACTTAATGTCATGATCGTAATCTTTTGAAGAATCATATATTTAATAAATCAGATTCTCACACAGCCGTCTTAAAATTTAAATGACTTGTATAAAAATGGACAATGAATTTATTAGAAATTTTATACTTAGTTAAGCTGTGGAGCTGAAATCTTGAGGAGGACACTTATTAAGGATCTTTGCTTCTGAGCAGCTGCACTTTCACCTGGGGCTCTGGGAATGCATTACATTTTAATGGAGTTTCCTGGGCTGTTAAATACTGTATGCAGCTATACTCACAAATACCCTTTCATCTGCCGAAATCGAGTGGAAAGGTGCTTTACAGAGCTTGGCAAGGATGTGGATAAAGCAATATCATGCACATGGTATTTGTCTAATTTCTGGGGATGGCATCATTCAATTTCAAGTGTAAAGAGAAGTCTTTAAAGCAAAGACAATTATCTTCTTAAATTGCTGGTAAGACCTTATTTCCAGATGTAAATATCCAGTAAATGAGCTTTTTGTGCCTCTGAATTGCACTTATGAACTTTGAGAATTTCAGTGTAAGAGCAGCAATAACGTTTGTCTGCAGTACTACCCAAAGTGTGGGGTTTTACAGAGGTTTTACAAAATCCTCCAAGATTCCTGAAAGGAAATATTGATGCCCTGTCAGTGAAACAGCTTTGAAGCCTGTTTCCAATTTAGATGTTCAGAATCTGCCCTTTGCTGGGCCATCTCTGCTGCACATCCATCCTGCCTGCAGCACCAAGGGCTGCTGAGGTTGGCATAAAAGCACTGGGCTCAAATGTCTCAATGGACCAAGGATTAAAAGCTGACTGAAACCATGGCTCATATGACAGAAAAGGGCTTCTTTTTCCAAGCTGGTCATTCAGTGTCCTGAGAAGTGATTGCTTTTAGATTCTTTCACCTTGTGCCTTTCAAGTCTTAGAAAGAAATGTTTTAAGGATTTAATGCTTCCCAGCAGAGTTCAGGCTTGATGCTGCTTAAAAGGAATAAGAGCTGTGGAGTTCAGAAAATCTGTCTTGAAAAATATTTTCCCTTGGAAATGTGTTATTCTAAGTTTCAGCCTTAAACTGGAGGTTATCTATAACAAAGACAAGAATAAGGCCTTAGATGATGGAATAGGAATATTTTTCTCAGTGCTCATTACCAACCTGTTTTTTTTATAACAGAGATAGTACTGCCTGAAACTGTTCCAGTGTGAAGTGCAGAGTGAAAATAAGATGTTGAAATTTCATCCATTTAAAGTTTGGAATTCCTCTGGAATTCCTCAGCAGACACTGCGTTGTTCACATCCTGTTATTAACAAATCATTTTCCCCCATCAGTGGATGGAGACTGGAGTGGCTCGTGGGGACTCCTTCAGCAGCACGTGGCTGTTGGGCCATTTTTGAGCCCACCTGTGACATGTCACTGGCTGCAGGTGGCCAAGGATGTGACAGGGTAACACCCAGGGGGATGGCAGGGGCTGTGATGGCCCCTTAAAATCTGAGCTGCTGAAGAGATAGCTGCACTCGTGCTGAAGTTACTCTGGATTTTCTCCTCATTGTTGTGCTGTCCCTCAGTAATACAGAGTTTGGAATGCTGCAGCTCTGCTAAATGCACATTCTGGGTCAGGGGCTGTGAGAGGAAGATTCGTGGCTGTAATTAGAGAGGCACTTTGCATATATGCTTATGTAGTAGTAGGAAATTTGGTTAAACAGAAAAGGAGCTCTGTATATTTTCAAGAACTCACAAGTGCTCTTAGGCAGAGACCTATTTATTCCTGGCACGTATTTACTCTGTGTTTTGCTCTTTGGGCAATGAATTTACACAGAGGAGGCTGGAGGATAAAAGCAAGCAAATCTTTTTTTCTCACATTGTTTCCAGCGTGCTGCAGAGGACAGGGGGGCTTCCAGGGGTTGGTGTTTGCCCCACTGCACTGGAATTCTGAACAGCATCCTGGTATTGCAGTGCACTGGTACATCAGGGGAGAAAATGTGTATAAAAATGCAGAGGCAGAATAAATAAACTGAAAAAGCAATTAAAAGTTAGGGGAAAAATTACTAAAATTCAAATCTATAACTGACTGACAGTGCCTCAACCATCAGTCAACTGATGGAACTTTACCAGAGCTCTTACAGAGTCCAGGATTTGCCCTCCTGTTCCCAGTCTGACTCCGGGGCACCTGGAAGCAGAGCAGCTGGAGAGCCACTGTCACTTCTGGGGCTGACTTGCTCCTGACACATTGAATGAAGATCATGGTTTGACTGAAAACAATTTAAAATACATGTCTTTAAATATCCTTGACATTGCACTTCAACTGTAATTTGAAACAGTAACTGTCAGCAACAAGTGAAAGGGCATTTGGAAGAGGTAACCTTGATCTGAGAAAAGTATAAAGTTGGAGCTATAGGAATTGGTAGAACTCAATAAAAGTTATTTATACAGCCATTCTCTGGGAGTAGCTTCCAATAACAAAGTTATTAAATTTAGCATTATATACCAGTGGCAAGACTCATTGCAAGTTATTACCGTTTGATTATTAGCCAATTAGATTTTATTTGCTGATACTCAATAACAGATGATAGCTATCCTTTTATCTAAATCTGGTATTTAACCAGGGTGGAGTTGAGCTAAGACTTGTCAGGCGTGGTAGCTCAAATATCAAGGAGTTTTTGGAGTCCTGCACAGTGCTGGATGTTTAATTGCACGTGTTCAGAAGCAACTTAAACGAAGTATCAGTATTATTCATCAAGAATCAACCCACTTGGTTAGAATCTTCTCCAGGAAAACATTCAAACTACTGATAGTTCTCTTTGGAACTGTTTAGAATACAGATGGGATGTGTTTGTGTGCACATGGACATTTTTGCCCTCATGAAGACTGTGGGAAGTTTTCTGTGAGTGTAAAAATAAGATGCATTTTGGAAGCTCAGCACTGAGTTGATTTACTTCCCTTGGCCTCATTTGGGAAGTTAATGGAATGATTATAAAAATGCCGGTCCAATAAAAACTTAAATTCTTCTCTGAAAAGGATATGTCTGTTCTAGTTATATTTGATTGCAACCAGATTGTGTTTAATTTTATTCTGTGTTTGGTGGTGTGGCAAGAAACCAGACTTCCTACCCTTATTTAAGCTAATCCTTGTATTTTTTGACCATGAACTTCCAATGAAACATCTCCATTGAAAGGAGATCTTCTCCAAAACAAAAGCCTAAAAAGCAGAACAGGGAAAGGAGAAAGCGTGGAAGTTTTGTAGTTGCTGTTGGAATTCCTGAAATGGTGTCTGTTGAGACAATATTTTATTCATCACCAAAGATAATGTGAGTCAGTCAACGGCTGCGTCTTGCTTAAAGTTCAAACTCATTAATTTGAAGTTTGTATAAAAGCTTATTGAGAAAGAGAGGCTTGCTAATGGAATATAAAATAAGTGAGAAACAGCTACTTCCAGACAGGTTGTAGAGTAAAATAAGGATGTAATTGAAGTGTGGAGCTTGAACAGGTATCCATGTGACAGATAAAATGTTGAAATGAAGCAAGCCAATAGAGAGCTCTGACTGATCAATGCTCAAGTGTAGCAGCTGAGGTAGAATTTAGTGGAAATGCACTATAAATACAGTCTTGGACAAACCTGTTAAGATCCACTGAATAATTAGCCCTAAGAATTTTCAGATACTTGAAGAGAAGAAAAGCAATGTTCCCTTTTTTTTTTTTTAAGAAACAATGAACACCCACAAATAGCTTTTACTGACAAATATAACTAAGCACATCTTCAATAATCATGGCTAACAATTTAAGGTGAAATTTTGGAATACAAAAGAGGATTATTTTAGGGGAAAAGAATTGTCCTGTGACTTAAGAAATGAATTGAAGAAAAGTAAGGCTTTTTTTATATTTAGTCTACAAGTACAGCATCAAGTGTGTGCTACAAATCTGTGTTTTTAAAAAGAAATCTTCATTCTGTCATACTATGACTAAAGCAGAAGTCTGTTTCAATGGTGCAAAGCCATTAAATTTATAGATTGAAAGATTATTACTTAGAATCTTGAGAAAAGTTGGTGGGGAATGTCGGTTTAAGAATCTTTTATGGGTTTGATAACCTGTGTTAATTTTACAAGTTTCATTTCCTTGGGACAGACAAGCCTGAAAATTCTTAGCATAAATCTTGGTGTGTTGCAGCAGACTGGAACTAACTGAACTTGAAAAGTCGGGGTTCTTTGAAAAGGTGCAGGGTATTAACTGACTTTTTTGGTAGCCTGAAAAAAATAATTCAGTCAGATTAGAGATATGTACCGATCTCTTATATTAACTTATGCTTAAAGCAATAAAATGTTAATATTGAGCTATTGAAATAGTGACAGCTCAGCTGTCAGCAGCAAAAATGTATTCCTGGTATTAAATAAAGGACATACATTTTTGCAAGGCAAGTTAGATGAGTCATCCTTGATTTGGACGTATAAATTGAAACAAATGACATTTAGTGTTAGTTTTAGTCCTGGGACACTTCAAAGTGATTTCACTGATCCGTGGTGGATTATGAAGTACAGGATTAGTAATGAGTGTTTGAGCTGGTCTGGGCCTCAGTGATGAGACACGGAGGGAAAATTCAGTAACGAGAAACCTGTAACGATGAATTTGAGGAAGAGAACTCAGCTTAAACTGACAGGTTCAGGGAATGGAGCTTAAACACTCATCCCATGCATGTCAGGATCCATGGTGCTTGCTCTGCTCCATGGGATTAGGAGCAGAATTGATAAACTCTGTCGGGCTCTGCTGCACATTTGGGACCAACACTTCCTGCAGGGAGATGCTGGGTGGAAAACTTGTTATTACTGGGAGTGCACTTGAGGTGTTTCACCTGACAAAGCTTCACCTGTCTGTTACTGGTGATGTTCCTCATGGACATCACATGTGATCCATCACTCAGGTGAAGCAATATTTTGATTGTAGCAAGGTTCTAATGCAAGGAACCTCCAACTATTGATTTTATCCCTGCATGAGGGACGTGTGTGCATGGAAACTGTGCTCAGAGCTGCTTCAAAACATGTGGGAATAGGTATGTAACACTGAAGCTGCAAAGACAGCAAGGTCACAGGGTGTGTAATTGGAGAAAGACTTAGAAAACCTATAAATATATGTTGACAGTATGAGCGTCTTCCTTAATGGATTCCTAGCACTTGGAATCACAATGCCAGTTTTGAACCAAGATGAGCTTTTCTAAACTGCATTCAGAATTTTCAAGGATTACATTGATTTAGGGGAAGAAAACCCTCAAACCCTATACATATATATTGTAAGTCTAAAGAGAAATAATTTTCATTGCTGTTTTTAAAAATAAAGACAAGCTTTCTGTATGCTTCCCCTGTAATCTGGGTTGCCAGGGCACAGAACACGCAAGAAGAATGAAATTTAGTCAAATCTAACAAGAATGCCTCAAACCTTGGCCAGGCAATTGGTACTGGTATCTCAGAGAACTGGCACCTTCCAGAGCATACATAAAACTGTTTCTGCTTACATGTAAATTTAGCAAGACAGTGTCAAGAGTGAGATAGCAAGACAAGGAACAGAACTGTCCTGTGGTGGGTGAATCACTCCTCCACCGTGGGGACTGACACTTGCAGCAGAAACCTGTAGGAGAAGGGAATACAGGTGACCTCTGTGTTAATTACCCAATACAGCCTCACCTTTGATGAGTCACAGCTGTAGCCAATAAAGATAACTGTGATAAAAGGGAGTGGGTTAGCTGCTGAGGAAGAATTGTGAAGGAGGAGAAACCTTGAGGAAGAGGGAACAATGAGGAAGAGGGATCCTGGGGAGAGAGAATCCCTGCTGTGAAGTCAGTCTGGGTGTGCAGTCAAAGCCTGTTGTTGGACCCTGCAGTCACAGTCTAGCTGGGTAAAAGCCTGCAGTCAGAGTTCAGTAGGAAATACCCAGCAGTCAGAGGCTGCAAGGGAAACCTCCAGCAGGAGCTTGCTGCAGGCAGAGTCGGTGAATGGTTGGAGTCAGGATGGCTGAGCTGCAAAGAGGAATAAACCAGGACCCTTTTCATGCTGTGATAAACAAGAAGTCTCTGTCTTGGCTCATTTCTACCCTCTAACAAAGGGCTGCTGCTGCAACACAAACCAAACCATGTGGGGTGTATTTGGGGTATTAGAGAAATCACTGATGTTTGTTTCTGAACCCCAAAGATTTGGATGCCTGGAGAGAAGCACTTCTGTGAGCACCAGCAGCTGAGAAGCTTGGGATTTGCATTTAACGTTTGAGTGACTGACTCACCTGAATTTGCACAAGGTCTTAGCCCAGTTCTTAAAGAACTGACATCAGAAAAATAAGTTATGAATGCTTTACTTCAGAGTTAATTCCTTCTTATACACTGGAGAATCTATTCCCCAGTTTCTCCTGGTGTGGACACTCTGTTGGCTAATGAGGCATAAAAATTGATCAAAGCTTTCCCTGCAGTTTGAGGAGTCAGAGCATCTTCATCTCCCCTGTGGAGTCTGAGTTTAAATACACCCTTTGACTCAGCAAAGATGATTCTTCTCTCTGCAGAAACCTGTTCTTTGAAAATCTGTGGCTATAGAACAAACATTTGGTCAGGATAATAAAGTACTCATTGAAATTGGCCAGTTGCAAGAGCAGGTTGATATGCACTTGTCTGGTGTCTTCTGTCTTCATCTTTCTGGAAGGACCAGAAAGCACATAAAGGACTTACTTTTCTGAGTGAGGAAATTCCAATATTCCTTGATTTATCCCATCTCAAAGTAACTCAGCACAAGCTTTACATGTACATTTTCATTCTTCACTCTCTCCCACTTGCAGAAGAATGTACAATAAGATTTCTCAGGAATTTGCTCTATAAATTCTACAGTCTGAAAAATAAGTTACAGATGGATTTTTATACAATAAATCCCACACTAGGAGTTACCTTAATGAGCCAAATGTATCTTTACCAGCCCTGGTAAGCAACTGTGTCTTTGGAAGGGATGAGAATGAATGATCAGAAACAGTGGGGAGAGTTTTATAGTTTTATAGTTCATAAGCACTGCCTCATCCTAACAGCATTTGTTTCTTCTTTTACTTGCTTTGCATTTTGTGGGTTTAGGATAAAAATTGATAGACTAAATCTCAGCTCTCATGAAAGTTTCAAAAGGGATGTTTACTGAGAAGTGTTCATGCTTTCTTAATTTTTGCCCATTCTGTTGCTGTTAGAGGGTTATTGTTTTTATTGGGGTTTTTTTAGTAAATGAGAGAAGTAACTACTTCTTTTTGGAGGAATGGCGGAGTGGATCAATGAGACTGGTGTTCTCATTGTCTCTATCCCTTTCCCACTCTGGGATTGCTGTAAATGCCTGATCAAATTTTATCTGCTGCTCAATTTCCTGTGTGTGTTTAGAACCATGGGGTAACCAATGAGGCTTCTCACATCAGTGTGTTTCTTCATCCCCTTTTAGAAGTATTGTGGTTTTTATCTGGTGAGTCTGTGAGAGTTTGACATTGGATGACTTTATAAAACATTCAACTAATTGGATTTGTTAAAATAAATAAATCAAACACTAATTGGAATGTGCCCTGCCATTATTTTTGCTTACTGAATTAGATATTATGGCGTGAAGTTCTTTTTATCATATTTGTGCACTTATTTAAACACCCCCCTGGTGCACACTTCTGCAAATTCAATTATATATTCAAAGGAGCCATTCAATTTATGCAAGGCTGGTTTACATTTAATCCAGGGGCAAGTCTCAGTAACTGATGATAGGTCTGCTCAAGATTAATTAGCATCACTCGGATGAGCAGTGGCATTGTTACAAGCCCGCAGTGTAAAACAAGGGATATTTTATCCTTCTTATGTGAGCCATTATTTGCTTCAATATCACCCTTTTCAGGAAGGGAAAAGCTTTCTTGTTTAGATTTCATTTTGTGAAAAGGGTTTAATACCACCTGTGTTATCCAATGTCATCAAAGCCATCTCTATTTCCTCATTCCACTCCCACTGGGCAACTGCATTTGTTTAATTTTTAGCCAAGTAGGAAAAACGCTCCAAACATCCCAATTTGTTTTCCAAAAATCCTCATTCTTGCTAACAATTTATGAAGACCCAGCACCTCATATTGGTGATTGTGTAAATATTGTCATTTTCCTCAAGCTACTCTGTGATATGTGGCTGAAATGATAGCATGCAGACCTGGTAACTAAATTCATCCAGTGGCCGTTCTTCCTTTCTCTTCAACCTGAGGATTGTTTTTTTAAGGTCAATGAACAGCCCTGTTCTGCCTCTAAGCAGTCAGATTTCAGCCATGGATGGTTTTCTTTGGGGATGGATTTAATCTCTTCCTGTCTTTATGTTCCATCATATTTGGGTGTAGCTCATATCTAAGTACCTGCATAGGTGGGGTGTCTTTGGAAATATTGGATATTAAGCTTATGCTGATGTGAGTGAAAATGACACTTCTGTTTGTTACTATTCCTATTGTAGTGAGCTCCTAAACTCTCTCCAATTTTCTGAACCTGGCTGCCTGTAAGGGAAGCTGCAATCTCCCATCTGTCAATTTCTGCACAAAGCAGGGCCACTACTGATGTCCTTGCATGGCAGAAACAAACACGAGTCCCTGTGGCTACGTGGCTTTACCAAGGATTGGATAGAAGGAAGAATTTTCTTACTGTGAGGGTGGGGAGGCCCTGGCACAGGGTGCCCAGAGAAGCTGTGGGTGCCTCTGGACCCCTGGCAGTGCCCAAGGCCAGGCTGGACAGGGCTTGGAGCAGCCTGGGACAGTGGGAGGTGTCCCTGCTCATGGTAGGGGGTGGGAAGGGTTCCCACCCAACCCAAACCATTCTGTGACTCTGTGACTGTTAGAGTAACCCCAAAATCTGTGATATTCTGATACATTGTAAGACTTTCCTGTCACTTTCTGAAGTTTCTTTCCTGTTCCATAATACAATATGAACTGCAACCATGTGAAGAGAGAAGCTGTTGACTTTTTGGCTCACAAGTCACTGTGGCTCTGGCTCCCAGCTGAGCCTTTCTTTCGTTTCTAATGCTGCTCTCAGTGGACACACCAGAGCAAGAAGCTGGTGGGCACTGCCCCCCTCAGTACCCAGGATTCACACAGGCAATCTGCTTGTCTGAGCCCTTAAAATCAACTCCAGCTTTTTCTCCTTGTCCTCATTTCCTGCAAATCCACCTCCACATTCCAATTCTGCTGCCTCTAGTAAATTAATCCTTCTGGCTTATTGCCCTGTCACTCTGTGTTTGGAGGTTTCTCCACTAACCTTTTCTTTCTCTGAAATGTAGGTGTCTTGCTGCTGCTTTTAAGGCTCTCCATGGTTTATCCGTTCCTTTCCTGTTCAGCTGTACTACAAGGTTAGCTTTGACTTTCAGGCAAAGCACTTTAAAGCTTCCTCAGGTGTTGTCTTGTATCAGCAGATGCTCCCAATTAATTTCCACAAGTTCTCACTGTGTCCCTTTTTTCAGCTCCTCACGCTCCACTTTCCTCAGTGAGGATAAAATCACCTGTTCAGCTGATTATGGCAGGCTATTGACAATTACAATCCCAGTTCAATGAGTGCTGCTGCCCCATATTTTGCTACTTATTGCTTGTTTTGCTTCTGGGACTTTGTGGCAGCTCCCGTGCAATTTTCTCTGTGTGCAGCAGACCTACAACAGTTGGGCTGAAGCAGGGAAGGTGTTTACAATTCCTTCGGAGGAAGAGCTCCCTGTCATTCCCATCCCTGTGTGCTGAGCAGGGCAGCTTGGTGGGGATGCTTTGTGCCTGAATTAAAGGGGATCTGTCAAAATGAGAATGCCCTGTGTGGAGGCTGAGAACAGAGGATTTGATTTCATCTCTTGCTCCTGCTTGCTGGGATAAAGAGAACTGCTCACTCCCACACAGTCCAGGCTGCCTGGATCTTCCCTTAGATTTTTGTAATGAGCCTGTTCAATATTGTAATTTTGAACTTTCTCACCTAAATAATTTTCTTTTAAAAATTAGGGAAGCAGTTTAAGTGTAATTCTGCTTGTTGTGACAGCTGGGAAGGCTTCACAAATGCAATAAATTAAAGGCAAGGATTATTTAAATATTATAAAGTCATGACAACTCAGAAATATTTGCAGAAGTTACTGAAACAGGCAAGTTTTCAAGGGTCATAAAATCTATCAACAGATCTATTTATAATGAATATATGTAATATATAAATTCTTAAATTTTTTAGGGCAAGCTTGATCTCTTTAAACTTTTTTTTTCAGCAACAGAGTATTTTGGGGTGTCAGATACTCTGCCCAACAAACCTTCCTAGAATATACTTGACTACAAATGTTTGGTGAAGCTTTGTAGAACAACTTAAAAAGCTAGGAGGAGTTGGAATGCGGAGAGAATCATTTGACAGAGTAAGGGATTGAGAAATATTAATGACATGAAATTGTAATTTGTGAGAAGTTCCATAGGAACTGAGACAAAGTTTGGGCTTTCCAGGAGGCTGGGTAATACAGGTGAAAATTAAAGAAGGCTTCAGTATCTTTAGTGTTGGGTAACCCTTTATTGCAGAGGAAGCACAGGTCAGGGATGTACCAGGTGTTTATTGTGTGAGGGCAGCTGTGGGAAGGAGGGAGGAGTCAGGAATATCTCTGTCCATCCAGCTCTGGTTGGTAGCAGAGCAAGGGGGTGTGCAGCCCTGGCATGGTGCATGTGCCCAGTTCCCTTGCAGGATTGGGCTCTGCAGAGAAAAATGATCCTTTCTTCCCTAGGAGGAAACCAAGTCTTCATAGACACACCCTGGGCATGATTCAAGTTTAAACTGGGGGACCCAGATCCCTGATCCAATGGATCCACTAGTGAAATACTTGGGCAGGCTGAGTTGGGTGCAGGTGAAGAGTGCATGAGATCAAAGGAGACACCGGTGTAGGAACATCCGAGGGAATAAAATACCCCTGTTTCTCTGTGTCACTCAAGTTTCAAAGATCTGCACTGGAATACAAAATTTCATTCCACAGTTCCTGGATTTCCCTTGATTCACAAATGTTCAGGCAGCTGCCAAGGTATTTATGAGTTAACTTCTTCCAAGTATTACAGGAATTGCAGTCAAGATCTTTCAGTCAACAGTCTGGAAGGTGTGAGTGCAGTTGACGTCTGCTGCTTCTCATTCTCTTGTTCAGAAACTACAGGGCCATGCTCAAAAGTATTGACTTGAAAGACCTTGAGGAGGATCTGTGTGTTTGTGCACCACACAGAAATTTGTGTTGTTAAGTTTAGGAGATGGTTAAAGCCAGGTTAAATATGATCAAGGCTTAAAAGCAAAAAGAAGTGGGGCAATGCTATAGGAACAGTGATGCTGTGCTTGTTTGTTATTTGCATTCCTCCTTCCTTTTCCTGATTTTTATAAAATATCTTGTTTTGAGGTTCATGCAGATATTCCTGCATGGGGGTATCCTGTAGAATTGTCCTTGAAAATAACAGGTTGAAATAAAGGGGATCTTAGAAACAGTAGTGTGGAGGGAAGAAAACAAGGACTTCCAGTGGATATAAACCATATATTTTTATCAAACTATTTTTTATTTATTTAAAACATAAAAGTACAAAGATACTTTTTGCACTTCACCTTTGGAACCGCATGAAAAATAATGTTCAGGAAATTAGTTTTATTTATTTTTATTTCCTGTACAAAATACCTAAGTAAATGGCCTACCACAAAGAGAGAGAGAACATTAACCCAGAAATGTTTTTATTTTTCTTGGTTTTAGGTGGTTGTTCGTTTGATGAGCACTACAGTAACTGTGGTTATAGCGTCGCCTTGGGAACCAATGGATTTACCTGGGAGCAGATCAATACCTGGGAAAAGCCAACAATGGATCCTGCTGTCCCAACTGGTGAGTAAGGAGCCTCATCAACAGTGATGAGATGCAATTCTTGGAGAGAATCAGATGTTATTCCATGTATGTGTGTACTGGAGTAAGATTTTATTCAGCCATCAAATGTTAATTTTGTGTTCAAAATAATCTGGCAACAGAATTCATAGATGTGAGATGGAACATCTCTTTTTGCAACTCTTGCCATTGGATATCCTTGCAGATTTACATTTCTTATTTTATTTCTCATTTAGCAGAGAGGAAATGTTTTGGATATAAAACCCTAAGGTTTGGCCAGCTTTCGCCATGTTTCTGGATGAGACAGTTTTCTGGGCACGTTCATGTTGGACAGTCCAGAAGTAAAGCCTTAAAATGTGTGGAAATATTGGACATTCCAGTTACCATTTAGCTCTCAACTGATTGTTTAAAATTCCAATTTTTAGAAAGACAAGAAAGTTCTGAGAGAATTAGTTGTGGTAGCTAATGCCTGATTAGGCTGGGACATGAGACAGGAAAACTTTCATATGCAAGAAAAGCATTTCTTGCAGAGAATTACCAGAGTTTGTAATGTACTGAATATATTGTAGACTTCCATGTGATAGTTGGAATATTCTTAGAAGAGCTCATAGTGGTGATAATTTCCAAGATTTGTGTTTTATTGGAAGTTACTGTTATGCTTTATATGGGAGTGAATTCTCTAGCCTTAAAGTGCTGTAGAATGCTTTGTTTACATTGAAAAAGAATTTGATTTAAGGTAACACTTTACAGTTCACTAAAAATCCTTCTTTGTCCATGTTGGTTGCCACCTAAAACTGCAGTACGAGCCTCTTTCAGGCACACAGTGGCAAAAAGACTTCATCAGCCAGTTAAGACTTTGATTTCACTCCTAAAAAAAGAAATAGTCATTCTGGTTAGTGCATTGCACTGTGAGAACATGAGCCACGTGGAAGAATAGAATATAACGTTGTTCAAAACATATTCTTATGCCTGTAATTATTGGGATAAGAGACTTGTAATTGCTGCCTGCCTGGCAAGGACACGGTGTGGAGCTGAGACAGCAATAGCTCCCTGCCACAGCCACTGACAGACAGCCCAGAATTCAGCCCTGGGTGCTTGTCAGTAAAATACCAGCACAGGAGACACCAGCCTGACTGGGCTTCCTCCAGCACTGAAAGCTGTTTAATTTCGGTGGGTTTTAAATCATTTTATTGTTGGAAATTGTTCAGAATAGGAGCCTTCAGAGTGTGTCACGCCTGGTACTACTCGGTTTGGTGTCCCCAAAGGAGTTAATTGTGGAAGTTGCAGATTTTTGGTCCTGTCTGTAAGACTGTGTTTCATGATTCTGGATGTTGTTGTGTTTTAAATGATGGCAATTTCATCTCTGGGGCTCCTCAGCTTTTGGTTTATTTTTGTGTCCTTGGTAAAGACCAAGCTAGAGAGATGTGGCAAATCTTCGAGTTAACTGATCCCAGAGGGAAGGAGTAGGGATTTACACAGTTTAGATGCAATTGATAATCTGGAACAAATGGGAAGGTTTATATGGCTTGCACTGGACGAGTTCAATGCTTTGTTAACTGTAAATGTTAAAGTAAACCCTTCCTGGCCTCCTTATGAGGGTGTATTGTCATTTGAAATACCCTGGAGCCATGGAGAGGTCAGCAGAAATCACAGAGCTGGAAAAGACCTCTGGGGTTATGGACTCCAACTGCTACCCCATTCCCAAACCACGCTCCCACATCTGTATTTTGTCTCTGTGTTTTATCACGTGCCACATCTCCTTGTTTTATGAATGCTCCCAGGGATGGTGACTCCACCACTTCCCTGGGCAGCTGTTCCAGTCCTTTGACAACCCTTTCAAAAAAGAAATTTTTCCCAATATCCAATCTAATCAACAATAGACAAGCCTGGAATGACAGGATTAAAAAACCCCAAAGCAACAAACCAACCCCAAAAAATCCCAACCCCAAACAAGCCACGCTATATACACAAAAAACCCCATGCCAACTCCAGAACATCACAGTGCAATTTCTCCAAATACTTGTGATTTTCCCCTTTCCTTGATACCCGGTATAATGAAAAAATATCTAGAGATACTCCAGTAGCTGCAAATTTAATAAAGGTTAGACCTCCAACAAAAAAATGCAAAAAAACTCTAATGAAGTTAGGAGGCAAAGGTAAAGCAGCCATCAAGTGGGAATGTGGTGATAAAGAAATACTATGTAAAAGGGTTTTAAGGAGCATGAGGAGAAAAGCATGAGTCGATTCCTGATGAGACTGATTGATGTTACAGGACTGTTCACAAAGAACAAAGGGCAAAATCAGTACATGGAAGATCACTGAGCAGAGCAAATGGGTACAGAAGGGCCTGCTGTAACAAACCCCATGTTTTCAAGAGCTGTCCAAGTCGTGCTAACCTTGGAGTAAATTGCAGTGTTCAATCAGACTCCCTGAACCTGGCAGAGATTTTTGGAGCTATTATTGAGAGGCTGTTGCTGGCTAGAATTGTGATATTTGTGTTGGTTACTCTTTGAGAAGCTGTTTGGTGGGAAGAGTTGTTTACTTAATATTCGTGTAGTGGCAAAGCCAGGTGGATGAAGTGAAGAACAGCACGTTCCACTCCTCCAAGCAGGGACATCTTTAAAGCTGGAGTGCTCAAACATCTGATGATTGACTTCCCATTCCATTGAATTTCTCCACAGCAACTGAGAGAAGCAGGGTGTAAATCCACTGAGCTGCAGGGTGTGAGAGGTGGTAACAAAGAGGTGTTCATGGAATACGCATCCAGAGGCACGAGACAGCACGGAGAGTGGTGGCAGGAGTGCCAGCAGGGCTCTGGGAGTGCACGAGAAATGCAGATTTTCTTTGTTGGGGATGCATTTTAAACACTGCCTTACTTTTATAGCTGGAAATAGGCTAAAATTCTGCATTGTGGAAATGGTAAAAACAAAAGGCGAGCAGGAATGAGGTTGGTTCAGTGACACTGAGTCAGTCTGCAGTGCTGGAAGCACAGCCAGCCCCCAGCTGCTCAGCCCTTTCCTCTGGAAAACGTTTTGGCTTTCCTAAGTACCAGCAGATCCCTTTGAATTCATCCAAGCCACAGAGCTGTGTCCTCCTGAATACTAATGATGCTGTCTAGCACTTTTTAAAGTCCTTTTCACTGCTAGACCTCAGAGTGCTCTTCAAAGCAGGTCAGCACCATGAATGAGAGCCAGAGTCCCCAGAGCTGTGTAATTCTCTGCTGCAAAGGTCTCTGCCCAGGGATGTCTTTCTGGTCTTTATTTTTTAAATTAAAATGTCAAAAAGAAAAAAAAAGGCAATTAAACTGCTCCATTAGCAATGTAGAAGTTTGTAGGCAATTTGTTTTACTCCATTGCCAGCAAATAAACTGTTTCCCATGAATTCTGTGATTAATTCCTTAGGGCTGGAAACAGTGTTAATTGGGGGATTAAGAACCAGATGTTTGTTGTTCGGAATAAATGTTTCAAAAACGTGGAACACATGAATCGTAGGTATCCAACCCCCAGACTTCAGTGGGACTTTGGTTCCACCTCCTTGCACAATAGCAGGAATAATTATAACAAAATATTCTTTAACAGATGGGTGTTTACTTAAGCCTGAATACCCTCAGTGATGAGTATTCTGCAGCTTTTGGGCTGCTTGTTCCACTCTTTGAATTGTAGAGGTTCTTAAACCTTCATTTTCCTTTCTGTGGCTTCAACTCATTATATTTTTTTTCCACTTTGGAACAGGGGGAATAATCAGTTGTTGCGCTCTTATAACCGCTCCTATATAGTAGTATGCAGTTAAATCTTTATTCTGCAGGAGTAAATGTTACCCAGTCCTTTAAACCTTTCTTAATTCTCTTGTTGTCCTCCCTGTTCCTTCAGTCATTATTGTCTCACCTTTTGGGGGGTATTTGCCTGAAGTTGTGGTAAGGATTCAGCACTCTGCATGGCAGCGCTGGAAGACACAAAACCAGCCCAAGCCTGGGATCCTATGAGAGTAGGACTTGAGCTCTTTTGTGGGTCTTTTTTGAGGCAGATGCTTGGTTAGCACAACAAGGAAATGAGTTTAAATCAGCCAGGCAAAAATACTGCTCTTATTCTCCATGTCACCACTTTGCAGCATTCCAAGGAGCCAGGATCTGGCTGCTCTTGCAGCAGTAGCAAGAATAATATTAATAATGAAAGTATTTAACATTTAAAGTTCAAAGTATTTTACTATCATTTGCTAATTAACTCCAACGGAGACTTAACCAGGGCTGACTAGACTGAAGTAATTACTTTAATTGTATTAAATATGATTCTATCTGAAGGCAAAGGCATCGTGCCTTCTGCATTTGTGCAGCTGCATTCTTTGCCATTAGATTTTAATCCCACGTTTACTTTGTGAAGTTTTCCTGTTCCAACTTAGCAGATAAATAATCAGCACACAGAGGCTGAATTTCTGACCCCATCTGCCTGATTGCTCACTTCCTTTCATGTCTGTAGCACTTAGAGCAAGCGTTACTTTGCTTTCACAGAAATAAAGCATAGTTCTTCCAAAAGGAACAGAGTGCACGTGTATGTAAACATAGATCTGCATCTCTGCATGCTCCACAGCACTGCTGTTTCTTGCTCAGCTGTCTTCCAACTGGACATTGTCTAGGAAACAGAAGGGTAGCTATGAAGAATATATGGATTAGCAAAATGTTTGGACTAAATGATAATATTCAGAATGACATCACTTGTAAGTTATCTACCAAGTGCAAATGGCCTCACTGTGAATCCTTATTCCACAAAACATTTTCTGCAAAGAGCAACAGGACCTGTTTACTGTTGAAGGGCAATTTTGTGATAGAAATTGGTGCATTTTTATCTCCCATGGAGTCATTCAGGTTGGAAAAACCCTCTAAGATCATCAAGTCCAACCATCAATCCATCACTGCCAAGGCCACCACTAAAGTATGGCTCCAAGTATTCCATGACATATTTTTGAATGTTTCCAGGGATGATGATTCTACTGCTGCCCTGGGCAGCCTGTTCCAATGTCTGACCATCCTTTCGGTGAAGAAATTTTTCCTTAGAACTCCATCTAAATGGTGGGTGTTTTGAGATGATATTTCCAGGCACAAATAAGTTCTGAGTGTGGCCTTTCAGAGCCTGCATGCTGTGTCCCAGAGAAGTGAGCCCAGCTGGAGAGCTGTTGTGGATGTGCAGTGCATCACCTCCCCTGGGAGCACTGCACTGCCTCACTGAGAAACCACAGCACAATTTCTGTCTTTCCTCTTGCAGCAGAGGTAAGGGGTGGGAGATTCTTCCCACACACAAATGAGTGTGTTCCTTTGTTCCAGGAACTGTAGGAATCTCTGAGCTTCTCACTGGAAGAACAGAAGGGTCATCATCATTAGTGTTGCTCTGTGAAATACTCATTTAGCAGGCGAGCATCGAGATGTATCCAGGAATTCCAGATGGCCAAATTCCACTTGGGCTGGGCTGAACTGAGTGAAGTTTTATGGGAGCCTAATAGGCCAAATGCTTTCCTGTGTCACCTTTCTCTTCTTGTCAGTGGCACCATGGAGTTACAGCAGGAATGGATAATTACCAAACAGCTTTCCTTCTGGAAGGTGATTAACCCACACTGGATCGGCAGGGTCTGTTAATTCTGTTCAGGAGATGAGGGATGTGAAGCTACTGCTGACCTCTAGAAAGGCCAGAGACCCTCTGTGCATAGGTCAGGCGTTTGTCTCTCCCCCCTGCAGGCCAGAATGGTGCCAGCAGGAGTTAGACTCAACATTTGTAAACTTGAAAGGCGAGGCAGTAAAATTAACATTTCCCTGTGTCTGAGTGTATTAATTCTTGCTTACAAGAAAATACAAAAATAAACTTGTTAAAGGAATAAATTAAAATTCATCTGTGTATATGATGAATCATGATCCAGTTTTGTCTGAGAGGGAGAAAAAAAATTGGCTCAGCTGCCTGTATATTTTTTTTCTCCAAAAATATTTTATGCAGGGGAAATTACTAAGAATGACTCAAATATGTTTCTCCCCACTCTTTCACTTCCATACAAGTAAATAGATTAGTCTGTGGCTTGTTAATGAACTACAAGTAATTTCTCAGCTGCTAAAGTCTAAAGAGAGAGGGATCTCTGGAAAGTTTCCCCAATGTGTTTTTATTTTGCTATTTACTCTGCAGTCTCCTGTCGGTGTTTTGGGATTCTTTCTTGTAGTTTTAAGTAATTCTTCCCCATTTCCATAATTCCATCCCTGTTTGATGCTGACCTGAGTTTTTTGGGATTGATTGTAGGTGTTGGGTTTATTTTAGTGGATGTGCATGCCAATGTTGGTTTCCAGGAACGTGCACAGTTTTGACCTATTTATTATGAATGCAGCTTTGGCATTAATGTAACCTTGCAAGCAACGAGAGGGATTTTTTTTTCTACTTACAGCCTTCATTGCTCTGTTTTACTCCCTCCAGACCCTGTAACTCATTCTGTGATGGCTGCTCACAGCCCAGCACCAGGATTTAGGTGTCCCTTGGAGGAATGTGTTGTTACCCATATTTTTCCTATCTTGTGTTAGGTCTGGCTGTCAATAATTAAATCCCATCTGTATCTGTAGAAAATCTTGCTTATTCAGCAAGGAGGACCACGAGCAGTTCAGTGCAGAACTGATTTCATACAGGTAGCAATTTAAACCCATTAGTTTTAAGAGTGCTTCTTACCAAATATTTGCTTTGTCATGTGTTCCTGTGTTCTAACACCCAATAAAACCTCTCCTTTGGGATGGAGTGTACTGGTTTGAGATGAAATAGAAACTGTGAGGGACTGTTTGACCTAAGTCTGTGGGGAAATTGCAGACCTATAAATGAGGTATATCACTTAGCTAACTAAGAACTTGCTTTTATTATTAATGATGTAAAAAGTTGATGTAATTAAGAACATTTACCTCTCTAAAAGACCTCTGCTGAGAGGAAGTTACATCCCAGTTTTTATTTCTGTGTCATTCCCATTGTAAAGGTGTGAGAGAATTTCTCCTCATGTGCTGTTGTCAGGGGTCAGCAGAACCATCCTTCCACTTAGAGGGAGCTGGTGTTTTGGTACTGAAATCGAGCTTAGCAAGGATGTGCAGCCTTCAGTGAGCCTACAGGGCAGAAAGAAATTATATCAAAGATCAGAGTGGCTTCTAGGAAGTGTTTTAATAACCCTGAAGGGGCTGCTGTCTGCTGGGAGCACATGTAGTGCCTGCACCTTGATGTGTTAAATGGTACATTTGAGCTGGTGTCATTCTCTTTGTGACCCTTTCCTGTGAGAGCTTCCCCAAACAGAGCAGTTTGTGAGTGTCAGGACCTTTCCATTATCACCATTACTGAGATCATGGCACCTCTAAAGCACTGCCACATCACTCAGCATCACCCTGGGAGGAAGGACAAGCAAGCTGCTGTTGTGCTCATTTCTCCTGCATGGTTTCAGCACTCAAACATTAATTTCTCTCAGCACCTGTTGGCTCTAGCAGGAATTGATGCCTCTCAGCATCTAAACACAGCCTGTATTTTTTATAATGTGTTATTCTGAGCTCTGCTAGGATATGCTGTCCAGATGCCAACGTGTTAAACTAAGTTTTTGTTTGAGGGCTAAGTTAGGGAATTTTATAGCCACACCAGTGGAAAAATACTTCTCATGAACAGCTTCAAAATCTTCAGGCATTGGGAAATAGAAGAAAGAAAGGTTTCTTCCACATAGATGAAATTTAATATAAATTCTTTTGAAATAAATGTGGTTGCAGGAGTAAACAAGGTGCATAGGT
The DNA here is from genome assembly GCA_910950805.1 of Acrocephalus scirpaceus scirpaceus. Classification (NCBI taxonomy): domain Eukaryota; kingdom Metazoa; phylum Chordata; class Aves; order Passeriformes; family Sylviidae; genus Acrocephalus; species Acrocephalus scirpaceus. The sequence goes on from OU383787.1 coordinate 3,695,161, forward strand.
AGAATGAGGGATGGGGAAGGTCTTTCTGACAAAAATACTAAAATTGATAAATGTGAAGTTAGTGGATATTAAGGAAGAGGCAAAGCAGTGAGTAAATAGGAGCAGAAGTTTTAGGAGGAAGAGATAAATTCTAGTGCTTTTGAAGGAACTGACAGGATTAGGGAATATTGCAGGTCTAGTGAGGGCTGAGATTTGTAACAACATTTGAAGAGTGAATTTTTGAGTAGACAGAATTCTGGTTTTATTATTTTTTTCTACCCCTCAAACTGTGAACCTGCTCTGCATTGGGTATTTCTCCTTTTTTCTGGATGTTTTTTCTGAAGCCTAGAGATGGACAGGTCTAGCAGGAAAGAAGTTCTGAAAGAACAGTGACCTGAGAACCTGCATGGGGCAGGTGGCCAAAGTCAAGGCAGACCAGGATTGAAAGAGGGAAGGAGAAGGCCATGAGTGAACAGACAAATACTGACACATAAGGATTTACAAAAGGAAATGTTGAAAGCAGAGGCGAAATCACTCCTCAGCATGCCCCAAGAAAGTAGTTGAGGCATTAAATAGGGATTCAAGGCAGAGGGTGGGCAAAAAAAAAAGGAAAGATAGGAAATACCATTAAGACTGTTGCTCAGCCCTTTATGAGCCTTGGTAGCTCTGAGTGAATGTTCAGCTTTTTGGAGTTGTTTAACATAGATTCAGTGGAATGCTCCTGAAATCCCTTAAATTCAGTGGGAGCTGGGTGTAATCTCTTAGAGGGACTCTGTGCTGCAGTGCATTGTCTGGCTAATGCACTTTTTTCCCGTTGTCTCTTCTGCTCAGTGAACTCTCTTCTTTCATCTTTCTTACTTTTTTCTTTAGTTTTTTACTTCTTTCACCAACCACCACAGCACTTAACTCTCAGCACTTGAGTACAAAGCTATGGAAGAATATCCAAGATTGCAGTGTTAAGAATTATTTAACCAATGCAGTTTCTTTACCACAAGCCCTCTTCACTGTATAGTGAACTAACTGTAAGTCTTTCTGCCAGCTTCAAAATAAGCAGGATGGAGACTCATAATGAGCAGATTTTCAGATGCTTTACTATTTAATTAGAAGGATACAGATTGTTTGATGGAATGATAATAACTACCTCTGATCACTGGTCCCAGTGAGAACTGTTGCTATTGAGAATTTGTGGGGGGAAGAGAGTTCATTTTTCATGCTTAGGAAAATTAGCATTTGCTATTGCCAGTATCAGATATTTAGTGCGTGTAATTTGGCACATGAAAAATGCTGGCTTTTAAATCTCTTTTCCAAAAGTCATTCATATATGTACAAAAGCAAATTGATAGCAACAATATTAATATATCCTCACGGGGAAAAAAAATAATGTAAGCTTCTCCTGCATAGACAATCCAACCTCCTCCGTGTCATTCACCTCCTTTAGAAGGGACTGGAAACTGTTGTGCTTGTATTCCTTTGAGATGTAAAGTTGTTATATTACAAATTATCGCTTGTTTTCAGTATTGACTAGATAAATAAATGCAATTATGTTTATCAATGTTGAAAATTAAGCAACAGAAAGCAATTGTGTGTGTTTGAGGAGCTTTTCAAATGAAAAGCTGTATTCACTGAATTCTCATTGGCTCTTTTTCTCCCTGACATGTTTCATGATGTGAGCTCTCAATTGAATGAACAGCTGCAGTAAAAATGGCACCAGCCAAGTCACAGGGAATTCACAGAAAATTGAGATGTTTCAGGCTTCAACACAAGCCATTTGGGCCCTCATTTACCTTGAGAAATGCTCAGGTTTTCCTTAGTAAAATGCTTATAAACAGAAAGATGTCGATCCCTTAGGGTAAACCTTGTATGGGTAGAACAAAGACGCTTTGCTGAGTGGGTTTATCTTACGGTGAAAAAAGCTTTTCCTTCTGTCTTCTACTTTGGATTTAGTTACAGTGCATGCATGAGGGGGTGATATGAAGGAAATATCAGTGTTGATCAGAAGGATGCAGTAAGGGAAGCAGAGTAAGAAACCCTCATCACAGCTCAGGTGTCTAAAAACCTGCTCAATTTATCTCATTCTTCTAAAACAAGATCATCTTTCACACTGAAGATCTGAACCCATCCCTTAGATCTTTGGAAGTGCCATCTATCGCCTGGTAGGGATGCTGGCAGAGTCAGGATGTTTTGTCCCAGCTTCCCACCCAGCCCTGGCACACAGAGCAGATGTGGCAGCACCAGGAAAGCACCAGCTTGGAGGCAGCAAGTGGCCTGCTGTCTTCAGAGCCATGAAACAGCAGAGCTGCTTCTGATTAATCTTAAATGCTTTAGAACAAATGTTTTATGTCCTCAAAGTTTATGCAGCGCTTCCATTTTTTAATTTACTTCTGTGCCAGCCACTCTTCTTTAACAGCCGAGTTAGTAAAGCTTTAAGCAGCATGATGAACTCGTCATGGGATAACTGTTCCTGATGCCTCCTCACAAAGCCAGTCTACCCCATAAACTCACCATTCATGGAAACATAAACCCTCCAGAATCCTCCTTTCTCTCCATCCCTCTTGTTTTCCATGTATGAGACTTTTTTTTTTTAATTTCTTTTTTCCTGCAATACAGTCTTCATCTTATAATCTCCTCTAGTTATGGTAGTGAAGATCAAGCTGTGAAGAAATTTGGCAGTAAACCCCAAATCACCTTCTCCATCAACTCCAGCCTAATAGGAGATAATCAAAGTATTAAAAAACAAACAAACAAACTATAAGCTAAATTAACTTCTTGCTAAATTTGTTGCAGTCTGGGGTGACTGAGTGAAGATGTGCCACGGATATTGCTGTGCTTTCTCATGGCCAGTTTTACTACTCCATCTGTCCACAGCAGAAGAATCTCTTTCCCGGATTCAGTTTTATAGGTTTGAGTTGTTTAGCAGTACAGTTATGGGAATATTCAAAGGAGGAATCATAACCAGAGAAAAGTGCTTTAGCTTAGTTCTCATTAGCTGTTCATCTAGAACAGATTGCCTAGGATGGACTTCTGGAGTGTGTCTGATTGCTGCAGCACGGTGACCTGATGGGGAGATGTTTTATCAGCTTGTTTATCAGCTGTTTATCAGTGCCAACTGACCTCACAGCTTGGTGTGCAGTGAACGAGCTCTAGAAACTACAGTTTTGATCTAGGATCTCATTTGTGTGTCCCCCTTTGAACTTAATTTGTTGTTGTGTATTTGTTTGGTTTGAATTTGGCATCTGGCATCGCTGATCTGAACTGAATCTCCACCATCCAGCCATAAATACTTGTTGTTCTTCAGTCCAGCTTTCTAGTCCAAAAAGTCGGTCCCTACATTTTTGTTTCTGTTTCCTTATGCTCTAAGCCTTTCTTCTGATGTAACATTCATGTTCCTAATCCTGCTTTTTCTAGGAACTAGATTCTGCTCTTTTACTCAGAAGTGTTTTTATATAGCAACAAACCAAGAAGCTTTCAAGCCTCACTACTGCAGCTCTTATTAAACCATCAAGGCCAGGTTGGATGGGGCTTGGAGCAACCTGGTCTGGTGGAAGGTATCCCTGTCCATGGCAAGGAGTGGAATGAGATGAGCTTCAAAGTCCCTTCCAACTCAAACCATTCTGTGATTCCGTGACTTCTGCATGTCTTGATTCGCAAGACTTTGTGTCCATTTCTTTTCTCCTTTGTTCCTTTCTTTGGCTTTGTCCCTCAGGATCTGCTACTTGCAGCCTCAAGCCCAGGGAGAGACACATCTGTAAAACTCTGTCCTTCAGCTCACCAGGAAAACAGCACAAACACACTCCTGCAGCTGAGCTGAATTGATACAGAAAGCATTTCTCAGCCTTGTAGCCTTAAAGTGAGAGACAGGATTTCAAAAGCTAATTTGCTCGTTTTCGTAGCACAATCTTAATTCTACAAGGGAGAGAAGACAATCTAATCTAATTTAATTTTGCTCTTTGAGGAGAAGGGAGATCACTTGGCCAGCTGCTGCTCTGAACAAACACGGAGCGTGCAGGCTACAAGATAAGCTTTGAACTTTATCAAGTCTCTGGGCAGTATATGCTAATGTGTGCTGTTGGGAGAGTTCTGAAACTTTCGTCTCTGATTGTATTAATTAGTTTGCTGTTCCAAATGAGCCGTATCTCACTGTAAAATAAGGAGCTGTTAAACATCAGGCTTTCCCTGTCCCTGATGCTCTAGTGTTTGGGCAGAGTGGACTGTGATTTCAAAATCAGGCCAAGCCCATGTCATCACAGTACTGTTTTGATTTATTTCTGAAACTTTAGGCATAATCTATTTAAGCTTTTCATTTATTACAAGAGGGAAAAGCATGGTCTCCAATCCTGTGTTTGAAGAGGAAGACTTTTCCTCCCCAAACATTTTATTTTTTCAAACCCAAGGTAAGGATGCATCTCAGAGCTTCTGTGGTCTAGACAGTGACAAACTCCTTCAAAAAACAAATCCACTGTGATTTAGGGCCACAAGGTTCTTAAAGTCAGTTCTGTGTCTGAGGTGGATTTGTTGCATTCTTAAACCTGTAGTTTCCAGATGAGGTAAATTTACCAACATGTTTAGATATGTTTTCATGTCTATCACTTTTACAACAGCCTGATCCCTTCCACCAGCTAGCAGTGCCCCAGACCCTCCAAACCTTCCACTGACTGCAGATTGCCACTTCTGCCTCCATCCCTGCTCTGCATTCCTGATGCAGCCTTGGGAAGCCTGACCTGAAACAGAGACTGGACAGAACTAGAGAATAAAGTAGGGATTTATTGAAAGCCTTGAGGATCCACCTTGGGCAGGACAGGAGCCTGACCTGGGCTACACCCAAGGTGGACCCAAAATGGTCACAAAATTGCTGATCCGCCACGAGGTCTCACATTTTTATAAGCTTTGCTCCATTTGCATATTAGGATTTAATTGTCCAATTACAGCTTCAGGTTTGAGGTCCCACCCTACTTGTTCCTCCCTTCAGCCACCCTTGTTTGTGCTGTTGGGCTGAAAGTTGTCCTTGGAGTGCAGCAGGACAAGGATTTGTTTTGTGTCCCTGCTCTGTGAAGAGCTTACCAGCACTTAATGTGAATTACACCGCTGGGCAGCACAGAATCTGAAAAACATGAAAGCTGAAACTTAAGGTATCATTCTCAGAATGAGATTTGACTTCCTGTGAAATCCATAGGGTTGTTCACAAGGTGCAGAGTGCTGGCAGGTGTGTGTTTTAGACATGTACAGTAATGGAAGTCATACATGCTTTGGAAAAAATTGGAGTTTTGTTGTGGTTATCATCTTAGCTGTTCTTGCTGATGAGCTCATCAAGGTAATTAGCAGTGTGCCCTGACTCTTATCTTCTTCACGCATCATTGTCCCAGGCTGTTTGGCAGAGCTGTCTCTTCTTCAGGAAAATAAAGCTAACCAGGGGTTAAGTTTCAGGGCTTCTGTGCTGCATCTCTTGGTGGTACAGAAGTCCATGACTGTTCCAAAGAGGTCAGGGTTCCACTGCTTGGGAGACTTCATTGCAGCTTGGATGACCTGGGCTGAGAGCCAGTACCCTGTGAGGTGGTGCAGACTGACACAGAACCCCAAAACTGCTCACCCTGGCTGGGAGGCTCTGACTGTCTGAAGCTGGTGACTCAGCAGTCTGTCTCACTCCCTGTGTTCCAGAGGTTCTCCTGTTAGCATGCTCATTTTTACAGATTTGCAGTCTGTTAGGACAAAAAGCTTAACTTTCTCTTCATTATGTCATTTTAAAGATGGTATAATTGCCTCATACATGTGGTTTAAATGAAATAACTGACTTTTTAATCACTTTTTGTGAGCAAACACAGGTCCAGCCTACAGTTTCACGGCTAGGCTGGCTTGTTGCTAAACTTCATACACCAAATGCCTGCAGGTTCTAGGTTGTGCTTAGACCCCTCAGCCATCTCTCTAAGCAAAGAGATCTAAACATTTGGCAAAAATCTCAGTTTTGGCTAAAAGATAAATGTGAACTGTTCAGAAATTCTCATTTGGATCCAGGCACTGCTCTGTGAGAGCCTTTCCAACACAGGTAATACACTGGGAATTATTTTGGCTTTCTTATTCTATCAGCTATCTCTTTTGATTTCCTTCTCCATTTGTCTTAAAAAGACTTAAGAAGTAGATGAATGACCAACATACTCCTTGTGAAATAGGGAGTTCATACCTTCCATGTTAAAGGCAAAACTTCATCTCGAGTCCTTCATAAAGACTTCACTCAGTCTCTGTATTCTTGTGGAAAAAGAGAAGATACTGGCATTTGTATCTGAAATTGGCTCTCTGCTCAAATTGCAGCCAGCCCAGTGATTTTTCCTTACTACTTTTAATTAAAGGAATGTGACCAACAGTAAGGTTTTTTTTAGGCAGCCTAAAGCTCTCTGCCTGCCTTTATATTTCTTTTTTTTTAGCTTGTGAGATAGCAGACTTAATACTCCCACCTGCTTTTCCTGAATACTTTTTCATTATTGCAAGAGCAAAGGCAATAAACATTATCTCACTCAATGATAGTTACATTTAAAGCTTTCTTAAACTGAGGTCAGAGAAAAAACCTGAGCAGCATAAACTGGGGTTGTGAATGTACAGTGCAGCAGTCTGGCCAGAATTCAGTTGGTTGTGGCAAATGTTCTACAAGCACAAATACTATTCTGTGTATTTGATGTGTGTATTCACATAATTCTACTTGAACTTAAAGAAAGTGATAAAACCTGTCAAACTTCAGGCTGGATGGGGCTTGGAGCAACCTGGGACAGAGGAAGATGAATGGAATGAGATGGTCTTTAAGGTCCCCTCCAACCCAAACCATTCTAGGATTCTATAAACATTAAAGTCCATTCCATATTCTGTTTAATAGGGGGTTTTGGGTAGTAACTGAAGCATTTTCATTCCTTTCTAGATATTTATTCCTGGAGGCTGGTTGTCTGTGCAGGTGCCTCCCTGTTGGAGTGGAGGGACGCAGCTCCTCCTCTCTGTCCCTCTCTCTGCCAGGTGCTTGGAGCAAGACTGAGAACCTCGTCCAGCTCTGTCCAGGTGTATTTCTGCAGTGGGATGGGCCTGTCAAATGTGTGCCCATTTGCTATTAAATGGGTTTTTTTTCATTACCTCATCCTCCAGCCGGTGATCCGAACACCAAACCTGCATTTTCCCCTTGCTTATTTGCATCCCTGTAGCTAATAATGCTTTCACAAACCAATTACGCTTTCACAAACTGATTATGCTTTTACAAATACATGCATAATCATTTATTGTCTCTAATTGAAAGTTTGCTGCAAAGACTCCATTATCCAGGCCAGTGTAACAATTTCTGTCGGGTTTGTTGTGCCTGGCTGGGATTTTTGAGGCAGTCCAACAGTGCTGTGCTGCCCTCTGCTACACCAGCACCCAGGTGAAATCAGGAAATCCCTGCACACAAATAATAACTTCTGCAATCCTTTCATGTCAACAGAGCTACAGCTGTGCCAAGAGAGGGCAAGTGCTCAGGTGCATAGGTGAAAGCTGAAGGTTTGAATAACATCTTTACTAATTAGTTCAAGCATGTAAGATAATTCTGCTAATTTTTGATTAGTTAAAAGTAAGTGGAGGATGGTGCAGAAGGGAAGGAAATTATTTCAGCTTCAGTTCACAGACACTAAACTGCCTTTTCCAGCCTTTCCACTGCAGACTTACTTGAGAATATTAACAGTTCAAAGTACTTAGCTCTAAAAATCTCATAATGAACATTAGAATTATTTTTATTTCAGGATACTGGTCTAACTGCAGCAGCAGTTCAATCTACCTTACAGTAGTGCAATCTTATTGAATTTCTGCCAGGAATGTAAATGAGAAGCCATTCTTCTTTAAAAGCTTCAGCTAATATAATTAATTGCATTCATTTTCAAGGTGATGTCTTGCTTGTTTGGGCGAGTGAGCAGTAGGGGATAAAAAAAATGGAACTTTCATCAGTGATTACAAAAGAGATAGTGATTTACTAATTGCCTTTCACCTTTTCCTGACAGTTGGTATCTCTTACCAATCTGCCTCCAGTCACTGGGAACAGTTGTGTGGTGAGAGATTAGGATAAATACACTGTGAGGAATTCTTTAGTGGTGAATTTGTTTTTTCTTCACATGGAGCTACATTTGTCTCCTGTGTCTTGTAGCAAGTGCAGCCGTTTACCCTGTGACCCCTGTGCTTCAGGTTAAAATGTGTTCCAGCAGAGAGAATTGTAGTTGGGAACAATCCTCCTGTGGGCTTTGTTGGTGGCTGTGTCTCGTGTGTGAAAAACGAGGTTCACTTTCTTAGAAAAATTTATAAGTTTAATAATTTTTTTTAAAAAATAGACAATTATGAGACAGACTAAAGCAAATATAATTAATTTCTCGGCCGAGGGTGCCTGGCACCGAGCCAGCCAGCACACCCGCTAACAAAAAGTTTGTTCCTTAAAAGTATCAGCCTGTTGTGTATTTATAAATTCACATGCATGATTCAAACATTCCTTTTGGGTATGACTTTCTTTGTTCAGTTTCACCTCCCCCCCAACCATTTTATCTGGTAGATCCATCTGCAGGTAGCTCCATTCTGTCTGATAGCATAGGTCTCATAAATTCTTCTCCCGAGGTTTTGGGCATCTACATTTGGATAAGATACTTGGTAGCAGAGGTTCAGTAGCTTTTGGTCAGCAGTCTTCATGCAGGAATGCAGGATGACTCCCCCTACCTCCTGGTTTGGTCAGTTTAAATCTTGTAAAAAAAAACAAAAAACCAGTCTTCTAACACTATGTTACAACCAAAAAATACACATTTAGCACATTTCTAAACTCTATTAATAAAAGAAAATACAGTAAAATCTTTCCACATTATACATACAGTATTAATTTTAATATTTGCAAAAAGCCAACTTTATAATGTGCATTTATAACATCGTGTTTTAAGCTCCAGAAACATAAAATAAAGGTGATTTACATCTGTTTACAAAGGTGCCATGGGATGCTGTGGGTGCTGCCCATTTCCTCATATTGCTGGCTTGTCAAAGCTCAGCATCCCACAAATGAAATGACCACAGCCAGATTTCCCAGCCTGGTGTGGGTGTTGGATACCGAGCAGGGCAGCAGCTCCCCTGCTGGGATCGCTGCTGGTCCCTTTCTTTCTTTGCTGCTGTGCAGTGTCAGTGTGCAGTGACCTGTGCTGGGGCAAGGCATGAGCTGCTCACAGGTGTGAGGAAGCAGATGTTTTTCTTGAAATCCATGATTATAGTGTGATGTGCATCTAAAGAAATGTCTTGGGTTATGTAAGAAAAGAAAACGTGCATTCTGTTTCATCTGTTAAAAGCCATTGGGGAAATGTTTGTTTTTACTTATCTCTTGTAACTCCAGGGGGAGGGGGGCAGATGCCTTCTGATAATGGCTCAGCTGTCAAAGCCAGGTGGGGCAGTGTTTCTGATCTCTGTCACCACCCATCCATCCTCCAGGGGATATCTGCTGATAATGGGCCATGAAGGCTCACCAGTGACATCACACATTACATCATCCCAATGGGAGATGCTCCACCCAGTGCGGGGTGAGCCAATCGTTCCTACCTAGATAAAAACTGAGACTCAGGAACACCAGGGATCTGGGTTTTTTCACTGGAACCCTAAAGGAAGACCAGATCCATCTCACCACCACTGGACTTTCTACAGGATCATCTCTGCTCCACAGAACCACATCTGTCACTCCAGAAGGATTTATTCAGACTGCTTCCAACACCCTGACCAACGGGGTGTCAGGTTGTATCCCTGACCCTGTCAGGGATTTCAGGGTTTTCCAGGACTTTTGTTTGTTTGCTTCTTTGTTTTTTGTACTACTACATTTGTATTTTTTAATACTCCTAGTAAAGAACTGTTATTCCTATCCTCGTATCTTTGTCTGAAAGCCCTTAAGTGCAAAATTATAATAATTTGGAGGGAAGGGGGTTTACATTCTCCATCCCAAGGGAAACTCCAGCTTTCCCTGGCAGACAACTGTCTTTCTAAACCAAGACAGGAAACATTGCTCTTATATGAATACAAATACAGCTGGATCTCCCCTGCTCCAGTTCATGGCTGGGAAACTGGCTTATGTTTTACCACAAAAAAATTAAAAAGGAAAAGCTTAGAGCCCTGAAAACAGACATGATAGCACATTCAGGAAACTTTTTAAGGCTATTTAAGCTTTGATGCAAAATATATTTATACTCCTGAGAGTTATACTTCTTACTCTTCCATTTAAATGTCAGATATTTCATAACTACAGGAAACTCCCAGTGATATGGCTGAGTAGTATCAGGAACCACCTGCACAAGAAAAGAGCAGGAGAGTTTCATTTGAATCCCACTTGTGTGAGGGAAGGCAGGAACCATCAGCAGAGGCTTTGCCAGTGCGCTGGGTTTCAGAGGTTCTGTGATTCCCAGTTCTACACATCAGGATGAGAGGGGACACTCCCAGCAATTTCTTCATTTCTGGGCAAAGGAAACCAGACCAAAGGGGAGCCATGGATGTTCCAGCAAATACTCTGTTGCTGAAGAAGAGCTGGAGAAACTTTGAGTAAAGAGCCAGAGCTGTCAGGTGTGCCCAAATACATTTGTCTCATAGCAGAAATAAGGCTTCTGGGACCAACTATTTAACAGTAGTTTTAACTCTACTCCTCTGTTCTTAATTTGCAGTAGCAATATAGACAGATTAAAAAGATATCAATTAGAATTTAGGAAGATTTTTCCAATCTCTTGCTGTTGCTGACATGTTTTGCTAAAAGCAGGATTAGAACTCGTTCCAGCCCAAAGGTTGGGGACAATGTAAGGTTTGGGAGTTGGAGATAAATGGGATTTTGTGTCTTAGGTGACTGCAGCTGTGCTGAATCAGGGTTCCTGCAGCCTCCCTTGTCTGCACTCCGGTCCATCCTTGCTGGCAGAGTGCAGATAACTCGTTAAATCAATCAGTAATGAGAACTGTTTGTCTCTGTTTAATTTTGTAGAAAAGCATATTGAATGTAGATGGAATCAGGGAAGTGCCTTCTCAGCCAAATGTGCTGGGGTTCCTTGGAGTGTTTCCAGGTTTCACCTGCCCATAGAAAAGGTGCCAGCTTTGACCCCAGTAAACTGGCAGATCCAAATCCAGCAGCCTGTGGATCCAAAGAGGCAGAGTCCCTGCTGGTGCCAGCAGATTCCCAGTTCCAGAGATTTACCAAACCACATTGGGAGCCTCCAAAAATTATCAGCAGATAAACAGATAACAAAAAGCTGAACAAACACTGGAGGGTTGGACAGCATAGTGAAAAAGATCACAAACAGTGTTTGCTGCTTTGCTGAGGCTTAAATCATTCCCCTGTAGCCAGATCTATTTGGAAATGCATAAATAAGTACTTTGTACTGCAAGGATGGTTGCTTCTCTAGAAAAAACAAGTTGACAGTTGTTTTTGGGTTTTATTCCTAAAATTCTTTATTCCTGGGCAAAATCAATGCAGAAGAGTAGACAAACCTAGAAGTAACAAAAGCAATAAGGTGTTAAGGGCCTGTCTCTCTTACAGTTGTAAATATAATATCGTCCTATGACATTTCCTTATGGTTTTATTATCTCGAGTTATCCTCGAGTACTTAGCAAGCTGGTTCTGATCTAAATTTGCTTTTACTCCTGGTTCATCTGCTCTTCTTCCTGAGGGTAAAGTGGGGCAGGTAGGAATGAACTGGAGTTCTCCTGCTGCTTGTGGAGGATCACTGTCCCTGCAGTTACAGGCTTCTGCATTGCCCACGTAGCCCTAAATGGTGGCAGAAACCTTAAAATGCTTAAGACACTCATTAAACTCTGAATTCAGCATTTAGTCCTTTCCACCCCAGCAGCTGCTGCTGGCATTCAAAGCCCCGGGGCCCAGTTGAGTTAACTGTGGCGGCTATCACCCAGTTGTTCTTCTTTGCTGCCTAAATGAGATGTCTCCCCTGGAAGTAACACAAGTCTGGGATGCAGGTGGCACAACTTTCAAATGTTAAACAGACAGCAGTTACCCTGAGTTAGTCACTCATTTGCAATATCCCCGGGTTTTGGAGTGGGATTTTTTCTTTTAAAGCAGTTGTGGTTGCTGTTTGATATTTAAAGACTTGTTTGCTTTTAACTGGTTGCTAAAGTCATGGACTATCCTCATCCATAGGAAAGGCAGTGGAATGCTCCTAGGCCAGCCCAGTGGCACAGAGGGACAGGAGGAACCTGGCTGGCTCTCACCTCTGGAAGGGTTCAGAACAGAACAGGAGACTCTGACCTGTTCCCACTAGAAAATCAACACTATTTCCATTTAAATGCTACATTTGCCATATACCACATTTCTTTTGTTTTGGAGCTTTTTTTAAAAACTGCCTTTAAAGCTGTAATTAACAATACAAACCAAGGCATGAGACTGCCCAAAAACTGATTTTACTTCAAGTTACTTAGCCTGAAGATGGTTTGTGGAGCCTCTTTGCTCTGGAAATGCCCATCAGAAAGCTTTGGTCCCTCTTCCTCCTCCAGACTGGAGACACAGTTCTCCAAGGAGATGTGAAGATGCAGAAAAACCTTATTTTCATTTTATAGATTTTAAAACAAAGTAACTTTGGATCAATTAGAAGAGTAATGTGGATTTTTAAAAAGTGAATCCTGATTTCTGAAATTTAAGAATCAGGTGATATTGTATAATTTCTCTGCAGCAAAGGAAATCATCTCATCTGGAAAGGGGGAAATGTAGAAATTTGCTGTCTCCACAGAGTTGTTCTGTAGTTGCTCTTTGCTCAGTGGACTGCAAAGTGAAAATGAAGTGGTCAGGATTGTTTCATCTCAATACTTTCAGGAAGATTTTTTTCCAGGCTGTAAAACACACGGGTACTTCTGTGTACCTTCTGATTTGTAAACTCAGTTTATGTTTCCTGTCCTGGCACAAGCCTTAAGAATCTGGTTGGATTGAGTAGTGGAAATAAAAGTGGATTATTTCTCGTGTAGAAGTGATGAAAGAACAATGAGTGTAATCTGAAGTAGGAGAAGGAATTGCATCATCCTCTGGAATTAAGGTTGATGTTTGTATACATTACATGAACCTAGGAGAAATATTTATGGAGGAGGAATCTATCAAAGATCCAGAATATGTGTTTGAGCTGGGCCTAAGTACATATTTTATCCCTTTAAGAGGTAATAAATTGTCAAAATAAAAACTCCTAGAACTGGGTTGTGCAATTTCTTACAGGAATGAATGGGAAGTCTGTAGCAAGATGCTGAAAACACAAACTTTAAGTTTTGTATAAAGGTTATTTATAATCAAAGGAATAAAAAAAAAATAGAATTTGCTGTAGCCCAGGGGTTAAGACAACCTTTGGTTTGGGAGTTGTAGGAAAACGTAAGGCAAGGAAGCTGTAAAAGCTCAAAAGAAGGGGAATATAAATAATCAGAGTTAAAAGGAAAAAAACCAAAACCAAGGCAGCAATAGAAAAAAGGGTTATAAAGGATAGGGCTGATGCCTGTTATTCATAGCTCAGCAGCATTACGTGCCCAATAAAAAGCAAGCAAGTAAGTTCTGGGCTGGATGAGCAGAGGGGGGAACAGTGCAGCTGTGTGGTCGGGGCTGCTGGGGTGAGCAGAGCTCCCCTGGCATGGAAGGGCTGGTACCAAGGACAACAGGGCACAGCCACGGCCAGGCTGGGGTGATCGGGGGTTCTGGGGATGTAAAAGTACTGAGGGATGTTTGAAAAACTGGAGTTTAATAGCCTTTGGTAAAAAAGAGGTGGGAAAAGGATTAATGGGGGCTCATTGATTGATAAAGGCTGGGAGTTGATTCTGCTGGGAATAAAATGGGCTCTAGGAGTGTCTGAGCTGCTGTGACATGCCAAGGCTTTGAGAACTGGTGTGAGAGAGGGATGTATGCACTTGATCATGATTCCTGGGAATAAAGAGAAATACACCAGAGGCTTCCAGGGAGAGAGTGGGATAAATGCTCCAAGGACTTTTAAAACACTGACTAAGCCGTAACTGGGTGCGAGGAGGAAAAGGGAAGCAGCTTTCCACCAGACTTCCTTTGCAGGAGGGTTTTGTGTATCCAAACTCTTTGCATGTTGTTGGAATAGTGCTGGAGAGTGGAGATTACTTGAGTTCATGTGGCTGCTGGGATCAGTGCTGAAAATCCAGGCTGAGGAGTGAAAGAAGAGGGGAGAGAGGCTCTGAAAATTGGGCATTGCTGTGATTTAACTGTTAAAATGGACCTTTTCCCAAAGTATGTGCCAGTTCTAGAGGTGTAACATTCTAGTATAATTTATTTCAGTATATATGGCATCATCCGTGGTGCTACTGTGGTTTTCTAGTCTCTTTTATCTCTTGAATTGACTGCCTTAATTATACATTAATCATCCATTTAGACTGCAGTCATACTCAAAACAATGTGTTTGTATATTCTGTATTTTCTAAACATGACGTTTGGCCAGGCTCTGTGTTTATCCAGTGGACGAGTATTTCATGGATTTTCTCTGCTAGTTTTAAGAGACATTCTGTTTATTAGCTTGTCTAGATGCTTATTGTTTATATGTCAAATTTTTCAACACTTCACTTGTGCTGATGATGTTTTTCTGGCTGCGAAAAGGATGCTTTGTCCTGAAGGAATGATTGTTGTTTGTCTTGGTGGATAAGAATTAACATAAGTATCTTCATAAACAGTAAATACAACAAAGCCATAAATATTGATTCTTTTATTAAAGAAACATTTTATTTTTTTACTCTATTTCCAAACTAGTTCCTGCAGGCAAAAAGGAAACATTTAAGCATTATTTTTGTTCATGAGACTTGAAGTTTTCCCAGAAGGTGGGCTTCAGGTTCCTGGGTTGATTTTGACATCTGTACACAAGAATGCAATTACTGCAAAGTAAAATTTTCTGGTAATATTTGAGAGCAGAGAAAAGACAGCCCTGTCTATGACCCTGTTCTTTGGATGCTGGAAATGGGAATCCTTTTCCATCTCTTTCTACTGCCTCATCCATGTATGACTGGATATTTTTGCAATTCCCATTAAATGGCTCCAGTGGCAAGCAACCAGTGGCAATATTTCTCATAGCAAGTTGACTTCACTTTGAGAAAACATTGTCCATTATCCAACATTTTGTTTATTGGATTAGTTGTATCTCTTTAGAAGACTGTTCCACTGTAGGAACAGAAATAATTTTCCTATATCAGGTGGTTGTATGCTTAATTATATTTACAAATGTGGGGGATGGCTGCTGTTCCCTGGAGCTGTGGTGTTAAAAGAGAGCAGAAGAGCCTCAGTTTGGAGAAGTCTCTGTCTTTCAGTGTGTTTCCACCTGGCCTCCAAAAGTGTCTTGTGAGGAGTAACCTGCAGCCTAGTCCCTTGCAGACCTTGATGCCGTGGGCTGTTTCCTCTTCCAATAAGGAATCCCCTTAGGAAAGGTGAAGATGGTCACACAGAAACTTTTGGTCATCAGTAAAGAGCTGGCTTGGGTGGGTTTTGATGAAATCCAAGATAATATGCGAGCCTTTGAGATATTTTTTAAAGAAGAGATGGTTGTTCACTGTCTTGATGCCTTAAGCTTTAGTTTCCATGTTTTTCAGATTCTGTGCTGCCCAGGGGTGCAGCTCTGAGCTCACATTCAGTGTCACTCAGCTCTCTGCACAGAGCAGGGACACAAAACAAATCCTGTCCCTGCTGCACTCCAAGGACAACTTTCAGCCCAACAGCACAAACAAGGGTGGCTGAAGGGAGGACCAAGAAGGATGGGAGCTCACAGCCTGGAGCTGTAATTGGACAATTAAACCCCAATATGCAAATGGAGCAAAACTTGTAAAAGTGTGAGACCTCGTGAGCGGTCAGCCATTTTGTGATCATTTTGGGTCCATCTTGGCTGTAGCCCTGGCCAGGCCCTGTCCTGCCCAAGGTGAACACTAAAGGCCTTTCAATAAATCCCTAGTTTATTCTCTAGCTCTGTCCAGTCTCTGTTTCAGGTCAGCCTTCTCAAGTCTTAGGAACAATCCCAGCACAAACTTTGCCATGTCTCTCTGCCGTTTGAGGTTTACTCTTTAGGACGAGATCTTTAATCCCATTAACTAAGGAATTACACTTGAGAAATGTCAAAGATCTGTGCTCATTTTGTGATCTCTGCAAATAACAAGATCACCATTGTCTTCTCATGGCAAACTAAATGGACCTTTGTGGGCTTTTCTGTTTGGTTTTTGGGGTTTTTGGTTTGGCATTTCTCTTTCCCATTCCCACGTGGTGGTTTCAGTACATCTTTTACCTCTCTCAGCTTTCTTGGAGCTTGGCCAGTTTGCAGCAGTTGAAGATTTCATTTTTTTCTTGAAAGTCTCTCTATCAGTTGCAGTTGTTTTCCTGGGGGGATGGGAAGTATCTTTTTTCATTCTGCAACCTGTCTTCCTCGTTCATGGTGCTTTTCAAACGTCATAATACCTTAGCACATTCTAAATATCGCAAAGGGTTTGAATGACTTCAACATATGGTGAGGATCAGCTGTGAATTCCACTACAAACACCAGGAGCAGAAAGCAAGCTGCATGAGGGATGCAAGGCAGAAAGCAATTTAGGTGGGAAACAATAAAACATGTGGAACTAGTGGAACAAGGAGATAAATCAATACACCCATTTTAAATACTTTAAATACTTAAATAATAAATAATATTTTATTTTGAAATTCAAGGAGAAATTACTGGCTTGTCTTGTCTGCGCTCACTTTTATTTAATGTTTTCTGCCTGCTTACAAGGACATTTCCTTGTAAAAAACAATTATCTGTCCACATTTGACATAATTTTAAGTATTGACAGAAATGGGGACCTGCAGTGTAAAAGTAATTGTCTTTATTAATTAAGATCCAGAGATGAGCCAGGTTGAACTCGTTTGTGGTCAGACAAGGCTTGTAAATGACTAGTGAAGGAAGGAGCATTTCCTTTCATGGCTCCAGAAAACCCCGTGAAACACAAATTATTTATCAAGATAACCAAGGTCAGAGGGTGACCTGCTACTTAATGGTGCTTTGTAGAATTTTTTTCTTTTTCTTCCAGTTATTTCCAGTTGATGAAGTGCTGCATTATGCATCAGTGTACAGTGAGTATATATATAAATGTTGTGTGTATATATAGTCTTTGTACACTCATGAATAAAATATACATGTGTACATATATATATATATAGGCATTTTCTGCTGAGGAAGGATGGAACAGGCAGGACTATATTAATGAATTTCCATGTAGGCTGTTCTGAATTCCACTTTTCCTGTTGACTCTTTCCGTGGCAATGTGTGACTCCAGCCTCCCTCAAGTGACCCGGTGTAACAGAATCTCCAGTGGCACTCTGAAGGGTGCAGCTGCACATTCCCAGTCTGCTCCAGTCTTGGCACATGGCTGGATGCCTTTCCAGAGCTGCAAGGAGGCTGTTCTAAACACAAATTTCTGTATCTCAAAATCTGAAAAAAGCAGCTGAAGTGCCCTGGAATATCATTGGGGCAACTTGCGCAGGTAACTTGAAGGATGTTAATTTTTCTCTACTTCTAACTTAACTCTTAGAATAACTGAGTGGTTCGGGTTGGAAGGGAGCTTAAGGATCATCCCATTCCACCCCCTGCCATGGGCAGGGACACCTTCCACTGTCCCAGGCTGCTCCAAGCCCCATCCAGCCTGGCCTTGGACACTGCCAGGGATCCAGGGGCAGCCACAGCTGCTCTGGGCATCCTGTGCCACGGCCTCCCCACCCTCACAAAAAATTTGTTTTTCCTGATATCCAATCTAACCCTGCCTTTTGTCAATTTGAAGCCCTTCCCCCTTTTCCTGTCACTTTAGGCTCTTTTAAGCAGTCTCCATCTTTCAGCTCCTTCAGTGCTAGAAAGCCACGTTTAGGTCACTCTGAAGCCTTTCCTTGTCTAGGTTGAGCAATCCCAACTCTCCCAGCCTTTCCTCCCAGCAGAGCTGCTCCATCTGATGATCCATCTCTGATGCCCCTGGAGCCTCCTCTGGGCTCTCTGCAGCAGCTCCAGGTCCTGCTGTGCTGGCTCAGGGCTGGGGCAGCTCTGCAGGTGGGGTCTCACCTGAGCACAGGGGCACAATCCCCCCCTTCCCTGCTGCCCATGCTGGGGCTCAGCCCAGGACATGATTTCTTCCTTTCAAAATTTCTTCTTGCAGCGTGTTCTGCATTCATATGTGAGAGACAAAGCTTATTTTATCATGTCACCTGGCCTCTGTCACATCATGTTTGGTGGCAAACCACTGTCCCACTAGGGGCTTTGTTCTCTCATTGTGTGTTTCTGGTGCAGAAAAGGGAATGCGAGGGAATTGTTCTCTGGGATTCTTACATTCCAGTGAACATGGTTTAGTTCAACTTGTGGCTCTTCCTTCCCCTCTGGACTGAGCACCGTTCACTTGTTTGGTTTTGCACAAAAGGCAGAAATACGGTGGGCAGTCTGTCTGAATCACCTCAGGCTTTGACTTCAGCCCATGGAGGAGGCCCTCAGGGGCTGAGATCCTCTGACAGCAGCAGGAGTTGGGTATTTAGAGGGTCACAGCTCATCCCATGCAGTGCAATACATTTTACTTCACTTAATCTGGACTTTCCTACATTTAACTGATCTAAGATGCTGTTGAAAGTGTTAGCTACTGGTGTGTCTCACTTTATTGGTTACCGAAAACAGATAATTTAAAAAGCAAATGAAAGCTGAGTGAAAAACTGCTCGGAAATGAAGTGTAGTAGGAGGCAGATATCACTATATTTTTTACAAAAATAGATCTGTCAGAGGTATTTGTTTGTGACTTTACAGTTGAAATTGAATTTTCTAAACCATGTCAAAAACTAAAAAATGACAAGACTTAAAGATGTAGATAAGCACAGAGCTTCTGTGTGGAAGCACAGAGAGGATATGTGGTAATTGTAGGGATAAATCCCCTCAAGAGAGTGACATATGTAACTCTAAAAATCCCCTCACCAGTGACATATGGAACCCTAATAGCCTTGTCTTTTTCCTGTCCTCAGCTGTGTTGTCTGTTGAGGCACAGGCTGCACCACAGTCCTGGAGATTTGAACAGCTATTTAGAAGTGTGTCAGAATTTTTAAAAAAACCAAACAAACTTGAGATCCCCATGTTTTGGAACAACAACTGCAATATAGGCCAGCACTTGTTTCCAAATGACTGTTAAAGAAAACCTTGATGCATGTTTCCATGCCTGGATGCTCTTTTGTGAGCTGACAGCACAAATGTTTTTCATGCCTGTGTGAGGTGGTGGTGGAGACACTTGCAGTGCAGCCCTGCTGCTGTCCCAAACCCCCGTGGATAGTGAGGCACAGCTGGGTGTCCCCAGCACAGAGCTGGGGGGTGATTTGTGAGCACGTTTGGGAGGGATGCCAGCTGGAGCCACAAGCTCTTCTGTGTTACTGCAATGGCATTGGGCACGTTCTGTTCACACTCCAGTGAGTTCAGGATCATCTCTTTCAATGGGGTAAAAAAGACTTGGAGAGTTGTAGGAGTCAGGGCACTTGTGCACCTTTGGGTGATGCCATGGGCTGTGTTGGTGTGCAAAGGTCAGAATGGAATGAAAAGCTGAAGGAGTTACTGGGAGGAGCACAGGGCTCAATAATGCAGTTGAGGCTCCAGCTGAAAGATTCCTTAAAATAAGCTTGGAATTGGGCACTTAAGTAAAGATTTAAGTAAAGTAAAAGTAAAAGATATCAATACCATTGAAAGCCACAGTGCCACCCCTGTCATGGGCAGGAACACCTTCCACTGTCCCAGGCTGCTCCAACCTGGCCTTGGACACTGCCAGGGATCCAGGGGCAGCCACAGCTGCTCTGGGCACCCTGTGCCAGATTTTTTCTTTTTTCTTTGTATTTCAGACCCCAAATTCATTAAAAGACAAATACTTTTAAGGTGATTGCTACCTCATCTTCCAAAAGCAAAATATTAAAAAGCAAAATAAAATGTTAATTCTATTAGAATTTTTTTCTAATTAAAACTTTTGCAAGGCTTTGCTTTTCCCATACTATGTTGGGAATGTGTTGGTTGCAGTGTCTTTCTTCCCTGTGCATCCATCAATGATTATAGGGTTTTTACAGATTAGTTCTATCACTAAGACCAGATTGGTGTTTCTGTCTGCCACTGAAGAAAAAGGTTGGCTCAGCAGTTGGAAAACCAGGGGTTTTTTTCTGTAAATACTTCCCCAGCCTCCAAAATCAGTGTATGTGCTCCCTCTGGCACCCTTCTGACCCTGCTGAGGCTGATGGCTCTCATGCCTCTCTGAGGACATTCATCTTATTCTCTTGATCAAGGACAAATAAAAATCAAATTGGACAGAGCAAGAGAGATATTTGGAAATCCATCACAATGTGAGTAGGTTTGGGGTTTTAGGAGTTGGGAAGCTTAGAAATCTGGGCAAGTGGCTATTACTGACAATTTCAGAGTCTGCCTGAAAAAAATGCATCTGATATTTGCTACTTGTTCTGGGAGCAGTTGTTCCTCACTTGTAAAGGGCTCAGTGATCCAATCCAGGAATAGAAGCAGTGCTTTTGTTGCTTGGAGGCACATGTTGTGATGAGCAGACCTGAATAGTGAGTAACCCATCAGCTGAAAAATGCCACATACAGGATTTAGGCTATTACAGAGCCCAAACAATTTCCAAGGTGTCAAGCCAGGCTGGTGAATAATTCATAAATGACAGAATGGTCCATGTTACCAGGTAAAGCACTTGTACAGGGTTTTGCTGAGTGCCTTCTCATTGTGGTGACTTATGAGCTTGTGTAATGTTCTCTACACCCCCACAATAAACCTTTTTTATTTCATTTATTTCATAGCTGCATCAGGAATTCAGTTGGCATCCCAACCCTTCTGCCAGAAATTCACAGGGGCCTCAGACACTGCCCTCCATGGCCTTTTCTTCAAGAGATGGCCTGATGGGCTAAAAAAAACCCCCTAGTTTACACCAGGGTGGCCACTTCCATGACTTCCCAAGATCGTGCTCCCATGAGAGCAGACGCAGTAATGCAAAGCATGTGCTGTCACATTCCTCCCAGGGGTTTGTGGAGCAGCATGGATGGAAAGCTGATCCTGCATGGAATGCTGGTGTGAAGAGCTGGGGGTTTGCAATGCTTTTACATTGTTATTGTGGATTTTTTCCTTCTCCAAGAGACACTTGGTAGCAGGAAAGTGTGAGAATATCAGTGATTTATTCATTTTACTGAGCATAGCATCACCCTTGCTGAGATGAAATCTTCCAGGGAGTTACAGTTTCATGTTTGTTTGTTTTTTGATGTTGTAGCAGTAAGCAGAAAAACTCTGGCCTCAAGGGGTGAGGAAGGCAGCTGGCACATGTATGGCAGAAGCAGCTGAACCCCTGAGATGTCTGAATAATTTCCAGTGTATTATCACCTCCTTTTTCATAACTGCATTAGAGTTCATTAAAAAGATTGGTTCTTTGAACTGGCTGACATGGTGTTCACTGAAATATTTTGCCCAGCTCCCACCACTGGCTTGCATGTTAATAAGAGAAGCTCAAAGTCTGACCCTTGGTTTTGAAATCCTCTGGTGGCATGTCAGGACTGGGGAATAGGCTTGTAATTGGATTTTTAACAGATACGAGTGTGTTTTAAGCCCTCCTTGAACTCTGTGAGTAGAACTGATGGAACATGCCAGTAAATAGGAAAAGGCAAGTAAACACCGGCTTTGGAGCAGAGTAATCACTCTGTATCCCTTAATTTCTGAAGGA
Organism: Acrocephalus scirpaceus scirpaceus; assembly: GCA_910950805.1. NCBI lineage: Eukaryota > Metazoa > Chordata > Aves > Passeriformes > Sylviidae > Acrocephalus > Acrocephalus scirpaceus. Next base: position 3,716,836 of record OU383787.1, read on the forward strand.
ATCTCTGGGATGCTCTTCCACCAAGTGCAAATAAAAAAGATCAAACAGCTGCTGTAAATAATACTGGTGGCCAGTTCAAATGAATATTCAAGTGAGGCATTAAGTTATTCTGGTTTTTTCTTTCTTTTTTATTTCACTATTCAGCATAGAAAATCAATGTATGTATGTAGGCTGCATGCATTAACAAGGTGTTATTTGTAGCACCTGGGTACCTTGAGAGGAAGAAGCCCCAGAGAAAATAAGAAATAAAATTTATGAGTTAGTATATTGAGATTAGACAATATCAGCCTTGAAAGGCCTTGTTATGAGTGGAGTAGGGCTTGGCAATTGTTATCCTAATGACTTATTCATTAAAGAGAAGAAAATCTATATGGAAAGAACAAGAGAAATCTGTGTTTCTTCACAAACATAAGCATCAGCACAGACTCCAGCAAGTGCTGTAAAAGTGTGTACTCTTCCCCCTGCCCATCACAAGGGACTGGATTATGCTGCCACACTCTGTGGTGAGGTAATAGATTTGAGCAATGCTGACTTTAGAACACTGAGGACATGTGTCTCCATTAATTAGGGAGCACATTCTGTTGTGTTTGCCTTTATTCAGGGGAGCTGTGCTGGTTGGACTCTTCAGGGAAGAAGGACAGATTCTTTTCCTTTGCCACTTCTTGTGTCTGTTTTCAAATTTTCAGGGACATTTTCAGGGCAGAAAGAGGCAAGTCCCCAGTGAGGTTGAGATACCAGGACAGTAGAACATCAGGAATGTGTCTATTGATTTAGGAAAGAAAGGCAGTTCTGAATTTTATGGTGTTGGAGATGCCCTTCAGATCCTTGGCTTATTTTAAAATTTGTCTTAGCAACAAATTCTCTGGTAGCACATCTTTGAGCAGTAGCAACTCTGCTGTGATTCTCAGTAGCTGAATAGAATTTCCTTTCCTTGTGATTTTTCCCTGTATAATAAACGTAAAACATCTTCAATTTAAAGGTTTCAAGGTTGCTAACTAATTACCCAGACTTAGAAGGCTTTCTCTGGAAGGTGTTGTGCTGCAACTATTCAGTATAAGATTCCTTGTACTATTTTATTTGAAAGCATAGCTGTATCTAAAGAGAAAATATCAGACTAATTAGTTGCTTATCAAGTGGGATCTGTCAATTTTTATATTCTTTATCTGAAGTTAAAATCCACAGTTTCATGCTGTTGAAATATAAAACAATTGGACTAATTTCAGGTTGGCCCTAATGTTCACTCTATAAGGAAGAATTATTCCCCCAATATTTACATTTATTAGGAAAGTGTTGATTTTTACAGGAATCTCTGGGAGATTTGCAGGAGGAGGCAGCAGCAGCACTGATTTTATGGATTAATCCTGTTTCAGCCATTGGAGCCACTCCTGGTTGTGCTGTGAGAGGCTCGAAGCCAAAGCCAGCTTGTGGTTGATTCTGTGGCTCTCTTGGCTGTGTAAATGGCATTTCACACCTTCTGCCTGCCTGTGATAAATGAGAGGAATGAGTCCTAAGAACCCTGCCCAGGCTCAGGGAGCCTTGGCTCTGGTTCCACTGGGAGCTTTAGGAAGGGCGTGGTCCGAGCTGGGACAGCTGAGAAGTTCAATGAAAAAGTGCAATAAAATTAATTTTTCCTGTGATTTGTCTCCGTATAATAAACCCAAAACTTCTTCAGCTGTGATTTGTTGTCAGTGTCATCAGCTTTCAGTGCTGCCACAGTGTTGGTCGGAATACTTGGAATTCCACGTGTGTGGTTTGAATGCTTGTGAAGGCTTTGGTTTTTTGGGAGGTGTTTGGCGTTTGGGTGTTCCCCAGCTGCCCAGCAGCTCCCTGGAATTGGCTGTGCAGCCCTGAGCATCCGTGTCTGGAAATTCCCCTGGCATGCTGCTCCTGATGCTTGGGAGCACCACGCTGAGGGGGGAAACCCAGAGATTGTGGTTTGACTTACCTGCAGAACATCAAAGCAGTAATAACATCTCTGAGAGCTTGATGAGTAATTAAACTAATTTCAAAGTCACAGTTAAGCAGTGCTTCACATTTTAACACATCCTGTAAGACTGTGGATGTAAAATTGTGTAGTTGAGCACATGGAATTTTAAAATCATAGAAGGACTTGGTTTGGAAGGGACCTTAAGGATCATCTAGTTCCAAAAAAACCCCCAAAGCCTACAAAATACTTCAGAACTTGGTGCTATGTGGCGTTTTAGGTGCCTTCTGATGCTTGATTTCTAGCACCACTGTATGAAGGAGACTTGTTCAATAGCTTTCTTAATAACGAATGGTTAAAACAATATTTTACACTGAAGTGTAAGAAAAATATGTTCGAGAAAAATAAGTGTGTTAAAGACTCAGAGAATTCCAGGGGGGATTAAAAATATACTCTTTAGAAATACAGCTCTTAAAAAACAGATAGGGAAATTCTGGCACGCTGAGTCTGACTGATTCTGGAAGCAGGAAGAAATTACACTCCAGTGTTCTTACAAATTAGCCCCCTTGATAGAGGCTGTATGAGTACAAAATAGAAAGTGAGCCAAATGGGGCAAATTATCTTCATTTTTGTTAATTTGTTTATGCGTTGTCACAATACACCAACTAAAAAAAACCTTGAACTGTTTAAAATGGTACAATAATAAAACCAATATTTTAGAAGAAAAATAGGATAAGATTCTTAAAGATGATTTATTTTTTTTTAAAGGAAGGATTACATTTAGCATGTGGTACCTACAGCACTATGAAATCGAAATTTCATAAAGATATCTGTTGCAAAAGTAAATCTAGGGCATGTTACCAGTTTGGAGTGGAATATGCTGAACCTTTGCCTTACAAGGGTGAAACGTATTTGTGTCTCAGGAAAGCACAAGCTGCAAGTGGTACGTGTTCCAAATGGAAAGGTGTGTTTTAAATGGACTGCCTGGAGATTTGGAAATTGGATTCTTCCTTCCAGCATACCTAGGCAAATCTGCAAAGTAATTGCCAGGTGGCAGGACTGCTCAATCTCAGTCCCTGTGGTGGCTTACATCATGGGGCTCTGTGTTAGAGAGCACTGAACAAATGGAAAGGAGCTTTGTTTTTCTACAGGAAGTTTCTATTTGCATCCCAATCTGAAGTGTTTCATCTCAGGTACATTTCTTACTCAGCCACTGAAAATGGTGTTGGCAGAACTGGTTTGAGCAGAGCATTAATCAGGACTATCTTAAGATTTTGACTTTTTTTTTTTTTTCTCTTTTTAAACAAAGTGTTTGTTTTAATGTAGCCTCTTCCTTATGCCTTAGAGCTGGGAAGGGAATAATTCTGTGTGTGGAGCAGCACTGAGCCCTTCGTGTGCGGTTAGAGCATCACCATCCTCTGAGTTATCACAGATCACTGACACAGTTAAGATGCCAAACTTGAAACATCAGTGCATCTCAGTGCCTTATCAAATAACAAGAGGGGGCAGGCTGAATGCCTTGGCTTCTTTTTGTTTTTTATGAGAAATGTTGGTAGCTGGAGAAATACTCAAGTTGTCTGGGATCTGATATCATTGCTCCTGACAAATTGATTATCCTGGCAACACACTTGGCTACCTGTATGTGCAGTCCCATTTAAAGGAAAGTATTCTGGGTTTCATGAGGTTACTCCTCACAGTGAATTTATTATGGCACTGAACTTATGCAGCTTCCCCTGATGGTGTGTCAGCAGAACCTCCAAGGCAAAATCTGCTGTTGCCAACCTGTCATGGCCAAGGAGGTTGGAATTAGATGATCCTTAAAGTTCTTTCCAACCCAGCCTATTCTGTGATTCTGTGATAAACATGGAGATCATTTCAGCAGTTGTTTTTCAAGAGTTTAAACTTCCTAATTTAGTTGTTATTGGGGTTTAATCTGTGAGTGGAGTGCCATTCCAGCCCCGTGCATGGAGGATGTGTGCTGCCCCTGCTCTGGTGCCCATTGAGGTACCACCAGTAGCAGCCAATCTGTGGAAGGGTCCTCTGGAATGGGAACAGCAAAAGATCTGTCCCAGGTTTTTGCTGTTAACACTGGTGCATTTTTAACTGCCTATTTTTTGGACTGTGTTGCAAGCTTACGCAATGTTAATAAACAAGAATTTGTAATGATCTGTTTAATGTTGAACTATTGGAGGAAGAAATCTTATTCATTTATGCATTTGGAGATGTTTTCTTATTTCTCCTGAGATTTTTTTTACCACAGCTGTCTGGTTGAGTGCAGTCTGAAAGACAACAGAGGCACTCAGTTTTCCTTTGGAGTTGCCTTCTTAAGCCAAGATGGTTTAGGTTAAAGTATCCTGCTGATTCTCATGCTACCTGTGCTCTGCATAGATCAGAAAAATGTTCTGAACACTTACTTGACAAATACTTTGAAGATTTGGGGATGTATCTGTAAAAGATAAAGTTACCAGGGTAGTTTTCTTGCGTGAAGACATCTGAGAGCTTTAATCACTTCAGGGAAATACCAGCAACTTGTAACTATGACATGCAGAGACACACATGTTTACCAAGAGATATTGCTGTACTTTCTTACAAGCCAGGCATCTCTTTAATGCTTGGTGTGGTATTGCGAAGACAACGAAAGGAATAAGTGGCATTTCTAGTGGCAGAAGTACACTGAATATCTGTCAGACCGTGTATGATTTGGGTAAATCTAATGTACATCCCAAATTACAATATTATTGGCAGTGGATTAAAAACTCTCATATCCAGAGGCTGACAGGAATCTGGAGAGTGTGTCCAAAGTCAGTTCCTTCAACTCTTAGTTGGAATTTACAAGTGAAAAGCTGAATGAAAATCATCCTGGTTTGCTAGAACTGTTTAAACCAGGTTCTAAAAATGAGCAGAGCAGGATGTGGATGTTGGGAAAATCTAGATCCCCAAATCCATATCAGAACAGTGGTGGTGCTTGGAACTGTCTAGAACACAATTCTTCAGTAAAATTAGATTTTGATATATTAAACTGGGAGGAGTAGGAATATGATCCTGGATTAGATTTGTGTAGTAGATATTAATGGGAAACTGAGAGCTTAACTGTGTCTGCATGCTTAGATGGTCAGGCTGTGTGCAGGAATTTGTGAGCTAACTCAGTGTAAATCCTACATAAATGGCTTGTTTGTTTGCAAGGCCGTGAGGAGTAATTATTTTTCAGGGCTAGATAATCCTACTGAGAAAATGCTTGTTAATAATTTGGCACTGATGCTGATCATGCTGAGTTCGGGGGGAGGTTCATTTGTCTGGGTCATTTAGAGCAGGATCAGAGCCCCAGAGAACTGCTCAAGTGTATTTTAATTTGAGTTCCTTCTACTCAAGGTGTTTACAACCTCTTTCAACTGAAAAGTGTCGGAATTGTAGGGATAAGCCTTGCCTGTGGAAAAATCTCTGTTCCCTTTTGAAGTCCTGCCAGTACTGAAGCTGTGTTCAGGTTCTGAAACACGACAGAAGTTTCTACTTTACCTCTTGGCCATCTGAAATGCTCCAGTCAAGCCTCAGTGTTTTACATTGTTCCAAGATGTTTAATTTAGAATTCTAGTTTTTATTCCTATTTATGCCAGGAACATCTCCTGGTATTCTTTGTCTGTTAATGAGCAAAATGTGTAATCCCTCCAAATGTTTTACACCTGCTTAAATTACAGCAATTTTGATAAACAGAATTAGTGAATTGAAAGTGTGTCAGAGAGCTGCTCTTTACTGAAGTGTGTGCCGATCTTGCCATTGCTTCTTGCAGTGCAAGAATTAAGGCACTAATTAATTCTTCCATTTTTGCAGTGGAAGAATTAGGAAGAGTCTGTACACAGGAAACTGGCAGCTGTAGTGTGGATGTGTTTCAAACCCAGAATCATGGTGGTTGGGTTGGTTTGTGTTGGAAGAGGCCCCAGAGACCTCATTTCACCCCCTGCCATGGGCAGGGACACCTTCCACTGTCCCAGGCTGCTCCAAGCCCCATCCAGCCTGGCCTTGGACACTGCCAGGGATCCAGGGGCAGCCACAGCTGCTCTGGGCACCCTGTACCAGGGCCTCACCACCCTCACAGGGAGGAATTTCCTCCTAAAATCCCATCTAACCCTGCCCCCTGACAGTTTAAATCTATTCCCCCTTGTCCTGTCACTCCACAAGTTCCTCTCCAGCTCTCTTGGGAGCCCCTTCAGGTTCTGAAAGGGGCTCTAAGCTCTCCCCAGGACCTTCTTCTCTTCTCCAGGCTGAGTAGTCACAAATCTCTCAGCCTTTCCAATAAATGTAAACTTTGAGGATAAAAATGGCATTCAACGTTCCAAAATGAAAAAGAGTCTACTAAGAATAATTTCAAACTGTAGTGTAGAGACTTGAAATTGGGGTGAAGAGAAGCTCAGAACAAGAATAGGAGTTTCTAGGTTTATTTAAATCTCTTAGTTGCAGGAAATGAGAACTGGTGAGTCAGTGAGAACAGCAGTAATTAGCTGCTTCACTTAGAGAAAAATGCACGCTTCAGAGGGTCCAAATGATTACTTTGCACGAGTGTTAATTCTAGAAATTACTATGTCTTTTTATGGATCTTTCTCGTGGATGTCAGACCGAGGAAGTGTTGGGCAAACGACCAGTTATCATTTTGGTGAGGAACAACAAGTCTTTGATCATCTGAGGAGATTTTGAAGTGAAGTGGCTGCTTTGCTAATGTAGTTCTTTCATAGCTGTTTAATTGACCAGTAAATAGAAAAGCAGTGGGAATTTTTTCTTTGAAGAAGAGAAAATGGGGATGATTCCAGGAAGCTTGGAGGGAAAATGATTGAAAGAATAATAAATAGATGAATCCACTTAGGGTAGGTCCAGCATGGCAGACTCACCACCAGAACCTTTGCAGAGGAAAACTCTTTCTATTGTGCAGAAATTACTGTGCCAGTGTAATAATGGATTTAAACTGGATTTACCAGGTATTTCAGAGCTTTTGAAATGCCTTTCAGATTTTATTATCTAAAGTAATCCTCAGGGGGAAACGAAACTCCCTGTGGGTTTTGAAGGTGAGTGCAGACAGCAAGTAGTCAAAAGTGGCAGAGGGTTCACAACTGATGGCCCAAATGTCCTTCCCAATAATGCATTAAATTCCATTCTGTGAGAGAATGTGGACAGTTGGATAAGTAGAGTAGCACTGAGAGAAAAATATGTGGGGAGCTGTGAGGAGCTCAAGACAAGCTAACAGCTCATCAACTAGGGCTGGGGGCAGCTTCTCATATAGAACTTCTGAGTTTTGGTGAGCATTTACTCTACAAACTCAATGGATTCCTGGCCATCTAAACCAATCATTTTGCTGTGGCAGGAGCCATGGGAAAAAGATGGATCAAGGAACTCAATATTTGAAGTTCCCATCCAGGTAGTGGTATCAAGTCCATCTGCCATGGCCTGCAGAGCTCACAATGGCTCTGGTATTATCCTGCCCTGTTGGTTTTCAGCAGGAAAATCTGGACCAGAAAATGTGATTCAGTAGATACCATTAATTTCTAATAAAAATTTAACAATATGCATATAACACTGTTTATTTCTAAATGAACTGCAGTCCACGGGAAATAAATCTCTCTGTACTTTTGGGCAATTTAGTAAAAAAATGTTTACACAGGCATCCAGCTTGAAAGGCATATGGGAGTAACAGCCTTTGTAGATACTGGTAATCCTGTTTCTGCCTAATATCAAAAAGACCAGGAAGCGAAACATGATAAAATATTGCAGATTATGTGTCCTTTAAGTGTACTGAGCTTACTTGATTAAAACAGGGGCACGTTTACAGTGGCTCAAAGGCAGCATGTTTAAGACTACTCAAAAAGATGCTCTGTTACTAAACACAAGTGCCAGGTCGTTTAAGCAAAAATACTTGTCAAGTTTCAGTACTATCAGATGTTTCCTTAAATAATGACTAGACTTTGATGTAATGATGGATATAGTTTAATAATCTTTAATTATAACTGTGTGGTCTCGGATTTCTTCAAGCACAAATTCTGTGTTGTGGCGTGAACCAGTCACCAAATTAATCATTTGATGCAGAAATAGCTGCTATATGGATTAAATTAGTCTGTTATCATGGAGACTTGGGCACCTTCTCTGAACACCAGGACCAGCCACTGTTGCTAACTGAGCTGTTTCAAGGTGGCATTTCTTTTTCTCCTTCGAAATATGTCAGAAACATTCAGCTGGACAATGCTCCCCTGAATTGTACAATCCCCTGGAAAAGAGGGTGCTGGTAGCAGCACCCCCATTTAGGTTGCTGCAGTTCTACCAGGAATTAAGATAGGCAAACACACATTGTGTTTAGAAGAAAAATCTGGTCTAATTTAGTTCCCATGGGAATGAGCAAATGCTGATCTCAGCTGGGAACGCCGTGGGCTGGCGTGGCTCCTTCCCCCTGTGCCAGCACGCCCCCACTGGGGTCTGTACCAGCCTCTGCTTTAGCACTGTGGAGCTGCTCCTTTTGAGAAATTGTTGTGTTTCCATGCTCTGTGGTGGCTTGTGAGATGGCCTTAATTCTTTTTGAACCCACTCTGCCAAATTCAGCCCCTGGCTATGCCGCAGCGCTCCTGGAATAGCAGCAGTGACTTCAGCAGCACCCAGTGCTCACAAACTGAGCTCATCAAAGTTGAAAATTTGGTGCAAAAATAGCTCAGCCTCTGACCTTTAACGTACTCCGAGTTTGGAGCTGTAGTGTTGATTTCTTAGATGTACACAGAAGTGACCATATGGTTAGAGCAGAGTTATGTAAAATTGGAAGACAATTCCTCTTCAGACATCATTTGCTCTGTTTTGCCTTTTGGCATTGCATTTAATATGTGCTTTCTGTCACAAATAGAAAAGGTAATAATCCCTCTGCAGTTTCCTAGAAAATGTTACATATACAAAACATATGGAAATGTTAGCTGAGTTGCAGAGACCATAAATGTTGGCTGGCAATGGAGCTGCACGCCTGCTAATGAGACATTTAATTCTGGCTGACATGGAAACCGCTCCTAATACTCTAGAATTATGTAATAAAATATATTTAGCTATTTGTCTTTAATGATTAAGCAAACAGAGAGCCTGATGTATTGAAAATAAGTATGTGCCTGAACCGTGGAGCTCAGTGCTGCCCAGGAAAACGATGTTTGTACCAAAATACTTATGGCAGCTGCCTGGCTGATGCCAAAGGCAATTCAAGAGTGGTTTCCACAAAGCCCTTGTTGGTTCAACCTTTAGGGTCCAACTGGCCCAGCAATTTAGATTTGATGTCAGTTTTAATTAACCACAGCAGCAAGAAGATAAGCACAGTTTATTAACTTGCTACGAGCAGGAAGCTCTGGGTAGGGCTGTCTCAGCTGATGGTCTTGTGAGGCTTTGGAGAAACAGAGGCTTTTTTTAGACACAGTAGACTGAAGCCTGAGAACCTTGAACAACACCAAGGTAACCACCTGAGAGCATTCAACCTCAGTGGTTTTAGAGTAGCCAAATTAAATAAATTCAATTATGAATTATTATTATAATAGTAATTCCTTACTGTGAACCTGGAAGCATTCATCCACACACCTCTCACAAATAAGGCTGCAGCCAACAGCTGCTGCATCTTTGGGAAGGGAGAAGGAGGTGGAATGGGGTTTGTAGTCTGTCCTTTATCTCTTAAAATGTTGTTAGGGGAGAGGATTAGGCAAAAATGAAAAGATGTGTTCAGAGAAAAAAACGAGTTGGAAAATAAGATCAACACAAAATAGAAGTCGGGGACAAAGGCTGCCCTGGCAAAGGACTGTTGTTAAATTTGTAATGGCTTAATTGATCAGCCATTGGATCTGGGTAATGCAGAGCAGTCTAGGAGGATAATCATGTGTTGTTAGAAGTTGTTTTCTGTGTCTTTTCACCGTTACATAAATCAGACCTTCAAGGGGTAGAGAGCACTGGAAACTTGACTTTTTAATCCAAATTTTGTGCCTTTCATGTACGTTTAAGCATATCAGATCCTGTTTCTGGAGAGAGGTTTTACACTGGGAAACAACAGACATTTTTGGCTTGCTGCCCCCTCCAGGGAGAGCTGATGTTGCAGTGGCTGGGATACAGTGATTTAATTATTCAGTTGCTTGTAGTCACCATCCTAAAACATGTTTTCTTTGCATCTGTATCTACCTGGTTGGGGAGATTTTTATTTTTAACCATAGGGTTTTGACAGGATACAGAATTTAATTTTTAAAATAAGCACCGTGTTTGGATACAAAGCCAAGGCACACAGAATAAGTAGCCATTACTTGTTCAAAAAGGACTGACCATTTCATCTGAACTCCTTTCCTGTTGGTATTTTGAGAGAGAGGTGGGTTTGGCAGCAGGTCATGCCCCAGGTTAAGTCAGGTGAGGAAGGGATGGTGTTCTGTAAATCCTGAGCCTTCCTGAGCAACACCTGTGCGAGAGGCTTCGAGCAGAGGTTGGGACTCACATCCCCACAACAACTCTGGGACTTCACTTTAAAGGTTCAGCTGCAATAAAGCTCCTGGGTGCCAAGAACAGGAATTTTGATGTCATTAAATGAAGATACTATGCTGGATAATGGCTATTGCCCCTGTTTTTTATTTGCCCATTTAATTGCATAAACATTATTAACTTTAAATCAATTACCTACATTTTACCAAAGTGGTAAGCTAGTGATTGGTAGGGTAAGTAGTTGTCAGTCTTCTGGAATTAAAAAGCAAATAAACCTATGCAGTTTGCAGGGTTTAGTGTACATTTTCATCAGTTTTGAAAGAAAATCATGTAACAAAATTAAATTTGCAGAGAATTCTTGACTATTGTTTACAGTGAATTGTATGGTTTTTATTACAAATGCCTTTACCTGATAGACTGGTGTAACTCCATTGTAATAAACTCTTGTTTTTTAATATCACCGCCAAACAATTTATACCATGTTTATAAATAATAGAATAAGGACACTGTTGAAGGAAAGTACTGCAGTGACCTTAGCAACAGTGAATGCTGGCAATGAGTCTATTAAAAAGGTTTTTCACTGCTGAGATTTATAGAATTGTTTCTGATTCTACAGCACACATAAGTTTTTGCTTCTCAGTGAACCCAGGCTCTCAGCTGTGGCAATTGGGCTTTTACTAAGGAAAAGTTCATAAAATGTGGGAGGAAAATTCTAGAAATAGGAGTGGACTCTAGAGATAAGCATGAGATACATTGTGCATGTGGACACCCCATCCCTGGCAGTGTCCAAGTCCAAGTTGGACAGGGCTTGGAGCACCCTGGGACAGTGGAAAGGGTCCCTGCCCATGGCAGGGGCATGGAATTAAATGTTTTTAAGGTTCCTTCCAACCCAAATCATTCTGGGATTCTCTGACACACAGAACAGCTGCCACATGGCTGTAACTGTAGAGCAGAGGTGTTCTCCTGAATTCTCATGGACAATGATTTGTGTCATAAATAAAAATGTGAGTTTGTTGGTGAAGAGGAAAATGTGATTGGGGTTCTGATGCCATTCTAGCCGCAGTTATGCGTGGTGATTTTTAAGGAGGAAAGGGCCGTGCTCTGGAGATGTGGATGGGAAGCGATGCTGGATCACCTTGCACCACTGAAGTGAGAAATTTTGTCATGAATCTTTGTGATAAACCCTGCAGTGCTTGTTATAGACTAGAAATGTTAGATGTCAATGCCTTCAGGAGCTCACTGACTCAACAAATGTCTTTAGAAACAAATGTCTTGAAGTGCAGTGAAGTATCATTGCTGTGTTTGTGTCCACAGCAAAGAGAATTCATCTTTTTTGTGCTGATTTTCCACACTTCATCCAACAGGTTTCTATATTGAGTACAGACTACTGGAGACCACTCTGGCCTGTAGCTGAGGCCAGAAACAGGCAATAGAGAAAGTGCTATTTTTTTTTTTTCTGCCTTGTAATCTCTATGGTGTTGCTGTCAGTTTTCTTGCATTTCTAGATCATGCCTTGGTGAAAAACTGAGGCAGTAAATCCCTCCTGTGCTTAAAAATTTCCTCTTGTCTCTTCTGTGTTGGACATTCTCACTCTCCCAGGTGCTGCTTTTCATTGCTGTTTTTAAGAGTTCTGTCTTCATGTTTCAGTTGAATTTTCTTCAGGCCAATGAAGAGTAAAACCATGTGTCACTGAGGAAATGATGGAGTCAGAACCTGAGTCCTGAACGTTATCTTCCTATTGCAAATCTCTCAGTCTGTGTCGTTGGCTGTCCTTGTCAAGGCCACAGAATGATGTGACCGAAAGTTGCACAAAATGTTACACTGCTAGAAGAATGCTTTTAACAACAGGGAAGCTGCTATTTTTGTTATTGATTTAAATATTCTTTCAAGGTTAAAAGAACATCCCATTAACAAATGGAGTCCTTCCCAGTCCCTGCTTCACAGCCTCTTGCAGGAATCCCATTATCCCCCTTAAAGCCCTCTGCTAATCAGGCACTTTTTGGCTTACTTGTCACTTGATCACTTCCCATATGGATTTTGTAGTTGAAGACGGTTTGTTGACTCTGATCCACCAGCAAGCCATTCAAATGTGATTTAATTTTTTTTCTTTGTAATCCATGATGTATTTTTGTCTTGTTTCTTCTGTCAAGGGTAGTTTGATCTTCCCCATCCAGGTTGGTGAAGCCTCTGCAGTAGATGTTCCTTTCTTCAGCATTAACTTCAGGGAAGATAAAATGAAGCTGCCACTTGGTTGGAGATAATTCCTGGGTTGTGAGCATCTTTCAGTGTCTGTGGGTCACCAGGATTTAGACTTTGGACAGCATTTGTAAAAGGAGTGGAGTTTGTTAACAAAGCACTCGTGTTTTATGGGTAGCAGTGTCTGGATACACACTGGAAGTGCAGCAGTCATGCATGGCTCTGTCAGTGGAAAAGTCTGCAGCTGGCAGTTATGGACCCATGGGAAACCTGCTTTTCTTAATTCTGAGCATGGCCCCACAATTATTTGGTTTTATATATAAAGCAAAAGGGTTGCAAGCTTCTCCCCTCCCAAGGCCTTTTGGAAATGGGCAAAGCAGACCCACTTTTGCCACACACTTCATCTCTCAGGGAGGATTGGTGAAGTGTTTATGTCACAACCTTCACCTTAAATATCTACAGCAAATACTTGAGGTAATATGAGATCAGTCTTGTTCTGAGAAGATTTTTCTTACAAAAATCCCCCAGCAACCTAACTCTTTTCATAACATTCATTTCCAGAAGAAAAGCTTTTTACAAATAGTAGACTGTCGCTTTAAAAAATTCTTCGCTATTATCCAGCAATTTCCCAAGTGAATGAATCGTCCTCATGAATGATACTGAACTCAACTTGCCATTTATATTCATATTTATCAGTGAACCAAACAGTCTCATTGGTAGGTTAATTCAGTATGACTCACATTTGAGAATGAAACCCCATGGGTCTGATTTTGCCCTAATACACGGAAAAGGGATGTGGTTATGAGATGTAGAAATTCTGGGTTTGTACAAACGCTGCTGTCTATAGTACATCAGTGAGGGGAAGAGATTTCTGAGCCTTTTTTCAGTGTTATACACAAAAAGGGATGTAAAAATGTGGGAAGTGTGCAGCAAGTAGGTAATCATAAATTTCATAAAATAAGAACTACAAATTAAGTGACAGAATCTTAAAGTGCGTGGAAATAGTAATTTATTTTCCCCAGCACAATGTATAATCAAACCCTAGAGCTCATTGGCAGAGTCTTATTCCTGACTCAACAAAAATAGTGAGAGAAAGATCATTCTGTGGCTAATTAATGAATGGGGTTGATGTAGCTTTTGACTTCAAAAAAATCTTTATATTGCTGATTGTCAGAGGTTGAAATGGTAAATTCTGCTTCACAGCACCCTGTGAAGAATTCTTACATTCTGGTTAAAGTAGCTGCTTTGCCACTGCTGGAAACCAATTGGAGGTAGATGGACTTTTTGTTACATCGTCCACAAACATATTTTGTCATATTTAACATAGAGAGCGTTCAATATCTGTTCTGTGGCCTTCAGAGTGACTTGAAGGCAGTTCAGAGAGACCCCTTGCTCTGGTCTGTCCTTCTGCAGCCACCCCTGTGCTAAAGGGATGGATAACGGGAAGGGATCCCATGCTCTGTCTCAGTGTATGAGGCAGAGAAGTGACCCTAGTGCTGCCCACTGGGAATGGAATACTGGGACAGGGTCAGAGCACTCCTGCAAAGCAAAGCAGAGCCTTACAAACCCTTTCCTACCAGGAGGGTGTCAGCAATACTGAGGTAGTTTGTACCACAGCAGGTGCCTGGAGGATGAGAGACAAAGGATCTAACCAGAAATGAGAGGTTTTGGACTGAATAAAAGAGAAAAAATGTGAAGAGAGTCAAGCAGTGGAGGAGGTTTTCCAGAGGGGATGGGCAATCCTCTGGGGAGGTGTGGAAGACTCAGTGGTAACCTCAGGGCTGATCCTGCTTTGAGCAGGGGCTTGGCCTGAGGCCCTTTCAGCCCAGATTATCCCATGTTGCTTTGTTCTGCCTTAACAAGGACAGGTGTCAGACTCACTTGCTCAGAGATAGAGTTGTTCTTAGGCAATAAACACAATGTGTCTGAAAACACGCCGCTGCACCTGCTGCAAACCCGCATCTTTATGTCGGGAGGAGTCTGCTCTTTAAAACAACATTGTACACCTGAGCTGGGCGTTCAGGGCTATAGAAGCCTCATTTTGCAGCGGAGCATTTTGACAGCTTCCTTTTCAAGTCTTTCCTGGTTGCTGTAATTTGACTTTGGAAGCAGCTCAGCTCTTCAAAGGCAGCAGCGAGGCAGCACCAGCCAAGGTCTGCCGGCGGCTCCGGGGTGCCTCGTTCCTTCAGCTGTCACTTGTCAGAGCACACTCGTGTAAACCTAAAGAACAATGTGCAAAGCCATTAAAAACTCAATTACGGCCTTCTCTTTACTGCAGACATGAGAGAAGGCAAACATAAAGTGCTGATGTGTAAACACAATAGCCACCATCTGCTGCGGAGCGGCGTTTCGGCTCCAGAAACGGGAGCTCGTTGCAGATGCATCAATAATAGGACGCTTATCAAGGCATCATTATCCACCAAGCAGGGGAAAAATTGAAATTTATGGCCAGCTAGAGAGCACTTCATGGTTTAATTCCCCAATTTTCAGTGGTATGTTTAATAACTAGGAGAGAGTGGCATTTTATGTTCCTGCTGTTGGAAAGGATTTTTGAAAATGAATTTATTTACAGTCTCCCCATCCTCTTTGCTTCTGACTGATTGGAGCATAACACATTCATTTTTCCATAGTCAGGATAAAACCAGCAAGATATTAATTAATTTAACCTGTTGAACCAAGAACACCATGTTTAATTGACCTTACACTCAATTTGCTTTAATGAGCTTATACTTCTCCGTCAAATAAACATAAAAAGAGAACTTTTATCCAGCATAGATAATTTTTTCCCCAAAAAATTCTTTTTTTTTCAGTTTAGTGTAGACTTGGAAACTGGAGCTTTGGTAAGGAAGTAAACAAAACAATGAAACTCAATGATATTTTTGTTTCTTTTTTCCCCAATTGGATATGCAACAGTCTAAACGAGAGTTTTTCCAAGATACCTTTTGTTTTATTCATATTCTTGCCTGGAGAGATGCAGGAAGCTTTCGGTCATCTATTAGTCAATAATTTCCATTTGTGACATGTTAATTCATTCCTTAGTCCTTTGTATGAGTGGAAACTGTGACAAGTGATTTGTTGGTGCCAGACCAGAATGTATCTCTTTTGTTTGCACATATAGGCCTATAAATTGAGAATAAGTCCCATCAGCTTCAGCTCTGTGCTCAGCCTAAAGAAGGCTGTCAGACCCTGAATCACAATATGTCAATTTTTATTAAGGATAATGAGGAAAAACACATTTGGCTTTAAAAGGCCGGGTTGTTCTTTATTTATTTTCTCCTGGTGAGAGTTGTTTTCCTGATCTCTCACCTACCCCTAAGCGATGGATCTTGCCCACACAAGTTCCACAGACATAGAAATTTGTAGTAGGTCAGTGGATCTCATCTGTTGATCTTGGAGCATGCAGAGCAACTTTGTGAAGGTCCTGGAGGCCAGAATACCTGTTCAAGTTCACACTGTGAAAATAAAAATAAAGACAAAACTGTGCCTATTTGGGGCCAATTTATAGGATAAAGGGTATAATTTATTCACGGTTGAATTTTATAGAATGAATATTTTATGAATTTTATTCGTGTGCCTGATGTCAATGATTGTCTTGACAGAATTACAAGTTTTCAGCCCCTAGGATGGCCAGGCTTGAGGTGTTTCTCTGGATCCTGTGGGGCGAGCTGTGCCTGGGCTATCCCAGGGAAGGGTTTGTGGGGGAAGCTGCCACTCCAAGGCTCTGCACAAACAAAGCACTGTGGTAGAGTTCCTAGGGAACAAATCCCTTTAAACAAGGTGCGAGTTCTTTTCTCTGGCAGAGGTGGCTCTGTAAGTGGAAATTTTTCATCTTTTCCACTGTCATAAAATAATACCTCTCATCAGGACTTTTCCTGAGAAAGTTGTGTTTCTTACAGTGTTTCCTCCTGTATCTCTACACATATTGTATTAAAAAAATCATATGCTATAAATAAGAAGCTGGGAATAATTTATCCATGATAGTTGTTTGCAAGGCTATTTTTTTAGTAATTAAGACTAATTATTTTGATAAGTGCTTCTTGGTGGATGGGTATTCTTCTTGTTGTTGTTGTCAGTCACTGGATTCAGGCTCCCCACCTTCCCCAGAATTGTCAGAGTTGCACAAAAGGCCACGAATAGCTTGTGATTCATTTTTTTGTGGGTGGTGAAAAATAAAATTGTAATTATTGCTTGGAACTTTTTATAAAAGCTGATGTTTTTTCTCCCAGAGGAGAGCTCATTATTTTTATATATGGATCTGTAAAAGTGAAATACTCCCTAACTTTTGCTGTCATTGAAGCTCTTACCTCCCCCAGTGCAGTGCAGGGCTGTATTGTGTTAGACACAGAACAGCTTCAGGGCAGTTATTTGGGGCAGGATAATCTACATGTTGTCCAAATTAAAAAGAGAAAAGTTGAGAGGCATGCCCAGAAGTGGAGTGCTGTGTCAGGTGCAGTGCAATCAATTTTGGTGTAAAAATCCCTTTTCTTTGGTCTCTCCCCTGGGTAGGAGGCACTTGGTCAAAAACCTTGTGAGTGCACAGGAGCTCTGCTGCTGTTCCTGGAGTGATTCTGGCTGCACCTGCCTCCTCCAGGGCAGGCCCATGGGGACCTTGTCTGCAATGTCCTCAAGTGGCTCTGAGATGCTTCAGGCAGAGCCTTCCACAGCAGCTGCTGGGCTCCTCCTGGCCATGCTACCCTGACTCAGCAGTTTTGCAGCATCTTCCCTCCCAAATTCTGTGCAGAAGAATGGTTCTAGCTACTGTGTACTGACAGAGATCCTGGAATTCCCAAATGGGTTGGGTTGGTTTGGGAGGGACCTTAAAGCCAATTCAGTCCCACCCCATCCATGGGCAGGGACACCTTCCACTGTCCCAGGCTGCTCCAAGCCCCATCCAACCTGGCCTTGGACACTGCCAGGGATCCAGGGGCAGCCACAGCTGCTCTGGGTACCCTGTGCCAGGGCCTGCCCACCCTCACAGGGAACAATTCCTGCTCAATTTCCAATCTAAATCTCCTCTCCTTCAGCTTAAAGCCATTCTCTGTGTCCTGTCCCTCCATCCCTTGTCCCCAGTCCCTCTCCAGCTCTCCTGGAGCCCCTTTAGGCCCTGGAAGGGGCTCTGAGCTCTCCCTGGACCCTTCTCTCCTCCAGATGAACACCCTCAGCTCTCCCAGCCTGGCTCAGAGCAGAGGGGCTCCAGCCCTCATGGATGTGGGTGTCACAATCAGCCTTCCCAACCCTGGCTGTGTCAGATTCCCAGCCTGCTGCCTCCCTGGCAGGCTGTGCTGCCTCTCCAGGCCTGCTGGCACCTGTGCTTTCTGGTAATGTTCTCAGGTCATAGAAACTAAACTCAAATTTCAATTTCTCAAAAGTTTTGTTTATATGAATAGATTTTTAAGGGATACATACTGTGGATACATTACATGCTGAAGAAGGGGATTTTATTGTTGACTGGGAGCAGAGTTACATCAGAATGGGCATTTGTCAGGATCCTAATTTAGAGACAGAAACTAGAAAGTTTGGATTCAGCTCTAACATTTCTCCAAGTGCTTGCTGTGAATCTGGAATTTCTTGACTTGGGACCATTTTGTTTTTTGTTTTTCCTTCATTTCCACTGAAAGGCAGCATTGTCTGAGATCATATTGCCTATAAATTTTCTTTGCATCTTTTCCTCTTCCCCAGTTGTGCTTGCATTGTGCTGGAACTTTCCAAGGTCTTTAGAGTGCCTAACTTTTTTTTTTTTTTTTTGAAAGATTGACTTCCTCCTGTCAATCCTTTACAAAATGCATATATATCATATAACTATAGAGGAAAAAAAAAAACCCCAAACATTTCCGTGAGAGAAAGTTGCTTGTAGCTGTTATAAATTTATAATAAATGACTGTTCACTGCACAGAATTGATCCAAATGTTTGCCTGGCTCATCTGAGTCACCTGCTGCAGCGAGGAAGAGGGAAAGTCAATAGGTCAGAAGTGAGACAGGGCTTTTCAAACTCAATCTTCTGTGAAGTGCGAGAGGCCAGCAGAGAAACACATCTGTAGCATGGCTTGGCAGCAGCATCAGAGCCAGGAGTGTCAAGAGGGCTGTGTTTGATTAAAAATTATCATGCCTGGCTGCTGACACTCAGATTCCTCCCGCCCCATCCCAGTGTTTTCTTTAGTTTTTTCTGAGTGTGAGTGTCTGCACCCACATAAAGGAGATCCTGTAACCAGAATTGAATCAAATAACTCTCATCACGTTCTCCCTTATTGCTGACATTCGTCACCTTGATGCATCTGTGAGGAGATGAGTGCAGACACAATGTGCTGTAAAATAACTGCCTGATGAATCCAAATGCGAGTTCAACATCGAGTGCCACGGTTAATATGATGCAGACTTCCAGGTTAACAAACTCATAAATTGCCTCAGTATACATTTCCCTCCCTAAATTCAGCCTACCCTTCCCTCCCACGAGAATTATTGTCCTGTTGCACTATTACAAGTAAAAATGTTGTTGTTCTGTGAGTCAAAGCGTTGCTGTTCTGTCAACAACCCTCACTTGGTTGGGCTCTGAATATTGGGGTTTTCTTAACATGACTTTCAAATATTCAGGTGCCAGGGTTCAGAAGGGTGTTGAGGCCATGCAGGCAAATATCAGTGAGAGCTTGCTCTGTTGTAGTCTTTGTGTTGAATCACAGAATTGTTAAGGTTGGAAATTACTTTATAGATCATCAAATCCAACCACAACCCAACACCATGCTCACCACTAAACCACATCCTCAAGCACCACATACAGACATTTCTTGAACACTTCAGGGATGGTGACTTCATGGTCTGTTCCAGTGCTTTACAACACTTCCCATGAAGAATCTTTTCCTAATATCCAATCTAAACCTCCCCTGGTGTGACTTGAGGCTGTTTCCCCTCATCCTTTCTCTTGTATTGCATGTGCCTTTGGGGGATGTGTGCAGCAGCAGAACCTGGCTGTTGCTTGAAGTGGGGATGTGCTTTTGTTTAGAGTGACTGTGTGATCACAAGGTGATAAAACAATACAAGCAGGACAGTATTTCTATTTTGATTTGCAAGTTATTTAATTAAAGTGGTTCTAGCCCTGAGTATAGTGGTGTGTATACCCTGCAATTTTAATATCCTTTCTTTCCCTAACAACTGGCTTCTTCCCTCAGAGGAATTGTTCTGTGGCCCGTGAGAGAACCACTGACTTTCCGAATGGAGCGATTTACACCAAAAACCCAAGCAAACCCAGTCTTTGTTCTCTTTTCTCTTTGCCCCTCAGGCTCCTTCATGATGGTGAACAGCTCTGGGCGAGCATCGGGGCAGAAAGCTCACCTGCTGCTGCCCACGCTGAAGGAGAACGACACTCACTGCATCGACTTCCACTATTACCTGTCCAGCCGCGACCGCTCCAGCCCCGGCTCCCTCAACGTCTACGTCAAGGTCAACGGGGGCCCCCAGGGAAACCCCATCTGGAACGTGTCAGGGGTGGTCACCGAGGGCTGGGTGAAGGCAGAGCTGGCCATCAGCACCTTCTGGCCGCATTTTTATCAGGTAGGGGTTCGTGAATATTTTTCCATCTCTCTTTTGGATGTCTGTTGCTAGTTTTGAGAATCGAGACCTCCCTTGCTGATTTTTCCTCCCAGGATAAGTTCACCTATAGTGGTTATATAGGCAGCTTGACATATTTCTTCCCTCCTCACCTTTTTTCTTGAGTTGTTGGCAGGCCACAGAGTGATGGATGGGAGGCATCATTAGTTGTTGGCAGGATGGGAGGCAATTATTGACAAGACTCATTCGTTCATGATGAAATTGCCACTTGTATTGGCACTTTCCATGGCACTATGCAACTGTAAATGAAACAGTTTCTGGACGTGTATCTGTGCTCTGCATAAATCTCCCTGGATTATTTTTGGACCTTGGTTGGTTTTGTAAGAAGGAGCGTTTTTTGACTTGGCTTTGCATCTTGTGCTCATATGAGAGATGTAAGGACATACATAAGGTACCAATAAATTCTTGTACCACGGTATCAAATGTGGATGTTCTTCACTAGGTCCTCAGTTCCTCCTCTTTCTAGCACAGCTTTATTTTTTCTGTTAGAAGATTTTTTTTAGACAAGGATAAAGCCAAGGAATATAATGGCTACAGTATTTTTTGGTTATATTAGTTTTACACCTACTTATTAGTTATCTGCTTCAAACTTCATGTAGAAACTTTGCAGCTGTTGTTTTAATTTCAGTTAGATAATTTGCACACAATAGACTCACATACTACTTTTTATTTGTTGAAGGAGTACTTTTGTCTTGTTTTATATTCAAGACACACACGAACAAAAAAAACCCCTGGGAGATAATTGCATCCTAAACCTTGCAGGAGATTTGATGTCCATGTGATACTAATAAAAGACATGAGTGAGATAGGGACCGAGATAGAATGAACTATGAAAAAGCAGCAAACAGTCTGTGTATAAAAAACAGCAGGTAGAAAAGCCTCTCTTTTTCTTGCTTCTAATAACTGGGTAGGAGGTCTGTAAAATCTGAGCTGGAGGAGGATGCTTTAATGTTCTGCCACTGAAAGAGTTGTGGATACCAGCAGAATGCAGTGAGTGCGCCAGGCAGGCGAGAGGGAAGGATAAAGAGATGCAAATGTGTGGAAAGTGGTGTTTTAAGGGCAGTGCTCAACTTGTGACTGTTCTGAAGGCACACTGGAGTGCTCCTGCTCCATTCATATTAACGTGATCCTGGGCATGAAGCAGAATTTGCTTCATCGTCGGTGCTCCACAGAGATAACAGAAATGATCTTTCACCCAGAAAATCAGTGCTTGAAAAAAACGCAAAAGGCAGTCTGATCTCACACTAAGAGGGATCCTGCTCTTAGATATATCAATAGGAGGCTTCCTGAGCCTCACCTAGGTCTTTCACAAGTACTTTGGCAGGTCAAGTTTGCTTTTCTTGGACAAAAGAATCGTTTAGATCAAACAAGAATTTTCCACTGAAGCACAAAACTGAATGGATAGGAAGGCAGCAGTACGTGCCCAGGCATAGTTCCTTCCTAGAAAATGCAAGGGGCTTCTTTTTAAATGTGTGATGAGTGAGAGTGATGTTTCCTTCTGGTCATATTTGTATTTAAGCATGACTTTTACAATTTGAGACCTGTACTGGATGTTATGGGGGTCTAGTAGACTGATTTCAGTCTCTGATTTTATAAATCACCTTGTTGGTGGTCTGTAGTCCTGTGAGTTTCTACATTTAAGCAAGGTTTAAGAAAAAATGAAAAGAAAAAAGAGAACTTGAAGCTTGAAAAAACGAAGAGGAAAAATTATTGGTATTTGCCAGCCTAAAGTAACACTTTTGCCTAAATAAGTCCAGAGGTGGGAGGATGACAAAACTTGGGTGTGCTGCTGCCTGAGTGTCTTGTTCTTCACTCTCAGGATCTAGAATGTGCCATTGCAGTGTTATTTAATGAAACCCTAGGAGGGCTTGGGTTAGAAGGGACCCTAAAGCACATCTCATGTCACCCCCTGGACAGGGACACCTTCCACTGTCCCTGGTGCTCCAAGCCCTGTCCAGCCTGGCCTTGGACACTTAGGGGATCCAGGGGCAGCCACAGCTTCTCTGGGCACCCTGTGCCAGGGCCTCCCCACCCTCACACTTGCCATTTCTTTGTCAGATTTAAATCAAAATTGCATTCCTGGAGAACTCTCTGTACATAGGAGGCCTGACAGCCTGTTCTGTATTTTGAAAAGACCAAGTAAAACCAATGTTTTCCCTGAATATTGAAGTCTGCATCAGGCAAAGTGTTGATTATCCTCCTAATGCACAGAAACCACACCACCCTGGATTGGGATGTGCATCAAAAATTCAGCCAGACAAAACAATCTGAAACTCTCTGCCCTGGTCTGAGGCTTTGTCAAGTACTTTGAACTTTGGAGATGTGGCTACTGGGAAACTGGTATCCAAAGCAGTTGCCAGAGGTCATGTTTTAGGTCTGGCAGTTCTGTGCGAGGGTCATAAGAGTCATCTGGCTGCAGAAGCACTTAGCTGAGATAGAAATGTGGGGAGATATATCATGTCTACCCTGGAGTTACTTGTACTTGGATTCCCAGCCTGCAAATGTTTTCCAGCATAGCGAGAAAAAGCTCTAATGGCTCTTGGAGAAAGGTAATACGTGTAATCTTGAATTACTGCTTGCCATAAGGATGATCTCGGTCCCAGAATGCACCAAGGGCAGCGCTAGAGCCTGCCAGGAAGGTGTTTTTTTGATGTAGAGCAAGGAATGTTATTGATCCATGCCTGGAGAAAACTGTTGTAGCACAACAGATGAGCTGGGCTACGCTGCTAACACAGACATTGCTGGTAAATCACAGCGCTGCAACGGGGGCTTGTTTAGTGGGAAGGAAACATGAAATAACTTTGTATCTGCAGGCCTCAGGAGTGTTTAAGGATGTTTTTTTAAGAGTGAAGCTTTGAATTCATCAACTATATCAATTTCTGTGGAGTTCTTTCAATGCAAAGCATTATTAATTGCAAAGCACTGCCTGTCTCAACCATCGTGCTGCATTTCCAACTGAGTTTAAAAGGACATGAGTGATACTGAGTGTGAGATTTGCAGAAATGAGCCCCATAAACATTATTCCTGCCTTTCCCTCATGTTGGGTCTCAATTCCCAGTTTTCAGGAAAGCCTGGGTGCTTCTGTGCTTCTCACTTTGATAGGGATGAGATGCTTCAAAATACACAAAAAGACAATAATGTGTAAGTTTGAACTGGGAAAGGGCAGGAATATCTGAGTGTAAGGCAGAACAGAATAAAATAGTCAAACAATATTGCTTGAATTGAGAGGAGTCCTCAGAGGACTCTGCACCAGTGGACAGGGATTTTTTAGAGGCTGAGTTGGTTATTATTAAGTTACGCTGTGCTGTATTAAAGACCCTGCACATGTTGGTAATGAACCAAAGTCAATTCTCTGTATATTGGTGCTTACCTTTGCCACCCACTCATACCTGATGCCAGTGCCTTTGGAGAACTTATCAAGTTCTTGCCTTGCAGATGGCTGAGAATTACTTTGTTGTGGCTTATGACTTTTCAGAAATGCAAAACTAAAATAAGATTTTGTAGCTGTAATGTTGCACTTGAATTCAAGTCTGAAGGGAGTTGCAGCAGAGCCTTGCATGACCTTCCCAGTAAATGTAATTTTTATCATGAATGATACTAAATTGCTAAAATAATTATAATTTCCATACTAAAGACTCATGTTTTCTACTCTTATTTTATACAGTCCCTAAAAAGCCTATCAAGGATCTTGATAACACAAAAAAATGGCTCATGGTTTTTTGGATTATTTTATCTTTCAGTGGCTTGCTGAACAGTGGCAGGCTGGGAATGCCAGCTTTTATTTAGAATAGAAAGAACTGTTGAAAACTTTTAAATAGTTAACTCTGTGTTCTAGGAGTGAATTTTAGAAGTTACAAGTGACTGGAATACTTTCTCCTGTGGAACAAGTAGCTGCACCAGAACACTGCCCTAATGGCAATAGCTGTGCTGGCTGAATGTGTAATTAACTCTGTCCTTGGAAAGCTGATTAGTTACTCATGCAAAAATCAGCAATCCAGTACAGTGTGAATGTTTCTTTAGTCAGAGAGAGTGATTTCCCTTTCACATGCAGAGGACAGCACCCATTCCATCTCCACCATTCATTTTTTTAATGTAGTAAAGGATAGCACTTGGTTCCTTTGGGAAGAGAATCACTAATTTGGGTGGTAGCATTACTGATTATTTAATATCAGGCTGTATTATTATTATTATTATTATTATTATTATTATTATTATACATTTCTAAACTTCCTCTTCCTTGCAGAGTCAGTGTATAGCTCAAGTTGGAAGGGTCCCATAAGGATCATTAAATCCACCTCCCTGCTCCTCACAGGACTGCTGAAAACTCAGCCATGTGACTGAGAGTGTCATTCAGATGCTCCATGAACTCTGCCAGGCCTGGTGCTGTGTTCATTTCCAGGGACAGAGCTCTCTCCCACTGCAGAACCTTTTCCTACTGCTCAGCCTGAGCTTGTCCTGACTCAGCTTTGTTCCATTTCCCCTTGTCCTGTTCTTGGTCCCCAGAGAGAGATCTGCACCTTCCCCTTGCCCCATTTTCCAACAATTAACTTATTTTTAATGATCTCTTGATCAGATTTTTAGGTTTTTTTGTTGTTGCAACCTGTGTTGCAGATTTTTTGATAGTCCGTATATTTTTATAACAAGGTACTTCAGGGCAGTTTTCCAGGTAAAAATCACAAACCCATAGAGAAGAATGAGATGGAATATGTGTCTTTCCAGACCCACATTACTGGAATGTTTTCATAATCCAGGTAGAAAATAAAAAAAAGTTTGTTAATGTAGCAATAATGAAGAGAAATTGTACACATGGTTTTAAAGAATATTCCTTCTCAGGTCATATTAGTGGAATCCAGGGAGGCAGATACAACATCCTTATATCTGGGAAGATCTTATTTCAATCCAGAATCCTGTGTCATCCTTTGCTTGTAATTCACTTTCTAGTTCTGCAGGGGCCTGCACAGCAAACCAGGGTTTTCTCCAGAAGAATCCATGCATGGTCCCTGATTCAGGAAGGGAATTCTGTCTTGTGTAGTGCTTTCTCCAATTTCCAAGGCATACTGAGAACAAGATATCAAATTATTATCCACCTAATGTTCCTGGACTGGTGCTTAAGTGAATGTAGGTGTGTGCACATACCCAGGGCACTTTTTGCTGTTCCAAATCAGAGATGCACAGAGTTGTCTTTAATCCTACTGAGTGCTGCTCTAATCCTTTGTTTTGTTTCCCCAGCAGATTTAGTATTGCATTCACACACTGAATTGCCCTGGTATCCCTTCATTGTTAACAAAATGCCTTGAATGACTCAGATTTGGAATAACAGCAGAATGTGGTGGCTGCTTAAATAACTATTGTAAATGTTCTTTCTCAGATATTTTTTTTTCTTTTGTATTTCAGGTGATATTTGAATCTGTCTCTTTGAAAGGACATCCCGGGTACATCGCTGTGGATGAAGTCAGAGTTCTTGCCCATCCCTGCAGTGAGCACTCTTTATTTTTCTGACTGTTCCAGCATGTTTTAGGCCACAGTTTGTAGTCTAGAGGAGAGATTTACCCAGTTGGGTCAGCACTAAAATGTCTTGTCTCCCTCCGAGACTCCTAAGGACAGTCAGCCTTGCTTAATTACCTACATTTGCAAGCTGTGCAAATGACAACGCTGCTCTCACTTTATAGCTTGTGCAATTCTCTCTTCTTTACTTGTTAACAAACTGATGGTTTATTATTTCTTAATCTTCTTGCTGTAGAAAATAATCTGAAAAGCTTCTCATAATGACCTGTGTGGTTAACTTCTGAAAAGAACAACCAAACAAATTGTTTCAGTGTTTCCTTGGTAAGAGCCTGTCCCAAAGGTTGGTTGGTTGGCTGGCTTCAACATATTAGACCTTCTGAGAAAGCTGTGAATAGATTAAAAATGAATCTTATTCACACACTGCACTTATCCAGGAGTAGAAACTAGTGCAGGTTCTTTACATTATTCAAAAATGTTAGTGCTGCATTTCTTCTATTGCAGACACAACAATAAGCTGAGGTTTATTTGCCTTTTTCTTTAAAGAAGCATTGTGCCTCAGTCTTTGAGTCTGAACTTGCTTGGTTCCTTAACCCACCTTCAGTGAGGCCTGAGGACTTTGTATGTTTTATAGATGGAATGTACAGTTACTCGTAAAGATTTTTTTTAACAGCCCCTCCTTCTGGCTCATGGTTTCAGTAAGTCAGTGACAGCTGCTCACAAAAAAATGATGGATCATATGGATGGAGCAAAATCAGCCGCTTTTGCTGTGATCAGGATGTCAAAGAACATCTGCCATTCAGTGTGACAGACACGGTTCTGCTCGAGTTTAACAGGACATTTCTGATAACTGCAGTACGGTTAATTGCTGCTTAAGTAAATTATATTTGTATTTACCATGTGCTCGTTGCTCAGGCCTTTGGGTGCATTTACTTCATGAAGGAATACTTACAGTCTGTATTAACCAGATGTTGCTGATAACTGGCAGCATCCAGACAAATCCCCAAATGGTCTGTGCCTTCCACAGCGTGTTGGGTGATTGCTGGTCCCTTCACTGGGAAAGAGCCCACTAAACAAACCATGGGGCAGTCTCAACAAGAAAATGATGGGATTTAAAGCAGTTAGGCAGGATGCTGTGTTGTATCCCTGCTTAATTAAGTAAACTGATTTTGAATCCATTTCTTCGAGTATATACAGGCCCTTCCACAAAATGAAGTGCATTCTTGGTGACTCAACAACAAAATGATTCAAACAGGGTTGGTTGGTTGGGGTTTTTTTTCAATCTGTTTGCAACCCCCAGCACACAGAGCTCATTACAAGCAGCAGGTTCTGTGCAGTCTGTAAATGGTGCTCCTGTCTGGTTCTCAGTGCTGCTTTTGTTGTTCAGCAGTGACAGTCACCAGAGTAAGTGTCACCCCCGTGTTCCTTTTCCTTGTACAGCCTTTGCCCCTCAGATTCCTTTTACAAATGTTGTACATCAAAACATGGGGACCGTGAAGCTCCTGGTGACCCTGGAGGTTACTGAAATCACTGGGCTTATTTCTTCATTTCTGCTTTACTTTCAGAGATGACAAAGGCAGGCAAACCAAACTTGGTCAGCAAAACCAATGAAATGCCCCTAATGACAGAGTAATACAGAAAAATAAATGTATTGCTGGTGCTGCCTCTGATTTTCCTTTGTCCTGTGAAGCACTACGCTGGAATATCCATTTCCCTTATGCTAAAAGCTCACTGACTCTGTGTGCATGAGCCCTTGCCATCACAGCACAGCCCATGCTCCAGAGGCTGGGCAGACCTAAGGACCAGGACATTGGCATTGGTGGCACTCTGCACCTTTGCATTTGTAGCTGACTTACAGCTGCTCACTTCAGACTGCAGGCACAAATATTAGAATTATCCGGAAATACCATGTAGAACGTTCTGAATGCCACCCAGAGGGAGTTTTCCAGTAAACCCTGATGCAAATTCCTGCTGCTCAGAAAGCAGGATGGTACAGAGTCCCTGTCCTTCAGTTACTGTCAGTGAGCTGTGTGTGGGATGGGACACAGGAGCAGATAAATCATTTGACATGGTGTATGAACATGTGTTCTCTGTTCATGTGTCAAACACCTTTACATCAAATTTCAGCCATGCAGGGCCACAGATGCCCATATACCTTTAAAGCTCTTTGCTTCCAACAGAAGAGAGGTTATAATGTCCTTTCAAATTATGTATTTCAGTGTCTAATCATACTAGAAAATGTGCAGATGATGTTGAAAAATGCTGACCTTTTTAGGTGTAAGTTTTTTTCAGTGTGTCATACTAAAATTTTTCAAATGATGCACAAACCTTTTTCTGAATCTCTGCAAGAAAATCGTTCACTTAAAGGTGTTGCATTCACTGCTGTAATCTTGTTTATACTCTTAGTTAAATAGAGTCCTAACTCAGTCTGATATTTAATCAAAAAGATAACCCTCTCATCTAGTTTCTTTCTTAAAAAAAAGTCTGCATTTTTAATCTCACTGGTTTAATTTTGAACTAATGCTGAATTTAGTGTCAGCAGAACACTGATATCAGTGATCTTAAACTAAAGCAGTGATGCAATACTGTCAGTTAAATGAATATTTCATTTAATATCTGATTTGATATTGATGATGCATTATTCTAAAGGTCTAGGACGTATTTGATCGTCAAGAAAAGAAAAAGGATAAAAGACCCTTGTGCAAATGGGGTTTGGGTCAGTCATGCTTGACAAGCAAAAAAGCATTTGACTTTTTTTGACCTTTTTAGAAATATAGTTTTCTGAAGAAAAGAGATTACTCAATTACTCTTTATAGCAGGCAATAAGAAATTGTGCCGGTGACCATGAACTTGTGATTTGATGCAAGTCTGTGTTTCAGAGGTGCCAGGGCTCTCTAAGATCCCTCAGGCCACACTCTCTCAGCTCCAGCACCACTCCTCTCTGCGGGGAGGTGTTGGAGTGCAGTTCCCACACCCAAGCAAATGTTTGCAAATAAGGAAAAGAGTTTGTTTACCTCTGAACTTAAAAAGAAGATAGACCAGAACCTTCTGTGTTTCGCTCATCCTAATTGGCTCAGTGCCAGCACAGAGAAACCTTTTGGACCTTCTAGCTGTTCCTCTGAAGTGTAGCTGTTTCTATTTTGGGCAGCAAGCCAAATTACCCCGCCTTGATCCTTGTGCATTTAAGAACAAGCACAAAGCTCCTCTGTGCTTTTTGGGGTGTCTTAGCCAGGTGTAAGGGGCTTTTCTACATCTGTGCATGGCTTTTGTTTTGTTTCTGTATCGTTTGTTATTTTCTCTTTAAGTAAAACCTTTTGCTTTTCAAAGCACACCTGATCAGCCCTCTCTCAGATATCATTTTAAGCCATTTCTGTGAGGTGCTGGACACCCTCAGAACTTGATACATCTTCGTGGGGCTCATTACAGGCTGGCCTCATGAGAGATTGTATCAGGGAGGAGTCCAACACTCAAGGGCATCTTTATTTTGCAAAGGCACTTTGGCAGGGAGAGTCCCAAGGCTTTGCTGAGTGCTGGGGTGGGTGCAGCACAGTCGGTTCCTGCCCTGCACTACCTGTGCAATTCTCTTTTGTCAGGAAAAGCCCCGCATTTCCTGCGGCTGCAGAACGTGGAGGTGAACGTGGGGCAGAACGCCACCTTCCAGTGCATCGCCGGGGGGAAATGGTCACAGCACGACAAGCTCTGGCTCCAGGTAAGGCAATGCCCTGCTGGGTTTTCCTATTTAGTTGGGGGGTTTGTTTGCATTTGCAAGTGAAATAAATAGGTAAAGACTCATGCTGGTGAGGCAAAATCTTTTCATCAAGATCCTTTGTCCTTAAATCACTTCTAGGTGGGAGTTTGAGGTAACAAAGTGTAGTAGAAGGGAATACAGGTGACCTGGCCCCTGAAAAGTAACAGCTGTGTTAATTACCTAATACAGCCTGGCCCCTGATGAGTAACAGCTGTAGCCAATAAAGATAAGTGTGATAAAAGGGAGTGGGTTAGCTGCTGAGGGGAATTGTGGAGGAGCAGGAGCCTGGGGACAGAGTCACGGCTGTGAGGTCAGTCTGGGTATGCAGTCAGAGCCTGTTGTTGGAGCCTGCAGTCACAGTCTAGCTGGGTAAAAGCCTGCAGTCATGGTTTCAAACTGATCCCTGCAGTCACAGTCTAGCTGGGTAAGAGCCTGCAGTCTGCACACTAATCCCTGCAGTCAGAGTTCAGCAGGAAATACCCAGCAGTCAGAGGCTGCAAGGGAAACCTCCAGCAGGAGCTTGCTGCAGCCAGAGTCAGTGAATGGTTGGAGTCAGGATGGCTGAGCTGCAAAGAGGAATAAACCAGGACCCTTTTCATGTTGTGATAAACAAGAAGTCTGTGTCTTGGCTCATTTCTACCCTCTAACAAGAGGGCTGCTGCAACAGTTACGAAGTATGGAATTAGGAGACAGAAAAAGGAAAAAATGGCCAGTGACCGCAAAATTCTGGTTTCAAACAAATGCCGGTGTGCCTGTAAACACTCAGCCATAAAGCAGAAGAGAGAGGAACAGTTCTCTTCTGCTTTATTACGCCATCTGCTTTCATTTCACCCTCTAAAAATGTTCCCAGCCTGGAGTTGGTGATAATTGTTAAGAAGGAAATCTCCAAGGTCTGAAATTACTTACCTGGGTGGTTAAAATAGGCAAACCCAGTCCTTCTTGCTCCCAGTTTTCCCTTGGCTGTGTTGATAGCAGATTTGGTCTTGTTCCTTTTAGTCACTCAATAAAAGACCAAAACATTCTCTCCCTGGATGTCTTATTTGCAGCCCACTGATTGAACTTGTCTGGGTCCTGCTCTTCTGGTGGGTGCAGCAAAAATATTGGGAATTAATGGTCAGTGTTAGAGTTGGAAATGGAACAGACCCCAACATCAGCACCTGAGGTCTGTGTTTCCCAGTGAAGAACACAATTTCTCCTGTCCTTTGAATTTCTCTGAAATGTGGACACCCAGCATTGTCATTTCAAAAGCTTTTAAAATTGTTGAGTTCTTAAATGTTTAACTCCTAAACAAGTCAAGAGGATCCTTGTTGCATGTACGTAGGGCCAACATAATTTGGAGAACACTAAAGCCAGTCCGAAAGTTTTATTTTCAGCTTGGACTGATGTGACTGAGGGTTTGATCACCCCATAGTTGTAACATCTGCCGCAGACAGGAAGGGCTTTGGTAGTCAAAAAATAACCAGATTTTATCAAATTTTATGATTGACTTCAGGCATTTTAATAAAATATAAAAATAACATTTTCAAATCTAGTTTTAATCAAGGAATTGGCTTATCTAATCATATAAATTAAAATTAGTACTGGGAAAATGGCTTAAGTTAGTGAGACAGTTAGTTGGCATTATATAAAAATGATTTTACATTCAGTAACTGTGCTCTCATCATGGCTGTTCTCCTAAAAATTACATTTTTAGCTTAAATTTATTTACCTATGGTGTATGTCTAGCACCCACTGAGATATATTTTTTGACTTATTTTAACTTTTTGGGGTTCTTTCATTAAAATATTTCCCCAGTTACGATTAGATGTGTTTAAAAACAATTCTGACCTGCAACAATATGAACCTTTCCCTGTGAGAAGCAGGAGGAAGAAATTGCTATTGTTAATGAAAACCTGCTTTCCATTCTCTAAAACTGCAATGTTTAATGAAAACAGCCTTGGAAACACCCCTAAAAACTGTTTAGTGGACACTGCCAAAACACCAATGTGCTTGCATTTGAAATTCCTAATAAACTGGACAAATGAACAAGTTGGGGTGTTTATACTGTGGAGAACAATTTCTGGCTAATTCTTTGTTTGTCCCTTTTCCAGTTGGAAAAATGTGCTCTGGCATTGGTAGAGAGGTTTATTGGGGAATGCTGGATATACAAGGATGTCTGCTCATCCAGCCAATTTATTTAAATTGGTCCAGAATCAGAGTTTTGCATCTGAAAAGGCCAAATTTACAGAATCTGTTATTTGTAGTGTTTTCCCAGGTGAACACAAAGCCTTCAGCTGTTGCGTTTTCACATCCAAGCCGGGCCTCTAATTAAACTATGCAGAGGCCACTCTGCAGCCTTTGCAGGAACTAATCTTAGAGAGTATCCTGAGCTGGGAGGGACCCACAGGATTGCCCAGCCCAGCCCCTGGCCCTGCACAGACACCCCAACAACCCCACCCTGGGCATCCCTGGCAGCGCTGTCCAAACGCTCCTGGAGCTCTGGCAGCCTCGGGGCCGTGCCCATTCCCTGGGGAGCCTGGGCAGTGCCCAGCACCACCTGGGGAAGAACCTTTCCCTGGTATCCGGACTGACCCTCCCTGACACAGCTCCAGCCATTCCCTGGGCCCTGTCCCTGTCACAGGGAGCAGAGATTGGAGCTGTCCCTCGGGAGGAGCTGCAGCCCCTGATGGGATCTGACCTCAGTCTCCTCTTTCCTACTCTGACCAAGCCAAGTGTCCTCAGTGTCCTGCCTCTCATATGGGTTCCCTTCCAAACTCTTCACCATCTTTGTATCCTTAGAACACATCAAAACCTGAGATATATCTCAAATAGTAAATAGAAATGCAAACTTAAATATATAATAGAATCACAGGTTTAGGTAGAAAGGAACCTTAAAATTAATCCAGTCCCACCCCCTGTCATAGGCAGGGTCACCTTCCGCTATCCCAGGCTGCTCCAAGCCCCATCCAGCCTGGCCTTGGGCACTTCCAGGGATCCAGGGGCAGCCAAAGCTGCTCTGGGCACCCTGTGCCAGGGCCTCCCCACCATCACCTATATATAATAATATTTAGGGCCCAGATCACACAGCCTGTGGATTTCCTGAGGGAATGGCTGAACTCTTCTCTTGAAGAGCTGTGCTTGTACAAAACCTCTCCCAGCAACATGAACATGGAGCTCTGACCTATGTCCAGCACCCCAAGGAGCGAGTTACACACGGATGTACCAGCACATAACCTGCCTGTCTCCATTACAGCATTATTTCTCTCTGCCTCTGCAGCAGTGGAATGGGAGGGACACAGCCCTGATGGTCACTCGAGTGGTCAACCACAGGCGGTTCTCGGCCACGGTGAGCGTGGCCGACACGTCCCAGCGCAGCATCAGCAAGTACCGCTGCGTCATCCGCTCCGACGGCGGCTCCGGGGTCTCCAACTACGCCGAGCTCATCGTCAAAGGTAGGACTGGGGCATGGACAGGGGACTCTCACACTAAAGCTAGAAAGTGTCACAGTACTTCTCTTTATGGGGCTGCCACACGTTCTCCCGGGGCTCTGTGTGTCCCAGGCAGTCACCGGCAGATCAGTGTAAAAGATGCGAGATGGGCCTGGCTTGCAGCTCTGAGATTCCTTTATGAACATAAAGTGCAACCTAACTCGAAGACAGAGCAGAGGCTGGGACCTAAAATCTCTAAACGAAAAGTGAAAGCAAAAGGTCTAACTAAAAGAGAAAATGAAAGCAAAAGGTCTGTCTCTCTGGGCAGGACAGTGGGTTTTATGGGACTCTTTTGGGGGCTGAGTTCAGGGTAAGGATCCAATAGGGAGAGGGGAACAAGGCAGGGATTACAATACTGAAACCAGTAAAGAAGCATAATAACATAAACAAGTAATAAGGCATAGAAGTTTGGGAGATTGATAGGGAACAGTCTGGAAGGACAGGCAGGGTTCAGGAAGGATTGATAGCTTCATAGGTAAATGCAGTCTAGACAATACTAACTGTACAGAGAACAGAGGGGGGTACAACCTAGGACTAAGTTATTAATATAAGGGACAACAAAACAATCCACTTAACATAAAAACTCATCACAACAAGGAAGTGGTGTATTTATTGTAGCAATTTACTGCTGGGCACTGCAATAAACTTGGGGAGTCGCCTCCCAAAGACGTGCAAAAATCACCGAGCTCTGGCTGTCTATTCACAAAAATCTTACGTATTGATGTAATTACCTCATACCTGTATACATATGCATTACCTGACCCCACCTACCCCCGCTTCGTAGTGTCCTTTCATGCCTGTGCAGTCCTTTGCTTGAAATGGGTCCGTGGGTTTCGAAATGGTCTCCAAATATGAAGCCAGGAACATCTTCCTCATGGTAAACTTTTCACCTGTGTCTTGTTGGCAGGCTCTCTGGTCCCTTGGCCATAGTCCAAGTCCCCCAGCCTGGTTTTGGGGCCCAGATGCAGTCATGGTATCTTCATCTTTACAATGCCCTGTCCTCCCTATCCTGGCTCTACAAATACAACAAAGTCAAGCAAATGATACATCTCAGCTCTAACTAACACCATCTGCTAATAATTAACCCTTCTACATTGCTTCTACTCTTCTTGCTAAATTCTAAGTTCATATATATTGCTTCTATCCTTCTAGCTAAACTCCTAATGCTTTTAATTCTTCTAAACCCTTGGTTCAGGACCAGCAAACCAGCACGTTCATGCAACAGGAGTGTTTCCTCCTGGAGGATAACTGTCTGTAAAAATTGGCATTCTGTTGGACCTTCTTTCATTCATGTTAAGATAAGAAAAAAGGGTAGAAGTGACATGAGTTTGAGTCAGTATCTTGAACATTTGAATTTAAACTTTGGACACAGCCCTCTTTGTAAAGTTTTGTAGTAAAATATGGTGGCTACAGACTTTTACTGCAATCAGCTGAACAGTTTGGCTGTCAGTCAGCTTCCCCTGCTTTCCTTTCCAGTATTCTATCAGGCAAAAATAATCTTGTGGTAGAGCATTGCATGTCAGGAGAGACTCAGGGCTGCTGGCAGGAAGTGCTGGGATTGATTCTGGTGACGCCCTGAAGTCCAGAGGAGAAGTATCAGTAGTTCTTGAAGGGTGTTGGGATTTTAGCTGTGTTAATTTCCATGATTCCAGAGCCTGACACATGCAATGTGTGTCTTCATCTCACCTTCACAAGGCAGGTGGTGAAGTGTTATCCCCTGTGCTGGGGGGATATATATTATCATATCATATCATATCATCATATCATATCATATCATATCATATCATATCATCATCATATCATATCATATCATATTATATTCTATCATATTCTGTTCTATCATATTATATTCATATCATGTCATATCATTTATTTTTTAAACTTATCTTGGCTGTACCCCAGGAGTGCACACTGACTGTTAGGTGGTGAGTTCAGAAGGTGGCTGAGTTGTTCCTGAGGTATTCTGTGCTTGGGGTGAGAGGAATTTGAAGTCTGAGTCTGCTCACAGGGTATAATTTACTGATCTAAATGGAGGGTATGGAAGCAGAGGGCAGCTGTACAAACGAGATCAAGTTGTCCACTGTGCTGCTTTCTGCCAACTGATTGTGTCCTTTGGTGAGCAGGTGCCTTTGTTATGCCTTGGACTGCTGTGTGGTGCAGATGTTTAGACATCACAGATCATGAGTAGAATGCTTGTGCTGGATGCCAAGTGCTTTTAATTCCCACCCAGTGATCTTGTATCTTGTTCAAATCTGGAGGAATTAATTCCCGATTAAAAGGGAATTGAGCTGCCAGGAGTGGGACACCTAGGATTGTACCACAGCTAAATGGAGGGAAGCCAGCCTTCCAGAGCAAGCAGATATCAGGGCATTCCAGGCTCAGTAAGGTGCCTGGAACTTCATGTTGATACAAGCAGGGGAAAAAAGTAGAAAAATAAATTAAAACCATGAATGGCTGGATGTCCAGCAGGAAAGATGCTGATGGCTTCATTGCTGGATTGCTCAGCAGTGCACCTACCTGGAAGAAACTTTAGCAGGATAACACTGTTATGGTAAGGTCCCTGATTAGGAAGCAGGTGAGGTTAAGTGGCTTATTTGAGGTCAGTTTGGTGCCATCCTGTGACACACTGGGACGTCCAACCAGCCTGGCTAATTTTAGTGTGAATAATAGCAAATTTGTAATACATGTGCACGGGCAGAAATGAAAGCAAATTGGAATAGTTTCATTCTGAAGAGATGATTATTGAATTGTAATAATGTACTTGAGCATACATTCAATTAGCCTGTAATTGAGGTTTTGCTCAGTTGATAGTCCTGCTCCTAAACCTGCTAAATCTAAACTAAATCTTGGCTTCTCACGTGCTTTCTCTTGATCAGAGGAACATAAAATCACTAGGTGCTTCTTCAACAAAGATTAAAATTTAGGTGTGTCTTTGTAATCTTTTTAATTGAAAGATCTGTTTGCTTCCCTGTGCATAAGAAGTTTTGTTGGAGTATTTAGAACAGAAAAGTAGTTTACATTTCTCGATATTAAATGAAAAAGTTTGATAGATATCAAAAGAGAGGTTTTACTTTGAAATGTTCATACTCCTAAACTCCAAATTGGACAGTAAATACCTGTTTCAGCAAATGGAATGATCACTGAAATTAAACACACACCACCTTGCTTGTCTGTGGGCACTGTCACTAAGCGCAGTGTATTATTGAAAAGAAATTACTGGCAATCTTATACAAAAGAATATAACAGTCTTAGTTCCAAATTATTCCAGTATGTTTAGTGGCAGGAGATACATTTTTTATCCTGTGAAAATGCTGTTCTCTAGGCAGCTATTTGCTCTATGTGCTAATGCTTCTCTGTTTTCTGGCTTGTATAAATGACAATGCATTCATTCTTCTCTTTGCACTCTCCAATCATAATAGCCAGGCCAGAAAAACCTATCATTTCCATCTGCCCCCCTTGCCATCCTTTGGTGCTCCAGTGGAAATAGCTCTTCTCTATTTCTTCTCTCTCATTGGTGCACATGCAGTAATTTAATACAATTTAGTACAGGGCAGTTAAAAAAACCCAGAGATTCTCTGTCTCACTACACTGCTCACACCTGAATGGAACATTTCTTGCCTGCAATTTTCTTTTAAGTAAAAGCTGTGTGGCAGTTACTCGTATTCTGAATAAAATGTGGGCCTTGCTTGTGTAAAGATTGTTTAAAATACTGTGGAAATTGGCTAGAATGTTATCATTTAAGGTCTGTATTAATGCTGGTGTCCTTCCAGGAGACTTGCCGCATTAGGTAAGGCTGTGGATAACATTTTAAACTCTTATCAGGGTATATGGAGGACTGTTTGCAGTTGTGTTTTTTTTTTTTTTCCTTGATCCCTTTCAGGTACTCTGGATGCCCAAATTAATCACTTAATATATGATAGGAATCCATGCAGAGCTGGATAAAGAGGCAATATTACAGCATCTATAACCTATTTTTATGAGCCAGTTTTTCTGAGATTTTCACTCTCCAGAAGCCTCTCAAAATTATTTTCCTGCTACCTGTTGGTACCTTACCATTCTTTTAAGGCTCCTGCACTTTCTTAGGATCTGTTCTACTGCAGGGGTTGGAGGAACCTGTTGAGCCTCAGCACAGCCTCTCTGCAGACCTCCAAGGGAATGTTCTAGTTCTTTTCAGTTTTTTCTTCGTTGATTTTCAAAGTGTTTGGTTGAAAAAATAACCTGTCTCTTACCTGAGAGGCTTTCTGTCATGGCTGTGATATGTGGGACAGCTCTTGCTTTTATCAGTCACACGAGGAGCTGATGCTTTGAGTGACACCAGAGGGAGAGGTGGGTTCCTTGTCAGAGTTGTTTACCATTCCCTCTCTGGGTCTCTTCTGGTGTGATGCTCGTCACTGTAATTCCACCATCTGTTTATTAACTCACCAGGTACACTCTGAAATCTGCTCCAGTGATTGAGTCTCTTCCTAAAAGCAGGCAGCAGAATTTACAAAAAAACCCTCAACCCCAAACCACAAAACAAAGGAAATCAACATAGACACAAGCACTAAACAATGAACTGAATCAAAAAAATCCTGTCAAGTTGTTGGAATTGAGATTCTCAGGTGTGAAAAACATGATAAATAATTACCTATTTAAATAAATCCTTATATGGAAGCTTCTCCAGTATGAAAATATGCTGCGAAAATTTCAGATTTACAGTTCTAAGACAGACTCATCAAGGAAAAGCTCTACAGGTATTTTGGCTGTCTCAGTATTTATTACTGGAGCTGACTCCAGAATACTTTCAGTTAATTATTCAGCAGCAGGAAATCCTACTAGGAGAAAGAATTTTCTGGAGCTTAAAAGTTGTAAGAAATGAAAACATCTTTGTTTTTCAGCTAAGCCTGATCTTGGGCTGGAAAGATTGGTTCTAGAAATGTCACATCAGGCTTTGCATTGATTTCCTTGCAACAAGAAGTTCGGTGTGGGTATAAAAATATGTGATTAATATGTGTGTAACATACTCTGGAATGGGTTCCTGGGATGAAAAGATAGCTGTCCTCCATGTAATCATAGAGGAGTCTCATCAGCTCGAAAGTTTTTCACTTCCTATGGAGCTGTTACAGAGAGATGTGATGAATATGAAAAACACCCTTTCAGTATTTTCTGTATTGGTTTCTTTGGGGTTTTTTTAATATTTTCATGCTTGATACACAGATAGTTCTATACCTTGAGATATTCATGCCAAATGTGGTCACTAAAATAGACATAACATCCTTGCCATCATGGGGTAACATAAGCTCTGTTGGTGATGCTCAAGTCCCCATCCTTCACCCAGGAGATGGGGGTGTTGGTTTGAAAAGCAGGTTCTGTATTGCCCCTCTCCTCCTTTGCCATCAGGGTGGCTGGAAGACCATGTCCCTCTGCCCCTTAGAACTTCTTGGGAGACAAGCTCAGCTGTGCCACATCTGGTTTAGATTTTACTGTTAATAAAAACATTTTTTCCATGTGCATTAATAAGTAGCTGGCAGGTGTGCAGATTCCTATCTGAGTTTACCAGGTTTATCCAGATCACAGAAGTTTCTGGGCATGTTTGAATTCATCTGCGTGAGTTCTGCACCGTAATCAAGGCCCTCAAAGTTATCAGCTTGTGAGCAGGAGTCAGTCCCTCCCTGGTTGCTGCTCCCAGCAGTGCCAGGACACTGATAATAAGGGTTCCCTGCTCTCTCTTTCCCTGTTTTCTCCCTGTTCACATGAGTTCAGGCAGTGCTCAGGAGGTGCACGTGCTGTGCTGTGCTGTGAGAAGCTGAGCAGAGATTTGATAAAACTCAGAATGGTGCAGCTCCTTTGAGCACTACACCAGCAGAGTGGGA
Source organism: Acrocephalus scirpaceus scirpaceus (assembly GCA_910950805.1). NCBI lineage: Eukaryota > Metazoa > Chordata > Aves > Passeriformes > Sylviidae > Acrocephalus > Acrocephalus scirpaceus. The sequence continues at coordinate 3,755,575 of OU383787.1, forward strand.
GGTGCATCCAGACTGCTTGTGAGGGTTGTGCTGCCTGTGAAATATCTGACTGAGGGAGAATGGCTCTGTCATTAATAGAATGCCTGAAAAAGCCACTTCTCCATTTATTTCTTTGCGGTCACAGTGGTGAAGGGAATGTAACAATCCCTTCGGTGTTGGCTGGTAATTGAACTTGTCACTGCTCTGTTTAATTCAGTGCAGTTCAGTAGCAGTTGCTTTAACTCGGTTTTAATCATGGGATGGGAGTGTGGTAAGAAATGGGGAGGCAAAAAGATTACAAACATTCGCCAAGAGCTGTAGCTCCAATTCCACTTCTTTCCATCCAGCATAATATCTGTGAAGCCAGTGAAGATGGAAGACAAAGCTGTTGTATTGTAGATTTTCAGTAGTATGAAACATGAGTCCCCTCAAAAGGAAATATTTGCCTCTCCTTATGTTTAACTTCCAAAACAGAGCTGGGAAATGAAGCCATTTCCTTGAGAAGTGATAAATGTGCAGTTTATAGAAAGGATCCAGTTTTCAGCATTGCATCCAGTGCCACACAGACTTGCAGTAATGGCTGAGAATATGCTTTCCTGGTTTCTCTTGTTTATATTAATCAGCAGGTTGTAAACAAACATATTCAAGAGGAGTATGAAGCTACAAGGGATACAAGACAAGTTCATAAACTAATGGTGTATTGTCAATTCAATCTATATTTTTCCCAACTTCCTTTGTTTCTCTCTTCAGAAGCCTTTTTGTTCCTGGGTAAAATGAGCAGGGAGTATTTGCTTTAACTTGATGTTGTTTCCAACAGCCTGGGAAATGAGAATGGCTCTCCTATCACACCACTGAGTGTCTTGACTAAACACATGATATACATGCAAACCTTTTTGTTTCTAGTTAGAATTATTAGGGAGATTTAAGGCAACTTCATAGAAATTAACTCAGGACTGTTGATGCTCAGAAAAGAGCATAAAGCACCAAGAACACATCCCGGTGCCTTTGCTCCGTGGAAGTGTTCTTGCAGTGATTGACCACCAGATCTATGCCATGATCCAACAAGCCTGGCAGCTTTTCATTCTTTGCTCCTTTCTAACGTGCAAATTTTCCTGCAAGTTGATTGTTAATGATGCTCACGTGACATTAAAATTCAAAATTGCATTTTTTTTTCTGCTTACGACTGAGCTTTAAAGACTTAGCACAAAAGATGGGTCACATTCATTGTTAACTCTCCTCTGCTCATCCTTCCTCTGCCTGCTTAATTGTAGGGAAGTTATTAATGGGCTTCTCCCAAAAAATAGCATCTAAAGCTGTTCTTAGTTTATTCACCCTGTGATTACCATGCTGTTAACTGCTTTCCGTTCAAGAAAACTCCCTTGAAGTGTCACCTGTCACCATTAGTGGATGTTAGTGAAGATTCTGGCATGGTTCAGGCAGATTTGGGCACTTATGGGATGTAATTGTTGAGCATGAGCTGTTATCTCAGCAGGGCAGGGTTACCGCTTTCACATCAAAATGTATTTCTTTTGCAGCAGAAAAAAACCCCAAACATTAAAAAGGTAATGTTTTACTTGATGTGAAATGCAAGTTAAGATGGATTTCTTGGTAAGAAGGGATGATTGTTATTATGAAGATCTTTAATAATAAACCTGCAAAAAAAAGGGTGTATTTGCAATACAGGGAGACCTGTAGATCTGTGTGGGAGAAACCAATTAATTTCCAAAGGAAAGAGAGAACTGTTTCTGTAGATGCAAATATCCAAAGCCAATGTGGTTACTGGAACTTCTAAAATTTTGCAGCACCAGATGCTAAGGAAGCTCAGCTACTGATCTCTTTCAGACATGCAGTACTTCCTGCAGCTAACAGGCTTTCTGCAAAAGTCTTCCATTTGTTGCAGGACACTGAACTAAGAAGTTGAACATCACCTGTGGAAAGGGACAACTTCTGCCCTGGGCCAGGTGCTGATGAATTCCCCAGCTGTCTTTGCCTTGATTTGAACTTTCATTTTTTGCTGGCAGCATCCTGTGAGTCTGCACAGTGCATGGTTGGGTTTCTTAGGATGTGTGAAACATGTGCCCAGAGTTTATTTTTATTGGTTTTAAACTAACTGCAAGGCAAGATATAAAACAGTTAAAAATATTTGTTGTTTCTTTATGTTGCCATGACTTACTGAACTTAGCTTTCTTTTGCTTTGTACATCTTGAAGGACCTTGGATTGTGGTGAGGTCTAACCCTTACTTAAACAATCTCTTTTTGTGGGTGTTCAGCCATCAGAGATTCCAAGTCTGGCTGCCACACACACTCTTCTCCCTCCTTTCAACACACCACTGCAGACTCTGCAAGGTTAAACTCCTCTGCTTGTTTAGAGATTGGCATTTATAAGATGAGCCTCTAATCCTAAAGTAGAAAAGGTGGAAAGTTCATGAGGAAAAAAATGATGGGAGCTCTGTAAACACTTGACTGATGGGGCTAAGGATACTGGCATTAAAGCAGCTCCAGAATCTTCTTAGCTTCCAATCTGGGAGGTGGCAGAATGCTTTTGAAGTCTGTGAATGGTGCTGAATGGAGACCATTGCAGGAGTTTGTGTCAGGAATTCAGGTGAATGGGATTTTTAATGTTTGCAGAGCATTTATCTCTGAATGCTGGAGCTGAGCTGATCTGCTTCCCGAGCCAGTGTTACTGAACTCCAGGGAGCAGCTGATGTAGCTGATGTTTGCATTTGTCCTATCTGAATGAAGAGATTGAAGAGCCTGTTGCGGTGCTGAGGAAAGAATGATCACTGTGAGGTTAGATCACCATTCAGCACTGAGATGGTGAGACAAGGAAACAGCCAAAACTGCACTTGGGAGTGGAGATTTTACAGCCTTCCTTTTCCATCTCTACCCAACTGAAGAATACTTCATTTTTCGAAGCAAGTAATTTCCCAGCATCCATTCTAGCTGCAAGCTGGTGAAATCCTCTTCCCATAGAATCCCCTTTCAGACCTGTTGCAGTGCTTTCCAGCTTTGATGTGCTGATTTTCTGCCATGGTAAATACCTCCCTTGGGACTGGGAGGCTGGTTCAGCTCACACCCTCCCCATCACCCCTGTCCAGCTGTGACTTCTAAAGATGCTTTAAATCTAAGACCAGAAACCTGCTGAGCAACAGGGTGATGGTTACAGCAAGCCCTGAAAATATTTTATTAATTGGGCTAGGAACTTGAGAAGAAAAACCCATAATAGATGTTTCCTAGCTCCCAAAAGTCCACACTGCCTGCTGAACAGCTGCACTATTACACCTGCAAGGTGAACAGGAATGGTTTTAAACTAAAAGAAAAGAGATTTAGATTCAACGGTGGGATGAAATTCTTTACTCAGTGTCTGCTGAGGCCCTGGCACAGGGTACCCAGAGAAGCTGTGGCTGCCCCTGGATCCCTGGAAGTGTCCAAGGCCAGGCTGGACAGAGCTTAGAGAACCCAGGGATGGTGGCAGGTGTCCCTGCCCATGGCAGGGGATTGGAATTAAATGATCTTTAGGGTCCCTTCCAATCCAAACCATTCTGTGATTCTGTGATAGGACTCTGCTCTGGCGCCAAGATACACAAAGCCTCTGTCTAAAGAAATTATTCCAGTCCTCTTTCTCCTTTTTCTTCCTAACCAGGTTTCTCTCCAGTGCATCTCTTCCCTCTCTCTCTTTCTCAGCAGGAAACTTTCCATCAGTGCTTGTTTGCATGTGAGGAAGATGCAAATAGCTGCAAGACTTGGGCTCTCTCTGTTTGGATCCCATAAATCAGACTTTGCATATGCTTTACTGTCCTATTTATTACCCTGCAGCTACTACTGACTTACATGACAGACTACAACTTACAAACTGTTTGTTCCCTCAGCAGGGTACAGACACAAATTAAAATGGAAGAGGTTTGGATTACTTGCTTCTGTAATTTTCTCTTTTCTTTCCTTCATATTACAGCAAAACCTTTTGCTCTGCTACTGCTGCTCATGACTTTTTGACTGACCCTTGTGAACACTGCTGACCATATCCTGCTGCCTTTTGATCAGCAGTGTGGTATTATTGAGTCTTGTGACCCAGATTGCTCACCAGATAGTGATTAATCAGTATTCCCATGATTTTGAGGTTGAAACTTCAAATATAAACACTTTTGTGCTTGCTCTTACATTGTTTTCTCCCACCTCCCTTTTACTTAACCTTACCTGTGCTCTACTTGAGGAGCCTTGCAGATAATTTGTTTTTTACTTGTGTCAAGAATATGATGCTTCAAGGATGACCCAGGATTCTGGTACATTGATTTTTTTTGCCTTTTGTTGAGGCCATTCAGAGCATGCAGCAACTGCTCAGCTTGTGGAAGGTTTTATGCTCAGTGTCATAGTCACAAACCCAACTGCTCTGGAGAACTGAAATCTTGTCATAAACAAGCATTTGATATAAAATTACATACATGTGGCCACCAGGATTTCTTAAGACTGTTTCATTAATTTCTCTTAAAGGATTTGAAATGGAGGAATTAGGAAAAATACATTTGTTGTCTGCCAGATAGAACTTTTCCCCATACATGGTCCTCTCAAAGCCTGTCCACTGGGATTTGATTCAGCATTAGTTGACACTGCATTTAGTCAAGGAGATGCAGGAAAATCATTCTAGTATTGAATTATCCTCAAATTCACTATAATGTCTTTATATCTCATCTTCATGGAATCACAGTAGTGTTATAGTCTTTAGAGTGGGATTATTGGTGTTTCCTGAGCAAAAAGGGAATTTTAATAGCCTTCATTAGAGCTGTGATAGTTTCAATAGGGACTAGGCTATTCTTTCTTCCAGGATTTACTTTCAACAAAGAAGATGAGGATTTTCTGTGTGGCTCAGCCCCAGGTGTAGCAGCTCTGCACTCATAAGGAAGTTTTATTGTTTTTCATGTATCTCACCTCAATTACAGCTGTCATGACAGGAAGAAAAAAATGTTTAATCTCATTCGACCTTTTGCAGAATGCAGGCCACGGAACTCACGAGTCATTCTTGCTTCATGAGCATTGCTGTATAAATAAAGCACAAGAGTCTTCAAAAAAGATTGTGATTGAAAGGTTTTAAATTATAGAAAATCTCACCAGCCTTAGATAAGCTCTTTAAATACTTAATTATCTTCCCTGTGTAGTGTCTATACCTTATTTGAGTGGGATGTTTCCAGCTTTTGCAGCTAACATATCTTAAGCCCTTCTTCTAAATGTAATCAATCTTGAAGTATTGAATGTGAACTCGTATTGACCACGATCTTGGCTTTGTTTGGTTAATTTATGTGTCTTAAGTGTCTTTGCAAGGTCCCTTGTTCTGTTGAAGAGCTGCTGTCAGTTCTGGGGAAAATAAATCAGTCTGGACTCTCAGGAGTATTTGTGAAATATTTTCTTCTGTTTCCACAATGAATATGTTTCCTTACCAGGTTTGTTCTCTTTCTTGCTGTGGAATGGGGAACCCTTTAAGCACGTGGATTTTTATTAATATTTCTTTCCCCAGTTCTAACACAAACCTCTTCAGCAGAGACAAGGAGAGGCACTATAAAGCTGTCCAAATGATTGAGGAAAAGCTCTTCTTCCACGAGCAGTGTTTCATGTGACAGGAGATCATTGCCTACATGGTGAACTTCTGCATCAAACAGTAACAAATAATTCACAAATTATTAAGAAAGTATCCTGGAGACCTCAAAAATAACTAATGGAGACTTGATGGGAGTCACTGGTTTTCAGTTCAGGTTAAATTTAACATTATTTTTAATCAAAGAGGCTTTTGGTGTAAGTCCCAGAAACAAATCCCTTGAGGCCACCCCAGAAGGGATTTCTGTGCCACAGAAAAGCTTTCATAGCTGGGACATGCAGGGGTTTTGTGGGTGCTCCTGCACCACATTTCTAACCCTGCCTGCACACCACAAGGGCTGAACTTGTTCCACAGCATCAAAAATGTGTTTTCTGGCATGATAAATTCGGGATATTTTGAGGGAATATGAGGACTCCTGCTCCACCTACTGTCCCAAGCCTTTGGATCTGTACATGAGTGCCTTGGGAATCCTGTGCTGTTTTATTAACACTGAACTGTCCAGCAAAAAGGTGAGCAGAAGGATGAGAGAGGTGATATTTTGTGTGACCTTGCTGTTCTGGGAGCTGTGAGCTCCAGCCCTGTCACCTTTGTTCTCAGCTCCACAGCAAGTGCTGTGGAGTTCAGGAATTCATCCAGGAGGTAAAATTCCCAGATTTGTGGTGGGATTGTAGTAATATTTTTTCAGAATTCCTTCTGCCTCTCTCCATATTTATGTCTTTTTTACTCTGATGGGAGTAAAGCACAGAAAGTATTTTGAGATCTGGCAACCAGACTGTCACCAGCAGTGAGCTGAGCTGGTAGTTTGGCCATTATATGTATTCTTTTGGAGTAAATGAGTCTCAGATTTTGTTTGGTGCTGTCTCTCCCACCCTTTTCCTTTTCTTTTTTTTCAGGAATATTGAGTGGTAGTTTCAATGCTCCCCAATTTCTGGCAGGCTCTAGAATGCTTTTTGTGAAATACCAGCACCTGTCACCCATCATTGCAGCTCTCAGGGTGAACAGCACACTGTGCAGCATATTGGAGTTTCTAGCATTTATTACTGCCTCAAAATGCATTTTGTGAAGAAAGAAAGAACTGATCTTTTGGTGTAATACTGTGGAGTCTCTCCGAGGGAACAGCCTAAATCAAGAAGTATGTTTCAAGGCTGAGTTTTAAACTGGAAATAAACAGAGATACAGCCCAGGAGAGGGAAAGCTGGAAGGAGTGTTGTGGTCTGCAGGGTATTGTGAAACTCTCTGTACCATAAAAACCTGAAATAAAAAGAGAAGTATTGAGTGGTAAGGAAAGATTTCCCTGGTTTTCATATGACTTAACTGGTTATCAGACACCTCTGGTGTCTGTCTGCTAGATCTGGGTTTATATGTATTACTAGAGCTGGTAGCACTACTAATTGTTGACTTTTTATGGGAGGTGTGGGGGATTTTTGAACCAAATCCTAAAGTTTGCTGCTTCCCTGGGTTTGTTTTTTTATGTGGGCAGGGAGAGGGAGGGCTCCCACCCAGAGTGATCCCTTCTGGTTAATATCTTGGGGTTTTTTACATCCAAAATTTACTGGTGGTTGGCAAAGGCTCTGTTTTTATCATTTAAGTTTCATTTTTGATGCTTACAGCTCAATATGTTGCCAGCCTTAGCTGTGAGCTTGTTTGGTTTTCTGTCAAGTTTGCCTTGATCATTTCAGATAACTGAACCTGCAACCTGACCTTAAATATGAGGACTTTTTCTGTGGCTCACAGTGCTTGAGACAGAGCCTCCCTGGTTCTTCCAGCTAGAAGAGAATCAGATGGAGTGAAACTGGGAGGGGGGAGGAGCTGAACAGATGTATTTACTTGGAAAATACATCTTAGTGCTCACTATCCCAGCTGGCATATGAACAGACATATGTAAACCACGGAGTGTCTGTGACCTCTAAGTTCATGCAAAACACCTCAGAATATTTTTACACGATGTGCTCATAGGATTTGCTTAACTCTGAAGTCTAAGCAACCTCAGAGTCATCTTTACTCTGTGGCAGCTGAACTCAGTTTAGGAACCTGCATTTTACCCCTTTTGGGATTTTTGGGGTGGGGATGTTGTAGGGGTTTAGCAGGGAGTTATATTTCTGCTTCAAAAGCAGGAATGAGTGGCACAGATGGATGGGATTTATCTGAGGCGTCAGCAGGAAAAAAGAAATAATATAAATGTGTATCAGCAATGGAATTGCTACTTAACTGATGCTGCCAGGAACTACAGGAGGAAAATAAACTTTCTAACACAAAGCATGACCTGAGTATCACGTGAGAGCATGAAGAAACAGCCTCCTGAAGCTCATACTGTGCAGCTGGGGAGGTGTTCTAAGGAAAACCATTTCAAGTGGCTGTGTACAATAAATTAGCAGCCTCCTGTATTTACTGCACTCAGTGGTATGTACTGTACTGCCTGCTTGAAAGGCTGTAAAAAAGGGAGGGTTCTGTCTTGGGTAGAACCACTGGAGGTGTTTGTGTCAGCTCTGAGATTTTTATAGCCACCTGTTCCTTGCCTTTCTCATTAGCTGCTCTCCAGGGCAGCAATTGGAGTGACAGCTATAATGTTATCCACTCACAGACACCTCTGCCCACATCAAAATGTTTTGCTGCAGGTGAGGTGATAATTTTCCTTGCATCAATCAAACTTCTGCCAGTAAGATCAGACAAATGGCCCTCTGATTCCTGCAGCAAATATTTACCCTGTTTTCAATCTGAACAGGAAAAAATAAAGTAGGTAATTCTGGTAGAAGGGAATAAAAGAAATTACTAATAAGACACTTGCATTGATAGGGTTATTCCACAGTAGTGGAGGTTTATTTGCAATTCCAGCAGTGAGAGTCCTTGTGTGGGGGCTGCATGTGGCTTGATATATGTTTTTGTGGAAAGCAGAAGAGGAAAGGCAGTTTATTTCAAAATGTAATGTTAATATTGTACATCAAATATGTACATTTTAAAATTTGTTTCTTCATTAGGTTACAGTCCCTACCATGTGCTTTCTCTTAACATTTGTGTCTGTTGACCAAATCAATGTTCCAGGCAGTTGTGTTGCCAGCCAAGAGCAAAAAGAAGTTCAGCTTGTTGTTGGATATGTGAGATATTGTGTTTATATCCTTGGGGAGAAATGGGTCAACTTTTATGATCAAACTGTGAAGTGCTTTGTGACAAAATGTGTTTAAATAACACAAACCAAACCAAACCAAACCCCAGCGCTGTATCAGAACAAAGCACAAAAGCATCCGTGTGGCACAACTTTGATTACATCCCTGTGTTCTTCTTGTCCCATTGACCCCTGCAGACACCACCAGGTTTTGCTTCTCCCAGAAGTTTGTTTTAGGAGAAAAAGTCATCTATACTTACCAGACCTGGACTGTGTGTTTAGGGATTGGCCACTGGGTCTGTGCTGGGGCCAGCTCTGTTCAATACTTTTGCTGATGACATGGATGAGGGGATTGAGTCTTTCATTAGTAAATCTGCAGATGACATTAAGCTGGGAGCGTGACGATCTGTTGGAAGGGAGGAACTCTGCACAGAGACCTGGAATGGTTGCATGGATGGGCAGAGTCCATTAAGATGAGGTTTAATAAGTCCAAGTGCTGAGTCCTGCATTTTGGCCACAGTAACCCCCTGCAATGTTATAGGCTGGTGATGGTGTGCCTGGACAGTGCAGGCACAAAGGGACCTGGGGACACTGGTGACAGTGACTGAACATGAGCCAGGCTGTGCCCTGGTGGCCATGAAGGCCAGTGGCCCCTGGCCTGGATCAGGAATCGTGTGACCAGCAGGAGCAGGGAGGTCATTCTGCCCCTGGACTCAGCACTGGTGAGGGCACACCTTGAGTGCTGTGTCCAGTTCTGGCCCCTCAGTTTAGGATGGACACTGAGTGCTGTGTCCAGCTCTGTCCCTCAGTTCAGGATGGACACTCAGTGCTGTGTCCAGCTCTGACCCCTCAGTTCAGGATGGACACTCAGTGCTGTGTCCAGCTCTGACCCCTCAGTTCAGGATGGACACTCAGTGCTGTGTCCAGCTCTGTCCCTCAGTTCAGGGTGGACGTTGAGATGCTCGAGCACATCCAGAGGAGGCAGCGAGCCTGAAGAGGGGCTGGGAACACAAACCCTGTGAGGAACGGCTGAGGGAGCTGGGGTTGTTCAGCCTGGAGAAAAGGAGACTCAGGGGTGACCTCATCACTCTCCACAACTCCCTGAAAGGTGCCTGTGCTCAGCTGGGCTTGGGCTCTTTCTCCAGGCAGCAACTGACAGGAGAGGACAGAGTCTCAGGCTGCACCAATGGAAATACAGGTTGGATATTAGGAAAAAGTTTTTCATGGAAAGGGTGATAAAGTACTGGAATGGTCTGCCCAGGTTGGTGGTGGAGTCTGGATGTGTTTAAAGAAAGCCTGGATGCCATGGTTTAGTTGAGGTGTTAGGGCTGGGTTGGACTCGATGATCTTGGAGGTCTCTTCCAACCCAGTGATTCTGTGATTCTGGAGCTTTGTGCTGATAAAGGAAGAGAACACTGAGCTCTTCCCTTCTGTTTTCTCCCAGGTGTTACCTCGTGGTTATTCAAACAAGGCTTGTCATAGTTCGTGATAAAAGCATGGAATCATTATGGTTGGAAAAGCCCCCCAGGGTCATCAAGCCCAACCTGTGCCTGATCCCCACCATGTCACCCACCCTAGAGCACTGAGTGCCACATTCAGCTTCTGTGAACATCTCTAGGGAGGGCCTTTAAGCCTCCTGAAAGGAAAAAAGTCCTTTTATGTGCACAGCAGAGAGTCAAACTGGGTATTTGCTGAACTTTTGTAAATAGATGGAGATGGGAGACAAACTAAAAGGCAGCAATTATGGTAGTGATTGCAGTTCTCCAAAGAAACAGAGGTTTGCATGTTAGTTGGCAATATGAGACATTCACCTGCCAGAGCTGAGTACCCTGAGCTGAGCAGAGCTGAGCAGAGCAGAGCAGACATTCCTTGGAGCACGCCAGACACCTGCTGCTCTTTGTCTGTAAAAGTGACTGAGTACTTTCTCTCAGGGTCTGCTAAAACAAATGCTCAAAATAGCAGTACTTGATATCACTTCATGTGATTATTTCTGATGATCTCTAGAGTGGCTGCAGCTCTATGCCAGGGTAAACTTTCAATCATAGTGTATTTAGGGCAGTGGCTGTAGTTACCCAGGAGTACAAGCACAGGGAGATCCTGCCATGCTCTCTATCATGTGTGAGAGCAAACATGTACTCTAAGCCTGTATTTGTAAACTTTTGTGAAGAACTGAACCCAGGGGACTTAATGTGATATTTAACTAAATGACTGTGATTGAGGCCCTGAGGCCAATGGCATAAAATGTGACAGCATGTTAGGATCACTTATGTGGAATTATATCTCAAACAATTTATAAAATAATGAGTTGTCTGATACCCTGGTAGGGTCTGCAGCCTGTTTTCTGTTGCAGGTGTTGGTACGTTCTGGTTTGGGAAGCATCCCTTGGAGAGAAAAAAAAAAAGCATTCAGCAAAACCCTGCTGGATTCCATTTTCAGGAAAATTAAAAAATACAAACTTAATTGGAAGAATAAAATCATGAAGAACGTGGAGTGATAAATCTTACCTGGATTCAATATTCAAGAAGAAAACAAAATTTTGTGGGATGTACACAAATGTGCTGGTCAAATATCTGCACATTGCTCTATGATCCCAACAGGTAATCCAGTGCAGCAAGTAAACACCTGGATGATTTGTTTGAATACGTGGCTCAGGCACACCCTATCCCTGTGATAACAGGAAAATTCACTTTTCCATTCAGTTTTCTGTGGTTCATTTGCACTGAGGGTTGTTTTGGGATGAGACCTTAATGAATGTCAGAGGACTTGGTTGGATTTCTCAAATTTAGTTGTCAGTTATCAACTTCTACCATCTGCAGGAGTGGTGGCCATTCCTATTTCTGTGCAGGGCTGTCTGTGCACTTAAATCTGCCCTTTCTTGCATTCTTCTGCCCATCCACCAAACCAGAAATTCCCACCCTATGTGTTTTCCTATCCTATCTCTCCTTTGTTTCCCAGTTCTTCTTGCTTCGCTGTGCTTTGATGCTGTTCCTCTACCCTGACCAGGAAATAGGTTCCTAATGCAGGGATAAAAGGATGAGACTTGGAGCTGAGAGTCCTTGATGTCCTCAGGGAGGAATTACCCTGTCTGGAGCTTTGTGCAGTCCTGTGATTAACTGTGTGAGGGAAGAATAAGTTCCTCTCCCCTGCCACAGCTTGTGCAAAAATAAGCCATTATATCTTCACCTGAAGCCCAGAGTTTCTGTGGAGTGGGCGACCCCAAAGGAGGCATTTTTAGATGAATATTGCTGCCTGTTCAAGTCCCTGTATCATCAAGCCATGGGCTAAAACTGCTGGGCTGAAAGGAGGTTTGAGTTCTGTTGTTCCAAGTGAAGGACAGGCAGATGATTAGCACAGTGCCTGGGGTATCTGGAGGTCACATCAGTTATAAGCAATTAGTGTTTTCCTTATCAGTGGGAAAAAAGTGATTTCAGATGTAAACAAAAACCTTTCATGTTCTTAAAAGACCACCTCAGGGAATGCTGTTTTTGGACAGGTTAAAGCCAGTTCATATTTCATATGATCATTCAGAACATTGCAAAAAAGTTTATTTTAGTGCTAGACACTGTACTATTCAGTGGTTAAAAAGAAACTTCTTGAAAACAGCTTTTTCTTTGTGGATTTGTGGTGCAAAAGAACCCACAGTAAACACCACTGCCATCTGTTTCAAAGAAGAAATGTTAGGCTATGAATGTCCTTGCAAAAACTGAAAAGCTTTTTAGTAGCTAAAAATGCGTAATTTTAGAATTTTTGTTTGATTTTTCATTGATTTGATTGCATTGAACCAGATGGGGCTTTTTTTTTCATGAAGAGCCTTCACCACATCCGTGTATATGATGCTTTGAGATAATACATGGCTAGCAAATTTGGAGCTGATGAGGAGGAGGTTTGAAGATGCAGCGTCTCACAATTTTCTCAGCGCTTCAGGAGGAATACAAACCTGCTGTACCACCTATGATGAATGGGCTTGTAGAGAATTTCCAAATGTAATGCTCATTTTTGCATCTGTCCACTCCCTTCCCTGTGTATTCACTGGGAAAGCAAAGGAACTTTGATTCCAAAAAGTCTTTTTTCCCTAGGGAATGGGCACGGCCTCGAGGCTGCCAGAGCTCCAGGAGCGTTTGGACAGCGCTGCCAGGAATGCCCAGGGTGGGGTTGTTGGGGTGTCTGTGCAGGGCCTGGAGCTGGACTGGGTGATCCTGTGGGTCCCTCCCAGCTCAGGAGATTCCATGGTTCCAAAATGATTTTTCTCTCTTGAGGGAGTATTCCTCACTAAGATTTGCCACGTGAATGGAGCAAAAGCCGTGTATAGACCAGAACAAGTAAAACTTCTGCTTGGGTTGGAAACTGCAGATATAATCAGGAATGCTTTTATGTATCTGGAAACAGTGTGTTCCTCTAAAAGCTTGCTAATTTTATTTTTAAAAGGGAACATAAATATCTGACTCACTTTCCCATACGTCTGCTGTTCTTCTATAGAAAATGTCTTTGCTAACAATACTTACATGTGGCTTGTCTTTTTAATGAGCAAATAAGGATTTCTGAATAACAATCACCAAACAAATTAGTAGAGATCATAAACATCTATTTTATTAATCCTGGTAAAACATGCTGTGATTCCCCTCTCTGATTCAACCCTTTCTTTTATTGATAACTGTCTTCTGAGAAGGCCAACAGATCTGCCTGACCTCTCTAATCTTCTCTCCCAGACTGACATGTCACACTCCTTTGGGGAAGGATTTGAGTTCTCACTCTGTGTGGTGGATTAAATAAGTGTCACTGGGATTCTGAGTACCTTCCAGGAATTTCCTCTGAGTGAACCTTAAGTATTCTTTCTGTCAAGAGCTGCAGCTCCTGTCAGGTGCTGAAGCTGCTAGATTTGGATTCCAGTTCTCCCAGCTGGGGCCTGCCAGTAGCAGGGTTCAGCACTCATTGATATTCCTGGTGCACCTCCAGTCATTGTTCCTTGTGCCCTGGGCGCTCCCAGAGCCTTGGACCAGGTGTGTTCTGCATTGTTCCCTCCACATTTCATCTGCTTTGGCTCCCTGATCCCATTCCTTTATTTGTTTTTGGTCACCAGTTGTCTCCTGAAGTCTGTCCCTGTTTTTCTTGAACCTCCTCCCCCTTGTTAATGTGGAGAGCTCTTTTGTGGGTGGCCCTGAGTTCCCAGTGGTTTTACTGGGAATTTAATATTAATTCATGCTTGGAGTCTGATGAGGTTGTAAATACATACAGAAAACCACCTTTTGTTTTTAAGAGCTATACGTGCCATTATTTAACATGTAAGAAATAATGAAATTTTAGGTACTGTCTTGCTGTTACATTAATTTTACCTCAGCATTGTTTTCTGTAGTAATGAGGACTGCACCTGGACCTGGAGTGGTTTTCCTGTCTTATCCCAGTGGCAGGACAATCAGTGCATCTCTGCTGGCTGCTGACTTGGAACCACACATGGTTATATTCACGAGCCATCACTGCTGCTCTCTAATCTATCCAGTTCATAGACAAATAAAATATGCCATCTTTCAGGATTGAATTACAGAATGGAAATGAAAGAAAAAAGATTAGTAAAAAAAGTAATGCCTAAAGAGTAGCCTTATTCTTCAGGGAGAAAATAAAATACCTGCTGACAGCTCTTACCTTAATGATGTTCTTGCTTCTGTCAAAACATCAGACGCCCCATCATTTTCACTGGCATTTGCAAGGCTCTTTTAAGAGATGCAGAGGAAAGCAGAATGTTTTGATGGGTGGTTTTTTTTCAGTTGGAATCCCTTTCCATAGCCACTGCTTTTTGTGAAAAGAATCTTCTTTCCCCCCCCCATCTGTCCTCTCTCAGGTTAATTTGAGAAGGATTTGGGAGCAAGAGGAAGTAAAGGGTAGATAAGGTATCAAATACACCCAGGGCACAAGTTTCTCTCCTGTAAAGTAATTAATGGTGAGAGTTGCTGCTGCACAGTATCACTGCAATGAGTGCAAAAAGAGATATTTGCAACATGGGCAAGCTGGCAGTGGGGACTGGGATGCTCTGCCAAAACCAACCACTCCGGTGTGTTTGTAAGGGACTGCAACTCCCCCTGTGCAGAGGTGTAATGTCTTCAAATGAGACCTTGGAGAAGAAACTTCAGCAAAGTTTCTTTCTTCTTCTCTAGAAGCATCTATAGAATAGGAGGTGTGGTTATCTCTGTCTCTGAGGCTCTGTCCTGGGGTGGGACCCCACGGAGGGTTCTGACCCCTGAGAGCTGGTGATTTATGGAGTCCCTGCTGCTGCTGGAAAGGATGGCAGACTCAAATTTAGTGACAAATTGTAATTCTTATTTTCTTCAGCAAACACTCTGGCACACTGATTTTTCTTTTTTGTCCACACCCACTCACATGACAGAGAGAGGACGAAACCATGGAGAAAGCAGAATCATGGAGCCTGGGCAGTGAGGATGAGGGGAGGGATTCCCTGTGCAATTCCCATCTATCCACACAGTCACTGTCGGTCCCTGGGTGTGACTGACAGGCAGGGAGGGAGGTGTGGGGAGGGTGAGAGGGAGTCCCCTGCAGCTGGACAGCATTTTCTCTTCTGCAAAGCATGTTCAGCACTACGCTGCCTCTCCCAAAGCTGAATCAGTTTGTTCTTTACCTCAAGTATTCTGGTATTGATCTCATCTCCTCCCTGACTGTTCTCATGTCGGAGTTCAGGAATCAGAAACATTTAAAATTGATGTGCCATCGAAAGCAGATCTATTCCAGCTGCCACAGAGTGGATTCTTACTCTGATTTTGATTCATATGCTAGCGTGTGCTGCTTCCCACAGCTAATATTGCTTCTTTAATTATCTGTCTCTCAGGACCTTGCTAAATCTATTCTGAAAAATTTCGAACTCTACTGCCCCTGGAAATTAAGATGCTCTCAGCATTCATGTTTCATGGAAAGACAAGATCTTAATGTAAAAATTATCTGCTTCTCTTTTCTTGAGCAAGTTTTCTCTCCTGGAGGGTTCATGCAGGGATGTGGTGAACAAACAGTTCATTGTAAGATGTGTGGCTCTTGATTCACTCAAAGCTTTTCCCTTAAATTACAGCTTTATGAAAAGTGGTTTTCTTCTTTAATTGTTTTTTACTTTCTTTCTCTATCTTCTTCCTTGACCAGATGGAGTAAAATTCAAATATAAGCAACTCTACATTCATTCTAAGGGGCTTTTAAAGGAAATAACAGATCATGGGAAATTATATTCTTCCTCATCTCCACTCCTCACAGCAGATTTAGATTGCCTCATTACAAGTCCTATTTTCTTTACTTTGAGAAATTTGCCTTCAAAGCTTTGTTTTCCCTTTTATACCTCTACAGAGTGGAAGTTGTCTTTCTACTTTCTGGCTTTTTTGGTGGGTTTTTTAACAAGAAAAGTTAATAGGGCTGATAGTTTAGAATGCACACTTAGGAAATGCATTTAGGGGCTCCTAAATGTAGGAGACTGTTCAAAACGAGCTTTTCCAACACTTTTTCCTTCTTCTTGTGAAATGAGCAATTTTCAACAGCTGCCCCTTAGCTGCAAATTCTGCCACATTTTGCACCCCACCTTAAAGGCTGAGGACCTTGATCCCTCAGGCCAGCACCTGTGAAAATATTGATGGAAAACATGTTCGTGTAAAGACAAATTTTGCTCCAACAGAGCCATTGGATACTGGAAGGGAACTGTTGCTGCTGCATCAAATCCTGATATTCTGCCCCTGCTCCCCACAGGTTCCTCTGCTGGTTTCTGTTTATCTGATTAAAGGAAATAAAACAAGCAGTCCTTTAAGCCACCACATTGTACATAAGGGACACAGAGCTCTGTCAAACAACCACAAAAGACAACCTGATAAGCCAAACTGGCCTGAAAACTGCATATTGCAGGCATAAATCCTGGGGTGTTCCTGTCAGTCCTTAATGCCACAGGTGGAATCACAGAATGCTTTGGCTTGGAAGGGACCTTAAAGGTCATCTTGTTTCAATCTCCTGCTGTGGGGGAAAAAAAAAAAAAGGAAGAGTTGTGTTTTTGTTTAGTTCTTTATGCACTTCTGGTTCCTACCAGCTCTTCCTTGGTTGTACTTGGAAGTCTCTTGTGTGGTGAACACATTTAGCATAATTTAAGATGGGAAAATGGCTGGGTTTGTGATCAGTAAAGCCTAAGCTCTGACCATTTGTCCGCAGCTGTGAAGTGACTCGGCAGAGGGCAGCACATAATCCTTTGGGAAGAGGGGGCAGAGCAATTCCCATGGTCCCAGGAATGAGTCCCTGTCCATTCTGAGAACCTTGTAGGAAACAAGAGAATGGAATCATGCGTTTAATAGAGGTGGGATGAATCATTTAGCAAGGCTGAATCTACATTTGACTGTAGATTGGACCCACTGACATGGATTAATGAGAAGCTGTAAAGACCAGTCAAGGAGGAACAGCAGAATATAGATCCTACCAGCTGTGCCTTTTTAGGCTAAAGCACATCACAGAATTTACCACAGGAAGCAAGTTTTTGTTACCATCCAGTCCAGGTGGTAGAAAAAGCAGGGTTTGTACGTGTGTTCCATTTTCAGTTTGCAGATCTTACCAGTTCCACGGGTGGCTTCTCCTTTGAACCAGCAGAAGTGATCCATGATCACATTTTCCACTGCTATTCCCAACAAATGAAACAATAGCAGTAAATCCCATAAGACAGATAAACTTGGAACAGAGGTAATGAGGAGATATTTATCCCACTCTGAACCTGCTGCAGTTCTTCAGTGCTTTTTATGTGTCAGATTACACCTGTGCCATATTGGAAGGAACAGGACTGTGTTCAACATTTGTGCTTGTACATTGTTAATCAGGAGTCTCCATCTTCTGCAGGGAGGAATTGTGAAGTTTTCCATGAAATTGGCCCTGTGTGGGAGAGCTGTTATATCTAAGTGCTAGTTTGAGTCATTGCATTTGCCTCCTGTGTTACACTCATCTGCAGTTAATTCTGCTGAATAGGTTATAGTGACATCCTGGGGGATGTTTCTAACAGGGAACACAAGAATCCCACAGCTGCAAACTCACTTCTCCTCACATGCAGATGCTGAATATTTTTGTTTGTTTACATGTAAGAATACAATGCCTTTAGATTTGTCTCACACCTAATTGTGAGATGCATGTGCTATCCTCATCCACATAAATTATTTCTCATTGGAAAACGTTGTCCTCAAACACAGTTGAGTTTAACATGCAGGCACTTCAACTGAGCCGTGAAGAAATACGTCCCAATGTGACATCAGCTTAGGCAAAATAATTCATTCTCTCTTAATTCCAGTGAAAGTGAACACAAAACAGGCTGCTCAGAGCCAAGCTGGTGCTGCTGCCCTACCTCAGCTCACCTGCACCAGTTTGTTTTCCTGAGAAAAGGTGAGGTATGTCTTGATTTTCATCACTGGCTCTTCTGATATCTGAGTGCTGCAACTCCTTTAGAAAATGTTGATTCACAGGCTTAGAATCTAAACCTGTGCTGTGACTTTTGAGGATGGGAATTGGGTGCAATTCAGAGGCAAATTATTCTACCTGAGTAATTAATCGTATCAGATGAAATTTCTAGAATCTCCACTTTCAGGTGGTTACCTTGGGTCTCTTGAGGGATCCTGCTGATTGAAGAGGCAGATACTGCTGGTGCTAAACATGTGGAGGAGATTGAACTTAATGAGTCAAAGAAATGAAGGGGTTTGTAATACCCAAGTCAAGTAAAAAGCCACTTAAAAGATACTTGAAAAGGGCCATGTGGGTCAAGTTAGCTAATTGTGGATACCAACTTGTGGATTCTATTCTGGCCACAAAATACAGGCACAGCTTGGGATACCTGTGGGATTGTGCCATGGGAGCAGGGTTTGTGCTGCTTTCTTCATCATCTGTTACACTGCCTGCTGACTTCACACAATCAAAGCTTAGCAAAAGCCAGTGTGGACCTTATGTTGGTAAGACAAACTGCACCACAGCCTGGTTTTAATTCTTTAGTGTATTTTGCTTCCTTGTGTTGAATAATGTAAAGACCTTTTTATGTTTGGTGTGTTTTTGTTTTGTTTGTGTTTTTTATCTTAATTTTTTTTCCCAGGCAGCTGGGGACCTGCTCTTAGTTGTTGAGAGTTCCTTTTGGCAGGTGTTACAGGTAGATCTTTAAAAGTCCAGATCTTTAAAAATCAAACCCTTGTTTACACCTGCAGTGAAAACAGGCTTAAACATGTAAGTGTAAATTACAGCAGCAGCTCTGATGAACATGTACAAAGCCTTTATGAAAATACTGGTTTTCTGATGAAGAGAATCTTCAATACGTTGCAAGCACAAAATTGACAATCTGTGGAGCTGCCAGCAACTCCTACACCTGCTTTGACCCCTCTCTGGCTTTATGAGCACAGTATTTCCCTAGTCCTGAACTGTTTCAGGCTGCTGTTGTGTACATTTCCTTGGCCTTCTGAGCTGTGTTTGTCATTGTGAGCTGAGTGTGCTCTGCTGAACCCTGGGTCCAGTTCCAGTAATTCTGCTGTCAGTGGTAAAAACTGAATGAGCAGCTTAGCAGGGAACATTGAACTTCGACAAAGTGCTCCTCGAAAATCCAACAGTTCTCCTGGACCACTCTTCTGTCCAGGACCCATGTCCAGGACCTTGAACAAGCCAGAGGCTTCTTTCCTGATGTCTGGGGCTATGATTCTGCTCAGCTCCCTGTTCCTGTCTCTCAGGACTGTGAGCTACTCGAGGGTATCCAGCTTCACCTACAGCTCTTACTGATGCATTGTGCTGGGTTTTCCAGCAAAAGAAACGCTTCTCTATGGCAGGGGACATGGCCTGCTGACCTTCCTGTGCTCCCTGATCACCCTCTGGAGTTTGACCAGTCATTTCAATGAATAAGATGGAAGAGGCAGCAGTATCCCTGTTTTTTGTCAGTTCCTACCTGCTGTGGCAATGCCTCATAAATAAGGACCTTAAGCTCATGATTAAATTTAATAACTATCTGTAAAAGTCATTTTAGCACTGAAACCCTTTGTTGTGGGGCAGAGCTCACACAGATCCTCTCCTGTGTTTTTGTTTCCTTTACAAAACCTTGGGCAGTGCTCCAGCACAATCACTCCTGGTTTGAGAGATGTGATGAAATGTTAACAAAGTGATTTCCACAGATCCACAAGATTATCTGAATGTAAGAACTGGAATCCTGACCTGGTGCCACAGGCAGTCAGGAGCTGTAAGTTAAAATTGCAGGGCTTGGTGTAATGGATTGGCAGTAACGCAGTACTTGGAATTCATCTGGCATTTACATGCACAGTAAATTCCAAATGAGCTCCTAAGAACCCTATAAAAAGAAAAAAAAGTCTGTATGTGAGGCACTTGTTTCTCCTTGTAACATATATCCTCTGTGTTCTAGGTTAGAACCTGGCTTTGCATCATTGGGAAGATCTTTTAATTTATACAAAGAGGTGATTTATATTCTTAGATAAAGTCCAGGCATTTCCAATAACATCAGGATAAGTGGACCACTGTTTTCTTCGCAGCTGAAGCTTGGAGATTCTGTGTGAATTCATCTCAGTTTTACTGCCCATGTTTCAGGGCAGCTTGCTTTTATGCAGTGAATATTGGTAGATCTCAAAGAAATATAGCCCCGGATTTTATTACCAATGAAGGGAATGCCTGCCAGTGGCGTGGCAGATCGTGTTCAAACTGGCAGCTGGTGACAGATGTGGATGTAATGGCTCTAAATCACTGTGTGGACTCACTGTGTTCCATATTTTACTCAACTTCCAATAAGAGTCGTGCAAATAAATTAAAGTGCAGCTGTCAAGATCAGCAGCAGAGTTGAAGGTGCACGTATAATATAAAGTATTCAGAGAGCTGATGCTTTTTCCTGGAAAAATGTTGAAATGTGTTTTGTTAGATGAAAGCAGCAGATTTGTTTCCCCTGTATGTTTTTCTTGTCTCACTTTTAATAATCAAGAGCACTTGTAATCAAGTTTCAGATCTCAGAGGGATTTGTTACAGTTTTAGGCTGGTTCTGTGTCTGTTCCATTACTCCCAGTGCACCCTTTTCTGATTATTTCATCACTTAAACTCTGCTGGAAATGAAATCCTGCAGTGCTCTGCCTAGGGAGTAGAATACCTGTGCATGAACCAACCATGGCCGCTCAGAAGGTCCAGATGGGTTTAGCTCAGTTCTTGCCTTATATGAAATTACTGCACACTTCTGAAAATCAGGGGTTTTGTATCACAAACCATCAACAGACAACTCTATTAAACCCCCTGTTATTCCCTCTGTGCCCCAGAGAGGCCAGCTCTGGGTTTGACTGGGTGTGCCTGGCACACTGATGAGCTCCACAGCAATTCCATTTGTCTCCAGACACTTTTTATCCAGTTGGCACTGCCCATTTTGTCTGTGAGCTGCTGGCTCTGCTCTTCCCTGGATTTGGGAGGGATTTGAGCCAGACTTGGAGGCAAGGCTTCACTCTCTGGCCTTGCAGCTCCTGTGTTGGCTGAGCAGTTCCTTTCTCTACTCTCATCATCTCCTCTTTCCTGATGCCCCAGGATCTGATCAAATATTCACTTTGTGGTGGAAGGTGCAGGCAGCCATGCAGAGGTTTCTTTTCCATTCCCCCCACATTTTGTTCCTGATCCTTGCAGAGTTTTTGGCAGCCATCAGTTAATGGAATTAGGGCTCTTGGAATTTGTCTGTGCTCAGATCCACAGAGCTATTGTTGTTCAAAAGTTTTTAGAAAACATTAAGTATTTGCACCTAGCATAGAGTGCTCTTCTCTCCAGCCTGGCTACAGCCACCTGTTCAATGAACTGAATTCATCAAGTCATTTTTAATCATGTTCATTGGACTGTGGAGCTGTGCCAGGGTCCTAATAAGCAACAAATGGGTTCAGAGCGGGTTCAGAGCAGGCACAGAGCAGATTCTGTTAGAAAATAGCTCCCTGTGGTGCTGGTTCTTATCAGCTGCCTGTGAAGGATAAGGAATCATCAACATTTCAGATTACTGAGGAACAAAAGAGCAAAAACTTGCCTTATTTGCATCACAGTGGTAACTCCATTTATTTTGGACTTGTACCACCATAAACTAGAGAAGAATTGGGCACAGAGCCAAATAATCATTGTATTTCTTCAATAATTAAGTGAATCTACAAGGAGCTAAGTTGGTGAATGGTTAACAAGGTATTCATTAAAGCCAAGCACTGCACCATAACCTGTGTCTGCCTGTTCTTAACTCCAGAAATGTTCTACTGTTCTGCAGGACACCTTGGAAAGAGGAACTCTGAGTCTAGCATGAAGAATTTGGCTTGAAGCAAAAAGAATTTGTTTAAAGTAGCCATACCAAGCAGTAGAACTTTTTGGTGCAAGTGTTTTGGGCAAGATTTGACCAACAGTATTGCTCCTCTGAAGGTGATGATTATGTCTAGCAATTCACTTTTAGAGTTTTGTATTTGAGACCCATGCAGGGAATGTAAATTTACAACTTGGAGCAACGAAATGGTTTTCTGTGGCATTGAACAAAGATCTCATCAGGTATTAAGTGGAGCTTATTTGGGCAGTGGAGGCTTCTGCTTGTAAAGAGAGGAAAGAGAAGAAAAATGAAAGATCTGAGTACTTTATTGTGCTTAATTGGGTCAGGTCCTTTCAGACAATTGCACAAGACTTTGAGGTGTTTGTGTTGCTGTTCTTCCCACAGGTGCTTTTATTCAATGAAAATCTGCAATCCTGTTTCCAGTGGAGATGCGTAGGGATTGAATGTTTCCTCAGGTACCTGACAGGAATTACTGACAGGATGAAGGGTGAATTCTGACCCCATGCTTGACAATTACGTGATAAAATCACTAACAGGCATTCCTGGTGATAGAAGTGACAGCTGATACAGTGACTCCTCTGCTTAAAATTTTGCTTTGATCTGCATCAGCAGGAATTCCACATGTACAAAGTAATGGGAAAATAAACCCTTATGTGTTCTAGCTCCATTTTATGTAGCAAATGCATAATCAACTTTTGATATTTCTCTTCAATGTGAAAGTGCAGCTCTAGAATTGAAAACACAGATTTCCAAACTGTGGCATTTCCTTGCTGATCTTCCTTATCCATCAATGCTTAAACCCACAGAGTAATATAATCAAACATAATGACTTCTCCACTGAGTGAACACATACAGTCCGTGTACCAAGTGATAAGCATCCCTTACAAAGGAGAAAAAACAATTTTCTAAATCATGATTTGAAACTAATGTAGGAAGAAAACTTCTTGTTCCTACTCCTGTGTTGGTCACTTTGCATTTTTGCTGCTGATTCTTCAGTTTTGCAGGATGACAAGTTGTTCAGGCTTCTGCTAATTATGTGCTCACTGTTATGGTAATTGGCATCTCTCAATTTTGTTGTTATGACTACAGAGTCCTTGGAAACAGGCTGGTGATGCAGGGAGGCTGCAGCCTGTCCTGCTGGCTGACACTCATCTCTGCTGCTTCCTGCTCTGCCTGGCCCCGTGTGCTGGTACAGGCTGCTGCAGAGACTTTGCAGAGTGCTTAGCACCAGGATGTTGGAAACGTCACAGAAATGCAAGTTCTGCAGGTCTGTCCATGTATAAACACATACAATGCGCTTTTCTCAGGCAGAAGTGACCTTAAATCCCACCCTGCAGCAGTGAGGTGCAGCATAAGGCTTGGCCTCATGTTAGGCAGTCTGCTGTTCTCATTTCACCCAGAAATGAGGGCGAGTTGCTGTTCCTTGATGAACCTTGTCCTGTTTGGTAGCCCACCCTTAGAGAAAAGAGATCCTGGGAATGGGCAGGTTGTACATCAAATTTTGTTTACCAGTGTGCCTCATCCTGGAAGGGTGACCAGTCAGTGTGATCTTTGTACTGCATGATTAATATTAAAAATAAAAGTTTCCCTTATGTCCTAGTAGATTTTCCATCCTCTTTTCCCCTGTGTTTTTAGCTTTTGCAGCACACGCAGAATCTCAGGAATTTAGTCAATGTATGCCTGTAGGGGACCGGACTATGTAAGGAACTCTCAGCTGATTAAATCAGTAAATCCAAATTGAATCTGGACCTTCTCAGGAAAGCCCAGGTTCGATTTGCATTGACTGGGGGAGTGATAATACACTGGGATAAAGCTCTGCACAGGGAAGTGCTTCAGTGAAAAAACCACTGGCACTGATTATTCATATATTCAGATATTGCCTGGACATCTGCAGACTCTGTTTTAGGAAGATTTGTGGCACAGAAATCTGTATTTGTCTTACAGATCCTTGAAAAAGCCTTTGAACATATAATTTCTACTTTTAGAACATACATTTTGTAACAGGAATTTTCTTTGGAGGAACCTGACTCGAGGCCTTGGTGGATCTGCATAAAATTTGATATTATGGGAATGAAACACAGCTTCTCCTCTAGATGGACAGTTTTTTCTTACATAACCCCAAATGCAGGAGGATCCAGGCTGGGCAGGACCCAAAGCAGAATTAACACTGGCTTTGAAACAAGGACCCATTAAAAATCACTTCAGTCCTGTAATTTAAACTCCATAAGCCATAATGCATCTCTTCCAAGCCCTGTCTGGTGGCAGGAGACCTTGTTTTTTATTAACTGTCCCAGGAGTGAGACAGCAGCAAATAAGACAGAATAAAGAATTCATTTACTAACTGCAGATATTCTTGGAAATACTGGGAGTCTTATAAAAAGAAGTAAAACTGTAACATCCAGAATCCTGCATCTTTGGTGGCATTTAAGTCTTTAGGGTTAGTAGGATCGACTCTGAGGTATTTTTGCACTTCCATTCAGAAGCAGAATGTTTGTTCCTTCCATTTGGGGAAATAAAACAATTGAAATACATCAGGTTAATGCAGACATTCAGTTCTGGGAGTACATCTCTGTGTAGCAGGTGGGGTTTCTCTTGAGTGTGTTGTGCACTGGGGGTGCTGGTTCATGCCTTAGAGGTGGCAGAGATCCCTTTCTGTTCTGGAAATTTCCATAGAACTTGAAGTTGTTCTTCCTGGTGTTTAACTACCTGGACAATGATTGTTTTTGCCACCACAAGCAAAGATTGTTGCCATGCAGACTTTGTAATAAATCCGCAGGTCGCTTATGCAGCTGTGTAAGCAGCATGGCTTTGGTGGCAGCAGAACAGTTATTGGTAATGGACCCGGCTCTTTTTCACACCTTGTTGTCAATAAAAGTGGAAGGATGATTAACTTTTGTCTTGAATTTCTGGGATGAAATGTGCTACTTTAGGTGTAAACCACAGGACAGTGTCTGTAGGTGGTATTTCTGGGAATGTTTTGGAACCTGCATGAGGAATATTTAAATATCCCTGATATCCAGTTATTCAAGTAGTTTCTTCAGGTTTCCCGGGGTGCCCATCTGTTCTTACCCCAGAGAAAGGAGTAAAGTGAGAAAACTTTTAAATTTGAATGAAGCATAGCTGTGATAACAGCAAACCCAGCTCTTCCCTTGGGCTATTAATGTTCCCAGGTCTGTAATTTCAGTCAGTTAAGGCAGGAGGAATGACTGCCCAAAATGAGCACTTGGCAAGGTACCTTTGGAAATTAGTCATGTCTGCTTCATCCCAGTTTCACACTGAGATCAGAACTGTGTTCTTGCCCAGGCTGATAGCAGCAAACCTGCACTCAGGTGACCACCCACTCTGAGACTTGGTTGCCTGGATGGTTTGTCAGATGCTGCCTCAGAATATGGAGCTAAAAAAGCTGAAAAGCTCCTTGGGGGGTGCCCCCCTGAGATCCCTGTTGGCACATTTGTCATCTACTGTTCCAGCATCAGCTGGTTTTTGTGTTAAATTTGACTTGCCTCCCCATGGTCAAATGTGATCCATGTTTTTCACATATCTGTCACAGGAAAGTAAATGCTTAAGTGAGAACATTTTTCTTTATGGACTGAAAAACCCCTAAATTTGTATGTCAAGCCTGGCACACGCTTCTTTGTAGGAGGTCATAAAGTCTGTAGGCTGGAACACAAGTCTGCATTCAGTCTCTGACCCTGCAGCCGTCCATTAATCATCATTTCCAGTTATAAAACAATATATTCCTGGTTGCTTCACCAGGGCTTTGTGGGGATTAGCTGTGAGCAGAGCCCTGAGTGGAGCCAGCTCTGGGTACAGGTTGTGTCTGAGAGAGGAGGGATCAGTGTCAGTGCTGGGACCTGGCTGACTCTCTGACTCACTGCCATGGTTCTCTCTCTCTCTCCTGTGTAACTCCACCCTGGCTGTTTCCTCAGATTTCCATCAGTCCTGCACACCCCGGAGGCTGGACAGGGATGTAAAGGACAATGGGATTTTTACTGCCTTGCTTTGCCTCAAATGAAGTGAAGCATCCTGCCTCAGGCTTTTCCTGCAAAGCTAGCAGCTTGCTATGGATTAGGCTTCTTAATCAATCCAGACAAACCATTCCTTGCTGCTTCCTGGTGGTCAATACCTCCAGTCACTTGCCATTTCAGCAGCTTAGAGACTAATGATCCTTCGTTCTGCAGACAGAGATGTGCCAGAAAGCAGAAGTTGCTAAATAGACACTCTAGACAGAGCTGTAAAATCCTTCTGCCTCTGTCCTTTCCCACCACCATCAGCTGGTAGCATAGCAACTGCTGAAGCTGCTTGAACTTGAGTTGACCTGAAATTACATGTTTCTCAGTTTACGTGTTTATTAACGCCTTTCGACTTTTTTTGGTGCTTGTTGAGATTATATTTTCCAGCCCCCGTGGGAGATTAGCAGCTTGTTCATGCAGAAAGCAGAAATAGACTTAATAACATGTGATGGATGAGCTCAGATGGACCCTGGAATTAGAAACGTGAGGGAGAGCTGAAAGTGGCCCTGAGCAGTGACTGGTGGAGAGACCCTTGGTGCTGGTAGGATGTGGATGCAGTTTTCCATGCCATTGTACAGACTTGGGGGAGCCTTGAGGAAGAGCAGCATCTCATAGGCTGTTCTTGCAGACTGTAGTGATGGAGAAGTGGCTGTTGAAGGAGGCAGAGTGAACTGGAAATCAGCAGAGATTGTAGCACCCCTGGCATTTCTCACCTGGGGGAGAGAGAACTCAGACACAGGTCCATGAGTGACTTGCAGCTTGAGTAGTTGTTCATGCAATCCAACAATGAATGATTGTAGCAATTTCTCATGGAGGAATCAGTGTTTTGACCAGAGTTTCTGCAAAGCTCCTGTATTTTCATCTCTGTTGTTAAAGGAGAGATGATACTTAGTTCTCATACTTTTGTAATTACTGCATTCAGATATGTTCTTATGTTAAAGCCTAACTTGTATTTCTTCATGGGTCATTTCCAGATTAATACAAAACCTTAGTCCACACATAGCTCATGTGCCTGTCATCAACTCCCAAGAAATGAAGGAAGCAGCAAAAATTAAAAATTACTAATTGTTGTGTAAGGAAAGTACATCAAAGATGTATTTTCATCACGTATACATTCAACCATGTATACATCAAAGACTTATCAAAGATAAGTCTGGAGGACTTGGTTCAAGCATGCTGGACATGTTCCTTGTGGAGCAAAATGGAGAAGTCAGTTGCCGCACAAAGTTATGGTTGTTTTATTTTTACTGGTATTTTGGTCAAATGAAACATGAGCCATTTTTCTATGTGTGACACAATCTCAACAGGTGGGACTAAGACACTCCACTCTCAGAACAGTCTTAGTAAGAGAATGAAATCCTTTCCCTGACAGGCACTTTGAGCATTGAATGATTAAATCAAAGAGCGTGATTAAATCACTGTCACCAGTGCATGCTCTGGCTGCATGTATAAAGGAAATATATGTGTGTGTATATATATATATGTGTGTGTGTGTGTGTGTGTGTGTGTATATTCTTTACTGCATATAAAAGGAAAGTGAGTTGTGCTCACCTTTCCCAGAGAAAAGCAGCATCATTTATCTTCATGTGATGGGTGTAGACTGCAGCACCTGAGTTCTGCTGCCGTAAGTGAGGGCTTTCAGAGAGAACTCAAGGGGCTTAGAGGTGCTCAGAATTATTTCTTGGTTTTCCCCTTAATAGACTGATTCAGTACATCTCTGTGTTTCATACTGAGGGCCATGTGCTGAGAAAATAGAGAGTAAGGAGGTAAAATGCATCTCACCTCTATTTTAATACCAGTCAAACGATGGGGGGTTCAAGGAGTAGTTTATTTTACCTGTCTTAGATACTTGCCTTAAGTTGAGAGCCCATTCTCTCCCAGACAATGAAGGGAACCTGAGATAATTAGGGCAGGCTGGAGCATGGACAAGCTACACAGTGAAAGTCCAGGTAATTGTAATCAGCTCATGGATGCCCAAAAGTCCTTGTGCTGGGCCCCTCGTGGTCCATGAGAGATCCCTGTGAAGGGAGTGACATCCCAGAAGCAACAAGAGACACACCACTGCTCTTCCTTGTGATGTGTTCTTGTAGCTGTTTTGCAGTTGACAAATGCAGAAAATTACACGTGCTTTAAAACTGAGAGTTAATTGTCCATGATTCCAGCCCTGGGGAGCTTGTCATTCCTGGAGATTCCCTCCAGAGCCTGCCTGAGCCCTGTGGAGGGCAGCACTCCATCCCTGTGGGAAGGGCTGCCTGCTGGCACTCACCGTGCCAAGGCTTGGGAATGTGTTCTGCTGCTAAACCAGAGGTTCCTACACATCCATGCTGAGAGTCCACAGCCACCCTTTGAGCTGTGGTACTGTACAAATGGTGACTCAAAGGGAAGCATTCAGGTCTAATCTGTGTGAGTTCTTGTAATAAGCTTTACAATTAGAGCACAGACTCTTCCATCTAATTCACTTAATTTACGCTGGGAAATGAGATACTGTTCAACTAATCCGATGCTATTTTCCTTATTAGAGAATGAAAGCATCCACTGAGGCTCTGGTGGGATTCAGGATAAGCTTCTGAGGCACAAATAGTGTGAAATGCTAATGAATTAGCACGCTGTTGGAATTCCCACTTGGGATCTGGCGCCCCTCTCCTTTAGCCTCTCTCACCGCTGGAAGGGTTGGCAGGAGGCACTGGGTCTGAATCAGCCCTTTGTGCACTCAGGCTGACTCTGGAAATGTTTGTTGGGTGAGATGACACTGGTACAGATGAACCTTCTTCAGTCAGGATTTGTGCCAGCTGCCTTGCCTGGTGACTGCAGTGCTTTCAGGAAAGGGTGGAGAGGTTTTCTCCTGCTTTGCAGTAGCTTCTGTAAAAGTTTTTGTGTTATCTTTAATCCTTGACAGCCCAGTTTAGAACACGTGTTCAAGTCACCAAGGGGCATTTCCTCTTCTTGAGGCGAAAATACAGAGAGAATGTTTTCTCTGTTTCCATCAGGCTGATGGATCAAGTTCTCCTGTCATATCTATGTCCTACACCTGTGCTGTTGGGAGATGTTGGTGGAATGGTCTGTAGTTTTTGAGTTTGGGGTTTTGAGGGGTTGATAGAAGACAAGCATCCTGCCAGATATTGGGTCTCCTGCTCCACTGGCTTTCTTTGGTGTTACTGATTGCTGTCCCCTGGGTTCTGCTCATCTCCTGTTTTCATTTCTGTTGTGCTGATTCTCTGACCACTTTGCTCAATTCTTTCACATTTTCTGGGTCATTTTTGCTTTCTCCCTTGCTTTTTTACATGAAATGTGTGGTGAGTCCCCTGTAGACAGAAGCAGCAGCTCTTGAGAGTAAAGCAGAAGGAAAAAACCACATTGTGGCAAATGAGCATTTTATATCACAGAGGACTAAAGTCACTTATTGCTGCATTAGTAAATTCTGTGTTGGGAAGAAGCAGCAGATGGAGAGCAGTGACATACATGGAATTTGTCACTGATCCAAAGAACAGGGCTCCATCCCACAGCACAGGAATGCTCACAGAGGAGATGTGCAGGTGATGTTTGCCTGCTGGGAATGCTCTGTCCATGATGGGTGGTTTGGGTTCAAAACCAAACAGGAAATTCTTTGCACCTCTGAAATTTGTAAACCTATGAAATCATTGCCCCTTGGTCTAAAGGCTGTAGAAATGCCAAATCCCAAATCCCAAATCTTCTCTCACTTTTCTGGATTTTGGCTTTAATTAAATATTCAGAATTGCTGATTTCAGAATTATTGTGGGCACTTTTCTGGGAACTCAGACACACCATATCATTCCCTGGTGCAATTTACCTGTCCAGGTGAATTCATGAATCATTTATTGCTGCTGCTGGCACACTCTTATAACACTTGGCACGTGCCACTGCTGTCAGCCTGCTACAGTAGTGAGAGACTGATCTGAATGTCTCTCTTAGACAAAAACTGTTAGTGCAGTGTCAGCACAGTGAAATCTTCTCATGCTAAGCATTGCAAAATCCAGGTGCCTTTTTTCTTTTGTGTAATAAATAGAACTGGAAGTTTGGACCATCACTAGAAAACTAAATTTACCTGCTGCATTTATGACAGTGGTAGGAAGTGTGGAAATAAGCAATGCCAGTATAAATATTGACATTCAATGAAGACTCATTGCTATTGTATAAAACTAGAAAAGGTGCCCATGGATGCTGCTCAGACAGTCTGGATATTGTGTAGAAATATAGATATTTTTTATTCTGTGTTTTCTGCTTAAAAGAGTTTTGAGAATCTAAAAATTTGGTTTCCTTGCATCATCCTGATCCATCCCATCCTGATCAGTTTGACAAGCACAGTCCACAGCTGCTCGTTTAGAACTTGGTGAGAAAAGCTGTTATCATTCCCATCAGTAGGGGCATGATCAGGATCATGTTGGAAAACACAAGTCCTGCTTGTCAGGGAAAGGTCTTTGTGCAGCAGGTCCCATCTTCACCTTTTCAACCCTCAAAGAATAAGGACCACTGTGTCTCTTCTGATCTTCTTTTTACAACCTGTGCCCTGTCCTATGCATGTGAGAAAACAAACGCTGGAATTCTTGCACTTGGTGATACACCAGAGTTTTGTGACATTAGGGGTTCTTTTTGTCTAAAACCAGCTACAGCCCATCCCATGCCAATGAGAGTTTATGGTCACAGTTTATCAGATGGTTTTGTTATGAAAAGGGGAGAAATTAAAAAGAAAAAATCATATAAAATTCATAGTTTAGGAGGCATATCCAGCTGTTTTAAGATTGCACTTTCTGTAATGTCTTTCTTTATGGATTATTTCACAGGAGAAAATGGTAACAGTTGTTGAAGATTTTTCTCTAGTTTTTCAGTCTTCCCAGTGGCATCTTAAGGAATCACAGAGCAAATTATTCTTCCATCATGTAAAAATTGCTTAGAATTGCCTTGCTTAGAATGCCAAATAGGGAAATATTCCAGCAGTAGAGTAGAAACACTCAGGAATATTTGCCAAAGAGCAAAATACATTTGTTTTCCACAATAGTTGGAAAGTGGAGTGTTAATGGTACTAAGGGTGTAAGAGTTGAGGAAGTGTCTGGATGATGCTCTTTGTCGTGGTAGAATCCCAGAATGGTCTGGGTTGGGAGGGACCTTAAAATTCATCTCATTCCAACCCCCTGCCATGGGCAGGGACACCTCCCACTATCCCAGGGTCCCAGCCTGGCCTTGGACACTGCCAGGGATCCAGGGGCAGCCATAGCTGCTCTGGGCACTCTGTGCCAGGGCCTCCCCACCCTCCCAGGGAAGGAATTTCTAATATCCAATCTATCCCTGTCCTCTGTCAGTTTAAAGCCATCACCCCTTGTCCTGTCCCTGTGGATGATGGAATTTCAGGTGGTCCTGCAAGGAACAGGGATTTGGATTTGATCCTTGTGGGGCTTGAGATCCTCTGTGGTTCTGTTTGGTCTATTCTGGTCCTTCATGTTAATTTTGTTTTCTCACACTCTTTGCGTTACTAAATTTCACGTCACTTCAAGCTCTAACAGTGTTCAGCCTTTTGAGCTGCAGACAGGAGCTGTATCTTCCGTTCTAACAGGAGGAGAAAGGCACATCCCAATTCCTTTCATGTCTGCACAACTGGACCTGGTTTTAGAGTCAATAAAATACACCCATGGTCAAAAAATCCTTTTTTTTTTTTTTTAATTTGAGCCTGAACTACATATTTCTTTTTTTTTATTTTTTAAATGAGCACCCATAAGCACATTTTTCTGTCATTCCCAAGTCTGGGGTTCCGTTGGATGTTGCAGCTGCAGCAATCCAGTTCCAGATGTGCTGGTTGCTGGGGAGCCTTTGGCTTCCTCCTCTCTGTCTGGAGGAGGTGGGGGAGTGGCTGAAAGGGAGCACCAGGCCAGGCCAAGTTTGTGATATAAAATGGTGCTGGAATGAAATGGGGCTTAAAATATGGTTGTTCACAATTACGTGTGTACAAGGCCAATCTGTCACCATGTTTATTTAATCAAGGTCAAACAGAGATTTTAATTAAAATAGTGAGCTCATAACATCAGGCTGCTCATCTGTAACCAGCAAGTGGGTTTTGTAATAGAGTAAAAAAATGTTCTCATTTGTGTGCCAGTTTTGCTAAATAATGGGTAACTTGTTTAGATCGCTTGCAGTAATTTGGCATAGAGTGATATTAAAAAAAGAAAAAGCTTTTGCTCCAGTTGGTGCTAGTAGGAAATAATCCATAATTTTCAGTGAGGTGGGACTGATTCTTTAAAAACTACTGGAACAGCTGCTTATCTTAGTTCCTTAAATTCAGAAAACAGGAGCAACAGTTAAAATTCCTACTTTTACTGCATTTTACAGCACCTGTTTTTCAGTGGTAGAGAAAGGGGAAAATAAATGAGGGAAAGAAAGGAAACCACCATCACTTTTTTTTTTTTTTGGTGGGGGTGATTTGAATTGGAACAAAAATAGGGAAAATGGGCATACTGGGTGAGATGGTAATTTAAATCAGTTTGGCACTAGGAGTTACTAAACTTGCTAGATGAGATCTTCATGTCTGCTTAGTAGGATAAACTGCTCTATTAATTAAGCTCAGTCTCATAAATCTCTTCTAAGTTGCCATCAAATCCCAGAGTAACCTGGATCACGTTGCTATTGAAATCTGCAGCCCAGGAGAATGGAGTTTAATATTTCATTTGTCTTGTGTTCAGCTATGATGGGAATTGTAAGATGTAGTTTTTGCATTGGGAATAAAAATAACCAAGTCTATATTTTAATTGCCTTGCACCAAGAAACAAGTAATAAACTGCTTGTGATCTATAATAATTTGATTTTTAATGAAAATGTATCCACACATGTTTCTTGAAAACAATTTTCCTGGAGAAGTAACTTTGTAAGTCAAAACATAATCAGCCTGGCATTTCATATCAGAAAAAAGATTCTGGCAGGAGTTATGGAACAGTGCAGAAAATTAAAGCAGAAACAGACATTCCACAGAAAACATATCTGACATCACTGATTTTTGTTCATGTTGGATACCAATTACAATTCAGATTCTTTTTTCTTCAGAGGTACAGTGCGCAACTCCTGCAGTCAGTCTCAAGGAGATAGAATGTTTTGTTGTAAACCGTTAAAGGAAATGAAATCGAGCCTAATTTCAGTTGATCCTTTTGTACAACAGCTTCTTTTTCTTCACTGAGCAGATCTTAACCTGCAAGAATTGTCCTGAGGGGAAAATCCAATCTTCCTCCCATCATGTGGTGCTCTAAGTCCTTTCTTCCACATTTCTCTGGGTCCTGGATTCTTCCAGTTCTTTGAGGAATGACCTTTAGGAGAGAGGGATTTGGAATGACTCCCACTGAACTCTCATTTTCCTATGTTGTAACATTTATGTGTTTCTTTTTCTGAGACAGAGATCACAGAATGGTTTGGGTTGGAAGGGACATAAACCACATCTCATCCCATCCCCCTGTCACAGGCAGGGACACCTTCCACTGTCCCTCGTGCTCCAAACCCGGCCAGCCTGGCCTTGGACACTTCCAGGGATCCGGGGAGCCACAGCTGCTCTGGGCACCCTGGGCCACTGTTTTAAGCCCCTCTTGATAAAAATATTCTTTTTTGTCACCTGATTTTCAAACGGGAATAGAGTCTGTGTCCTCTGGGCTGAGGGCAAACCACATTAGAGTGTGGCAGAGGGAAGGCTAGGCAAGATTCAGGAAACTGCTCATAAGCTTGCAGAGCTCAGCTCAGGTTTTCAAAGCCACAAGGTGTATGCTATTCATGTGGTTTCCAGTATGCAACTGTTATTTACACTGACAGAGAGGGGAAAAAGAATAATAAAAATCAGGCAGACAGCCAGAACTCTGTAGGGTTTTTTCTTTTTTAGTTTGGTGGTGGTTTTTGTTTGTTTGTTTGTTTGTTTTTTTCTGTTTTGTTTTGTTTTTTGTTTTTTTGTTTTTTTTAGCTCCCATCAAAGGGAGCTGCTGAGGTGTCTTTTATCAGCTTGCTTTGCTTTTTCTCACAGAGGTGGTACTCAATAGCTGGTTCCTGCCTCCTCATGCTGCTTCTCAAACATCCAGGCACTCTTCAGGTCTCATGCAGACTTTCTTGAGTACCTTTGCCCATGAAGTTGAGCAAACTTTGCAATCAAATGCCACAGGAGGTGTTGTTTCACTGCTGCCTTGGAGTTTTTTTAATTCTGAGCTACCCCACTTAGAGCCAGTTCCAGCAGCATCCTGGCTGCTGGCCATGGGAAGATCACTGGTGTTGGAATTTGCTAATTTTGTCTCAGCCAGTGCTTTGATTAGGAAATATATCCTGGTGTTTGTCTCTATTTTTGGGGGGATTAAGATCAGAAAATGAACAAGTGAGTTTGAGTTTTCCTCTTCTTGCTGATTGTGTCATGTTAAGCGTTAGAATGTGGCTGAACCACAGCACCACGATCAGTGGCTGGGATGTTCTGCTGTGTCAGGTCACAGGGCAGAGGAAGGGCTGTGCTGGAACCCTTTTATTCATGGTTTGTGCCAAGGGCACTCAGCTGTCTTTATTTAGGATTTCTTTCCCCCTCCCTCACCCTCCAAGATTCTATGGAGTGCTGTTGTTCATATGCTTAAAAGAGGGAGCAGGTATAAACCTCATGATGATCTAAAAGACACTTTTAAAACAGAAAGCTGCTTTGTGGTTCCTGTATTTTCCCAGGTGTTTCTCAATTGGTAACACTACCCCCAGTGCACGGGGGCTGAAATTTAAGCACAAAAAACCCAAGCCCAGTTCTTTCCAGTAACAGAATAAATTCCTATAAAGGATTTGGTAAATGAGAGGGGGAAATCATGCCTTTGTTACAGTCCTGGTTTAAGGGAAATTTGGGAGAAAACCTCCAAGTGAAGTCCCTCTGGGAAGCAAACCCAAACAGCCCCTCCCCTAATTGGTCCAGGAAAAAATCTCCTTAGAGAAAAGGGGGAAAAGCTGTTTATTCAACAAGTGAAGTGCCCACAAGCATAAAAAAATGAATAATATTAAACAATAAAACCTCTTGCCATTCTGAAGAGAGATAACAAAATTTAGAGTCCTTGCTATAGTCCTTGCTATAGTCCTTGCTCAGTCTCTTATCAGACTCTCAGGTGCTGGAAAATGCCATCCTGGGCCCCAGTGGGCCACAGGTGTGAGCTCCCAGTGCTCTTCTGGGTTTTCAGTCCAGAACAGGTTTAAACAGTCCCAAAGAAAAGGAAAAAAAAAAAAACAATCTAGGGAGTTTCTCTGCTTCAGCTAGCTAAAAACTGACTAAAAGCACAGGAGATCTCTGTCCCGCTGTCTGTCCATGCTGCAGACAGCACAGTCCAGGAGCAGAATGTGGAGCAGTGACAGCAGTTTCTGCAAACAAACTCTGTATTTCTTCTTTCCCCCCCTTCAATCTCAGAACCAGTCTTAAAGACACAAAACACAATATCCAACACAAACAGAACAGACAACTGGGGATACAAGCATCATAAAGTCACCCTAAGACAGTTACAAAAGCTTTTGGGGCATGGATACATAAAGGACAGATACATGATGGATAAAGTCTTACTGCACGGATGCATGATGGAAATTTGGACAGCATTTCCTGACTCCTTGTGGTTTTGTTTTTTGTCCCCAGAGCCTCCCACCCCGATCGCCCCTCCGGAGCTGCTGGCTGTGGGAGCCACCTACCTGTGGATCAAACCCAACGCCAACTCCATCATCGGGGACGGGCCCATCATCCTCAAGGAGGTGGAGTACAGGACCACCACGGGCAACTGGGCAGAGACCCACATCGTGGACTCTCCCAACTACAAGCTGTGGCACCTGGACCCCGACGTGGAGTACGAGATCCGCGTGCTGCTGACGCGCCCCGGGGAAGGGGGCACCGGGCCCCCTGGGCCCCCCCTCACCACCAGGACCAAGTGTGCAGGTGAGCTTCTGCTGCTTCCACTCACTGATTAATGCTCTGGGGTCTCAACTGGTAGTGTGAATTTGGATATACACCCTGGAATATTGTGTTTTATTCTACAGGCAGGTGTTTAAGGACTGTTGGTTTTATTGCCAGTGTGTCATTGTTGAGGCGGCCAAGACACACAGAGTGACCTGATAAGTTTTCACAAGGCTCCTTTGTTACTCACAAAGCTCATACTTACAGGAAAAATCAGAAGGCACTGTGTTCCTCAAGGCCTGTGAGGAACAGCTGAGGGAGCTGGGGTTGTTCAGCCTGGAGAAAAGGAGACTCAGGGGTGACCTCATCACTCTCCACAGCTCCCTGAAAGGTGGCTGTGCTCAGCTGGGCTTGGGCTCTTTCTCCAGGCAGCACTGACAGAAGGAGAGGACACAGCCTCAGGCTGCACCAAGGGAAATACAGGTTGGATATTAGGAAGAAGTTTTTCACGGAAAGGGTGATGAAGTACTGGAATGGTCTGCCTGGGAAGGTGGTGGAGTCACCACCCCTGGATGTGTTGAAACAAAGCCTGGATGTGGCACTGGTGCCAGGGTTTAGTTGAGGTGTGTTAGGGCTGGGTTGGACTTGATGATCTTGGAGGTCTCTTCCAACCCTGTGATTCTGTGTTAAAATCTGAATTGTTCAGCAGTGCAGTGAAACTCAGTTCATTGGTCGGTAAGGGCTATTGTGTATGTCTATCAAATGTTCTCTCTCTAGATATGTTTACATTTTTCCTTTGTGGGTTCTCATGGCTCTACACAAGTGCATTTGTTTTTCACCCTCAGAACAGATTGTTGTGTTAAAGGAACTTCTCATTCTCAAAACAGCTTCATATGGGAATTAGTAAATTTCCTATTAGCTTATGGGAAGTTGCAAATTACTTGTTAGCTGCGCTTAAAAGAAATGACAGGCCAGCTTTTTGCCCCCTTCCACACCAGTGGTTTATCTGACAAACTCTTGCCATGGTGTGAGGCTGCTTTCTGTTGGAATAGGCAAACAACTTTTTTTTCCTGACCAGTCTTCCAGTAGGAAAATTGTTCTTAAGACCAGGCTGTGATAAAATTTTCACCTCTAAGTGCAGAACAAAATTTGTATTGTTCCCGAGTAGTGGATCTGCAGTGGTTATTAACAAATTGACACTTATATCAGTTTGAGTGCGCTGTGGTGAAGGAGGAAACATTTAATTTTTAAAATACATTTTTGTGTTCCATTTGATGGAACTGATTCCCCTAATTTCTGACAAAAGACCGTGTTCAGACACTGTGCAGCACCCTTCTTTTCTCTTTCATGTTGGAATGGATCAATTCTGATCCAGGGGCAGAAGTAGTCTATCTTTCTTTCTAAGCCATATTGGACTTCCCATGAAAAACTGACGGATGGTGTTGCTCATGTTTCAGATATATTGGCTATTCATCCTGTTGTCATACATTAATCATTAGCCATTAAGGGAAATCAAGCCCTGTGCCTGGCAAGGGGATGAGCAAAGCACTTTTCTGCCTCTCAGGTTTTTTTTTTTTTTTCACCACACAACTTCATTTTCTTGCATTTTTGTAATTTTTGCAAGGTGCTTACCGTGATGTGAACAAAGAACAGGGACTAAAAGGCTGCTCTCCTTTTGCTACAAACTGTCCTTCCCTCCCCACAAATTAGTGGTTTACAAGATGTGGATTCAAGTAGTGAAAACGTTGTAAGAACATTCTGTTTCCTGTTACTCTTTCTGATCAAACTGCAATTCTGAAGTGGGAAGAAGGCATCCAGAACACCCAATATCATCCTAGGATGGGATTAAACAGTGCAATGTTAGTGTTCCTCATCCACTTCATGGCAGGAACATTTCCAGCAACATCCCCTTTCTCTGCTAAGAGAGGAAGCCTGGCAGGCTGACTCCCACTGT
Organism: Acrocephalus scirpaceus scirpaceus; assembly: GCA_910950805.1. Lineage (NCBI taxonomy): Eukaryota > Metazoa > Chordata > Aves > Passeriformes > Sylviidae > Acrocephalus > Acrocephalus scirpaceus. The sequence goes on from OU383787.1 coordinate 3,793,358, forward strand.
TTTGGGTGGCACATCCTTGATTAGGAGGGTTGTAAATTAGTGAACATTTAGTGCCCCTTTGAGAAGATCTGGTTAAAAATAAATAAATCTGAGCACGAGGCTGTGACTCATGTTTGCTCGGTTCAGCACCTGTCCTTTGGTAGAACACAGATGTTAAAGGCTCTGCAGCAGCTGTGTGGAAAGCATGGAGTGACATGGATGGTGTCCTGGCCTGTTGGGGAAGTTGGCACACGTCCTGCTGCTCACCTTCTGGCTTCCTTCTCCTTCCCTGGTGTGGTCAAATTCTCTGACATCACCAGAAGTCCTACAGGCCTGGCCTAGGTCTGTGCATTTGCAGATGGAAATGTGACGTGCTCAGATTGGGTCTGGGGTTGATGCCTTGTCACTTTGCAGTCACGCTCTCTGCAGTAGCAAAACCTGCAAACCTCTCTGCCTTACCTGTAAAAAAATGCTGGGTTTGGCTTAATTCAGGAGTTAAGATTAAAAAAAAGTTGACTTTGTGCTTAGTATTGTCTTGTCCTGTGCCCCAGACTGCTGAGTTTCCTGCCCAGCTCAGGTATCGACCGACACTGGGAAGGATGACGTGGATAATTTGTTCAAATTGGCAAAGCTGAGGCACTTTCTGGTTTCCATCCTATTTTACTAATGAAAATCTAACTGGAGAAGGTCATTCTGTTAATGTTAGCTGTCATACAGGCCTTGTTGAGATTGATGGTGATGACATTTATGTTTTGTTTAGGGCACTGGGTAGGAGAAATTGTAATGATCTTGATCTAAGTGTGGACCAGGAGGAAGGGAGAGACTTAATAGCTAAAGATGTACAATTTCACCAAATGCCAGCTGAAATGATAGACAAGAAAATGCAACTCATTATTCCAATTTTCATATGCCATGGAACTCCTTCAAAATACCGTTTTGAGGGTAATTACACAAAACTTTCATGGTGGAGATTTTCAGAAATGTGCTGAACTGAGAAAACAGCTCTGCTGCCTTGATTTTCCTTCGAGTACCTAATGAATGACATCAGGGAAAATTGAGGGGTTTTAAAATAGCTCAGGTATGAGTGATGCTGCTTTTTTTACGTGAATTTTTTGGTTGTTTTATTATTTGTCTTTACTTTTGCGAGCAAGAGGGAAGAACCAAACTCCTACACATTTGTATGCAATCAGCAGGTGATTGGAGCAGCCCAGTTTTACTGCGCTGTTTGGTGTTGTGCTGTCTTTATTAAGCCCACAAATAAAGGCAACAAAATTGATTGCACAAGTAAGAGTAGAGAATATCACCTGCAGTGGAGAAGCATTTACTTATTTAAATTACTAAAAATCAGTGTAACAATAAACAGAAGGTGGCTGCAACCTTCTAAGAGAGGGAAGTCAATATCCCTTGTACTGAATATTCTTCCCAGGCTCTTTTCACATAAAGTCTGTATATTTTTTGTTCTGGGGAGGCTGAGTAACTGCTGGCCTTCAATTTAAGCATAAGTTGCAATGAGATTCTTCTTTAGAGATGAAAATGAGAAGGATTTGGGCAGAGCCATGCTTCTCTTCTACTTCAAATCAAGCAACAGAAGTTTGTTTACAAAGTTGCCCTTGTCTGCTGTGTGTTTCTTGACTGTCAGCTTTGCATCAGAGCAAAAGCATGGCCAGGATGGTCCAGCATGAGCCCAAACATATCATGACAACTCTTACCAAAATCATTCATTAGTTTCAGATTTTGATCACACTGAATGGAAGGTGTTCATGGGGACTTAAGAGGTTTTTTTTTAATTAGGTAAAACCCATAAGGTAAGTACGGAAGGTCATGCTCTAAATGAGCATAAAGAAGTTTTATTAAACTGGATAATACCTAAATTTCTGTTAGCACTATGTGCCCAGGCGTGTTACCCCACTGGTGATGCTTTTGGTGTTCTACAGGACAGCATTACAAGACTTAATTCATATTTGATCTATGGAAATAATACTGAAAATTCAGTCCCAGCTTACCTCCTTCAAGGAAGAGCCAACTGACAGAAAATATGGCAAACCCTGCACAAATGATTTGTTTGTTTTTGTTGCAGGTTTTGTGTTTTGGATTTGAGTTTGGTTTTTTTCATGGACTGTGATAGGCCTTGACTTGGGACAGGGAAAGATGAAGTGACTTTGAGGCATAATACAGTCAAGCGTCAGACAGAGGGAAGAACTGCTCAGCAGGGAATGGGGAAAAGAGAGAGATTGGTTAAGGTTAAGACCAAACATGAGGTTGAAGGTTGGTTAAAGGAAAGACAGATATAAAACATTAGTGTTTATCCCCAAAATAATAGGTTGAGGAGATAACAGGATTAGAATAAAGTGTTTGAACACGGTTCCCAGTAGTACCTAGTATTCAGCATTCTGTTGGTTCTCTAAGTGTGGGGCCTTTTTAGCCATCCTCTGTAGATAAACAGAGCTTTTAAAATCCTTGTTCCATGGCCTTTGTTCACAAGAGTGTGCTTTGGGAAGCTTGAGGCTTATTTTCTTCTCTGCACTTATTGACTTTTCCTCTGCTTTTTTTTTTTTTCTTTTTTTCCCCTTCCTTTCTTCAGTTTCCACAGAAAGGCAGAATAGAGGAAAAGTTGTTTTTAGCTCTGGTGGATGGAAAAAAGGGAAAAGTTTGCATTTGAGGTCATGATCATGCAGGGAATCTCATCTGAAAACTGTGTGCTTCTAGTGGGGCAAGCTCACATGAAAATCAAGGCCAAAGAGTAATATTTAAATTAATATTAATAAAGGGACAGAGTAAATTCTTTATGATCAATACTGACTGGAAAAGCTGCCTTGAACATTTGCTTCTCTTTAGCTTCGTCAGAACATTGTCTGATCTTCATTAGCTGTTGAGATTAAAGAAAGGGAGCCTAAGGGGGACCTTTTCCCTCTCTAAAACTCCCTGAAAAGAGATTGTGGCCAGGTGGGGATCAGGCTCTGCTCCCAGGGAACAAGTGGCAGAAGGAGAGGGAACAGCCTCAACTTGTGTTAGGGGGAATTTCAATTGGATATTAGGAAAAAATTCCTTACTCAAAAGGTTGTCAGGCATTGGAACAGGCTGCTAAGGGCAGCCCTCCATCCCTGGGAGTGTGCAAAAGGTGCGTGGATGTGAACATGGTTTAGTGATGAACGTGGTGGTGTTGGGTTAATGATCTTAGAGGGCTTTCCCAGCCTCAGTGACTTTATAAATCTCTGCCTTTTTGGATGATGACAACAGGTGACTTGGGGTTAAGGCTTGGATTCTGATCTTACAGGGCTTTTCCAGCCTTGAGGAATTTATAATTCTCTGACTTTTGGCACAGAATTGGATGCTGTTGTTGGAATTGTTGTTGCATGATGAGAACAGGTTGTAAAATGACTTGTAAACCAGGGACATTTTTAAAAAAACCTACCTTGTGGCTTGGAAGAAGGAAACTGTTCAGTCTGACAGGAGAATTGTTTGGTAAGGAATGGGAAAGAAGAGAAAGTCCTGAGAAACCCCATCATGTCCCCCCAGCAAACACACGGAGTGATTCCCCATGGAGCAGGCTTGTGATCATAGGAAGTTTGTCCTTGTATGAAAAATCCCCATGGCTCCCACACAGCCTCTCCCTTCAGAGAAGCTGCCTTAATCAGCACAGGGTGATTTAGCTCCTGCAAAAAGGAGCAGTTGTCAAGATCAATACTCAATTTTTGGTGTAGGCCTAGGGAAATAAAAGTTAGTCTTGAATGATGGGCCTGAATTCGATACTCCTTTTAAAAATACAGCGGCAGATACAATTGCAAATGATCTGAACATTCTGAGTTTGATATGGTGCTGTTAAGTAGTTGGAAGATTTTTTCCTCTGGTGGTTGTTAAGAGGTGACTTTATTGCCATGAAATCTAGTGAAGTTTACCAGTAGTAAGCAGCTTTTGCCATTTTTTGTTGGTTTAAGAGAGTAGTTCCAAATTGATAGAAATATTTCTGGTTTTTGCTCTTTTACAGGTGTTAGAAAAAGAAGGTATTTGCACACTGTTATGAAATACATGAACTGAACAACCACAAGCATGTGCCCTGAGTATGAGTTCAAAAGCACTTCTTTCTGGTTTAATTTTAAGGTGATATCTCCCATTCAGTAGGAAACTTCCACAAGTTAATGTTGAAAAATGTGGTTCAAGGTTGCTACACTGCTGCCTTCATTTTTTTTTCTCAAGCTTATACTAAAAAAAATTAAAACTCAGATCTATGAATCAAAGCACTGCACAAAAGATATATCAAGTGATTTGAAAGAATGTTCTGTACAGCTGACTTTTTGGTATTATTGAAATCACTGATTCACAGACTAATTTAAATTGGAGCTACTCTAAACCTTGTGCTGAGAAATGCATTCATTTCCCCTATTAAATTTCAGCTCTTGCCTCCAGTCTCCTGGAGAGGGTGGGGGAAATTGAGGCTTTTTTAGCAAATGAGGGAAAACTTTATCATAGAATTCTAGAATATCCCTGAGCTGGGAGGGACCCACAGGATCACCCAGCCCAGCCCCTGTCCCTGCACAGACCCCCCAACAACCCCACCCTGGGCATCCCTGGCAGCTCCTGGAGCTCTGGCAGCCTCGGGAATGGCACAGCCCCGGCTCAGAGTTTGGGTCTGTGGATCCCCCAAAGCCTGTGAGGCTGGAACCCATTCCAGGGACATTCCCTACCTTGGTGATTGAAGCTCTGATTTCATTCCACCTCAAACAGCCTTTGGCATGTCAGTCAGAGGGATTAGAGATACAGAAATACACTATTCCTTTGTTTTGATCCTTGATCCCCAGTTTATGCTTGGAAACAGCCTGGTAGCATTGCTGAAAGATAGAGGCTTCATCCTAATGGATTAAATCCCTTTGCATGCAAGATGATGATTTTTCCCTGCAAAATTGATTAAATAGATAAATATATCTTGATTTCTGCTTTATTCTTTCCCCCTCCTCACTTATTTTTTGTCAGAGTAGAAAGACAGCATCTACCCTTTGATTAAGAAGTGAAAAACATGGGGAAAAAAGAAAAGGTGATACATTCCTTGATGACAAATGTATTTCTGGTTTCTCTTCAAGTTACAGCTGGTTTCACACACAGAGGTGTCCCAGGCAAAAAGTGTCTTTTTGAGGAACCATCAGCATGAAGTTATGGCTTTGTTGGTTGTAGCAATGTGGTTGCCCTGGAAAGAAACCTTTCAAAGGATAGAGGATTGGATTTGGGAATTATTTACTGGAAAAGAATTGGAAGAAGCAGCTCTGTTGTCTCAGATACAACAACAGTGACAACCTGTATGGGACAGAAGGAATCTGGGAGGAGATTAAATGGTGAAAGGGGAGCAGAGTGCTTTGGTGCATTTGGAGTGACTGAGGGAATCCAGCACTCTTGGAAAGCCAGACTGTTGGAGCTGACAGGATCCTGGGTTTGGTGTGAGGCTGTGATCCATCAGGCACTAAATCCCATGTGTGGGAAAGCAGCAGCATGCAGAGGCGAGGCTGGGATTTACTGCTGGAGCACATCAGTGTGCCGTAAATCTGATATTTGTTTCCAGCACTGACCAATCCCCAAATGTTCCTGAGTCTCCCAAAGCATTGCCTTTAACCATGGGACATATGGTGAGGAATTTTCTTTATCCTGATCCTTGCAGAAGATCAGCTTTTTGTCCTGAGGCCTGGGGATTGATTGCCCTTATCTTAGTCTGCATAAATACAGTTCTGAATATAAATCCAGCCACAATAGTGCTTTGGTCTGGATTTTTTTTCTTTTTCCCAGAGGGATTTTGCTCACGATGGATTTAAATTCTAGGGATTTACTTTTTTATCTGCAAAGGCAGTTTGTTATCCAGAAATGTTTTATTTTTATTTTTATTTATTAGGAGGAAGTCTAGTTATTCATTTCCACATCACACTGTTTCTGCCTGGTGCTGTTGCTGTTTAATTTAATATTTTTTCAGAATGTGGTTTGAATTTAGCATTATTTACAGAATGGGCAGGATGGTCAGGAAGGTGACAACTTCCAGAAAGGCATAAGGCTCTTATGCCAAGAACTGTTCTCAGTAATGGTGGGATTTCACAACTTCTCCCAGAAGAAGTGAACCTTCCCAGCTCTTGCTTTCACACTAGCTGAATTTAGGACACTGTTCTTTTTGATGTTTCTTGTCTCCTGAGTTCTGTCCAGGCTTCCTCCCAAACAGCTATTCTTAATCTGAAGAGGCAAAAATAGAAAATGAGAGAGGAGAAAACAAACCAGAAGAGCCTAAAACAAAACCAACAAAACCCCATTCTCAGAAAAATCCTCGAGCATGGCTTGACTTTGTGGTGTTATAGATGTGAGGCAGCTGAATATCTGCTGTGTGCACGCTGCTCTGCTAAGGGAAAAGTGGATTTGAATCAAATTTGGAGGGAATACAAACCGGCTGGATTTTTGCTGAAGTTTTTCAAGGATGTATTTTTGCAGCTTGAGGTGCTTGAGAGTGTCCAGGGAAAGGAACTGAGCTGGGGAAGGGGCTGGAGCCCCAGGAGGGGCTGAGGGAGCTGGAAAGGGGCTCAGCCTGGAGAAAAGGAGGCTCGGGGGGGCCCTGTGGCTCTGCACAACTCCCTGACAGGAGGGGACAGCCGGGGGGGTCGGGCTGAGGGAACAGGGGCAGGAGTAGAGGGAACGGCCTCAGGCTGAGCCAGGAGAGGCTCAGGTTGGACATCAGGAGGAATTTCCGCATGGAAAGGATGGTTAAACTTTGGAAGTGGCTGGCCAAGGAGTGGTGGAGTCCCCAGCCCTGGAGGTGTCTGGGGAACACGTGGCCGTGGCACTCAGTGCTCTGGGCTGGGTGTCAGGGTGGGTTTTGCTCACAGGTTGGACTTGATGAACTTGGGGGTCTTTTCCAGCCTCAGTAATTGTGTGATTCTGTGTGAATATGCTGGGCACACATGAAGGCTCTGTACAAGGTCAATGATAGGACAGGCCCACGTGAATGATTCCAGGTACTCAGGGCTGGAGTCTGGACGCAAGTGATGCCCAGAGAAACCCAACCCAAACTGCCCCCGCTGCTGTGTTACCCAGCCAGCCTGGGTTGGTCAGGGAGCTGGGTTCTTTGTGCACTACACAATGGTGGCTGAGTTTTCTTGTGTGCTTTCGGATAATTGTGTGATTCCTCTTTTCAGCTCGCTTAACAAAATTGTACAGGGAGGGAAGCAACATAAGCAGATATTTGATGTGTTAATAACTTCTTCCCTGCCTGCCTGTGCAGCTTCATTTCAGCATTCTCAATTTAAGGGTTTCTCCAGCGTGGGCCTAAAAATGTGACTCCTTAGCTCGTGCAAACCTGGCACTGCTTTGCCCAAGTCAGCGTTTTACACCCACTGAAAATCTGCCCCACCATTTGCAAAAACAGGCCAAGCATTTTTCCTCAATTGTCACTCAGTCCCTTGCTAAAAGCAATTTTATTTAAATTGCATGGTGTCTTTTAGTCTTCAGTTAAGAGGCATCTTTCATAAAATCTCATCCTTTATTACCGTGTTATTACTGCCTCTGTTGGCTTTCCGAGGGTGCACGAGATGATCGCTTCCAGCTGTGGCTTTATCCGGGTGTGAAAAGCCCAGGCAGTGGGAGGAAGCTGGGGAAGGAGGATGCTGTGTATGTGTTCCCCATTGAGCTGGGGCTCAGGAGGGCCTGAGGGAGGTGGCTTTGCCTCCTCTGTGCAAAACTCATCCTGGGAATCAATGACAGACCCAGCCTTGCAAAGCAGCCATTCAGGATTTGCATAGTCATGATCCCATCTTTGTCCCGGGACAAGCGTTGCTTCCTGCTCGTGTTTCTCTTGTTGCTTTTCCAAAGGCAGCTGAAATGTAAATGGCTTTCATTTTCAAGTGTATTTGTAATACGCACGAGCCTGCATTGAAAAGCACTCAAATAATAAGAGATGCTGAGACTTTATACACTGAAAGTGGCCAATTTTAAACATTTCAAAGAATAAAATGCACATTAATTGGCTTTCATGGATGCTTTAACATAGGGTACAGAAGCCAGGCAGAGGCAAAATGGAAGAGAGCACTACATTTTTACCATGCTAAGGCTTTTAACCCTGAGGCATTTGCAAGACATTTAGGAACAGTTTTCTTCCTTACATGTTTAGCTGTTCTACATTTTGTCATAAATATTTTACCCTTTTATTTTTCCCCAGTGGACTCTGAAATGTTGAGATGAACATGACTTCTTGTTTAACACTTGGCAACTCATCGAGACGAGCAGGGGTTTTGCACAGCTAGGGGACAAAAAGGAAAAGGAGGGTTGGTGTCTCAGATCGTGTTGCAGAACCAGCAGATGGAGCATGAGAGTACAAAACCCGGGCTGCAGTGGTGTGTCTGTCTGTCTGCACCACCACGTCACATTTTCATATTGTTAGAGCTTGAAAATGGACTTTTAAGAGTAATTTTTAGCCACCTGTTCTCTCTGTGAGCATTTCTGTTGCCTGTTCAAGGCAGTACCTGAACATGACAAACCCAGGGCAGAGCTCTCATTCCCCTTGGGCAGTTCTGGGATCCCTTCACAGTTCCCTTTACACAGGTGGAATGCAAAGCCCCCCAACCTCCACAGGCTGTGGATTTGTGATCCAGCTGATTGCCGTGGCCGTGGGACTGGATTGGAGTTTTTACACTTAGCCACCCTTTTAATTATTTGTTATTCAACTGAGCGCAGTGAGGAAAAGGAAATGCTTTGAACTCCTTTTAACTTATTTTTGGGTTTTAGTTTTATAAGCTAAAAGCTAAAAGCTTTGGGCTTTTATTTATTTCATTTGTTTTTCTTTATTTTTTTTTTAATGTGAAGCAGTGGAATATTTTATGACATTAGAAATAATACCGAAGTACAAACCATAGCTGTGACTGCATCAAAGTACTCCAGTATTGCTGGGGAGACTTGGAGGCCTGAGCATCCAAATCAGCCTGACAGTTGTTATTATAATGTGTTTTGCTCAAGATCCACAAATCCTCATTTCAGCTGCCAGTAATCCTTCAAATTATTAAACTCAAATCTTGGTGCAGAGACCATCAGAAGGGGGTTGAAAGCGAGACCACAACCCACAAGATAACAAAATTTGAAAGCCTGAACATCATCATTTCCTCCCTATGGCACTTGGAGATGTTTTCTAGCATTCCTTAGAGAAGAAAAAAAAACAGGATGGAAGTAGGTCTTACAAATAGATCCAAACCACCAGAAATTGATTTGTCCATTAATGAAGTTTGAAGAAAATCTTTGGTGAGCCTGGAAGATTAGATTATATATCAAGGTGCTCCACCACTTGGAAGATAAAGCCTTTAAGTGATAACTGTATTTAATAACATTTTCAATAAGATAAACTGTTGGCATGAATTTGGCAGTTTTATCAGAGGAGGGAGTGAGGCAGAGGAGTGGGATGCTGAACTTAAGGAATGCTGCACCAAAGACAATGCTATGTAAGAACTTCTGTATTTGTATAAAAACAGTTCTTCACAGTTGGTTTTATCCCCTTCTGATGGATTATTTTTTAACCTATTATAGGAATAAATCTTTCCACCTGCTGTTCTATAAGTCCCTTTGGTGTAGTGTTTATGTTTACGTTCATAATACATTCCTCTGTATAAAGATCCACACGATTTTTTCCTGGACAGAATCCTATTTCATTAAAGAAAACTGTGCCTGAAAGCACAGTTCTAGAGCTGTGGTGGTTTTTTATTTCATATGGAATTCAAACTCTCTTATGGCAGCTCAGACAAAGCAGTTGCTGCTCTAAGATTGCATAAATATCTTTTGAGTTGTTGTCTGATAAGTGCCATAGACTAAAATCTAGGTCTGAAGTGCTGAATTTTCATTCTGTAATTTATTCTGTGGTGATGGAAGGGGTTTCAGGTGATAAGAGTTAAGTTTCTTGTAAATACTGATTCCCATCATATCTCAGCAGGTACACGATCTTCTTCTCCAAAATCAGACAAGGCATTCATACAAGTTTCAGGTATAAAACTTCCCTTTCCTTTGTGAAAACTCAACTCTTCTGATTGTGAGTTTTTTCCTGCTCTTCTAAAGAAACCAGGAACCACAGAGTTAAAAGATGAACTTTGCAGTACCTGACATAAAATCTGCAGAGTGAAAACGAATTTTGTATTTACTTTTGTTGTTCCCATTTCTGTTCTGAAGCTGTTTTCAGTACTTGTTGCTTCCAATTAATGTTGTGTTTGTGAACTCCAGATAGGCACCTTCTGCCAGCCATCTCCTGTCTGGGAGAGGCAATTCAAGAGCTTTCCCCTGATCCAGCTGGCACAGCAGAGCAAATATTTACTTATTTTCAAACAGAAGCAAATAGCTCAGCGTAAAAGAGTTGGAAGCAGACTCTGTGCAAACAGGTGCTGCATATTCTGTTGGTGTGTTATGCTGCAACCCATCAGGCATTTACAGAGAATTTTCCACTGGCACTCATGGGATTGAAGCTCACAGGTTGGTGTCAGCACTCCCGGGGTTCCAGACTCAGTTAATTAATTTGTATGAGCCATAGTTTGCCTGTCCCTATTTGTCTCTGCCTGTCCCAGTGTAGAAGATGCTCTTGCTTATAATAAGAAATAATCTCCAGACCTGACTGTGGTGACCTGTGCTAGAAGTACCATTACCTTGTTAAAGTCCTCTTTAGGCTGTAGGAATGTACCTGTGTGCTGAATGCACAGTCATTATCTGCTTGTTATTCTGGCCTTTTGTCTGTCCCGTGGTGTCCCTTGGCAGTGAAATACTGACAAGTTTTAAAGGCAAGTGCTGGTAACCAAGAAAGGGGAAGGCAGAGCATTGTCTGTGCTCCAGGTGTGTTAAGGAATGGTAACATCATTAAAGGTACCATGTCAGAACATTTAAAAAAAAAAAAAAAAGAAAAAAAAGAAGAGGTGGGATATTTTTATTCTACAGCAAAAGCTCTCAAATTCTTTTCAAGCAGCGCTGTTTGTTGGAGTGTGTGTTTTCTGTTCTAAATTGCTTTAGTTCTGTTGGGTTTCTTTGTTCAGGGAAAAAGGTCTGGTTTTTGTGGGTTTTTTTTCTGGTTAGAGCAATTTGGGCTAAAATATTTGTGCTGCATCACCTTAATTTTGAGCTATAAAGAAATGTGTTCATATGTTAGTTATTAAGCACAATATTCCAGCAGCAGTCAGGTCCTGTGGCCACCTCCTCGTATTTGCAACACAGGACTCTGGAATATTTTGTCTTACTGGAGTATTTTGTCTTACTTAGCAGAGGATGGTTTGGGTTGGAAGGGACCTTAAAGCTCATCCAGTCCCACCCCTGCCATGGCAGGGACACCTTCTACTGTCCCAGGTTGCTCCAAGCCCTGTCCAGCCTGGCCTTGGGCACTGCCAGGGATCCAGGGGCAGCCACCAAAAAGACCCAAAAATTCCAATGTGAAATTGTGTCTGAGAGCTTTGTCCAAACAATTCTAGAACTCTGGTGGGCTTTTACTTATTCATATTTATTCAGCTTGTCAGGGTCATGTCTGCCGTGGAGAATCTAGAGTGTGCCTGGCACAGAATCCCTTTTTCTTATCTTTACAGGGGGCACAATGTTCTGTATTTCATGGCATCTATCTAGAGGCTTGTCCTCCACAACTGTCCCCGAGCATTTGTTCCACTTAGAAGCTGACGAAGTTAAAGGGAAACAGGAGGAGTTGTAGAAACTCAGAATATACCTGGATCTCAAGTTTTCAATGACAAGATAATTACCAAAATCTATATGTTCTGTGCAATGTACTCTTTGTCTACCAAAAATAACTGAAGGCTTCTCTGACCTGCTGTGACACAGCCATGTTGGACGTTGCTTTTGTGCAAAAATGGAGTTTTCTACTCAAAAGTTCTTTCCTGTGAAGTCATCACTTGCTGATTTGGTGGGAAAGGGATGAGTGTTCATTTAAATTTCACCAGAGTACTCAGTCTTCAGAAACAGCAATATTTGGAAGAACATGTAGAGAGGTTTGGTTTTTTTCAGCACACTTCTCTCATTCATGGTATGAAAAAGGACCTCACAAATAATTCAGAGTTTCTTTGTAGAAGGTGTCCCCACCCATGGCAGGGGTGGGAGGGAGTTGAATGTTAAGGTCCCTTCCAGCCTAAGCCGTGCTGGGGTCCTGTGACACAGCTCTGTAACCTCTGGTACCTGTAAACCAGCTTTTCCTCCCTCAGTGATGTATTTCCCTCGCTGCAGCACCCATCCCATTAACCACCTTCCTTGGCACAGTAATTTTTATCTCTTCCACCCTTTCCAGCTGGATTGCTCAGATCTTTTCAGCTGTCAGCAAATCTTAACAGATTTGGAACACCATACAGCGGCTGGGTGTTCCTCTGGTCCACGGGGTTTTCCAAATGCCTTGCTGTCCCATCTGGGTCACCAGAAACTGATGCCGTGGGGAGGCTGACCTGAAACAGAGACTGGACAGAGCTTGAGAATAAACTAGGGATTTATTGAAAGGCCTTTAGGGTTCACCTTGGGCAGGACAGGGCCTGGCCAGGGCTACAGCCAAGATGGACCCAAAATGGTCACAAAATGGATGACCGCTCACGAGGTCTCACACTTTTGTAAGTTTTGCTCCATTTGCATATTGGGGTTTAATTGTCCAGTTACAGCTTCATGCTGTGAGCTCCCATCCTTCTTGTTCCTCCCTCCAGCCACCCTTGTTTGTGCTTTTGGGCCTGAAAGTTGTCCTTGGTGTCCAGGAGGAAAAGGATTTGTTTTGTCCCTGCTCTGTGCAGAGAGCTGAGTGACACTGACTGTGAGGCTCAGAACTGCACCCTGGGCAGCACAGAGTCTGAAAAACATGGAAACTAAAGCTTAAGGCATCACTCCCTTAACCCGGACATTCCTACCTTGTCAGATGTGTTTGTGTGACCCACTAGAGGTAAATAACTCTAGGAAGAGCTTATCCTCCAGAAAAAGGAGGTGAGAAAAGCAGGATGGGATTCAATTTCTGCCTGAGTTACAGACTTAGAAACATCATGGAGAAATCCCACGTATTCAGCACAGGAGGGCAAACCCTTGCACACTGCAGAGATTTGCACAGGAGTCACGGACTGGCATTGCCTCTGATCATGTACTTGAATGTGTTGACAGAAATGCTTTTAAACACAAGGGCCATTAAGACTTTATGAAACAAATCCTACCTTGGGTTGTCCCCAGGGTTAAGGACCAGGGTACTAATGGTATATATCACCTTCAGCATTTCCTTCAGATTTGTCTTCCTTAAAGGAGTTGGGCTGCAGTAGCAAACTGTAGCCTGCAGCACTCCATCTGTTCCCTCCTGAGAGCACAAGGGCCCTGGGAGATGCTCTGGGCCCCTTCACACCCCTGCAGGTTTCCTTCTTGTGTATTCAGAGCAGAGAAACAGCAGTGACGTGGTCACATTTTGGGCAGCCAAGCTGAGTGATTCCCAGACTGTGCTGACAGGTCTATCCTTAAAAATCCTTCCTGCTTGGCTCTTGTGATATTTATGAGAGTTACAGTGCTGTTGGTCCAAAGAACTCAAAAACCCTGAGTCAGAAGCCAACCCTCTCTTTCCCCACTCTGTATTCACGGACCCTCATGAGATGTGGTCTGCTTCTTTGTGTGTTTTTAAACTTCTTGCTTTTTCTTTCATGAGTAAGTGTCAGGCACAAATCACTCATTCATTCTTCATGCAAAACTGCAGGCAGTGACCCCCTGCTTCCAGGCTGCTGTCTGTGTTCTCCTGTCTGCTGCATCACTCCTCCTCAGGATGGAAAACCTTTCTGGAGTGGCAAAGCTGGAAGCTTTCCCTGTGACACCCTGGCACAGGAAAATGGGAATTTATTTAGCTGTGTAATGGCTCCATGTCTGCTTTGGGCATTGAGGAGGTGAAGGTGGGGCGGGTTGCTACAAGAACTTTGTGGGATCTGTTTCTTGTTCTTTCCTCATGACTCTCCAAGAGAGTCAGCAGAGTGGAACGTGGAGCCAGAGCTTTGAGGTTGGCTGAGATCCTGGCTGGAATTGCCTTCTCCAACCTCAAAAAGCTGCTGGGAAAGGAGCTGCCCTCACTGCCTGCATTTACTCTCTCTGCTGTGCTGCAGGGGAGGTGGAAGAAGCTCTGCTGCCTCTTGCAGAGGTCCCCATGGAGCACCAGGGACGCCTTTGCTGCCGCAGGAAACACGCAGCACTGTGCCTCCTTCTGATCACACTTAGCTCAGACAATTCCTCTGAGCTTTCTGGGTTTCTTTCAGAGGTACCCACCAAATTATGCAGCTCACTGTAATTTTAGCTTTGCTTACGCTAAAATACCACTCCAGACTATCTGGGGAGCCCTGCTCTGTGTTGTCTGCTGGAAGGGAAGCGTGGGAGCCTCGGGATCTGTGCCAGTCTGTGTGATGTGCAGAGCTTTACATGTCCTACAACTGCTGAGGATGCACCACGCTGGAGACATCCACAAGGCGAGGTTTGACAGGACTTTCAGCAAGCACTGCTGCTTGGCAGCCTGGTTTTTTGGTGTATGGTGGTTTTTGGGGTTTTTAATGTGCACAGTTCAATTTAGAGGGGAACAGCAGTGGATGTTGGGAATGCTGTCAAGATCGCTGTGGATATAGCAGTGCTGGGTTGAGAGCTGTTCAAATTTTACATTATCATCTCTCACTTCTGTTTCCTTTATTTTCTTTAAATTTTATTATCTCTCATCTGGTGAAAAAGCGGTATTTGAATTTCAGAGCTGAGCTGGTGCTCTGTCCTGTGGGAATAAGAGCTCAGCTTCTCCTCCCTCAAAGCACAGCCTCAGATCTCTGTTTCCTTTAAGTGCTGTCCCAGCTTTCAGCTGTTCAGTGCCTGTTTGCCTTGGACTGGTATGTGAAGTGGGTAGTGAATCCTGCTGCCTTCAGATTCTAGGAATCATCCTAGGAGGATGAAGCACTGTGGAGTAGGATTTTTTTCATCCTATAAATTGTGTTGTCTGGGTAAGACTTTTGGGGTTTAATTAATGTTTTTAGAAACTTGCATGGTGAATTAAACAAGCTGTTTTCAAACAATAACTCAGCCATTATATCATTCCTTAGACACAATTTCTTAACTGGGGGAAAAATTGCCTGAAGATGTAGATTTGAAAAGTTGTTTGTAGGGAGAGGCAAGTAACCACCCAGTAAAACGTGTGGCAACCATATAACTAAGTCAGATCACTTGCTTAGAAACAGCTTTGGGGAGGGTTTCATTATTTTATCCTGTCTAATGTATTTTTTATAATAATGTAAGTTGGTGACATTGTGCCTCTGCAGTGCCTTGCACAGAGGAGCTGGTGTTTGTTCTGTGTGTGTCTGCTCTGACATCCCTCAGAACCTGCCACCCTGGGGTGGTGCTCTGGGAACCTGTCACAGCTCACAGCCCCTGACTCAGTGCTAATAAACTGGTATCAGCACAGACTGGGAGAGGCAGTCATTGGGACTGGCCTGAGGAGAAGCACCTGGGGATTCTCATGGGTGGAAATCGTATGGATAGAGAGTGACAAGGGGGAATGGTTCTGAACTGAAAGAGGACAGGTTTAGATTAGATGCTAGGAAGAAATTCTTCCCTGGAAGTGTCCAAGGCCAGGTTGGACAGGGATTGGAGCTGCCTGGGACAGTGGAAGGTGTCCCTGCACACAGCAGGGGGGTGGAATGAGATGGTCCTTGAGGTCCCTTCCAACCCAAACCATTCTATGATTCTAAACACACAAAGAGGCATTAAACATTTTAAGAGCATTGTTTTGTCCTTGCATTAAAATCTGGAGGAGAGGATGCAACCCCCAGATATTGAAGTTCACTTCAGTTGCATTTCTGACCCCTGCTCCCTCAGAAAATCACTGTCAAATTCATATAGACACTGTGCAAACATGTATTTATTTATACACTGAAATCACCATCTAAAACTGAGGTGTGAAGATGGTTCCTGTGTTCAGTGTGGCTGAGGCTGAAGTAGCAGATGAAAGAGGAGGAATCACCTAATTATTGCCTAATTCTAAGCACTGGTGCTCAAGTGTGAAGTGCTACTGATGTAATTAAAGCGTAGAAGAAGCGGTGCAACTTTCCTATTGTCAAAATATTCAGCTTGACGTACAACGTGAAAAATAGAGGAACTTCTTTAAGCTTTCAGTGTTAATCAGTGCTGAGGAGCTATTTTCCTCCTAATACCATCTGCAAGTCTCCATCAGCACTGTGCAAGTGTTGATTGTGTGTTACAATACTTCATTTTAATTAGACTCCATAGGAGATAGTTAAAGGGTTGATGGGGGAAGATATTGTAGCAGTAAATATTATGGCACATTTGGAAACGGAGAGGGGAAGAAGACGTTGGCTTCAGTGTTGACATAAGTGACGTTCTGCACTCTGGGACACACTTGTCAGTGCTGGGGACTGCTGGCACTGGGTGATACATTGCATTTCAGTTTAGCAAATCTTCCTTAGGGGACCAGTTTGTCACTGTAACACCCCGGTGAGGAGATGCAGCAGCCCTGCCTGTGTTAATCACCAATTGCTGCGTCACCCTGGCAGGTCAGGGGTGGCCAGGGCAGGTGAGGGCCGGCCCTGGCAGGTGACGGGTGGTAGCCATGTGGGTCACAGAGCAGAGCAGACCCACTGGATGCTGATCCAGAACCTGCTGGGGTCAGGCTCAGTCTCAATGTGCTCTGTCTAAGGAGGTTCCTTCCAGAAGGACTCGGTGACACAAGGAGCAGCTGGACAGGCAGGAGGGGACAGGGGATTGTCTCTGCAAAAGCAGAGATGCACTCAAATGACTTTCCCAGTTCTCTAGTCCCAGAAACAGGCAGTGATGCTTTTATTGCCATTTTGCTTCTATTTATTGATCAGGCTTTTCTGGCCCAGAGGCTGCCCAGAGGAGCTTTAGCCCTTTGCTTTGTGTTTCACTGAACTCAGAGTTCTTTTTCTGGCTCTTTGGCTGTAGTTCACTGTAGGGTCAGCAGGTTGTGGCATTTATTCTCACTAAATACTGAACAGACACTAAAACCTAATTAGAAAACAGAGCAGCTTCCTCCCTATCCCCGCACAGGATAGGGAAAGTCATTTCAGGGAAATTAAGTAACCTGGCCTAGCTTCTAAAAATAGAGCCATCAATAAAACCTGTGACAAATGTGGATTTCAGTGTGACTCCTGGGCCAAGCAGTAACTATCACATTTCTAATGCAGGGCAGGTTCTCACATGGATTCTCAGTTACTGGTTCTGCCATCCCAAGATGAGACAAAATGAGGTTTCGTTGTGTAGTAGGTGGCAGTTTGAAGCATTAACTGCTGTGGAAGAAGATTTGAAAGGCAATTTCCCATCTCAATTTTCTCTTCAGTCATTAAAATTCATCTTCAGTTCTTGAAGTATCCAAATTTCTGTTCTGCTTAGGTATCTGGGTTGGAGATCTTACTGCACTGAATATCCCTTTAATTTATGGCAAACTGTTCAACACCATTTTACAAGCCATCCATGATCCTCCAGATTTATCTTTAGAAGATTAATTTTTCCCTCCCCACAAAATTGATGCTAATCTTGCTATGAACTGAGTTTAGAACTACTTAAACCCAAAGTTACTTCTTTGCTCTTTACTTGTGAGAGTTTAGCACTGCTCAGCTCCTTTTTTGTCACTTGTCTGCAGCTTGTTCTCATTCTGTGGTTCTTTAATATGTTCTTCTGTGGCACTGATCACTCTGGCATCACTCAGGTGAGTGGTGAGAGGAGCTGAGTGTGCTATTTACTCCTCTATGCATTAAAAGCATCTACTTGGGAAGTGAAGGGACTCAAAGTTTGTCCTAGAAGTGCAGAAGAGGATAAAAATAACTTAATAACTGTGCCACCTTATTTGAATTTAAAATAGATCTCTTTTTAATTCATAAAAACAGAGTTGTCAGGCTTTGGGTGACAGAGGGTGATGAATTCGTGTGGGAGTGTGGACTTCCTGCGCTTCCTTTCTTTAGGAAGCTTGTGGAAGAGGAATAACCTTTTGTCATGCTCATGTCACATTTTATTTTGGCTTAAGTCTGATGAGAGAAGAGAGAAATCTGGCTGTCAAGAACAGCCTGTCTCCTCCGTGTGTCTTTTTTGTTCCTCTGATCCTCAGCTTCTGCTGCTCCTTGGAGCACAGGCGAGGCAAAGCTCCTTGGCAAAGCCAATCCAAGCAGAAGCAGCTGTGGGGCTTTTCCTCTGGCCTCTGCTGCCCATTGTCCTGCTCCCATCCCTGAGTTTTACCTGCTGCAGTGTTTTACTCTCATCTCTCCTTAATGCTGGCTCCACACCACTCCTCGTTCTCCTAATCATGTTTAATTCCACAACCAGGTTAATTGTAAGCACTCGGTGCTGTGTTAAATCATCTGGGATGTGGGAGCTGTGTGTGGCTTATTTGTCTAGGCAGTAGCCCTCATAAATGATAATTTCAAAGATTTAAGGTTAATTACAACACTCAGAAGTGTTAATTCTGGGGAAGAGAAGATTTATTTATATCCCAGCCATGACACTTTGCTTTCCTGGAAGGCACACAAGGGTGTGAAGGACATTCATGTTTTTCTCTGACATTCTTTTATGTTTAAAGGCAGACACTAAAGAAAAAGGTTAAATGGATGGCGAGCACCTCTTCTTTTTCCCTTTATTTTTTTCTTTGATTGTGCCCATAATTGTGTGCTACTCATTAAGTAGCTGAAGGCCTTTTGAAAAGTCCTTTCATTTGAGAAAGATGCCAGGCAGAGCTGCTTGTGAAATAATTACAGAAAATGAGTGTTGATGCATGTTTTGACTCTGCTGGAGAAGTAATTCTGTCTTCTCTAGCTGAAGTAATTACATTTGTTTCTAAATAGAAGAAGAGAAATAGCAATTGTAAAAAAAAACCCCATAGATCTCACTTCTGCATTTATGTAGTGGCAGATAGATGGGTAGCAAAAAATTAATTATGATATTAGTGTAGTCATTATTGTGTGTTATTTATTGAAGGGAGGTACCATCATAAACACATCGAGTCATGGAAGATTTGTGGGACTTACAGACTGCTTTGCTTGATGGTTACTTTCTTTAGCACTGAGGAGTATAAACACTTTTACAGTGTGTTAAGGTAATAATTTAGGATAGATATCTGCAACGACTCACTAGCTATTAATTACTTTTTTATTTTCTTTAGAGAGAAAAGCTTTTCAGTTATTATAATCCAGAGTGCTCACATCAGGGAGGGCTGAGTGCTTGTATCTCTGTGTATGGGAAGTTTCTCCTCAGTTCAGGTGGCCAGGGTGGTAAAATTGGGCAGCAGCTGGGCTGATGCCTTTTCTGGTTTTCAGGGGGGATGGATCTGCTGTGTTGGATGTGGATCAGGAAGCAGTCATGAGACAACACTACTGCTGTTATCCCACGCAGCGTGGACCTGAAAATCCTGCCAGTCAATTCCTGTTTCACCCACTGTCTTTTATTTTAAGGAAATCAACTCTTGTGTTGTGCTGAAAAGATGACCTTGTCTGGAAAGTAACCTTGGCTGAAAATTTGGATTAAACTTTTTGGAGTAAACCTTGGATACATTCTGCCTAAAGTCTTATTGGCCCCTATGTGAAAGCAGAATTAGGCATCTGGAATACACATTGTATGCTTATGTGAGTTGTTTTGTGATAGACTAGTAATTACTGAGTGCATTGTTAAAGACAGAAGTTAAAGTGAAAGGAATGAAGTGGAAGGATGCTTTGAGTTCTCAATGAGATGCCTGATTCTCTGTTCAGTATCGTTAATCTACATATTTCCTGGAGAGGCTTCTTATCTCTCTGTCTTCCTAATGCTTTCACTCATCTGACAAGAATAATTTGCATTTCCAGGACTTGATATTGAACAGATGTACCTTGATTTGAAACTGAAAGAGCAGAAATTTAGGGTAGATATAGGAAAGAAATTCTTTCTATGAGGATGGTGAGGCCCTGGCACAGGGTGCCCAGAGCAGCTGTGGCTGCCCCTGGATCCCTGGCAGTGTCCAAGGCCAGGCTGGATGGGGCTTGGAGCAACCTGGGACAGCGGAAGGTGTCCCTGCCCATGGCAGGGGGTAGAACATGGTGAGGTTTAAGGTCCCTTTGAACCCAAACTGTTCCATGATTCCACCTCAGTGTGCTGTCATGAGCTCAGTGTTGGTCTCAGGTTTGACATGGCACTTCTGCATTTCTGACATCTGTGCTGATTGGGAACATTCTAAATCACCCTGCTGGCCACGGAGCATGGAAAACCTGTCCGTGTAAAATCACTTACAGGCTTCCAGGGTTAATTCCATGAGTTTCCTCTGTTTTCCAAAGAGGACAAAGTGTTCAGCTGCAAGCTGCCCTCTGTGTGGTGAAGGGAGCAGCACAGGAGACAGCAAACCTCTCTGCTCCAAAGCAGGCCCATATTAGATTTTAAACAAAAAAATAAAACCTCTCTTAATTCCCTTGGCATTTTATCATTCTTCGGAATGGAATTCTATCTGCAAGGCAATTCTTTCAATTTCTAAGGGAGGGCTGTCAAAAAGTGAGTCAAGAACCCTCCCTACTTTTTGCAGAGCAGAAGGTCAGAGTCCTGAGAGTTTTGCTTTGGCATAAAAGTTTGATGAGTTGGCCAAACCACTGTGCAGAGTTGGATACAAATTGGTCCTTAGTGAGTCACAAAATAATACTCCACTTCCGTTTTTTGTTCTTTTTTTTCCTTGCTTGTGCTGGAAAGCTTTGGAAGACACATGATGCTGTCAAGCCTGTCAAAACTTCATACAGGCAATTTCAGGTCTAAAAAAAAAAAAGTTAAATAAAAAATACAACTGGTGTGAATGGGAACAGGGAGAATCTGGCAATCTCACTGACATCAAGGAATGAGGAGGGTGTTGAGAGATTCCCCCTCTCCAAAATCATGAGCACCATATGTTCAGCTTGGATTCTCTTGGTTTCTTGGGGAGTAAAACAAAAAGGCCATCTTCCCCCTCCTCCCCCCATGTGCCTGTGAAAGAAAACAGTGGATGTCACATTTTTGTGCTAGCACAGCACAAATGGGGAGGAAGGTCTGTCTCTGGCTGGTCTCAGGCCATGGGATAACACTGGCATGGGGACTGGCAGGTGTGAGGGCTGTTTGGGATCTCCTGGAGGCCTTTGGGTGACTGGAGCCTCTTGGAAAAGCTATTTCCATGCAGAAAGTTAATCACCCCTGCTGGTAGGGCAGCATGGCAGGATCCAAGCACTCCAGGAGGTTCTGGAGTGCAGCAATGATCATTCCAGGTTGCAGGTGCTGAGTGAGCCAAAAAGGGAATTCTCAGCTGCAGCTGCTGCTCCTGAGAACTTCTGGAGGTTGGTGGCAGCTTTGGCTGCTGGGACCATGAGATGATGGATGTGAGGAGGGTGATGGCTGTGAAAAAGAGGATGGAGCCACATAATTTTGGAGATGTATAGTGAGACAACTAGAGAAAAAAATGGATCTGTTTGAATTTCAGAATTGAATGTAACTTTGAAGTTAGCTGTGCTTTTGATATGGAATTGAATCAGATGACTTGGAAATGTCTCCTCCAACCTGAATTATTCAGTGACTGATTTTACTCATTTGTCATGGCCTTTAGCGGGGTACATCACAGGTTATTATCTTCTTGTTCAACAGGAATCTCTAATTTGCTATTCCTCCAACTCAAAACATCTTTTGTCTTTTGTCTTCAACTCCTTGAACTCCAGGAGTCTGAGTTCCTTCATCCTTGTTTTTTTAATGTTGCAATATCAGCTGTTGATGTGTGTTGGAGGGGGAGTGATGAGGGAAAGAGTTGCAGAATAAATCAATAAATCAAAGATTCTTAGTCAGGGGATGAGGAGAAATGGGGTAAAAAGCAGGACTTTTTGGTCATCCTGTTAGGGGATTGTTGTTCCTAGGGACATCCTGCAGGAAGAACTGCTCCAGAGATATTTATGCAAGTACTTTTCTCTGTGCTGTTCTTCATGAACCTTCCCTGGGCAATTTTAACTCGGAGGGAAAGACATTTTTTATTAACTCTGTTGTGCAGCCACACCTGCCTGAGCTCCCAGGTGTGGATCACGCACAACCGAGGAGCAGCTGTATGAGGAGTGAGATCCTTTTACTCAATGGAGAGCTGCATACACTGGATTTTGAAATATTCCATTTAAGGGAAAATAAGAGATCTTCAAAGCTGGCATTTTTCAAGTAAATGACTCTTTAGCTTTGATATACTTGCTTCATGCTGCCTTGTCAGTGGAGAGAAGAGATGTACCTTAAATCAAAGTGGACAACTGAGAATGAAAGCTAATAAAAGATTACAATAAAAGAAGGCAATCCCTGCACAAAAAATATATATAAGACAAGGGTTCGTATCCATTGCAGGAAACATTCATAGGAATGAATAGTTAAAGTATATCCTGGCCTCAGAGACTATTGGTGAGGCTTTATCAGGTACTTAAAGCTTGCAGAGTGATGTGAAAAATAATAATGAGGGAAAGTATCCCCAACCACTCGGTTTTCACTCACCTTGCAGAATTTCCTAATGTTGCCATTAGAAAAGAAAAATTTCTGATGGGCTAATATCAATTTTGCTGCGCAGGCAGGTACACAGCACCTATATTCATTAGCCAGGTATTTCATACCTGAAATCATCATGACTGATATTCAGGAGAGCAGTAGTCCACTGACCCTGAGCAGCCCTGGAGAGGCCAGTCATCATTGCAGACCAGCCGTGCAGGAGGCACCAGCCTCTTGTTATAATTGAGAGCATTCATCACTTTTAAGGAAATTTGAGCTCCTGGACTTGAGGAAGTGTTCCAGAGGAGTGGTGACTGCTGAGAACAGAGTAAACCAGTGGAGTTTGCTGTAAAACTTTGCCATCCTGCTGTCTTTGACAGGGTAAATTGCAGCTCCTGTTCCCAGAGACCTGGGTGTATTTAGCACATACAGTGTTCTTCCAATGGACACTGTTTTGGAGTTTGTTCCCTTCCTGATTGCACAGAGGATGTTAGACCAGGTTTACATGCAGAAAGATTTAGTGTATCTGTTGCTGATGGTAGTTAAAATTATGGAGGGAAAGGAGGAACCAGAAGACCAAAACCCCAAAGAAAACAAAAAAGAGAGGGAATTAAAAAAAAAAAGAGAAAGAGAAAGGAAAAGTCTTAGTGACCAGCTGGAAGGAGAAGTGATGAAATTCTCCCTCCAATACCTCTGCAGTGAAATTCTACAATACTTTGATAAAGGAGCCATGAACTTGTCATCAGGACCTTCTCAAACTCCTGGTGGGTAGCTGCAGCTTGAGTCAGGGCTGGAGCACGTTTGGAGCAGAGTTGAGCCATGGAAAGCCTCAGTTCCACAGGGACTGAGGCCCTGGAGACAGAGTGTGTCTGAGTGTCCTGTGCATTGCCCTGCCTGGGGCTGTGTGACCAGCACCTTGTAATGCTTCATTTCCCACCCTCCACTTTCCTGATCAGGAGTTCTGTAGGAGAAGATGGTAGCATGGAAAAAACCCGTAAATAACCATGTTATTCTTCCAGATAAACACCTCTCTGACTTGACAGGGAAAACTGGATGCTGCAGTTCTGAAGCAGAAGACACACACTGTGATGAGTAGGATTTTGGCTGATTCTCAAAATATTGTTGGTATTTCTGTCTTTTACAGGGAAGAATTGCAACAAGTTTCACTACTTCAGGCATGGCCCTGCAACAAGGAAGAATCTGAAAAAGCAGTAAAGCTATAGTACCAGCACATCCCTGTGCCACTAACATCCTGCTGTTGTACATATCCTAGAAAACCATTCTCACAGGGTGTAAAATTGTCAAAGATTTCCAGGGTATTTCATGCCAAACTGCACCAGAATGGAGCTGCTCAGTCCTCTGAATGTCATCACTTGTTTTGTTTTCACAGTCAATGTAAATGAATTAGTAATGGTTTGCCACTTACTATAAATAATGCCCTATTTCCTGCCTGTAGCTGTGCAGATCCTGCAGAAGATGATGTTTTTGACAGCCCATGGGCCTGACAGAGCTGTTTCTCTGGAGACAGTTTGGGCTGGTAGCAATGATGTGTGCGTGGTTTTAGGCATTGCAGATCTGGGAGCAGCTGGTTTTGACTTCCATTTTTCTTGTGGTATATATCCTGCTCCATTTAAAAAAAAAAAAACAACAATCAAGTGACCAAACTGTGCTTGACAGAGCCTCCAGTCTGAAAAAGTGAAAATCTTGGAACTTCAACGGGGAGTGAACATTGAACAGAGGCCAGGATTCACCTGGTGATGAAAGGGCAGATGAGGAGGGGTACAAGGGAGCAGTTTCATTAGGGAGAAATAGCAACAGATGCAGTGTGGTATATGGAAAATATGTTATTTGATGTAAAGTATTCCTGTTTCTCTCTGCGTATCAGTCCTTCAGTGGATTTCCCTGAGCAGAAACTTGGCATGAACAAGAACTTGATTCTGTCCAAGCCCCTGGAGTTCTACTCGAGTCAGGTTCATATGATTAAGATCCCAGTGAAGTTTGAGGTAAAAATACGGCTTTTAGTAAATTCTGGAGCATCACATAAATAATTTTGAATCATAGAATGTATTATAGGTAATGCACCTTTCCTAGAAAGACAGGCAGAGAGACTCAGGGTTCTGCCTGGAGAAGGCTCTGGAGACATCTCAGAGCCACTTCCAGTGCCTAAAGGGAGCTTATAAAAAAAATTGAGAGCAAGTTTTACATGGGCAGATAGTGACAGGACAAGGAGGAATGGCTTAAAACTGACAGAGGAGAGATACTAGCAACTCTTCTCTGTGAGGATGGGCAGGCCCTGGCACAGGGTGCCCAGAGCAGCTGTGGCTGCCCCTGGATCCCTGGCAGTGTCCAAGGCCAGGTTGGACATTGGGGCTTGGAGCAGCCTGGGACAGTGGAAGGTGTCCCTGCCCATGGCAGGAGTGGCAATGGATGGGCTTTAAGGTCCCTTCCAACCCAAACCATTCTGGGGGTTTCTCTGCTCACTACGATGCTGCAAAGCAGTGAAATTGAGACTACCCAGAATAAATGTCTGGGGAAATAAACTGTCCCTGTTGTGCCTCACTAATCACCCCAGGCTTGTTAAAGCAGGCAGGGGAAAACACTGCTGGGTACCACGAGGCTGGGCTGAGAGGAACAGCCTGGCTGAGGAACGGACACTGCAGCAACACCAGGTAAAGGTGCTCCCATCAGGAGAGCATTCAGACTCCTGAATTCTCCTCGGAGAGCAACGAATCACAGGTAGTGCAGTCACTGGGAATCACCTGAGATTGAGATAACATCCCTGAAACTTCCTCAAGCAGTCCCTGACTTCTTAACCTGGGTTTGTGGTGCCTAAAGTTTATTTTGAGAGGGCTGGGTTCACTGGGAGTAAGCTGGTGTTTTAAAATCTGTTGTTCTTAGCATGAAAGGATTTTAAGCCAGAGTACGTTCAGTGCTGCAGCAAACTGTGTGCAGTGAGATCCGAGGGAACGTGTAGGTTGTGAAGTGTTTGTAAATGTTTCACTTTAATTTTAGAAAAAACATGTGGTAGAGGAGAGATAAATAAGGAAAGAGAGGTTGAAACAGCTACAACAGTCTTTAATGGAGAACTGACAAGTTTAAATGTCAAGGCCATAACAGCAATTAATTCCAAATGCTTAATTATCATTTTATAGCCAAGATTTGATCTACATTCCACAAAGCCAAATACAAATTAAATTGCCTTCTGGTGAAATATGGCCACTGAGAGACTAAGACCTAGAAAGTGTTTTACTCCAGGAAAATTATATAATGACCCATAATTTTGGTGAAAATGAGGTGGAAACATCTCTTTAAGGCTCTATTTTAGCACACAAAAAGACAACATCTTGGAATAGCTCACATAGCTGTGTTTTGTATTGGTCAGAATGGCTCAGGACTCGTCTCAGAAATGCTGGATGTCACACTGAGAATGAATTTTTGTGCTTAGCTCCGTTTACAGAGGCACACAAATGCTTCCCTGCCTTGGGCTTTCTGGTGTGTGCTTTGAGAGAGAAGAGAGTTTGTCAGCAAACAATGCAGCACGTTCTGGGAGAGCCGGGAAAGCAATTACCCTGCCTGGCACCCTGGGCTCAGAACCCCACAGTACTGTGGGGCAGGGAGCTAATGCTGCATCTGCTGCCCAGAGCCTCTCGGAGGGACAGGCTCTGCCTGGTGCCCAGCGCACTGAGCATGCAGGGCTGTGTGTGCAGGGCAGGCAGCAGCAGGCTCTGGTTGGGAATTTAAAGTGCATTTTTGCCGTTTGTACACTGGCTTTGTTACACCCTCAGTGGTTTCCAGAGTTCTTGTGTGTGTGTGTGTGCTCCCTCAGCCTGCCATCACTGAGGTTCCTTCTTTGCTACCACAGCTTGTGCAGGGCACGTTTTTCTGCCCATTGGGTCAGTAAGAGCCCGGTAAAAAGTGAGGAATATCACAGGTTATTGTCTTCTTGTTCAACAGGAATCTTTAATAAAGCTCTGTGTGCGTGCAGACTGCTAGGCAAAAATGCATTTTGCTGCCATGGCCCAATGTTGCAACTCCATTTACAAAGGAGCCCTGGGTGAGCACCAGGTTGTACTGATGGGCTGCTTTACTTGGTGTGGAAAATGCATGTTGCCTTTTCCATCCTCAGACTTGTCCTGCAGTGTCTTTATGTCCTTATCCATATGGATGATGTTCTGCTACATATTAGCATTGCTTTGTAATCTCTCTCTTCTGAACTGCTTGGGGATTCTGCAATGGCACTCGCAAGATATTTGTGAATTAAAATTACAGACTGAGCTGTTGCCTCATTTATGCTCTTTGTTGCTGTTCACACTGCAGCTTGAGAAGGAGAGAGGCCTTAATGCACCTTTCTCAGCTCACGTGCAGGCAGAGCTTTTGGCTCCTATTGTGGTTTTAGGAGCTTAAAATAATAATAAAAAACAAACCAAAATTCAAGCCCTGACAGGGAGAATTTTTGATCATTCAGAGTTCATATCAATGTCAGTTGGTAATTTTTACTGGTCAGTACCTTCTATTCTTTAAAATTCTTATGAACATAGAATCATAAAATTAGTAAGGTTGGGAAAGACCTCAGAGAAAAAGTCCAGCCCTTGAGCCAGCACTGCAAATCCCAACACTAATCCATGTCTTTAAGCACACATCTGTGTGTTTTCTGGATACTTTCAGGGATGGTAATTTCACTACTTCCCTGGTCAGCCTGTTGCAATACCTCCAAACCCTTTCAGTGGAGAAATTTTTCCTAACATTCTCCTTTAGACTCCTGCTGTCTCAGGTAATGACTGAAAAGAGATGAAAAATGTGGATTTGTATCACCTGATACAAATAGCTCCCCATTGCATTCATATTTCTTCCTGAGAACTTCTTGGTTTGAGAGAAATCATAAAACCTAGTTTTGTCCTGTTTAGGAATGGCTACTGGGAAAGTTTGTCAGTCACTGCAGAGTAGACAGGAGAAGAAAGAGAGGAAATTATTAATATTCAAATATAATTTGCTGCTTGGATGGCTTGGACAGGACAGTGTGAGCTGTGGTTACACCTCTCTGGGTGAGTCCCCTGGCCAGGTTCAAGTGAAGATGTGTTTATGTAGTCACATCCCAAAATCTCTGAGGGGATGGCAGTGGGACTTCCTTCTCAAAATGAGAGGTAAATATTAGCATTGTAAATATTAGCATTGACCTGCTTAGAAGAGTTTTATTAAGGAATGTGGCTGGAAAGAAAATCTTCTCAGCCTCTTGAACATGACCAAGGGATATGGGAGACCTCATTCATTATACCAGATTTCAGTTCATTGTGCTGTGTCTCATATGAGAAAAGAGAGGTCCTGCAGGCTGAAATAAGTTAGTTATTATAGGCAGAGTGGTCCTGAAACAAGCAGAGATGCAGAGTCCTGGAAGGATTGCAGTACTGCTGATGGCACTCTCTGCTTTGTGGAGGAAACTCCTCAGTTGTGCGTGTTCAGGTTTAGATTAACAGGACAAGGAGGTGCTCACAAGGTGCTTGTAGAGTTGTGGTTTTAGTTGCCTTTGCTTGTTGGTTCTTACATTATGCAGACCTCTAAAACTCGAGTCAATTCTGCTGATTAGCTCATCAAACAGATGAGCTCCTCAGCACCTGACTTTGATCTTTGTTGTCTTAGAGATTTAAATGATAAAGCGAGGCTGTGATTTTCTGTTGAGGAGTCAGAAATAAAAAAAATACAAATTTGAACAGCCCAGGAGGTTTCTTAGCAGTCTAATGATAGATTTATGGTACTTGATTTTGCAAGATGCTCTACTTAAGTCTCTCTTCTTCTCTAAATAACCATCACCAAGCCTTCCAGCTGTGGCTGCCCCTGGATCCCTGGCAGTGTCCAAGACCAGACTGGACAGGGCTTGGAGCAGTCTGGGACAGTGGAAGGTGTCATGGCAGGGGTGGAATAAGATGATATTTAAGGTCCCTTTGAACCTTATAACATTCTGTGATAGTTCTCAGCCCCTTTCTGGTGGGAGCAGCAACAATTTAAAGAGTGAAATTGCACATCCTTGATTTAAAAGTTCCATGGTCAAAGGCACCTGAACACAGGGAGCTGTGACCAGCCGGTCCCATCTGTTGGGATGTGTCTGCAGCACACCACACCCTGCTCTCCCTGCACAGGGGGAGGTTTTGTGCCTTTCTAAGAATCATTCCCCTGATCCACGTTCAGTGAAAACACCGTGAATCAGGCCATGGTGAAAAGGTGAATTTTACTCTATTGAACTCTTTCAATTTTTAGGGTCTGCGGTTGAGAAAAGAATGAGTTACATTCCTAATTTATGAGGTTAATTTTTAGAATTTATAATTTATGTGAACATGCTTTTAGATGGATTCTGATACTTTCAACTGAAACTTGGATCAAAAACTTAGAGTTGGGGAGGTTGGTTTTCAGTCTGAAGTTAAAGATAACAGAACTGACTACAGGACAAAAATCAGGTTTTCATTTAAGGCTGATTTTTAAGGGATTGTTGGCTGTGGTAAGGAATTTTTATCTGGTTTGGGAGATGCTACAGTTCAGAAAGAGCATGTTTTATCCAGTGCCTGGTGTTGCAGCTACACGAGCAAAACTATGAGAAAGACTTCATTTTTTTTTCTCCTCCTATTTTCAGTACCCAGGTATGTAACTTAGAGTAATCTGTCCAGCTAAATGACACGGCTGCAACATCTTGGCCTCTGCAATAATGGATGCAGGATATTCTTTCTAAAAGTTTCAGACCAACAAGTTCCCGAGGTGTGGGACTTCTTCCAGATCATAAATTTGAGTTTGTTTAAAATGTAACAAATAGCTATTGCTTGAAATACTAAACAGTCTGCATGAAAATGTATTTAAACTAAACCCAAAGCAAGCTAAATGTCCCTAAGTGTTAAAATATAAAAAACCCAAACAAACAGGAAAAATTAAAAAAACCCACAGAACAAAACAACCCAAATTTGCATATACTGAGAAAAATTACCTCCCACATAAAATGAGTTTCATGATCTCGATACCATTTTTGTTTAAAGATCCCTGATTATGCGTGAATGTTCTGCTACAGCAGGAAGGTCCATGAGGAGCAGATTCTGAGGCTGAAGTCACAGGTGCTTTCCTGTAGAGCTGCATCCAAGGAAAGCTGGACCATCCCAACAAGGCCCCCGGGAAGAGGAGGAGGGGTTTTGCTTAGGATTGTTGCTTTGCTGACACCAGTTTCCACAAGAGTCACAACTGAAGCCTCTCCTATCACCTCCACAGATCAGAAGAAAGTAAAATCTGAGGCAACAGCAACCCATGGTTTGATTTTTGTAGCTCAGCGTAGAACAAACATGACAGGAACAAGTTTGCTCTCTCTCTTTTTTTTTTTTTTTTTTTTTTTTTAACTGAACAAAAATTTAGGTGCTTGGGTGTTGTCTGAAGTTTTATTTCATGTGCAGTAAGGCATACAACCTAAGGAATCAGGATTCTCATAGAGCATGGATCACAGGGGAGAGAGTCCAGGCAGACACAGGCACCCACGTGGGCTTTAGAATTCGGTTTTATAGACATGAAGGTCAATGGCATGGAGTAAATGTGACCTGAGGCACTTTAGATAACTTTGTCATTTGCTGGTGTTCAAAAACGTGAAAGGTTTTAAATGTGGATGATCTTGGCAGAGCAAACCTGACTCTTGGATTGGCTCAGGGAATATTGCCAGCAAAGTGATAAGAGGAATTGCATAAAGACAAAGTTTCAGTTCCTGAAAGAGGCTTGGATAATATAAAGGTGCAGATAATTTGACATTTATCTATTTTGAATTTCGATTCATTCCTGTGGATGCTCTGTTGATGGAAGTGGGTGTGTGTGCATGTTCTGTGTATAAAGTATTAATTTCCAAAGCTTTCAGGGGAACTTGGGCATCAGGAAAGCAGGATGGATGTGCAGCCAGGCAGCCCTGGTGATGAGGAGTTGTGCTCTTGGCTCCCCTTCTCCCCATGTCATGCCTTGCCTGTCTGCATGAACCTGCAGAGATTTTTTCCCCCTGGAAAGTGCTTTTTAGCACTTGTGCACATAATTCCAGGAACAGCACTTTGCCTTTTTTAAGCCCCCATATGCACACAGCTTAAAAATTAGGCCATATTTACATCTCAGGCCACAGAGGAGAATATAGAAATCCTTTTACCAGCAATATTTACCAACAAAACAGCATCTGTTTTGTCATAACCAGACACAGAATAGCAGCTAATTATCTTTCTTAAAAAGAAAATCCTGAATGATCCCGGATCAGTGACCCGGAATCCATGGTTGCTCTTTGAAATTCAGGATGGGAATTTAAATGGGAAACAAATACAGTGGTAGATGATATGTGGGTAGGTGAAAGAGGATGAAAAAAATGGCAGAAGGATAAAAAGAATGTGTCAGTACAGGCAAATGTACAACTCTGCAGCATTAATATAGTGCAGGGATGTGGCTGATGGTAATGGGAATCCACAGAAAAACAAGTCTGGGAAACAGCAGGGGTCTTTTTCACTATTAAGCCTATGAACCTTTAGGCTACTCTCTATTAAGGGCATGCAATAAAACACTCTCAGGTGTTTCCAGACCACATTTTATGTCAGTGACCACAACAATATAGTGAAAGCATTGCCTGCATTTTATAGAGGCTTCTGGAAGCGTGAAGTGCTTGAGAAATATTTTGGAGAAGTGCTTGAAAACACTCTGGCTTTGCCCCCAGGCCACTGCTGTAATGCTGGGCTGCCTTCTTCCCTCCTGTATTGTCAGTCTTTCCTTTCTGTGCACTGGGTTCCTGGCCAGTCCTGCAGAACAGAAAATCAAGCTGTCATCCATGACAAAGGTGTTTGAGGAGTGTGTGTGCTGGCAGGGAGCTGCTGATGGCAGTGGGTGGAGGGAGGTGGGTGCTCACCGCCCTCTCAGCACCAGCCTGTCTCTGTGACTGAAGATCATTAGGAAAATTAAATGTAGCAATGCATTTGCCTTTGTTTTGAGAGTGGCTGAAGTCGACTGTGTTTTGATGCAGGAGTCCAACTGGACTGCACTTTAAAATCCTTCCTTAAGCAGGTATTTAATTGCCCCTGTGGGTCAGTATTACTGCTCATCTTTCCATCCATCCCTTGAAGTGATTGCTGAATTTTCAGAAAGGTTTCCCTTGTCCCCTAGTGCTGTATATTGAATTATGTGACCCATTGTGGTCTATTTCCATATCAACTATTAGTTTTTTTCTGGCAGTTGCATTTCAAACCATACTTAACTGAAAGGGGCACATCAACTGCTTTCAAAGGAATTGGCATTGGGTGGGAAAGGAATTTGAGGCAAATTCATTGTTTGACAGTTTCAGCCCTTCCTTGCTTCCCTTGTGGCCCCTCAACATATGGCATAAATAGTAAATGTGGGGGCTTGGCTGAAGGGTCTTCTGCTTCCTAAACATAAACTCATTACTTTGTGTATTTTTTGAATGTTTGGAAAAGTGGTGATTAGATTTGGAAATTTTACATGCTAGGATGATTTCCATTCACTAATCCCTTGTTTTCCTTTGCCCCCACTAATCCTGGTTTAAAACTGTTATTTATCATGAAAATTGATAGCTTGTGATCCCTTGTGATCACAGTATTCATAAAAAAACTAGGGTGACAAACACAATTTCTTAGAGGACTCAAAAAGGACACAATTCAATGCATTGTGCACAAGAACAACTGAACTCTTTTTGAGCATGTGGGAAAATAACTGGCATGAAAAGGCTGGAGAACCACAGAGTGGTTTGGCTTTTAAGGGCCAAAGATCAAGGGCTTTAAAGATCACCCAGTGCCACTCCTGCCATGGGCAGGAACACCTTCCAGTGTCCCAGGCTGCTCCAAGCCCTGTCCAGCCTGGCCTTGGACACTGCCAGAGATCCAGAGCCAGCCACAGCTGCTCTGGGCACCCTGTGCCAGGGTCTGGTCACTGTTTTTTGTGGGGTCATTAATGTGTATTCAGGCCTTGTTGATGGGAAGCAGCATCTCAAGTCTCTTGGTGGAGGGGTGATACTTGTTCTGAAAAGAAGAGCTCATTACAGATACTTTTGTGGTGGATGAAGAAGCTGGAGCTGAACAGCAGCATTGGCTCCTGTTTGTAAATAGTGAAATAATTGAGTGACCCTGGGCAGCTGAACTCAAATTATTCCACCTCAGAGTGGAAACATGCCAGAGTTACTGTGCTCTGTATCCCCTGCACGTGCTCAGACAACCTCTGTGAACTATATCTGAAGAATTTATGAAGAATGAAAGCAGAGAGGTCCTGCAGGAATTACTTTTAAAACCAGTAGAAATTAATAAAGAATTATGTCTACTCCTAAAGATTTTTAAGGCCTCCCTATAAAATTCTATAGCGGGAATAAAATTAAGCGTTAGGTTCTATACAATGGTATGAAAACACTACATATAGAATGTAATAGAAAATTAAATATTTTGTAGGGTACTTTCTCATAAGGGATAACTAAACAGTCTGCCTGGACCTTTAATCAATACGAAATTCAATTTGAAAAGGGAATAAAAGTGGTGACAACTTTCCTGCAAAAAGAAAATCACAATATATCACAGTCCTGGGAGCATAAGCAGTTCTGAGGTAGAGCAGAAATGTTTCAGCAGCAGAAAATGACAGGGGGAAATGTGTCCTGAATGGTATTTGCACACCAGGGAAGAGCTGCTGTCACAGTGCTCCTGTGTTTCATGGAGGGAGTGAAGTCATCGAGGATACAGAATGTGAAATGAGGGAAGGGCAGGCTCCAGGCTCTGCAGTGTCACACAGAGGTGACTTGATTGTTTTTTTGTGAATAGCCCCAGTAATTTTACCTGTGTTCTTTACTCAGCTGTAGAACAGTGAGTGGAATTCCAGGTGACTGCAGCCAGGCAGACCTGGGGACAGGTAACAGTTCACGTCTGCAGAAACGCTCCCACGCAGAGGTGGAAGATCCCGTGCCAAGCACACTGTTATTTTTTGTGGAGAGGAACACTGGTTATTTTTGGAGGGCTACTGGCACAAACTGTGCCTGCCTGGGCTCTCAGTTACCTCAGTCCATGAGGTATTATTTTACCTCTCATTGCATAAACCCAAGAAAATGTGTTAGAAACAGCATCCATGCCACATGATCTGTGCTGTGTGGAATTGCATTTTCAGTGATATTTTATGTGAAATATTCACCATCAGATGGTTGGTTTCTTCAGCTGCTTTGTGAAATGACCAAAAAGACCCCCTCCTTGTTGGGCATTTAGTACAAAAAGCACTTTTCTTTTTTCAGCTATCTGACCTTTTCCAGTTCTCTTTACCATAAATGCAGCAAATGTTCGAGTTTCTTTAGAGTTACAATAAAAAGAAATGTCAATGGCATCTTACAGCTGATTTGATGCTTTAAAAGAGATATATAAGAAAGGAAGAAATAAAGGGGAGAAAACAGATGATTTAATGGGAAAGTGGGCAATCAGAGAGGCGCCTCTTATCTGCACATGTCATTGTAGCACAGCCATACTGATATTTTTTTGGTGTTCTGTTTTGCTTGCACTTCATCAGGAATGTGGTAGATGAGATGTACTGTACTCCAAGATATTTCAAATCACTTGATCCTATTTTAAAAACTAATTTTTGAAGCTGATGCATTGAAACACCACAAAGGTGTTCAAACATAAGGGCTCTCCAATGTCCTTGTGCTATTGACCATATCTTAATAATATCTCACGCTTGCCTCACATCACATTAAAGTCACATAAATCATTTCTCCCTGCACCCCGTCCCTCTCCCATATCAGAAATGAGATTGCTCTGCACCTGCAAGACATTTTTTTCCTTGGAAAATGAAAGCAGAATCATTCAGTAGCCAGTGTTTCAGAAGGAGTCAGTAGCATGGTTTCGAGTAGTTCTTTCAGACTTAAAGTGACTTCTGAGCAAAATCCACAAGTTTTTAACATTAAGGTCAGTACTGTGGAGTAGAAAATGGCAAAAGAAAAGAAAATATTTTATTCTTTGGGCTGTGTGTGTATCTGTAAATATTTTCATAAAGCCAAGGCTAGCCAATAGGTAAATATTCAGTTTACCCATTGTGACTAATTAGGAGATATCTGAGCTTTCTACTGCCACAGAGCCTCCAAACACCAATGGCCAGGAGCACAGCAAAGACATATTCCTTATTGCCTTGGACTGCTTTATGTTTTACCTTTATGCTGTGCTGCTGCAGACAACATTAGATATCTGTCTGCTCAGCCCAAAATCTAATTGAGCTTCCTGCTCTTGCCGTAATCATGTTAGAATGAATGGACTCAAACTTTGGTTTCGCTCCCTGCGTGTTTAAAATTAAACAATAAGGAGCAAGCAGAATATCTGTATTTTATGGCTGTAGCTGCTGGCAAGAGCAGTGTTTGTGTCTGTAAATTCTGTTTGATATTGTTGGATCTCTTAAGTGACAGCAAGGTTGAAATGAAAGTATTGCTGCAGAGAATCCAGGCAGGAATAACACATCCAGGTGTGGGAAGATGGCCACAGCTTGGAAACCAGGATTTTTGCTTTCTATTCCTTTCTCCTTCCTCGAAGACTGGGAAAAATGTGTTTGAAGGTAACTTGGTTGTTCATGCAACCTTCATTGTCTTTTTTTTTTTTTTCTTTTCTCTCTACAAATAACTTGCTAGAGGAAAGTGTGGCTGGAGAAGATGTTTTTTAGATGCCTTTGAAGATGTAAGAACAGCAAATGGAGCCTGCAGTGGCATAAACTTCAAAGATGAGCCCAAGGAAAATCAAAGCATTTCTTTCTGTATATCAGCTTGCCCATAAATTGAAATTTTTCAACTCCTGGATGTATCCTCCATAGCAGACACCTTACTATTGATTTTGATGCCACCCAAAGATAAAAGGATGTGCAGTACTAAAAATCTGCTTTTTCTATAGAATTCTACAGCTCCATTCTAAAACAGCAGTTTTGCTGAACTTTTTTGTCAAACTTCTTTCCTTAAACACCCCAGTTTTAAAACTGTGAGGGCACAGGCAGCAACCTTCCTGCTGAAAAATGAAGAAACCAGTTGATGTCGTCCCAAAACTGGTACTGGGTGATGATAGCAATCGATTTCACTGGTTGAATTATATTTATTGGTCTAGCAACATTTTGCTATCAAATATTAAATTCTTATGTAGAGGGTGTGTGATATATTTTTTATTTATATATATATGTGTGTGTGTGTGTGTGTATATATGCATTTAATCCTGAACTATTTATTATATTTATTGGTTTATTTATATATATATATATATATATAAACACATAAATATAATAAATAGTTCAGGATTAAATGCATAGTAGTGGTGCTTACCAACTGCTACATCCTCTGGGCTCCTGATTTCTGTTAATGTGCAGGAGGAGATGTGAGCATGGCTTTGCTGAGGGCGGAGAAGGAAAGAGGAATATCCCGCCATGAGCTGGATGTGGATGTCACAGGCACTACAGGTTGTCAGTGACATAAAAACCCACCACCAGCTCCTGTATCCCAGTCCTTGTCTCCCACAGGCTTACTCCTGAATCAGGGCACTCAGGGATTGATTGACTTGATTGATTGATTGATTGATTGATGCCAGTGGGACATGCACATTATATTATTTTTGTATTATTATGAATGTTTTCCTCCTTATGGCTTTTCAGAGAGAAAAAGCAAATTGACCTCAGTGTGTTGGACATTATTGGCCATTACTGCTGTAATTACTGACCCAGACTGAATCCAGCTGCTCCGGGGACAACGATCTTGTAGGGGCAGGAGAAAGATCCCTCTCAGGACAGTGCAGAGAGTGAACTCTGTGGTACTAAACTTGAAATGTTACAGGGCAGGTGATGGTTTCTTCAAGGAAGAGTGAAATTCTGCTTTGACACAACTGTATATTATAATGGTTATCTTTAGGTGTTTTAAACTATTGGATATTAGTGGTGGGTTTTAGCTGATTGTTTTGGTTTTTGAGGTTTTTTTTTTAACTACAATTTTGTGAGTGAAGTGTATTTTATGCAATACCTCCTCCACTGCTATGTATTGCTTATAACATTTATTTTAGTTTGATATGATTCTGATTGTGTCAAAATTTTGTTTCTTTGATAATTTTCACGTTGCCATAGTCTCTGTGGCTATTGCTCAAGTTTCTGGGCCTGGAGCTCCACATGGGCAATGCCAGGGGTTATTGTTGATGTTAAATGGAAAACAGTGAAAAGAAGAAAAGGACCAACTAAGACAACTCCACAGTACAATACCAGTTTTGTGACTGCACCCTGGGGAGCCGTGCTGTTGGGTCTGGCCTGGTGTCCCTGCCAGCCTGGCCTGCAGACCCAAAGCACTGTGTGATCCATTTATTTTGTTTCTTCTATAAATGAGAATATTCTTCTTATGTTCCCAACATATTCCTTACGCCCCTCCCCAACCTTGCCCAGATGCAGACCAATCCATTTAATGCCTCTCCCTCAGCATTAATGGAGTGAGGAGGGTGAGATAAATGGAAAGGGTTGTTTATCTCTTTTCTGATCTCTCAGTCACCCAAGGCCAGCCCGTTACCACGTATCCCTTGGTTGGGCATCCATGCGAAGGCTAAAGACTCCTCAGATGCTTAATCAAGTTACCATTTGCACTGCCTGAACTGAAAACCTTTCCTTTTCCCTGCCTCACCTCAAAAGCTTCTCCCCTGTCCTCTGAGGATTTTACTGCTTTCAAAGCCTGCCAAATAATACTCTTGACCACCAGGTCAGAAGTGTGGAGGAGGTTTTACAAGTGATTGGTTTGGGTGAAAGAGGGAGGATTGCGTGAGATTGGTTCCCTCTGCCAAGCTGCATTAGTTGGAAATGTCTTTCCAAATGAGCTGGTGCACACTGGGGCATTGCTGCACGTCCTGCTGCTGCCCAGTGCTGTACTTCCCTTTTTAACAAGTTTTCCTTTCTGACAATGAGTGTGTTTTCCTCAGCTGGTGCCCATTTCAGCAGGTTCTTCATCACACTCATGGACAAACGCTGGGTTGAGGCTTTTCTGGTGCTGGCAGGCCAAGGTGGAACACCAAACCAAAGGACACCTTCAAATGGCTGCAGCAACTGGGGGACCCTCCTTGCTTCTGTCCAAGGATTTCTGTAACCCTGCTGTGGTGGGGAGCAGGAATTCCATGTCCCCAGACTTCACGTAGGGCTCACAACTTGCACTGGTTTCTGTGGGTGCAACCCTTGGCGTGGAGCAACCCCCTTCTCTTAGGTTTTTCTTTTGTCCCTTTTAGGTTTGCCTTTTGATCTGTCATTCTAAATGTGCTTTGCCACTGAGTTTGCCTCACCAGAACAAGAGACAAGGGGCTGTGGTGTCCCTGTGGAGCACCTTTTGTTCCTGGAGGACAAGGTGCTCTGCACTACTCTGCTCACAGGCTGTGCATTTACAGAAGGTCTCTAAGTATATAACAAATCTGAGGAACATTTGCAATTGGCAGTACAAAATACTTGAATTTCTGTTATTTATTGAAGATGAAAGGGCAATTTTTGAAGCTACCAGGACTATTCAGAGTGTATATGGAGATGTAGCATAACTCAAAGTAGATTATTTTGTTGCCAAACCAGTGTTCTGTGTAATTTCTTGTCAATCCCTATGAGACAGAAAGCTAATACAATTATCTAGGTTTATGAACAGAACTCGAGAAAAAAATCTCCTTTGCTTTGCTAGGGGAAAAAAAAAAAAAAAAAAAAAAAAAGTGTGCACTTTTTTGTCCCGGTGCTAGAAATAAGACAGAGAAGTGAGAGGCCTTAGAGCCAGAGAGCCATGAACCATGGGGCTGGACTTGTACATGGGTGCAAAGGAGCACCGAACCAAAATCTGCCTCTCAGGAGTCTGCCATGGAGGGTTCAGGGTGTTCAGTAGGTTAATGTTGTGTCAGGGGTTGTTTAGTTGTTGCCTATAGGTGAAACCTTACAGAATACGGGCCTTGTTGCCCTTGTAAAGCCATGGCTCAGGCCTGCTGCTTTGGCTAAGCAGGAAAGGACTGTGGGAAGGTGACTCAGCTGAATTGGAGGTAGAAAAATGAGTTATAGAACCATGACATGCTCACATCGTGGTGTATGGTGGTTGGTTGGATGACATTTGTTGTGCTTGAATGGGATGTAAGTGATAATGGGCTAACTGCTTAAAAAGGCCTGGTTGTGCAAGGAAGGGCTCTCCTCTGCATCTGTCTGGGGACTCTGCATTGTTCTGCTTCCTAACATTTAGTGAAGATTTCTCTGATGATGTCCTACAACAGTTGTGCTTTGCTTTCTCACCCTTTATTCCCCACAGCTGTGTTTGCTGTGCTGAGGAGTCACTGGGGGCTGGACTGGGGTCAGCTGTGGTGGCTCAGTCACAGTGGGGTCACTCACTGAGCACTGCTTAGCTTAACCTCCTGGTGGAACATGAGCACCACTAAAATCTTAGGTACCTAAGGAAGCATTGACTTCTTTTAATGGCATGCATCCATAAACTCCTCATAACTGCTGTGTGAACCTGGCTTTACAGGCATCCTGAGCTTTTCCATAGCTTCATGTCCCAGGATATCTCTGCATTTTTGTGCCAGGGGATGGGAAAAGTTCATGCAAGATTCCATAGTTGTTAAATTACAACTAAAAATCTTCCAGACTCTAATTTTATGCCTTGTGGCTTGACAGGATTGGAGAATACATTTTCATTTAAGGAAAAAAAAAAGAAGAGGAAGAGAAAAAAAGCTTTATTTTTACTGTTTGTGGTGTCTCTGTATAGGAGAGGTCTTTATATTAGATAGCAGCTGGTCTGCTTTTGAAGTGGGCGAAGTACAGCAGGACCCAATAAAAACTTCTTTTTCCTTTTTGTTTCTTCTTTTTTGAACATTCCTGTGTTTTGTCTCTGACCTGGAGGAGGTTGTTTATTGCCAGATTCCTCTTTTTGTTCTCCTCTTTCTTACACGAGGAGGAATGTGCATTCACAAATGAAACATTGTGATCTGCAGAGATGGAACTCCCCCTGTTAATGCTCACAACAACACTCAGTGAAATTCAGATGCTTCTTGGGGAGAATACAGAGTTCATTCAAGTCCTATTTCAAAGAATGTCCACTGGGTCAGAAACAAGGGATCACACATCCTAAAGCAGTACAAGGATTACATGTGTGATTGCTGGCAGATCAAACTCACTGTCCTCTATGGCAAAGGGAAACATCTGAGCTCTTCAAAGAGTTCCCTTTTTATCACCCATGCTGACTGCAGGGCTTTGAACAAAAACCTCTTTTGAAAAGTCTTTCCCAAGATTACATTTTTTTCACTGTTGCATGTTAAAAAAGCTGTGTACTGTGTGTTTTGGGAAGAGAGAAGTGTGGAATTAGGAAGGGCGCTGTTATTTTAAAGGCAAAACACATTTTACATGCAATTCAGGAAGTGCCATAACAAGGATCTTGAAGGCCTTAGGCCTGTTTCACTGGTAAATATTTGGAAGCTCCACTGTGTGAGTGAGTCCAGGGCTGGTAGAGTTTGCTGAAGTTCAGTGATTTTCTGCTGTGCCTTCACAGTCTCTGTAATCTGCTTTTGCAATTACTCTGCCATATCAGTGCTCAGAAATACATGTGATGGCCACTGCTTCAGGCACTGCATTTGGATTTAGGGACCATTTTTGATCACTAATGCAAGTTCAGAGGTGGTTCTGTGCAAAATCCAGGTGGTCACACCATTCATACAATAATTCTGTTTTTCTCTCCTCTGCAAATGTAAATGCTCTTGGTGCAATTGGCAAAAAAACCCCCACACACAAACAGAAAAGGGGAATCTACAGATGTCACAGCCCCTGGTTTGAGGTGAAAATTGTTGCCTCCAAAGTAACAGCCTCATTTGCAGCTCTCTAGTTCTACTTGCCATTAGCTTTGAGGAGAAAATGACTTTTGTTTTTGTAGTAAGTGCAGGCCATGAAGTATGTGGGGAAAGAAATTTAAATTTTTTTTTAGGCTTTAGACAGTTTGGTTCAGTGTAAAGTTAGAAATTTGAAGTGTAGATGGTGAGGATGGTAATTTTTAATCACCTCAGATGATTTTTTGTGTGGGGCTTGCATTAGGTTCTGTGTGATGTGGAAGTCCCTCTTTTAGTTTGCTGTTTCTAGTAGAGAAGTGGCATCTTGAACAGGAGGAATTTTGTGTTTTCTGGTGTAACCTGTACCTGTGGTGGCTAAAGGGACGTAGGAGGAGATGAAGAGGCAGTACAAAACAACTGCATTAATGCCAGGAGTGGATTGGTTGCATCCTTCAGGGCTTAGATAAACCCACCATGATTTGTCTCCTCTGGAAAGTGTTCCTGCTTGGTCCAACATGTGAAAAAAAGGCTTGGGATTCTTTCTCTCATACAGTGCTGTCAGATATTTGGGTTATTTTCCTTCCAATTGCATCAACTTCCCATATTTTTGAGCAACGTTTGTCTTTCTCCTTTATTAAAAAGCCACTGCTCCTTTTTCACAAAGTCTGTGATGAATCTTGCAAATGTGCCAGAGTGGATTTGACACCACAGACTGTGAGGGCTGAGGCTCTCCTCTCCCTGCTGCCCTCCTGATATTCCACAGAAACAGCAATCCCTCCTGACTCATTCAGTGTTGTGGGACTGCCTCGCTCTGTCTTTGCTTAAATATGTTCATGAGACACTAAATAAATGAAAATCTTCTTTCTGTGCTGTGTTACCTGGGCAGCCCTGTCCTTGGAATGTGTTCTTTGTTCTGTACCCGAAAGTCTGAAGTGACCAAGCTGAACTCTCTTTGTGGAGAGAGATCAGTGACAAGGAAGGAAGGAAGTGAGCAAAGTGAAAAGCCCCAAAAGCAAAGAACTCCACACCCCCTGGGTACATTTCTGACTGAGTGTTCTTTATGACAGATTTCTTACAGCAAGCTCCTTGAGCTCTTCCAGCTGATTTCGCCTGCCCTGCCTAGACCTATGACGTGTGTAATGACTGAGTGAGATCCTGGAGAGGTGGCATTGCACACTGCAGGCCAGCCTTTGAAATGCTCTGTGCAGACCTGGCCAGGTCTTCTGGGAACAACACAAAACTATAAAATTGACGAAGCATTCTCCCAAGGTTTTCTGCTTGTCACTGTTGCTGTCAGCTTGTGCTTCAAGGCAAGCTGGAGATGTTCCAATCACTGTTTAAGAGGCTCTGGAAGTCTCACAGCACAATGTGCCTTGGGTTGAAGCTGTCTGGGATGTGCTGAAAGAGAAACTGCCTCTGTCATCACCCTTTTTACCCAATAAAAAGTTGCCTGGTGTTCTAGAGGAGGTTTGGCTGAAGAATTATCAGATACCTCTATGCTTGGTTATTAGGTCCTCTGACAGGGATTTTTGCATTGTTTCTGATTTTCTTTGGGACATGAAGCTGTTGAGGAGAGTTTTTCTTAACATAGTTATTCTTGACTGTAATAAGATTTTAGTAATGCTTCAAATGAGGAACCTAATCCAGTTTTGGACACTGCAGAGTTACATGTGGAAAGCAACAGAAAGAGCCCGAAGGAAAACAGTAAGAGAAACCTGGAAGGCAAGATTCAGTCATTAGAACAGTTCTGTTGGGATGACAGCACTTAAAGAACATAATATTCTTCAAGAACATAAAAAGGAGAGAGTAATCTCTTACTTCTGTCTGTAGTGGATGGGAATAGAAATTAATGGGGTTAAATAGCAGCAAGAATGATTCAGTTTAGGCTTTAAGGAAAAGCTTTTTAACCTTGGGGCTAGTGAAACACCCAGCTGGATTGTGTGAGGAGGTTGTGGCACATTACTGAAGAGAGCTGAGCCAGTCACCTGTGAGGAGTGACACAGCTCCAGACAATTACAGTGTGTGTAACACACGGGGGCTGCTCCCATCTGTTTTCCCTGGGTCTCTCCTCACACTGTGCCTCACAGGCAGGCACTTGGAGCCTGTTGATGAATGAAGGGACAGTACTTTTGCCAAGTGGGTTGTTTTACAGATGCTGCTAAACCCTGGGAGGGGAGGGCTTGGGGGAGGGCATGTCTCACCTGCTGGGAGCTGCAGGACAGACCCACATTTCCCTACATTTGGGCAGGGACAGCCCAGCTG
This sequence comes from Acrocephalus scirpaceus scirpaceus, assembly GCA_910950805.1. NCBI lineage: Eukaryota > Metazoa > Chordata > Aves > Passeriformes > Sylviidae > Acrocephalus > Acrocephalus scirpaceus. The sequence continues at coordinate 3,835,813 of OU383787.1, forward strand.
GTGCAGGACAGCAGGGGTTTAGAGGAAAGGGTTTTTCCTCCTCACACCCAAAGAGATTTGGATTTAGCCCTGCTGGGGCAGGGTTGTGATCACCTTGCTTTGATACAAGTTGACTTCACAGAAAAACTAGTGGAGGAGAGCCCTGCAATTAGGCCTGATATGAACACAGGAAAGGCAAAGCTTGGTCTGTAATTTCTGCTGCAAGACCCATTTGGCAAATTTAAAGCTACGCTCTGAAATGTAATTTACCATCATGCAAGAATTAAATGACATCAATGGGAAAAAAAGATAAACGGTATTCTTTACCTTGGGAAATCTTTTGGTGGTAATGCTCGGAGATGTGTGTGCCTGTAATTAAATGCCCGATTTAATATGAGCATCTCACCTTGATAATTAAGCAATAAAGACACATCAGAATGCATTTCTGGGTGCTTATAACCCGACTTGGGTGGTACTATAAGGCATGGGGCCAAAGATTAAGTGGCTTAAACCACCTGAGAAATTCATTAATACCTAGAAATTTGCTGCCTAGAGTGTTTTGTTGCCACTGGGAAGCAGACTTGTATATAAAACCGAGGAAAACGGATGGTGTTACTGGGAATTTCACACAATGGGGCTGAAAGCCTTAGGATTCTTCAACAGTGGGTATGTCAAGTGCTATCAGAGGATAATTTCAGGCTTTATCATACTAATTTAGGATGACAATCTAAAGGGACAGGGCTGTTTTTTAATGGGAACAATACTGAATACAATAAAATTTCTCCACTTCATGTTGTGCCATTTGTTCCTCTCTTGTATTTCCCTTCACCTTTTTTTTTTTCAAAACCCAAAGAATTATGTTCCTATTCCACCCAATAATACGCTTCTCATATATAGCAGCAAAATCTAGACGAGTGCACGTCCATCTTATTTCAGTTTTTATCTCTAACTCTATGAAACTTCTCTCAGTATATCCAAGTGAGGGATTTATCCCTATGGCTTCACCCAGCTCTGTGCACATGTTGGTGCTCACCAGGACTGGGCTCCCTTGGACAGAAGCATTGGGCAGTGCAGCTGTTGAGCAGAGGAGAGTGCTGAATGTTTAATGCTGTTGTGATTCTCCATGTTCACTCCATGAAACAGCCGACACTGGCATCCAGCTTTCACCAGAGCTCTGATAGTAATGGGTTTATGCTGGATTTACAGGCATGTAGGGAATCTGAAAAAAATCAAGCCATTGGAGTATATTTTGACAAATGAAACCATTATGTATTTTGGTGGTTTGGGTTTTTTTTTTCCCATTTGGTTCATTCAAGATTTATGTTCTTCATTTCCTTCTGTTTCCATGCACATGCCCAGAATATCTCTAAAATTTTGTTTTCTGATTACTGCAAGGTAATGGATTCCTAGAACTAGCACACATACCCCTGTACAATTTTATGTCAGTGGGGACTTGATGAGAGCTGTAGAGATGATAGTTTTAGCTGTCATCAAAATGTGATGCCTGTCTGTTTATTTTTGGTTAGATAAAATATAATTGCTCTTCTGGTTGACATTAATAAATGGTGTTGACTGGAGTGTGTTCTTCTGATTGCTTCAATGAGTGACATGTATCATGTGCTGATTTTTGACTGTGAAACAAATATCAGGAGAAAGCAGATTATTAACCTCTTGCAATGATGGGAGGATTAGACCCTATAAAATGGAGTAAAAAGGATCTCATACTCCTTGGTGTTTAGTGAAGATGAAGTTGTGTCAGCAGGAAACTAGTAATTCTCTCTCAATTCATGCTCCCAGAATAGGATATGTGCTTATTTTTTAATTCTAAATATTACTTTTAAAAAATGAAACAAAGATATTATGTACAACACAACAGGAACTTTTGAGTTGAGTCAAATTTATTCAGAAATTTTGTTCCACTTTTTTTTTTTTTTTTAAATGCAAAACTGACATATCTCCACAGAGATGTGTTTGCAGTTCCAGAATTAGAACTGAGATTTGGGATGCTCTAAATGTCTTTGGTTACATTTTGGCCCAAGTTCTATTTCATTTGAATAAACAAACTTTGGAAGGGCTTGGGGGGAAATGATTAAAAGGGAGAGATTAGATTTTTCTTCCCATTTGCAAAAAGGAATATATTCCAGGCTCTCAGTATTTCTGAATGTCTGAAACATTTCCCTTTCTCTTGTGGCTCTGCAAATGTTCTGCCTGGCACTCATCTCCTCTCCCTCTGTGTTGGATTTCTAAATTTATTTCCTAATGATTTATTTGTGACGTTTTTCTATGCTTACTCATATTCCTATAGTGATACCTAAACTTGTGCATTAAATTCATCTTCAAGTACTTTTTTTCAGAGAATTTTGTGATACTGAGTAGAAAATGAGGGCAAATGTCTGTTTCTCAATATAATGGAGTACCTGCTACTTTCCTTTGGAATATCCAGAAATATTTCTCACACATACATCTCCTATGTAAGAATTTCCCAAAAGACAATAAAAAAATCCTGCTTGATAGGAATTGAGTTTTTTCCATCGTTTACATAATCTAATTTAAGTTGTTTTATAACTTAGTAAAATGATTTTATTTGTTGCATTTGTTGTACTGCAGGATTTAGGGAATACTGCAGATCCAACTAAAACATTGGTAATCAGGAACAATGCATTTTTTGCCTGCTGATATTTTTTCTTGTGCCACTTTTAGAATGTTTCTTTCACATTTACTTACAAAATATTCCAAATACAACTTCTTGACCTACCCATCCTATAAATTATGAGAATTATCGAATGCTCTGGTTCAAGGCACAGAGAAGGGGGAGAGGGACAAACATTCCTGAGCGTATAATAATAATAATAATCATTATCATCATCAGTAATTATCTTTGAGACGATGAAAAACTGGAAGGCTTTGAAATAATAGCACTCAAAATGCTCAGGGAAATAAAAGTAGATGTTGTGTGTTGAAAGAGATAATGGGACATAGATAGTGTGCCTCTGCTGGGCATCATCTGGGCAGAGAGTACAAAATAAAGATTGGATGCAATACAGGCACTTATAAACACTTAGGGGGAAGAATGCAGGCTGATATGGAGAATATAACTATGAATAGCTAAATGGGAATTAAGAAAGGAAAAAACTAAACTAATTCTATTAAAGCTCAGTCCTGGGAAATGTATTAGAATGAGTCTGCTCTTTGCCTAGGGTGTTCTAGCCTAGCATGGAAATTGCAGTGCCAGATCATTTCCTACAGTGTGCTATCCAAAGGCAGGGGGGATTATCCTAATGATCTGTGGGCCTGAGGCGTTTCTGAGTTAAACTTCTTGGTTCGTGTAAACATCATGCTTGGGAGAAGTTGAATAATATTATTTTTCCATCACCTTTGCTGCTGTTTGTTGCTGTTCAAGACCCAATAGCAATATGAGTATTTGTGTTGGATAGGAGCACATAAGATTGTCACACCAAAAGGTGTTCCTGTCCGAATCGTGCTTCTGAACATCTTGCATGGAGGTGTAATGGTTGGGATACATAATTTGAGCTGTGTGTGGTGACACCTGCCTTTATTCATTGAGTAGCTGTACCATCCACTTGAGCTGCTTTAGGTCAGAGCAATTTTTGAGTTAAAAGCCTTTGGTTAACAGGTGGCCAACAAAAATTCTTAGGAAAAGCTAAGTATTTAAAAGTATATGTGTTGTAACTTGTAGTTTGAGAACTTCAGAGCTTGATGTGATTGATCTCACTGGCACCTTTTCCACGAATTTCCATCTTTAGCCTTATCCCTTCTGGTGCTATCTGTGCTATTGATCCCATTGTAATGGTCAATCACAGATCAGTAGCTGCTAATTTACAAATGTGCTTCAGCCTCCAGAACTCCTGCCACACTAATGAGAAATGCGAGGGTCATTAGTGACTGCACTGAGAAATACCCAAGGCATTGTCCAGGGACCATTGGGAAACAGCCACGTCAGTGTCAGCACACCTCCCTTGTGTAACTGCTTGCATGGACTGCAAGGCCCTCCAAAAAAGCAATTTTGAACGTGTTGCTTCCTCTCCCTGAGGTCTTTTCTGCTGTAACAATCGTGGTACTCTCCTCGTAGTGCACATCTAGGCTACGAAGTTCTCTATTGCCTTGGGAGAAAAGTGAGACCTTGGGATGCACTCTGTGCCTTAGTTGCTCTGTGTATTCCAATGTGCACCTGTTTATATTGTTCAGTCTGTAGCATAAATGTACATACAAATTCCTGTAACTTGAATGCAAAGCAACCCGTGAAAGTAAAGAGAAATAAATGTCTTCAGTTTCCATTCAGATGCAAAGGGAAAGTATTCAAGACAAATTCCATGCTGCAGATTGCACACAAGCAATTCCAGTTGGAAAGGGAGATCCCAATATTTCTGTAGCTGGCTGCCAGAGCAGGGCAATTATTACACAGCAACCACCCAGCCCTGAGCCCTGTGCAAGGGGCCTGAGCATGGCATTGAAAAGCCACAGTTACACTGACCAGCCACCTGTTTCCTTTCAGGGTTATAAAGGATGTAAAAATGGCACTTCAGAAAATCTTAAGAACGTGCTGAAGTATTTCCTGATTCATGAAGAATTTATCTCCAAGGTTACCTACCCTGTGCCACAGGTGGAGTCAAACACAGGCTAAAATATTTTGTAAACGGTGTGAAAACCTCAGAGTGTTGATGGTGACTCTCACTTTGGAGCACAGTGTGTGCCCCATCTCACAAGCATTTTCTTCCTCAACATTCCCTGCTCGGCCCTTCCTCACTAAATATGAAAATCCATAAAAATTGAAGACACCATATTAAGGGCACATTCAAATCTGAAGAGCTGAAGATACTCAACTTTAATATCTTCTTGAGCAGGCTGGAACAGAATGTTTGCCCCCTGAGCTGAGGGTAAAATGTGTTTTAACAATAAGCTATCGAAACATTGGAGAGCAGCTATTTTGGAAGGAGTTTGTCTGAAGTCTGCTTTATGTCCTAGGTCTGTGCTAAAGGGCAAACTTCCATTTTTGACAAATGGGACCATTATGCTTTTTGAATAATGCTGCTGAAAACTGCCTTTTAAAAATCCTCCCATCCTATTAAAACCATTTGAGATTTTAAATAGGTCAATATAAATACATCAACATCTGTGATTATCAGTTGACAAAAGCTTTGCCTGCCTTGGACAAAATAACATCTGAAGTTCAGACCTTCCTATTAAAGAAGCAAACTAAACAAACATTTGCTGAAATTTCAAAGGCAACAAAAAGCAATATGCAAGTGCTGAATGATAAGACTACTGTTTTATTAATATAAAGGCTTGCCTTAATCTCAGAATTCAGTGGCAAGTACAGAAATATTCAGGGATTTGCAGCAGGGGGCTGCTCCATGAGGGTGGACGGGCCGGGAGCACTGGCAGAAATTAAGCAGCAACTGCCCTTCCTACACAGAATTCCATTCATAAAAACACCCCTTTGAGGACTGACAGAAAAGCTCCAAATGCCAATGTCTGTTAATGTTTGTGGCTCTTGTCTACACAGAGAACTTCTGCTGCCTTTCATCAGCATGACATGCTCATCAAAGAAAACTTTTATCCCCATTTGATTACTGTTACAGTTTTGGACTAGGAGAAGCAAGTACAGAGATAAAAGCAGACTGTCAGCAGTGACTGAGAGTTGTTTCCCTCTATTTCTGGCTAGCTGGAGACAGATCCCTGTGACTGATGCTCCAGTGACAGACCCATGGGCCAATCCGTGGGCCAGGCTTGTTCAGTCACTTCATGCTCCTGAACACAGCTTTTTGAGGCATAAGTTTTTTGGGGTGGCTCCTGCAGAGACACCACTTCATTCCTGCTGTTGCTGTGTAACAACCAATTTTAGTAACATCCATCAGCTGATCCCAGAGCTTTTGGTAAAATTGGAGTTATTCCAGTCCCTGAATCAGCTCTGGCATGGTTCAGGGCCTGCAAGGGGAGCAGATCCCCCCAGATAACCTGTGTTATTCCTACTGCTCCTTCCTCAGCAGCGGGGTTTTGCCAATTCTCTGACCTTTTACAGGAATTGTAGGTGAGAGAGAAATACATGAACTTACAGCCCTTGTGTGAGTTGGAAGCTTCCAAGCATGAAGCAGGGTGGCTCTCTGTAATGCAATGATTGCAATATTTATTGTATCAAAGGCAACCCCTTTTTCCTGTTCAACATGAGGAGCATTTTTCCTACTGGATACAGGTAGAAATTGAAATCTGAGCCCATTCAGGTATTCCCATTTCACATGTCAAGCTCACTTGGTGCTGTTGATGGATAGCAGATTTAAGATTTTAGTATTTTCCAGTACTCTATATTTAACAGTTCCAGGAAAAAAAATTAAACCACTCCTCCCACTAAAAAAACTCAAAAACAAACAAACTCAAAAAACCCAAACCACCGAAAAACAAAAACAACAAAAACAACCCCCCCACACAACAAACAAATGCAAAAAACCACCAACCCCCCAAAAACGAAAAACCCTCCAAAACCAAAATAACCCAAGGAACAAAACAAAATAAACAAAAAACCCCAAACCCAAACAAGACCAGAAAAACAACAGGAAGAGGATTTTTACCTTGCTCTGTCTTCCAAAGAAATTTGTTCTCCAGAGCATCAGCCTCTGAGTGTGCAGCCTTCATCTCTGTCTCTTTACATACAACTCTGTACAGATTATTTGGTGTAATTTTTTATTCTTTGGAGACATTAGACACAAAATGAGGAAAAAAGACATTTACAGACCTTTTATCTAGTATGTTTAGGTTAGTGCCTCTATTCAAAGCAGAGACATCAAGTTTCTTAGTTCCTTTGGCAACAGTGTATTGTAGGCAAAAGTACAGCTATAACTGCAGCAGTTATCTTCCGTGGGAGACTCTTCTCCTATTAACCTACTGAAGTAGTTCTGATCTGTTTTCGGTCTGAATCCTGTGGATCTTTATGCACATACAATGATCACTTGCATGAGAAAATCCATAGCATTCTTGAATCAGGCTTCAGCTGCTGAGTGCTGCATTTTGATCTGCTTCACCACCACCAAGTTCCTCACTGTTGATGTATTTGATTTTGGAACTGGTATCTCGGGAGCCTGGCACTTTCCAGCTTAATTCAGGACCTGCAATCTCAGAATGGTTTGAGTTGGAAGGGACCTTAAAGCTCATCCAGTGCCACCCCCTGCCATGGGCAGTGACACCTTCCACTGTCCCAGGCTGCTCCAAGCCCCAATGTCCAACCTGGCCTTGGAAACTGCCAGGGATGCAGGGGCAGCCACAGCTGCTCTGGGCACCCTGTGCCAGGGCCTGCCCACCCTCACAGGGAAGAATTTCTTCCCCATATCCAACCTAAATCTACTCTTTTAGTTCCAAACAGTTACCATGGGGTTGTTTGTTGATTCATGCCCCACACTGCAGAAGGAAGGATTTTGCAAAGGTCAAGACACTGCTCCAGCAGGAAGGCTGAGGAGCTGGTGAACATTCCCAGTGCAGACAGCATTCTGGATTTTATCTACATAAATTCCCCAGGAGAACTTGAGGCCACTTGCTTTTAAAACTTTGAGAACCCTGTTCTTTTGCTCAACACTATCTTATAGAAAGCAAGCTGTAATTTCCCATTCCCTAATCTCTATTTGCTGAGGAGGCCTGGATGAATCCTTTTCAGCTCCCTTTTCATCTCATTTGCATAGCAAAGCAGGCGATCAGCACATGGCTACAGCCTTACAAGGGTAAGGATTTAATGAATAGTCCTGGAAGTCTCTCCCAAGGGACATGAGTTGTGTGTGCTCCTACACACTGCCCGGGTTTTCCCTCACACAGCCAGTGCTGCCAGAGGAACATCCACAGCTCCCTCAGAGCATGGCACTGGAGTGGCCATGAGCACGTTCCCTGCAGTCTTCCAAAGGGAAAATGATGAAGGCTGTAATAAAGATCATCATCCCTGCAAAGTGTGTTTTATTTCTAAGCTTTCCCACAAAGTCCTGTATGGATACATTCTTCTTGGAATTAAAAAAAAAATCATAGAATCACAGAATATCCTGAGTAGAAAGGACCAACAAGGATCATCCAGTCCAACTCCTGGCTCTACACACGACAACCCCAAGGATCTCACCATGTGCTCCCGGAGCTCTGGCAGCCTCTGGGCCGTGCCCATTCCCTGGGGAGTCTGGGCAGTGCCCAGCACCACATGGGGAAGAACCTTTCCCTGATATCTAGCCTGATCCTCCCCTGGCCCAGCTCCAGCCATTCCCTGGGTCCTGTCCCTGTCCCAGAGCAGAGATTGGAGCTGCCCATCAGGAGGAGCTGCAGCCCCCAGTGATGTCTGACCTCAGTCTCCTCTTGTCCAGAGCCCTTAACAAATTTGGTCTTGGTTTTAGTGAGCACAGACAGGAAGGTCAGCCCTAATGGACCTAAAAGTACACCCAGAGGATTGTTTATATAGGAGAAAACAGTCACAAAATCTTTGAGATTAGAAAAGACTTCTAAGATCCTAAAGCCCAATCTTTGACCGAACACCACCATGTCCACGAAATCCCATCAGGGAGCCCCATGGCTGCTCATATCCTCATTTACAGGCAGATGGGAATGCACAGGCTGATTTACAGCCCTGCCTGCTTCCATCTTACCCCATAGGCAGGAACAGGAAGCTGTCATCCACCAGCTGGGCAATTCGGATCACCACGGGCACAGAGCTCTGTGCTACTGCAGCCAACAGCTCCAACACAGCACCACAGCAGCCCATGGAAGGGCTTGGGCTATCTGCATGCACATGGGTCACAGCTGGATGAAGCTGGACTGACAGAGGCACCTCTGCTTCTGTGGCTGCACTGCCCTCACCTGTGGCTTGGGAAACAGAGATGATAAAAACAAGGCTTACAGAACTACTTAAAATCACGCTGCTGATGAGCAAGTTAGTCATGCCCTAAAAGTTAGGGAAAAGCTCATTTGTCCACATCAAGATCTTTTTTACTTTAGAATGGGGTTATTTTCTGCATGAATGGAGTTTCGTCCACTGGCTGTTTCTTACTGTGTATAAATAAATAAATAACTAAAAAGAGCTGAAGTGGGAAAAAAGCAGTGTGTTCTGTTTTTGGCAACTATGACTTGATTCTTTGCTGCCATGGCTTCAGCAAGGCTAGAAGGAAGTAGATGGGCATTCATGTGTGAGAAAAAGCCTATGTTTTTAACAGAATTAGGCAGCTGAGCTCATTTCCACCCCATTAGGATCACTCTATGAGACAGTGCTGCCAATGAAAGCGCAAGAGATTAGTTTTCTCCTCAGTAGCTTAAGCAATGCTCTGGGCACCAAATACAGATCACGACACTTTTCAGGGATATTGCAAAGCTCATGCAGGGAACTGATCCAGATCCTGCCTTTCAATTTCTCAGCAAAGCCATTTCCACACAAACACACCACTGTGCCCTGAAAGAGTTTATTTGGAAATGGAAAGAAGAGAAAGGAGCTAGATGCTTATTGGAAATCCATTTGCTGGAAGTGTGTTAAAGAAAGCTAAGAGTTTCTAAGAAGAGGTCTGTTAATAGGTTACTGAAACATTCCAATAACTACTGCCACAGCTTGGCACCACAGGTCTGCAAGTTGTAACAGCATTTATGGTGAGACACACTTTTTTTTCATTTACTACGCCATTGAATTTATATAAAGCGCATCCCTTATTCCTAACCTCATTTTCCTCTAATATTTCTACCTACAAGTGCTGAAAAAGTCACTTAGGTGGTTGGTTTTTCTCCAGCTGTTAATGATTTCCTCCTGTTCAGAGTAAAGGGCAAGAAAGAAGGGCAGAGAAAAAATAATTACTGCTTGGCTATTAAAATAACAATATTCCTACTGGAGATGTGTTAGCATTTGCTCCCTAGGTGGTTATAACTTAACCTGAGCAGAAGATTAGAAATGTCCTCGACTTCCAAGTGGCATCCATTCAGATCCACTCAAGATTTACAGATACATTTACAACCACTTTCTCATCCCTCCTGATCTTCAGAAAATCTCCTGTGAAATTTAAAACTCAGGAGCATCACAGCTGCAAAGTGAAGTGGGTCGGAAGTGAAGATGCTCAGAACTATTCTGTGAGGATTGTCCGTTTTTCTAATGATTCAGGAGTAGCAGCACTCCTTTTGTCACCGGCTGTGGATACTCACAAGGAATCTCTGTATGATGGAGATGAATCTGATTCCCTGGCCATCTGGAGGGATTTGCTCTCTACACCATTTCATATTAGCAGAAAACAATGAGAATAATAGCAGGAAAAGCAACTGCAATAACAATGAAAACCCAGTAACAACAATCCCCAAATCTCCAATTTCTAAGACTGGAAGATTACTTACAGCAACGTAGAATATGCCACAACCATAATAATGATAAGGTTAGGCAAATGGGAAGTCCTCAGGCATGTGGTTGGAAATTAGGCTGGGGGAGAAGAGGACAGAGATGCCAACTGGTTCCTTTCCCCAGTTATTCCCTTAACCAGACCAAGAGATATTGAAATTCCTGCAGCTGAGCTCTGGCTGCAATGTGCTCTAGCAACACGTGTTTATGAAGGGTCTAGATAGAATTTATGACCAGCTGTTTAATTCTAATTTCATGCTCATGTCCTCCTTCCGCCAGGGTGTTGAAGTCAGCAGTGCGATGCCATTAAGGCCATGGATGGTTAGCTCTTATGGGAATGTACATATTTGAACAAATGTGCATTTCCAAATGCTAGAGACACTTGTTGGGGTAGTGGAGGACAGATAAGAGTTTGCTGTGAACAAAATCAATGCCCTGCATTTAGCCCGATAATTGCCCTTTTCCAGGATGTGCTTGCATTTTAGCTCAAACAAAAATAAAACAATTTTATGCCTGAGGGAGGTTGGAGGAGAGCACAGTGGGAGGGGCAGGGGCAGCATTCCTTTAACACCATTTTTATCTGATCAGCCTGACGCGAGGAAAAGACCCTTAAAGGATTTTAATAGAGGCATTATGTGGGAGAAAATATAAATAAAACAGCTCTTCAGACACATTGTCAAGCCTATAAAAAGTGTAGCAGCTATAACCCAGCCAGGGCTCTCAGTGTAATCTGAACATACAGCAGTGTCAGGATTACAGCAGTCTGGTTAATACCCCCAGCAGACATTTTTTAAAGTCTCATTGAAATCCAAGCTGTTTTCTCAGTCCAAGAATAACTCTTTAAATGCAGCAGTCTTTTTTATTATTATTATTCTTTAAATGCAGCTGGATTAATTGCCTGCTCAGAAAATGACTCAATGCTTAACAATACCAAACTGTTCTTAATACCTGTAATCTCCCTGCTGTCAGAGGGGCTCTGTGCACATCCACAGGTTTCTGTCATCAGACATACAATCATGGAGTGGTTTGGGTTGGATGGGGCATTAAAGCACATCCAGTGCCACCCCTGCCATGGCAGGGACACCTTCCACTGTCCCAGGGTGCTCCAAGCCCCGTCCAACCTGGCCTTGGATCCAGGGGCAGCCACAGCTGCTCTGGGCACCCTGTGCCAAGGCCTCAGCACCCTCACAGGGAAGGACTTCTTTAGGCCCTGGAAGGGGCTCTAAGGTCTTGCTGAATCCTTCTCTCCAGGTGAACACTTCTAGGACTGCCAGCCTGGCTCCAGTCCTTGGGGCATCTCTGTGGCCTCCTCTGGACTTGTTACAAGACGCCCAAGTCTGGGAGCCTCCGAGCGGGATGCAGTGCTCAGAGTGCTCCTTCTCCTTACCAGCACCTGGCCAGGAATATCCCTGTGCTGGGCAGAACATTTTGCCTTGTGCTGGCAGAGGAGACACTGAGCAGTCAGATGTAAGCTCCACTCCCAGCTTCCCTCCCTGCCCCATCAGCAGTCCAGGATTAAGTGACAAGTCTAGCTTTTTGTCACAGGGAAGTGTAAGATTGGAAATGCCAAAAATGTATTCTTATGTGAAGGCTGGCATTTCAGCTGATGAACTAAATAAGGCTGATTAGGGTTATTTCTACCTGGGTATTAATTTCTGCTTATAATGGAAGCACCAGACATGTGCTGTCCAGTGCAGCTGAATGCAGCTTTATTTCACTTCTCAAAGCCATCTCCTAGCAAGTTGGATTTGTCACATCCTGGACAGGAGGATTATCCTTACAAGAGTATTACCCCTGTAGCTGAATTTTCTGTTTCTTAATTTCTGTTTCTTCTTTCTTCATACCTTCCTTATTTTTTGGCTTGATGGACTGTACACACACAGCAGACTGTGTTTTTTAGCTGTTTGATGTTATTGCCTCCTGTTTGTGAAGACATGCTCAAGCTTTTAAACTGCCTGTTGGAAGCATATCTCAGAAGATAATGGGATCCAACAGGAAAAAAACAGCCCTGTATTTAATGAATTTATTCAGTGGCATTTGCAGCATTTATGGAGTTTCAGTGGCTGCACTGCTAAGGATGCACAGTCCCTGCATTTGAGAGCTAAGCTGGTATAAGAATAAAGGAGACTGGAGAGGTGACAAGCACATTGCTTTGCACCCTCATTCCTGGAGATTAAAATCTTCCTTTAGGAAGGAACAGAAAGGAAAGAATCCCTTTTTATAAGTGATCAGGTTTGCTTTGACAGTGGGGAAACTCTTCATGGCTTTGTAGTTTCACCACATTATCCCCAAAGTCTGGTGTGGTCCCAGTGCTATATTTTCATGCCACTTTGCTTTAGATATAAATGGGTTAAGCAATTACATTAATTGATAGATTTTTGCATGGGCTTGTAAAAAGGGATTTCACACATTCTGAGACTAAACTGCAAGGATGTCAGGCCATCTCAAGCTTGGAATTCTGCGAGAACCTGACCTTAGATGTGGCATTTGGGGACATGTTTTATGGTGGGCTTGGCCATGCTGGGTCAACTTGGACTAAATGATCTTAGAGGGCTTTTCCAACCTGAATGATTCAGTGATTCTAAGATTCTACAACATTGATTGTACCTCATCTGACACAGGACCCCTTTTGTTTACGGGGTCGACACTAGGGTGCTCCCAGTATTGTTAAGTTATTTATTAATCTGTTGCCCCTAACATTGATGGTTTGAAGGAATTCAGTAAGGTGGGAGACCCTACATGGTGCCAGGGTTGTTGCTTTGCTCTCTTGGAGGTTGGTCACATTCCTCTGATGAGGCAGCCTGTGAGGGCATGGCTTATTCAAACTGATGAATTTATCCCAGCCAACTGCAAGTCTTGTTGCAGTAATACCTTTGATAAAAATTGAAGTTAAACTGCTCTGAGTTGGTACAGAAATCTCCTTATGCTGCTGCCTGTATAATAACATTAACTAGTGCAGGAATTGCTATGGGAGTGTATAAAGAGATTTGTGCTCTGTGGGTAATCTATAACTTAGAACAGTTTTCAGGATTTTTAACTCCTTAATTAACTCTAATGTGACCAGTTGGCTTCCTATTAAATATACATTCCTGGGATCATCTTTATCAAGCCCAGGCAGCACAATCATGAGCACAAAGTGTGAAAATCACACTCTGCCATTCCCATCAAAGTCCCAGTGTGAGAAAGAACCACTGTTTTGTTTTAATTTCCAAATAGTTGATGCTCAGCATGGTTATTTAACATAAGTCTCTTCTGTGTCAGTATAATGACAAAGGTCATCTTCTGAGCCAAATATATAAATTTTGGTTTTCATTTAAAATGAGCGTCTTGGGCCCCATGGTTTCCTTTCTGATATATTTGGGGATGGGAGCCTCTGGCTTTCCCCTTGCAGCATCACAAATCACTGCAAATATGAAAAATGGAGGGTTCTAATGTGGAACAAGAAGCCAGAAGAAGATTCATCAGAACTTAGTTTGCTCAGAGTGTCTGAGCTGTGCCTGATGCACATGCTATGAATTGTAACTTACTTCAAGGGGTTCTCTCAGGTTTTTTTAACATTTGCATGTCAATTCATGCAACTGAAAACTCTCTCTGTCACTATCAAGTCTCATTGCCTCATATTGCTAGCCATTATTACATAAAATCTTCTTTTCATACAACTACTTAGGTTGGCTTTGAAAACTAAAGGGGTTTTTTTTAGCTACACTTAAATCAGAAGATTATTTTTGCTGGCATTTGGAAATACATGAGTGTATTTTCTATATTTTATTGGTTGTTATTTGGCCTTCATTTTCCAATGGAAATAAGAAAATAAAGGTAGACAGCTCTTTCCCCATCCATCAGCCATTTTCTCCCAGGATCTGATCACTGGATTATATCATGTTTGCTTTTGGACAAGGTGCTTCACCAGCACCGGCTCATGTGCTTCACCAGCACCTTCACCATCACCAGCTGAAATTGTGAAAGTATTGGGGGAAGAAATGAAATTTACGATTCTTGATCCTGATTGATCTTAAACACGGCCTGTCTTCTGCACAGAAAGTACCACCACTACTCCGTGGCTCCAGGAAAAAAAATCTTTCCTGTCTGGAGGTGCTGCAGGGTAAAACAAACAGGAGGCATGAACATGAACACCAGAGCAGAGATGAGGGGCAGTGTGATTTGTTGAATTCATTCACTTCTGTGTCTGAAGGCCACTAGTGCCATACATCTTGTGATTATGTTAAATGTGCCTTGTTGGGGTAATGGAATGCCAGGATGGAAAGGATTCCAAAGCTCTGATTTTCTTCAGTGCTGAGAGCAGAAAATGCCGTGCCATTGATGTGAGTTAAACTGGTGTACAAGGATGCTCAAACTGCCTTACAAGGATGCTCCAGAGCAGGATTTCTAACTGGAGTAGCTGGGCTTGGCCTGTTTTCCATAGGGATTCATGAAGATATGAAAATTTAGCTGAGGAAGAACACAACAGCACAAATGGAGATGCAGGCTAAGCCTGCAGACACACTGCAGTGGGCACATGCTGGATTTGCCCCTTGTGTGGTGGGTACCCAGCTACTGAGCTGTGCCCAGCACCTGGTGTTCCCTGCCAATATCCCTGGTGCTGTTTGTGGGACAGATCACAAATTAAAACCCCAAACCTTGTTCTACTACAGAAAAAAATCCCCAATGTGTTCTGCAGTTCATCATCCTGTAAAGCAGACACACAGTGTTGCTCCGTATTTCACCAAGAAGTCTGTTTAGTTGCTTAAGTTACAGCACAAAGTTATTCCACATTTTTACTGCTTTTTGCTACTTTCTCTTCACATAATTTCTGAGTGAAATAATCCCATTTGGCTGATTGATTCAGGAATTTGACTGTCACATTGGAGGCATGACATTTGAAAACGCATGGTAATGGACTTGAAATGTGTTGCTGTAAGTTTTAAAGTGATTTTTTTGTAATGTTGAGGTGGAGCACTAATATCCCTTTGGGTAAAATCTATTGCCCCTAGAAACAATATTTCAAAGATCACTAATATTCATGACTGCCTTCCCCTTGTAATTGCATCACTGAAACAAAACCAATGTGCTTTACAGGCTGGCTGGAAACAGCTTTGCAAAGATTTTTACAACACTCTGTGACAAAAGACAGAAGCAGTTCCAGAGCAGATGAATGCATCAAATGCAGTAAAGATCCAGCTGCAATGGGCTGGAACTCCTGTGCTCCATCTCTGCCTGGTGGCTTTCGTGTCCCATCTCTGGCTAATCCTGATGCCCCTGGGAGCTCAAAGCACAGCCTTGCTCACATCTGTGCATGGAAGAGTGCAGAGAGCAGCTGGATTGCCCCCCTGACCTGTTCGTGTCAGGATAGTTCCTCTTAGAGTTGAGTAAACAGCAACTGGTCAAACATGCAATGTGGGAGGGCAATTATTTATTTAAATTCATTGTTTTACTTCATGTTGTGCTTTAGCAAAGCTCACGTTCATGCTGGTTGTGTTGCTGTGGCTAAGGTCACCTCTGATGTGTTTTTAGACTGAGGGCACTGTTTGCAAGCTGAACTGTGGTCTGAATGTCCCTGCCAAGAACACAGGAACAATTCTCCCAGTGCACTATACATTATGAAATCATCCTGCTGGGATTCTAAGCTTGCAGTAGTGTGCATTTTCATGTTTGAGGAAATGAGGCCCATTTTTCCTGGTGACTGCACAGCAAAGCTCACCTTGTCAATGAGAGGAGCACCAGGCAACTGCTGGCTACACCTGCCTCTCAAAAGGGAAACAAGAGCCTGATCCTAGGTGCTGCACTACTTGTGATGTGCAGCAAACCAAAAATGGTGTGAGTCCATGTCCCAAAGTGAAAACAGAGGCTTGGCAATCAAAATTATCTTTGGTTTGTTGTTGTTTTTTTTTTTTTTTTCTTGCAAGCAGAGCATGAAAAACCTTTAGTGAGGAATGAATGCAAACCATTCATTCAAAGTCTCATTCAAAAATGAGACTTTCACGGTCTCTTCGCCACCACTTCCACCACTATGTTTTAACCTCAGCAGTGCTACAAGTTAGAGGTGGAAATTGTGTGTTTGCAATTTTAAGTTGTGATAAATCACTACATATCAAAAATTAGCAAGCAGCTCACCTGATAAAGAGGACACAGTTTCTGCAGACTGTCACTTCTCAAGGACAAATAATGTGTTTTACAGGGAATATGCTTCAGCCAGAATAATCAGGGAAAATACAGATGAGAGTTCTATGTCTGATGGAGTTACCCTCTGCTGTTGCTCTCAGAGGGCTCTCTTGAAAATCGTATCTGTAATGGACGTTATGGAGATTTGAAGGAAAATTTGAAACATGTGACTTTTTATCTGCTTTTGATGTTACATTCAGCTGCTTTCATCTCAGAGGATAAAAGTAATTGAACAATAATCCCAAAGAGAGTCAAATACACAAATCAATAAACTGTTCTCACAGGAGAATTTATTTTGATGAGCACACTGGTACCTCACACTTCCCCAGGCTGTGAAGTTTCCATTAGGTGGTCTTGTTCTCTTTAATACAGATAGTGTGCCCTGATTGGGAGCATAAACAATGAATGAGGTAAATCTACTCGCTGAGTATCACCAGACAAAAACAGCTTTCTGCCTCCTTCGAGTGACATCCTAAATCTTAATTGACTGTTGAAAGCTTGGCAATGTCTTTTTATTTTTGTGTTCTTTTGGGAAGTATCATGAAAGCCAAGGGCTAGTGCTTTCATTAGACATAGTGAGAATGCAGGCTGTTGTTAGGCAAGATCCCTCTGTCAAGTGTTTTCCTACCTTGTCTGTGATGTACAGAGGAATTTTTCATCCTTTGTGTTCCTTTTCTCTCCAGTGCTTTCCAGTGATTTTGGTGTTTTTTTTTTTTTTTTAATCTATTATGTTTTATTCTTCTGAACTTTTTATATGCATTATTTAATAAATCCTAGGATGGGTCAGGCTGGAAGGGACCCCAGGGGCTCCTCTGGTGGCACCTCCCTGCTCAGGCAGGGTCATCCTAGAGCACAGGCACAGGATGGAATCTACAGGGCTCTGGAACATCCCCAGGGAGGAGCCCCCAGAGCCTCTCTGGGCCCTGCTCAGGGCTGGCACTGTCCAGGGCAGGAGTTGGGCCCTGCTCAGGGCAATTGCTGGGCCCAGGCCCTGCCCGAGGCTCTGGGGCCATTGCTGGGCCTGGGGCAGAGCCTGGGCCTGCTCTGCCCTCCCTGTACACAGGGACACACAGGGGACAGCAGGGACACACAGGGGGACAGCAGGGACAGACAGAGACAGACAGGGACACACAGGGCCAGACAGGGATAGACAGGGACAGATGGGGACACAAGGACACAAAGGGACACCCAGGGACAGACAGGGACATCCAGGGACAGACAGAGACCTCCAGGGACACCCAGGGACATCCAGGGACACCCAGGGGGACAGCAGGGACAGACAGGGACACACAGGGACACACAAGGGACAGACAGTGGGACAGCAGGGACAGACAGGGGGACACTGGGACACACAGGGGACAGCAGGGACAGACAGGGGGACAGCAGGGACAGACAGAGACAGACAGGGACACACAGGGACACAGAGGGGGACACAGGGACAGACAGGGACACACAGGAACACCCAGGGACAGACAGGGACACACGGGGGCAGACAGGGACACACAGGGACAGACAGGGGGACACAGGGACAGACAGGGACACCCAGGGACACCCAAGGACACATGAGGACAGACAGAGACAGACAGGGACAGACAGAGACAGACAGGGACAGACAGGGACACCCAGGGACAGACAGGGACCTCCAGGGACACCCAGGGATACCCAGGGCTGAGGGCCCCTCTCCCTCGGGCTCCTCTCCAGGCCGAGCAGCCCCAGCTCCCTCAGCCTTTCCTGGGCACGGAGATGCTCCAGGCTCTTCCTCAGCTCCAGGAGCTCCTGTCCCTGCTGTGCTGAGGAGCCAGGGCTGGGCACAGCACCCAGAGGTGCCCCCAGGGATGGGCACAGGGGCAGGATCATGTCCCTTGATATGCTGTTGACACCTCAAGAGGTTTAGGACAATTTGGCTCTTCCAGTAGTGCTCTCAAAGCCAGAGTTTCATCAACTTAAGAAGCTCCTTCTGCCAGACCAGCAAGTAGAACTGGGAATATTTTTATTTTTAAAAAATATTTGTTGTTGAGGAACACAATTCTGAAGGAACATTGAGAATTTCTCTTGCAGGTTGCACAGACATGAAAAGAACCCACAGTTACAAATAAGAGAAAACATGTCTTCGAGAAGAATGCTCTTTTCTGCTGCTCAGAATAACTGAACAGCCCTGTGCCTGTGTAGAGGAAGCCTCTCTTTACTCACTATTTTGATTACCTTATTTATTTTTATAGAGATAATTTATGTTTTGTCAGGATCTAGCTTCTGAATCTCCTCCACTTAGTCCATTTGAGGATAACAGCAAAGCACACAGAGAAGGAGATAATAAAAATAAATGCATGTATGTGTTAGTAAAACAAACACTTTAAATAAATATTTTATTGATGCATAATGAAATAAATTTGTAAAATCGGATTTTTTGCTTTTCTTTGGCAAAAACCAAGTGGTTTACCTGCTTTCTAATCTCACTTTCATTAGCATATTTAGTTATGCTATTGTATTTAATCATCAAAATGCTCAGTAATGTACATTTTGTTCCCAGCCATGGAATGCCACTGCTATGTGTATCCATGATAGATGTTTTTAATAAAATCAGTAATTACCCTTTATTGTTCTTTTAAATTGTTATTTTTTAAGTGCGTTAGGGCACAACAGGTTTGGGGTATAAAAGAAAGCGAGCTCTCATTTTGCCATTTCATAATATAATGAAAAAAAATTCCTTTAAATAGATGCTAATAAACCTTTTTTAAAAAGCAGTGCTTAATTATCTTGAAGTTGTTTACAAGTGGAGCTTTGGCAGCTCAGCTCTGGCTGTAGCAGTGCTGGGGCAGGTGTTGGGGAGGCTGTGCTGGCAGCTCAGGTCCTGCTCTCCACAGCCTCTGCTTTCCCTGTGCCCTTGGCCAGCACCTGGATTGGGTCTGGGAGTGTGACAGGCACATTTTGTAACAAATGGAAGGGTCCAGATAGATCTGGAATCCATTTAAGGGTGTTGGGGTTGTTCTAAACTTGTTTTGTTTGGTTCTGTTTAACAAAGTAGGTCTGAGATTAGAGGATGTTTTTTGTGATTTGTAATGTATCAAATATTTTCTTTTTTTATATATATATTCAAATCTTGGGTGTCTTTCAGTGCAGAATTCTAGGTAAAATTTGCAACTGAAACAAAACAAGATCAATTAAAAAAAGAAAAAAAAAGAGGATTGGCAGTTAACTGAATTCAAATGATTATTTAGTTGTGGAGAGAGCTCAGTCCCAGGCTTACCTAACCACATACTCCATTATTTAACTTATTTCCTCTTTCTTTTGTAATAGTGTGGCAGCATTCCTCCTTCTTTATAGCTTAGAAAATGCCCTAAAATAGCCTGGTTTAGTTTATCAGCGGTAATGACACCTATTTCTTTGTACATGATTTGGGCTGTAGTGATTGAAGGCCTCACAAACAGCTTGTATGTTCTCTGGTGATTTTATTGTGTCAGTCTCACTCCTTTCTTCTCTTTTCTCTGTGGCAAGTCTTTCAGAACTCCCATTTCTGTATAATTGCCTACTTTCAGCTCTGTCTGTGCTGCCTTTGGACCAGTGATGATATCCGAAGTGGTTTAACAGAAACTAAAAATTAGATCCAAATATTTAGAGAGATATTCTTTCCTCAGAGAAGGGCAAAGCCAAAACACTTTCACAGCATGGCAAGACTGGTGAACTCTGTTTCATCAGTGTTTTCATCTGTCATGTCTGTAAAGGTGTTTATCCCACATTTTGGCTCAGAGGCATTGAAATGTGATGGGCAGCAGCTGTGAGGGCTGCGAGGCTCAGCAGAGGAGCTGGCACAGAAGGACACGTTGCACTTCAGGGATGGACAGGTTGTCCATCACTCAGAGATGTCTGCATGGGACAAGGCTGTGGGAAGTGTTTGTGGGACAATTCCTCTGTCAGCATCTCTTTGAAAAGATGGGCAGCACACACTGTGGAGGGGCTGGGTTTACCCTGAACCACCACACACACGTGAATTTTGCATCTGAGATAAACCTCTGGATTATTTTTACTCTGTCTGCCTTGCTGCATATTTTCATAGTAGACGTGTTTCCCTAGGCCTGTTTCATCCTGTGGAAATGAAGGGAGGAAGGTGAGGAATAAAGGGGAGAGAGAGAAGGCTTCAGCTTTTATGTAACACCCTGAATAAAATCATTGTTGGACACATTCCTGTTTGGTTTTCCATCTGTAGACCAAGAACACTGTCTTTGAAAACCACAAAGGAAACCTTCTAACAGCTGGTTGCAGGCCAGGTTGGGTGAGGCTTGCAGCACCCTGCTCCAGAGGAAGGTGTCCCTGCTCATGGCAGGGGGTTTGGAACGAGGTTATCCTCAAGGTCCCTGCCAACCCAAGCCTTTCAGAGATCCTGTGATTATGAGTTTTGTTGCTGTTGCTTGAAAAACGGCCACAGTTTCAATTTATCGTGGGACTGAAATATTCTGTGCACTTCTCCACCACTCTGTGATGCTGCCAAATTTATATTTTGTAAATAAAAATTAATTTCAGATTTTCCTGGGCTACAGACAGAGGCTGTACTGTGGTGGTAGTTGGGAGAACACAGGTTTTGGTGGTGTTACCAGCTACCAGTGCACCGAATTTTCTCCTTAACTCCTCCCAGTCTGCCTAGAGGAGAGGCTGGGGACTTTACTGGGATGCTCAGATTCTGGATGGTCTGTTTTGGTTAGAGTGGTTGACTCAGTGTGTGGGGAAGGCAGAATTCATAGTTACACCTGTTTTCTCTCTCTTTCTGTACCTGAAAGTATCAGTTCAGATTCCCACAAAGCTGCTGCTCATGCCACGCTCCTTTTTCTTCCCTTTGTGCATTCTCAGTCTCTGTAACCTGCTGCTGGGAAACAGAATTTAATCAGTGCACTGCTAATAAACTCTGCCTGCTGCTCTCCGTAGGGTCAGGGGACACGGGCACAGGGCCCCAGATGAGGAGGGACATCTCCACTCACTCGTGTCTTTACTGACAGCAGCAATTTCTTGCAATTAGGCTCCTGCAGCAGGTACTTAACCTGGGGGCAGCAGCTGATTGTCTGTGTTTAACTTCACTCCTCCACTTGAGCTCTGTGTTCAAACCTCAGCGTCCCCCCACGGCTTCCTTTCCTCTGTTCTTCCCCTGATGGAGGGTTACAGAGCTGTGACAATTGTTATTGATAATCTAAACCACCCTTTTCTTTTCTGTGCCTCACCTTGAGCGAGAGGACAGCAGAGAACAAAATGAGCTCCGTGACACTCAATAAGGAATGAGCAAAACTGGCCTTAAAAGTCAGCTTTTCTGTGAAATTCTGATGGCAGAAAAAGCAGTCTCTGGATATTGTTTGCTCAACAATGTCTTTTTACGTGGACTGAGAACACAGATTCCACTGAAGGATTGTGGAGAGTTTGTTTCATTCAGGCCACTCAAAATTATCAAATCATTTAAGTTGGAAAGCCCTTTAAGATCAAGTCCAAGTGTTGACCCAGCACTGCCAAGCCCCCTATTAAACTGTGTCCCCAGATGCTCTACACCTACTACATATGTTTTAAATCCCTCCAGGGATTGTGACTCCAAAAGCTCCCTGGGTAGCTTGTTCCAACACCTAACCATCCTTCCTGTGAAGAATTTTTCCTCATATCCAACCTGAGCCTCCCCTGGCCCAGGCTGAGGCCGTTCCCCCTCCTCCTGTCCCTGTTCCCTGGGAGCAGAGCCCGACCCCCCCCGGCTGACCCCTCCTGTCAGGGAGTTGTGCAGAGCCACAAGGGCCCCCTGAGCCTCCTTTTCTCCAGGCTGAGCCCCTTTCCAGCTCTCTCAGGAATTCTCCAGCTCCCTCAGCCTCTCCTCATTGGACTTGAGCTCCAGACCCCTCCAGACTTGCACATCCCAAGGATTCCAGAAAGGCTCCTGGCTGCTGAGTGTTTGCTGCAGCCCACCAGAGTAATGAAAGGTAGCAAAGCATCAGTGGGTGATGAGGTATTAAAAAACACTGTTCAATCCTTGACTTTGATGTGAACGTTCAAAATGTAATTAATGGTTCAACCAGGCTGAAATAAAAATACAGCATCTGCACAGTGAAATCCCAGAGACTGCAATTTTCCTTGCGTGGGTTCAAGTCTCGTTTCAGTAGATCTGTGGCAGCTGTTTCGTTGCTTAAGCTTCTTAAGAATTTCCTTTTTTTTCCCCCAAGCTCTTAGGACACATAGAAAATTTTACTTCAAGGTACACAGTTTACACCAATATCTGATCTCTTAAGTATTCAGATTGGGCTAATCTGTTTCTATCTTGCTTTGGTGGATATCTTTGTATAGTTGAAGCTGAGATACCTATTAGCAGCTTTTATTCCAGTAGCCAAGTGCAAAGTTACTACTTTTCGCATATTTTCTTGCATTATTTGGAAGCTATCATTCCAAAAATACAGAAATGGAGACACTTGTCCTGTTTCAAATATCAGCCCTACCCAATAATAGTACATGAATTACAGATTTTCCTTATCTTTTGGAAGAAAACATTATGAAAAAGGTGGTGTTAGACAGGTCCCAGGAATAGGTGCTACAGACCTTTTGAGACTGAGTACTCACAGAGCTAACAGGCAGAAGGAATTATACAGAGAGGACAGTAGGACCACTGTCCTTTAAAAACAACAATACAAAATCTCATCCTGGAAAAGGAGGTTTCAATGGCTTCTGCTGTGGAGGAAATCAGTGTGGCAACAGGAAAACGTTTTCAAAATTATATAGTCTCAGTATTCAGTGAAAAAAAGGAGATTGAAGCCAAGAGACGAAAACCAGAGACAATATAAAGCTTTTCAGAGCCAGCTTCTATTTGTTGATTTAATTCCGGTTTGGTTTCTTCCTCTCTGAACCGAAAATTTAAGTAGTTTTTACTTACTTATTCTGCCTCTGCTTAAAGGGAGCCATCAGATGTCTGTCTCTACACTTGCAGCCAGGGACACCTCAGGACGTGGGTATTTGAGACCTGGGGTACGACTGTCAGCCTGAGGACAGATCTTGGGAAAAATGTGGTGCTGCGCTGTAGATTTTACCTTCTTGTTTTGTAACCAAACTCATCTGAGGTTCACAGGCTGGTCACTCCATCCAGAGACTGTTTCAAACTGTGTGTGTGTGATGGAGCTTACAGCATTCCCAGCAAAGTCTGGAGCAGAATTAGAAGCTGGTTGTGAGCAGCAGGAAAGGAAAGGGGATAAAGGGAGGAAAGGGAAAGGGAGAGGAGCTAAAAACTGCAGGAAATCTTCCCTAACCCAGCTTTGGGCAGATGACTTGGTGAGGTGATGATCAGGTTGTTCCTTACTCACAGGTACAGTCAGCACATCTGACATCCATTAACTAACCCTCTAATTGCTGATTCACTCCATAACATGACTCATTTAAAGCCAATAATTGTAATTAAAAGATAAAATAAAGGCAGTATAACATTAACATGGTGGTGAATTGCCATTTTCAGCTGCCTTATTGCATTTCTGTGAAATGTTTTTGCCTCATCTCAGCCACGTTCTGAGCTGGGCTCTGCAGTTGAGTGCTTGGTGTAATGTTCAGCAGGGCAAGTATCTGCATTTGCTTTTCTTTTCTTTGGATGCACCTTGGAATGAGGCTTGGGATTACCTTTACTGTTTTGGAAGCTGAATATTTTCAGAGAACCATTCTTTTGTTGACCTAATTTATCTCTACAATTCATCTGCAGAAACATAAATCTCAGGGATTTATAGAAAATGAATGCTTAGCACTTCATGCTAAGTATATATGTGTATATTCATGCATAAAAATTTCCTAATTTCTAAATTAATCTTTTTTGTGACACACAGAGTTAAAGACTCACTTTTAAGAAGTGTTTTCTGAATGCTGAGGGATTGACATGATTTATAGGAAAACCTAAACCATTTGCTAGCTTTAGACCTCAGGTCTTTTAATATCTATCCCATTTCCAAAGTATCTGCACATGTGTATATCTATAAAAAGATGCAGAATACTTTCCCATTGCCAGTCGTTAGGGGATTTTTTAGAAGTAATACAGAATATGCAGGTTGTTAAAATGTATTTTCTGCTTATGTATGAGTAGATTGAAGTCAAGGTGGCTGGTGCATGTGCTTTACTTTCAAGAATTACTAGAAGGGGTTTTTTCCCACTTTAATTATCTCTCAAAGAAGTGTGACTGGTATTCAGAAGTCCTTCCAACTTTTTTGTTCCCATGAAAACATTTTTTCATAGGTTGAAGTCGTGAGAGACTATGAGAAGTGGGAAGAACCCTGAATTGTGCTATAAATTAAGAAACTTTACGTGAAATTATGTATTTTCTGATTACCTTGTTCAGATATATATTGAGCAAAAGAGCAAATACAAGTTGAAGAAATGTCAGATAAACAAACTGACATCTGTTGAATTTTTATGGTCTGACTTATCTCAAACACTGATTTTACTCAGTCATCCTTCATTCTTTATATCTAGATGTCTAGTGGCACATGCATTTATATTTTATATAAAGGGCAGAGTGTAGTCAGAGCATTTGAGCTAGGCTGTTAAAAATAAATTAAGGAACAGCAGGTGAAAATGATTCCTCCACATGAATATTCAAAGTGTACCTCAGCCAAATACTCTAGAAAGAATAATAAAGAGCAAAGAAACTTTGATGGGACCAAGGCATGGAGATGATCTGAAATTAAAGTTTTCTTGGCACAAGGTTGAGATGACTCAGAATACTTACTCAGGAGTGGCAGGATCTGCCTGTACACCCCATTGCCAGAACATCCAGGAGTTTAGCAGATGAGAGGACACTGGGATATTTGAAATCCAGCAGCTGATCCCTTAGTCTTGATTCTTTCAGTCTGGGGCGTCAGTGTGAGCAGAGTGGGTTTGGAGGTGGCAGGAGGGTGTAGGGGCTATGGAGCTGAATTCAAAGCTGAGAGCCTTGAATTCATTCCTTCCCCAGGGGCCATTTCCTGTGTGTTTGCACCACTTAGGGCTGGACTCACCAAGGTCATTAAGCACTGTCAAGCAGGCTATCAGCTACTATTATTTTAATTTTTTTTTCTTTCTAAGAATGAAGAAAGTGCAATTTTTTTCTTTGTAAGAATGAAGAAAGCACAACCCCACCCCTTACCTGATGGAATCCTGTTGCCACTGTTGGCTTCTGTGAGATTTCACAGGAATCAGGAGATTGTCCAGGGCCTCATAACAGGAAATTTCCAGGCGAAACTCAGGAGCCAAAATGCAGCTGTGGATCTGATGTTCATTTCCCTGTCACTCTATACATTGTACGGACAAGAACATCCAGAGCTGTGCAGTGCTGGGACACTCCACACACAAAAAGATGCACATTAATGGATGGCTGCCTTGCTTAAATATTGTGAAAAACAAGGTTCACTTTCCTGGTAAAATTTTAAAGGTTAAATAAAAAGATAATAGGAGACAGAAATAAAGCAAAGGGTTAAAACGGCTGGGGGCTTGGCATTCAGCCAAGAGCACACCAAAGCAGAGAATACGTCTTAAATACCTTTTCTATTAAATCAGCCTGTTGCATATTCATAGCCTATTATGCATATTCATATTTTCCCAAGAACTGTTTAGCATGGCCCCTCCTTGGGTCTGCCTTGTTAGAACATGTGTGTTTCATGGCTGTGGTTTTATCATCACCTCCAGTTTGGGCCTTGGTCTACACTTTCCACTAACAGCAGATGCTGATAGTTGGCCTGTCAGTAGCAGGGTCCTCATCACATGTTCACGGGATGTTATCCCCACCAAACAGACAGTTCACTCATAGCTAGATCAGCTACCACTACTACCACGTCCAAGTTTTTATTAATAGCAGAAATAGTAACAAAGGTTGATATTTAACTTTTAATTAATTTTTAAAAATTAATTAATGAAATTAATTTTTAAAAGATTGTGAAAGCCCTGCCAGACCATCAAGTCCAATCTGTGCCAAAGCCTCACCTTGTCACCAGCCCAGAGCACTGAGTGCCATGTCCAAGTGCTCCTTGGACACCTCCAGGGATGGGGACTCCAACAAAATAACAAAACAACAAAGTTATTTTAACATTATACACACAGCATTCATCTTAATACTGGCGAAGAGCCAATTTTACAATATGTATTTATAAGAAATGCGAACAGGTTGTGTTTGTGTTTGTCCCTCAGACCCCGTGCACGGGCCGCAGAACGTGGAGGTGGTTGACATCCGCGCGCGGCAGCTGACGCTGCAGTGGGAGCCCTTCGGCTACGCCGTCACGCGCTGCCACAGCTACAACCTCACTGTGCACTACCAGTACGTCTTCAACCAGCAGAAGTTCGAGGCAGAGGAGCTCATCCAGACCTCTTCCCACTACACCCTGCGGGGGCTCCGGCCCTTCATGACTATCAGGCTGAGGCTGGCCCTGTCCAACCCCGAGGGCAAGATGGAAAGCGAGGAGCTGGTGGTGCAGACTGAGGAGGATGGTGAGTTGTGGTGGGGTTGGTTGGTTGGGTTTTGAGGGAAGGCTCATCTTCAAGTTGTAAATAACAGCATAATCCTCTGTCTCACAAGAGTGGTGCAGCTCCTCTGGACAGTGTGTTTGTTTTGAGTGTAAAACTTGTAGTTTTAAATGATTTCCATCTCACAGCCATGTTATTGAAAGGGTAAAGGTCCCTGAAATGCTTGAGCATGACAGACACCAGTCTGAGCAGCAGCTGTAGGTTTAATTCTTTGTGTTCTGAACCACCCAGCAGCTTCCATTATCATATGGGCAAATGCAATCCTGGCATTCACTGATTTTTCTTGTGCCTTCACACAAAAGAAGGCATCCCCAAGAAATGAGTAGTTCCTTCCTTTCCAGAGTGTAGCTTTTCTTAATAGTGATCTTCCGGCCATCACATTTTATAGAGATCTCAGAAGCAAAATTAACTGTGGGTATAAAAGAACGGTTGTGGATATAAAAGAACAGTTTTCTAGAGGAACTGATGGAAAGCTTCAAAGCATTGTTATCCCACCTGAGCTATTTCAGACCAAGGACTAAATTCCTCTGCCTGGGCTGTAGAAGTTGCTGTCCTAAGTTTCTCTCAGCTGAAAGTGGCTTCCACAGCCCCATATATCACATGGGGAGACACAAAAGGGTAGCAGATATTTCAGAAAAATGAGCAAGGCTTTTATCAGATGGGCTTGGGAGTGCATTTAGTTGGTTATCTCCCACAACATTAACATTTTGCTGGACTAGGTGGATTTTTGAGCTGGCCTTGTAGCTGTAATGAAATATAAATCTTGCATTGTTACTTTACTAAGCAAATCAATCTTTCCTACTGATAAAGGTGTGCAGCCCCATAGCATCTCCACGCCAAGGTGCAGTCTGGCTGGTTAGGTGGAGAGTTCTGCTCTTGCATGGGTGGGGAAGGACAAATTAAATTCCCTGCTGCTGCTCTGCTGTACTGGAATAAAATCATACTGAAATTAGCATCATATTTTCATGGGTTCTGATTTTATTTGTCACTTAGTGGTTACATTAGGGTATTGTTATTTGAACCAAAAGTTGAAAAATAAGCTTTTCACATTGATAGTAGCTTGGTAATGGTAGTGCCTTGAGGGATTTTAATTTTTAATTTTATGTATTTATTTTTAAAGCTCAGCTTTCTGTCTGGTGGCCTTTTGGTGTCTCATGTGTGTGCAGCTGAAGCTGGTGGAGTTTTTTACAGAGTTTGTTGGGTTTTTTTTTTTCCCCCTGCAGTTCCTGGACCCGTTCCCTTGGAATCTATCCAAGGAGGACCTTTTGAAGAGAAGATCTACGTTCAGTGGAAGCCTCCAAATGAGACAAATGGCATCATTACACTCTATGAGGTGAGAAGAACAGATTGTTGTAAAGGAATACGTGCCACAGGGCCCTTTTCATGTGTGTTTTAAGCCAATCCTGAGCTCTGAGAAATCTCAGCAGGTGCTAAAAGAAGCCTGATTAAAATAGATAAGAATCTTCAGATAGTCTGTTGCTACCACTGAAAAAAAATTCCCAGTTCAAAAAAGAATGATTTCTTTCCAATATTTGTGGCAAATTGAGAGCCACACATTTCCCCATGTCTCAGGTTCCCCGTTTCCTTCTGCAGTAGCTCCAAAGTCTGTTTTCTTTTTTTTTTTTCTTTCTTTTTTTTTCTTTTTTCTTTTTGAGGTAAAACACTGCTAGGTTTTATACCTACACACTGTAACTGATTCCTCTTTGCCTTCCACCAGTCACAGCACTTCCTGGCAATATCAGCAGAATGGATTATCTCTTTTTGAACATTTCAGTGATAATATTTGTCCATCACAACAATTTCTCTGATGACAAACAAAGTGTAGAGCAGGTTACGGGATGATCACTGACCTTCCTGTGCTGGATGAGAAACAATTAAATGTGATTCTAGAGTGTAACAGAGGTGGTGTTTCTTGTGAAGGTAAGGAAGTGTTACTGCTGTCATGGGCTCCTGGTGAAACTCTCCATAATGCCATGTACACCCAAATATGTGGAACAGGAACGTAAGAGGAGGGACTCTTGAGGGGATCATATGAAATGAAATACAGTCGTGCAAGAGGAGGTAAAGGCACTTGCATTAAATAGCAGAAAGTGGTGCGCCAGTACTGGCTGAGCACGTCAGTTTATGGGTTCAGTATTTATCTCTGTAAGATTAGAGAAAGTAAAAATAATTTTGTTGCTGTGGTGATACAAAACCCCTCACTGTGGTTTGTGCAGCATTTCCTGACACACTGACACAGAGGGATGAGAACGAATACTTCACTCTCTTTTGTGCTTTTTGTACAAACTCACTTTAGAGAAGCCACAGGTGCAAGAAGCAGCTCTGCCACCACTGATGAGGTTCTGCACTTTCCTCTTCCTACCCAGCCTCTCCATTTGGGACAGAATGTCCTGTGACTTGTCACTCCCACATGTCATTGCTAGCATTGGCTCTCTCTGTCACAGTCAAATGGGAAAAATGAAGCAGGTTTAACGTCACTGAGCTCTTACACTCCAGCATGAGCAACGGATGAAACTTTCTCCTGTAACTTCATTTCTAGGTCATCATTTGGCTCACAAAGGCCAGGCTGAGTTTGATACAGCAACACTAAAGAGATGAACAGAATTTCCTCTTGCTAATTTAGTGTCATTTCAGCTGGGCTGAAATCCTTGACTAAGTCTGGAGTCATTGTTGGTCACTGTTGAGACGCTTAAGGAAATGCGTGCAGGGTGCAAATCATCTGTCAGTGCTAAAATAGAACCAACCCTCATCATTTCATGGTCTTTGAGGGTGTCTGTGTAGGGAATTAGGCAATAAACCTGGGTGTGTTTTAAAGGGATTAATCTGGAGAGAATCAGTTACAAGTTCATTTTTTTCCGGCAACACAGGTGACCTATAACAGAACATATTTAAAATAACCCAAGTCAAATGATGCAAATGATGCAAAAATAACTCCTTTTAATTTTTAAAGAAGCAGTTTCTTACTAAAATATTGCCTTGGGCTCAGCTTGTTGAAAGGACTTCAGCAATCTGAGTAGCTTTTCTGACTGAGCAGCTGCATGAGACACTTTAATGCCTGCAGGGTTGTGATGCATCATGACAGTGCCTTTGCCCCTGAAGTCATTTCATTGCTCCAGTCTCAGCGGAGGCACAAACAAATTTTTCTTTTCTGATAATGACTCTCTGCATATTTGGCAGCTGGAGACAAAGAGAAGTCAAGGTGAATTCAAACTCTTCCTCCTTTTCCTACTCCCCCTCATCTCCAAAAGGATAAACATCCAGAAACATGCTGAGAACCAGAGTACCTGGAGTTGTCACAATGAGAATGTTGTCCATTCCTGTCCCTTCTTCCACATGAAAATCCCTAGAGAACCTTTGCACTGTCTGTGGAAGCCTGAGACAAGTCCATCAGCTGGAGATAAAAATACAGGAGAGCACAACCTGGACAGATGGCCAGGGCACTCCCAGGGTGGTTTGCTCTTTTTGGAGCATGGGGATCCTTGCTAATGGAACCCACACAATTCCTGTACACTGTTACTGGTGTCACTGGGAATTCTGCTCTGTCCTGGGAGATTCAATGATCTTCCAGTGAATTTGCAGCTCTTTGGAAGCTCTGCAATTGTGTTGCTGAAACTGGGGAGAGAAAATCACAAAGGCCTGTGAGCATTTATTAAAGAAAAATTCCGTGCAAAGTGTTTATTAAGTATTATCGCTTTATGAACTTGAGTTAGTGGTGTCAGGTCCTGCATTACACCTGGAGGTAGCTGGCTAAATTCACACATAGGAATTGTGCCACTGAGAGTCTCAAACCCCTCTGGGCACAAACCCTCCTAATAAAAACAAATAAAACCCCACCTTCTGCTCCTAAGTTACAGTTCCCTCCTCACCATCACCATCTGATTCATTGTATCTGGATATTGTATTTTCCCTCTAATTCTGTTTAAAAAAATGTTAGAAGCTTCTAAAATGCTTCAAAATAATCATGTTGTCTATTCTATTTACATCCACTTGCTTTCCTTTGGGACTGATTTTCTGCTCAGGCCCCTAATCATTCTTGCAGCTCCCTGCCAGATGTCCCTATAACCCAAATTGCTGTTGCAGTTTTCATATCCACTGCTTGGGTGCCAACTGGGCTGGGATTCAGCAGCACAACCTTCAGCAAGTCTTTTGGCAGCCAGAAGCACTAATTTCATGATGACAGAATACTTCTAAAGAGCCTAAAGAGAATGGAAGGACCTTAATGAACCTTTTTGACTCCTGCAAGTCTCTTCTGATTGCTATTTTTCCTTCAAAATGCTATTGTTGCCTTTTAAAAAAGCAAGAGCCTTGCATTTAAAAGTGGTTAAAACCCCTCTGCGTTCAGTTGCAGAATTAATTGTTTCACTGGGTACAGAAACAGCTGGATTTTCAAACAGAGGGACCTTTTAGATCCCCTGTAATTGCAGTTCTAGATCCTTCTCTAATTGCAGTCTCTTTCTGGGGAGCAGGAACCTCTTGTTCAAGACAACTTGGAAGGCTCTGGGAATTACAAATCAGTTTATCAGTGCTGGAAAGATTAGGATGTGAGCTGGGTGGAAAGGGAGGATGGAACAGATCATTCTGGCGTGCTGGGGAGCCCAGCAAAGCTCAGGGGTGTGGTGAGACAGGAGGTGTCAGTCTGTCTGTCCATCAGGAAAGCCAGGGAGATGCACGGGCTGCTGTTGGAAGTGACAGAGGGGAAGTTTAAAGTCTCTAACAGGTCCCCAGGTGGCTTCAAGGTGTGTAGGTACCTCCAGAGGCAGGCAGAGCAATCTGTGCTCAGTAGGCCAGCTGAAAGCAGGGCTGGGCTTTGCTGCTTCCTTGGTTGGGGTAAAATGCTCCACACAGATGGTTCTGCATGTGACACTCATGGAAGAGGCACTATACCACTGTAATTGTTCTTATTGTCTCTGGGAGTGGCACAATTCAATAATATCTCAGTAATCCTGCCCCACAATCAGTCTCCTGGCAGACTAAGAGACTTACTGAAATTTTTATTTTACATTTTTTTAACCAGTCCTGAAAAGCTGCTCTGCTTTAAAATCCCTGATAATCAAATGCTGCTCATTGTCCTCACACCATGTGGGAGTTCAGCTTCAAAGCCTTTGTGTACAAAGACATGCAACAAAGATTTATTCCTTTTAATTTATTTTTTTCCAAAGTGTATGTAAAGTCAAACTATCATCAAACAGACTTGCACTGTCATTGGGCTGCAAGGGCAAGCAATCTAATTTAAGGTCATGGACCAGCTTTGGCACTAAAATTCTTCTGCTTTTAGATGGCATGAGGTTGTCTTAGATGTACGTTTTGTGCAAACCTGCATCTAGAAGATGTAAGTAAACAAAACTTATTTATATCTGCATTTTGCTGTTCCTTTGGGCAGCTGAGAGCTTTCAGGTGCACTCTGTAAGCGATGCTGGCTTTTGCCTTTGTAAATATATTCTTTGTGTGGATTCTATTTCTCAGAATTGTCAGTTTTTAGAATATTAAACAGAAAGAAAGAGAAACCCACCTATCACTGCTGTCTGAAGTACTTGTCACATCCCTTTGGGGAAGGCATGGTGAGGGGTATTGCAATCCTAGCAGCATTTCAAGGGTGGATCCCAAATATTCAGCTCCTTGGCTGGAAAAATGGCTCCTGGACTGCTGAAGTCCTTTCAGTGAGCCATGCCTAAGGGCAGTGTTCAAACAGCAAACTGTCTTTTTAAACATTGTAAGGTGCAGTCCTGTAATCACTTATGTCCTCATCTTTAGGATTGTTAAATCCCTGGTGGTTTTAGGAAAAAATAAGGATGCATTTGCAGCTTCTAACTAGCTAGTTTTGTCAGTCACTGTTTCTGAAACGCAGTAAATCTCTATTTTGATGCCAGGAATAATAATACAAGGGACTTTCATACACAATTTCAGCTCTTTAATGGGATGCTTGGAGCCTAGTACATCTAATCCCAGTGGATTTGAGTTTAAATTGCACTTCAGAGGCTACAGATCTTCTTAGTTACCATGTAGAATTGCAGTCTGCCCTTCTTCATCTCTCCAGCTGCCAATATGCCATTCCTTCTCCATCACCTCACTCCCTTTTGCTCTGCGGAGAGGTTGTTACGTGCAAACTGCCTCTTTAGGGTGACTTGCATAAGGTTAATATTTGTGAGATGCATTGCCTGTATTTATAAAAGGGTGGAAACAAATTTCTTCCACCCTTGACCCCTGAAAGTGCATGCTTATTATAACAAAAAGCAGGATTATCTGGTGTGATAGCTGTGCAGGGATATGCATCCATTTCTATTCATAGCCCTTTTCTAAGCTATTCAGGAAACCTGTTTTTTTAAAGATAAAATCTTTCCTGCTAAAAGGTGTTGCAAGAAAAGGTTTCCGTGGAAAAAGCTGCAAGGGTTGGGAACTCAGCTTGGCTTAGTCGTTTGTTTATTTAAAGGGTTTGGGGCTTTTTTTGATTGTAAAGGGTGACAAATGGCTCCCACAAGAAGGAAAGCAACAACCACAAAATCTTGCAACCGATTTATATAAAGCTCTACATTCGAAATAGTGGAAGGATGACAATTCTCAGAAATTGCCTTCAGTGAGAAGTGGCTTTGAATGTTCCCATGAAAATCAATCACTTTACAGCCTCTCGATTGCATTCTGTGGATGCAGGAGACTCCTGGGATGGAGCTTTCCCACTTAAACTCACTACCTTGGGTCCTGCCATGCACAGCTGGGGCTGCATTTAGCAGAACATCCTGGAGATGCTGCCAAGGGTTCAAAATGCAGGCAGTGATCAATTAAAGATGGGGTATTGGGTCCTGGGTTTATCACTCATCTGCAGGGACATCGTTGGGAATTATTCCCTGTTCATCTGCAGCACTAATGCTGCTTGCCTCTGGCACTGGATTTGTAAGATGTCGTCTATTGTTTGTCCGGAATCCATGAAAGTCAATTACATCAAGAATAAGGGGGTTACTGCATCTGTGCTATATTGAATTAGACTGCTTTAATAATCTAAACTAGCAATGGAAGTGTGTGGCCGTGTATCATCTGTTTATGTTTGAAGCTCTGTCAGCCCTGTCGGGGGCTGTGTCACCCTCTCAGTGACGTGTAAGGAAAGCTGTTCCCATCTACCCAGCTCAGTT
Source organism: Acrocephalus scirpaceus scirpaceus (assembly GCA_910950805.1). NCBI lineage: Eukaryota > Metazoa > Chordata > Aves > Passeriformes > Sylviidae > Acrocephalus > Acrocephalus scirpaceus. The sequence goes on from OU383787.1 coordinate 3,869,884, forward strand.
AGGTCTGGTGTTTATGGCTCTTACAGCACAGAAGGGGCCTGGAAGAGGGCTGGGCTGGCTGAAGAGAAATTGTTGATTTGATGCCTGCTGACTGGAGTATTTACTGAGCACTTGGTGAACAGGTTGGTTAAACGCTGCCAGTGTTCTGGGCTCCACTTAATAAAGATTCAGGCCAGAATATGGGAAATGAACGGTGCTGATTGCGCTGATTTATCATCATTTCTTGGCAACTGATAGGGATGATAAATCTGAGCACTGCTCGCTCTCTGAGTAGCTTGGGATGCTGTGTTAGTCACAGATCCTGTGGCTCTGCTCCTCGAACAAGGCTGGGCTCAGTCACACAGCTTTCCAGTGAAACTTAAGCATCATGTGAGGAAAAGTAATCCACAAAGGCCAGAGGTTTATGTCCAAAAAGGAGACAGAGGAATCCTTTTTCTTTATTCGAATAAAGGGAGAGTCCATGGGGCATTTCCCCTGGGGTTTCTCGAATTTTCGGAGGACGCGTTCTCCTTTTTATCCCAATTTCCTGACTGCATTTCCCTCTCTCTTTCCCCAGTGGCTGAGGTACTTGGGAAGTGCAGACTTCCCGGAATGCCTAAGACCAAAGATTCCCCTTTTAATGTATAGCCCCCCTAATTTTTAATTCTTATGGGATTTATGGGTTTTCCCCATTGTTTCTTTCATCCTTCAATATCCAATTTCATTTATCAGCAAACCTACGGTTTGTTTGTAAAGGCAAATATCTTCTTTTCCATTCATCAATCAGTGGAACCCTTCCCATTGTTCCTTTTATCTCTCGGTGCTCGTTTTATCTACCAGCAGACCCACCGCTGGTTTGTAAAGACAAATCTGTCATTGCTCTCAATCACGAGGTCACAGGAAATATCTTTTCCCCCCACCCCACCACCCGTGGCATCCCACAGAGACCTTCCCCTGCCCCTCACCATGCTGTTTATTCTATTTTAATAAATTAATAGGGTTTATAAGCTCCCCTGTCAGCATAGGATGTGAGACTGTGCTTGAGTGACCCTCCTGCCACACCCAGGGCGTTCAGTTAAGGTGTTCTCTGATCCTGCAGGAACAGCACAATTTGCCTGTGTGCAATAACACAAAGGGCAACAAATGCAGCCGGTGTTCTGCTGGAACAGGATGGTTTTCCTTCCCCATCACATTTAGAAACATCAGATGCTGTGGCAAGCCTGCAGTTGGTTGGAGCTGTGTTGGTTTAAGGTGCTGTGGGGAGCTCACAGGAATTAGGCTGGGCTTTGCCTGGTACATCGCAGGGTGACGGCTCTGCTGGGCTGCTACTGCCTCTTCAGCTAAGATGAGCAGCAGCAGGGAGGGTGCTCCAGATGGGCTGGGGAGTTACTCAGGGAGTACTCCCTGTTGGAAAGAGCCTGCTATATTGATGCCTTAGGATTTTAGCTTATATATATAAAATACATATATACTATATATATATGTATAAAATATAAATAGATCATATTTTATATATATATATAAAAATATATTACATTTTTAGCTTTTCTATTTATATTTTATATAGGTATAATACAAATATATTTTATATATTTGTAATCCTGCAATTCTTTAGTGTATAGCTCTAAACTCCATACTGGGTGTTAGCTACTGCTTTGCCATTTTGGTCAGACACAACAATTCCTCTCCAGGCCTGGGAATCAAGGACACCTCACTGCATCAGGCCCTGAGAAATGTAAACAAAAGTGAGCTGGGGGGCAGCAAACTTGGGGTAAATGACTTCATTACCTGAAGCTGTAATTGGGAGGTTAACTCCCCATATACAAATGGACCAAACTGATCAAAGTGCGAAAACCTGTGACCCGTGGTCCATTTTGGGTGCAGACCCTGGGGGGCTTCATCTGCCTGAAATGTACCTGAAGACCTTTCAATAAATAAAACTGGTTTTTATTCCCTTAGTTCTGTCTGGCCTCTGATTTTAGGTAGTCCTGATAAGGCATTGGTTTTTTATTGCTCCTGTTCCTCTCCACCCTGTCCCAGTTACTTTAACACAGCCTTAAACTTAGGGAATGTTTAAATGGTTTCCTAATTAGGGATGCTTTTCTGAATAAGCACCTCAAGGAGCTTTTGAGCAAACTTCTTCAAATTATATAGGATTCTTAATTGTGTGTTGCTTACTTGCTGTTACTTGCAAGATGTGCTTAACTTGGGAGCATTTGTTAATGATGCTTTTTAAAATCCTATGGTTTCCAGTAACATCTTAGGGAGAAAATGAGAGGGTTTTTCTGAGAAACTCAGATGTCAGGGTTTTTCAAATGTATGACAACCTCCAGGTAAGTGGCATACTTGTGTTATAAATAGAATGAATCAACTGTGTTAAAAAATTGCTTGATCAAGCTTTTCAGAAATAAAAGCATAATGTGGTCCCTTGAGCACAACAATTTCTTTGATTACCTTTTTATTGTTCTTTTGAAGCCAATAGACATGCAGTGATATAAATCCCATGCAAATGAGCAGATATTTGGTTACAACAACACTTTTTTTCTTAAGGAGCTGAATTATTTTAGTGTGCACATAGCACTTTTTCTAAGCCAAAGTAAATGATATGAACTGACAAAAACTCCAACTTATTCTTTCTTGTAATGAAGTTCAATTTTAAAACATCCTTTTGTAGATACATCAGCATCTTGTCTTTCTGCCTTCCAAAGCTTTTTTTTTCCCAGAGAAATAAATACAGTTTCAGTCTATTCGTCTTTCTTCTCTATATTGCTCATTCAGGAGAACAGCTGATCCTTAATCCCATTTCCTCCATCTCATCTTCTCACGTGGCAGTGTACCTGTGCAGTTAGAGTACTACAAAGCTCTTTAACAACTCCATTTTCACATCTTGCAGTATTTTGTTTACCAAAATGTAGCAGTTAGCTAAGTTGAAAGCAAACTGCAGATGCATGTTTGCATTTCCTTCCTAGATTGTTGGGGGTTTTTTTCCTTTGTTTCATCTTCAGTGTTGTTTAATTTAGAAAATGCATACGACTGAATAATTCAGGTGTGGCGGTGGCTTCATCCTGTTAATGGATGCCACTGAGGAACTTTGTAAAAGGGGAGAAGCCAGTCAAGGTGATCTTTGCATCACCTTCAGCAGTCTGTATGTGTGTATGCATGGCTCCTTTTGGGAAATTCACCTTGTTGCTGTCCTTTGTGTTTGTGTCTTAGAGCCACTCTTTATGATTCTGCCATCCAGTGGACACGATGGGTTTGGGTTTAGTGTTCTGTGCCCTGCTCATTTACCAGTTTCTGCCACTTTGAGTCCCCTGCCTCCTTTCTCCTTCCCCTTTTTCCCTTCCCTGTTGGTTACTGCTTTTCCCTGATCCTGCTCTCCCAGCTGTCCAGGTGGAATCGCTGGCTTTCAGAAGAATGAAGGCTTTAGCACAGGGAGAACAACTTTTCCTTTTGTTCTCAATTCACCTGCTTTGGTCTGACTTTGGGAAAAGCGACTTAGGGTGAGCTTGGATGGGGCTTTGAGCAACCTGGCCTGGTGGTGGGTGGCAGGGGGTTGAACTGGGATGATCTTTAAGGTCCCTTCCAACCCAAACCATTCTGTGAGGCAGACACTTGACTTGGAGGAGAAATGCAAATGTCTAGCTTAAGATTCAAGTGACTGGAACTGCACCATCTCACAACTGTCAGCTACTATAAGAGCTAAAACTGATATTTGATCTATAAATCTGGCCAAACCACTTTGTGCACACGTGGTCCTTGCTGCTGCTGCTTTCTGCTGTGCAGCAGAGCCAGCAGCTCTGTGTGATGCTGCTCCCACCCCACTCTGTGCTTCAGGGGGCTGTTCCTTGCCCACAGCTTTCCCTGCACCCAGTGTATCGTGGCAAACCACAATGAGGGAGTTTAGGCAGAGCTTTCAGCGTCAAGGAATAACTGAGGAACAAGCATGGAGATTGAATAACTGCCTCAGTGCTGCAGTCCTATCAAAGCAATTTCTATAGTTGTCATTTTCTGCTATAAAGCTGAACAATGAGGCTCTCCAATAAAATCATGTGAAATAACAGCTCATTAAAAGCTCTCCTTAATATATAGCATGCTAATTAATGTCAGTGGGGTGCAAGCTTGAATGGCAGAATAGACTATAATGTTTAGAAAGTAGGTAAAATAAAAGAAGATATTTTATCGTTAATGACCTTTTAGTAAACCTAATGAAATCCTTAACGGCCTGAATACATTACTGAGGCACTCCCAATTGCTGTGCCACCTAGTCCATTCTTCCTCCTTTTCTCACAGACATTGAACTTGGCTTTGTTTAGAAAAAACCAAAAAGCCGTAACGTCCCAAGGAAATATGATCAGGAAGAAAGAATCCGTGCAAAAGGAGAGCAGAGGAGACTTCTCAGCCCTGCTGTCCCTGGTCCTGGCCAGGACTGGGTGCAGGACCGTGTTCTGTCCTGCCCTGGCTGTGCTGCCTGTGTTTGTATTCAGGTTTAATTGCCCCCGTGTTTACGTGGCTCTCAGTAAATAGGCCAGGGAGCAAATGGGCCTCTTTTATTCCCCGGGTCTCCCTAGGTTAACTTCCATATTCATTCCTAATGAATAGCTGTGCTCTGGCTTTTTATACTCCTACCAGCCATGCTGTGCTTGTGCTGTGACTCAATTAAAGGACTTTATTCTGCAGGGCTGTTAGTCTTTCACGTGTTGCCAGCCTTAAATATTTAACTTGCAAATGCTGATTAACTCTGCCTTCACCTTGTCCCAAAAGAAGTAGCACAAGAATGGAAAAACGAAAGGCCTTTGCTTCCTCCCGTTTCCTGGATGAAATTTAGTGGGCTGGGGAAGGATGTAACTGCAATAATTGCCTGGCTTAAAGCAAGTTTTGAGACGGAAAATGTCCCCATTCATCTGATTATAAAATACATTCTTCAGTTCTTTACTTTCCTAGCACTGGATACGCATCAGGATCGTTCCCTAACCTGCTCACCAACCCTTCCCTGTCACTGGAAGATAACTTCCTTCAAATTACTCCCTTTGTGCCATACTTGGTGCAATTAACTTTAGTCTCCTAGCCCAAAATGTCTGAAACTCCCTGATAAGATTGAACCTAAGTCCATCCCAGCTGCAATCTGAAGTCACCTGCAGTAATAATTGTTCCTAAGAAGCACAGGTGGCTGGGGAGCCTCAGAGGAGAGAGCCCCTGGCTTGCTGTGTAATCGTGTTTCAATCAGCTTCATGGAACCATGAAATGGATTGTCCCCCTGACGTTCCTACACTCCAGAGCACACACTCTGCTGGGCAAGTTAATTCCTTGTTTGGCCCCAAGCACAAAAAGAGCTTCTGGCTTCCCCTCCCATCCCTGCAAACCATGGAGGGAGGGAGCACAAATCACCTTGAAATCAAAATTAGAGAGCGCAGCAGCGGCAGCCAACCCTGTTTTGTTCTCCCAGTCATCCAGTGAGAAGCGTGGTGCTTTAGGAGGAAGGTGCCCAGGCTGTTGGCTGTGTACAAGGGGGCTTGGATGAACGACAAAACCAGTGGTCAGGACCAGGTGGTGATCAAAGAGCTGCAGGAGCTGCAGTCTGGCAGGAAGGAGAACCCAGCCTGTGTCTTGTAAATGTGGTGTCCTCTTGGATGGAGCTCCTCTCCCCTCTCTCCTGGAGCTGGAGAATAGAATATGCTGTGAAGACAGTCCTGAGGCAATGAACGATATTCTTTTTCATTCACTTGCAAGGAAGTGAATGTCTGGTCATGTCTTGACAGATTTTAATTCCCATTTCAAACTCCTTCATTTTAGGAATATTTTGGTCTTTCAACATTAGTGAAACTTCATTCCAAAACAAATGCTAAATCAGCTTGCCAGTGGAAATTCTAGAAACCCTTACACCTGAGTCTTGTCCTTGGAACACTTAATGTGTCTGACAGTTTTATATTTTGCATTGAAATGTTCCCAGTTCAGGGTCACTCTGAATTTGAGGTCTGAAACCCTTCTGCTGATGGAAATGATTCATCAAGCCCTGGGCCTTCATGGGCCAACGCTGAAGTTCACAGGAAGGAATCCAGACAACAAGGCTATTGCTGTCATCCTTAAAATGCTTCCATGAGGCCCATATCTTGGAGAGAGGACACAAGCTAAAAAATATCTAATAATAAACTAAAACAAAACAACTTCCCCCTGGTGAAACAGCAAAAGGTGCTTCTATCCAGATTTATGTTGTCATTTAGAATGAGTGATTTTCCCTAAGGCTCACATCTTGGTACTTTTCAAAGGTCAAGTGGGTTTTTTTTTGTTCCCCAAACTGCAGGGCAAGCTCAACATTTTCCTCCTCCAGAAGCCCCAGGCCAGGTCCCATGTGAGGGTGATGGTGCAGCTCTTCCCATGGCTGCAGTCCTGGCAGCAGAGCAATGGGAAGTGGTGGGGTTTATTTGTTTATTTTCTTTTGCATGGAGCACAAGGGCCTTGTGGCTGCCCAATCATTATTAGTTTGTCCACTGGTAAAGAGAAATCCAAACACAAGTCATGCATAGAGAACTCCTGCATGTTACTGTCTAGAATATTTTACCTTTTACTGCTTGATAAGTTCCTTTTTCCACTGAGCCAAAAGGTTTTTCTGAGCTATTTAACTTTGTCTCTGTGACAGTGTTGAACTTGCACTAAATTTAAAGAGGAAAAAATGCATATACAGCATTATTAACTTGCCATTTTCTTATTTAGGCCACAGACAAATTAGAAATTATTCAGGTTATCCAGACAAAAGCTACATCCTCACCAATCCAACATCCTTATTACGGGTGAACTTTGTGAACTCATCCATGTTGCTGCTGAGCAATCACTGCTGCTTGGTGGATGCAACTGAGTCCTTTCTTTCACATTCTGATCTTTCTCTCATTATATTTTATAAAATCTGTCTTGTAATGCCCCTCATTCCAGAAACATTCATTCTTCTTCCCAAATCCCTCTCTACAGCAGAGAACAGGTTTCCAGCTAGATAAACCCATGGCTTCAGCTTTCAGAGGAGTTGCCAGCAGGAGAGAAGTCAGTGCTGGAGTGACACTGAGATTGGAGCAACCTTGGCTTGGGCAGGAGTAATGAGACACAGCCCTGGGCCATAAATTCCAGGGGCTTGGGAGGGAGGGGAATTTGTTCTGCTTTGCCTGAGGCAAAGGTCTGCCATGCTGTCAGCTCAGTTTCTTAGACTCTCCTTTTCCTCTGTCATGGTAATAAGTACCAAGAAAGCTGCTTGTGAAAGACTTTTGAGGAAATCCCTTGCTACCTGCTACTAGTTTGTGTAATCCCAGCACCGGCAGCAGAGGGACATCTATTTCTGGCTGCTTTGCCGACAGGTTTAAATAAAGACCGTGGAATTTGTGGGACTTTGGAACAGCCTTTCTGGACCACGAGAAATTCCCTGCAGCTGCAGTGGTTTACTAGGAGTTGTCAAGGGAAGGATGGCAATCAATGAGCTGCAGTTCTGCCTGCTGCATGGAGATCTTGGTGTTCTCTTTATCCCGAGCTCCTCAGTGGTGTGAGAGAAAAATTATGTCAGTGTATGTGACATTTCTAATAGGGAAACATGGTAGCAGTGGCTCTTTTTTCTCTAAAAATCAGATGAAGAGGAAGCCCTAGTGAAGCATTCATGCCCAGGAAGAATCAAGATGTGCAGTTTACCCACTGCTTTTTCACATCACTACATAATTGTTTTAGCAGCTTCCCTCCTCACAGGCTGCACGCACATCTCAGTGACCAAGTTATTTGCTGGGATTTAACACAGTGCTGTCTAAACAGAGTATCTGTGAACATAATCCTTAATGATGTGCTGGAGGCACACACTGCTCCTGGAAGTCTTACCTGTGATTAATCAATTAATCATGAGATAAACCTAACAGAGTTTTGGTAGGCGATTCGAAACCTGCCGAGGCTGAGCGTGCATCTGTTTTGTTTGCAGTTCCACTTGGTGTTCCAGTGTTGTCTGAAATTAGATAAGCACATAAATAACTCTCCAATTGCTGCTGTGCACAGTAGTGGGTCTTTGAGGTGTGATAGCATCTGCTTTTTGGAGAAAGCCACCTTTCTGTACCAATAGTAGCATTTATTGCACAGACCTGGACAGCAGTGATTTGACACTCCTGCCAGTCTGTTTGCAGGTGGGTGAGAGATTGTGGTTGGAGTTTGCTGATCTCTGTATTACTGTGCTGAACAGGCTGAGTCCTGGATGAGATTGGCAGCACTGCCATCTGGTCAGGAGATCTCTGAGTCCTCAGCAATCTACTACAGGTCTTTTCTGAACTTATGAGCCGTGCCAGTATAGATGAGAAAACCGAGGGCAGCTCTTAGGGAGTGAAGTGTTCCTGCTGGATGACACTGATCCCTTCAGGATCCCTGCTTGCTGTGTTTTCCCAGCAAAATGCAGCCGTGCTGCCCCTGAGCACCCAGGTGTTGGCATCATGTGCAGTGCATGGCTCTTACCCTCTGCCCAGGTGAACAGAGGGAAATCAAATAACAGCAAAAGCAATGGACAGCTTTGAATTAGTTTTTGTGCTCCATAGCAACTGTTGGAAGAGGCGGCATTTCAGCAGATAGAGATGCATTTTATTTTTCATTTGCTTGCCTTCAGAAGATGTGGTGGCTCCTACTGATGATGTTTCTGAGAGTTCATACTGATAAAGGGTAATAATTTATGGGAGGACCACTTTCCTATGCATCCTGTTCTCACCTAAAGGGATACAGGATTTGGGCAGAACACTCTGTGACGTCTTGTGCAGCTTTTACCAATATGACCGTCTCTAAATTTACTGTTTATAAATAAATATTTCTGCATATAAATTAGTGATTATAAATTTGCCTGCAGCTGAAAACAATCTGGTACAACCCATTCAGCCTTGTCTGCCCCTCAGAGAGCCATTGTTTTGCTGAGGAAGGTAACAGATGAGGTGACAGAGCTCTTCTCTGAGGTGACACTTGTTTCTCCTACTTGCCATTGCAGGCAGACATGTCTCTGGATATAAATGTAGAGGAAGATTGTTGCCTTCTGTTCAGCAGCTTTTCCTTTTCATGCCCAAGTCCCTAGAGGGAAATATGCTCTAGTGGATTGGGACTCTTGCTAGGCATCAATGCAGTCTTGTAATATTAAATTAAAAATAATATCACTGCCAAGAACCTAATGTGTTCAGGAGCCAATGTCACACGTTTGAGGCAGGGACAAGAGATGACCACAGAAGAGATGATGGGTTCCTGCCTTCTTTTCAAAATTTGGAAGCTGAAATGATGACTAGATAAGTTTTGTAGCTCTTTGCAGATACTGATGTAAATCTGACTAGAGTTGGACTTTTAGAGAGATGTCTGGGGCCCTCCCTTTCATTCAGGACACACACTTCAAGAACTGCCTGAGCTGTTGAATTTTTGGGTGCACTTACAGCCAAGTTCTAAATATTACGATGGTAGACTCATCTAATAACAACAGACTTGAAGTTACATCATCAGTTTTACAGAATCACAGAATAATCTGAGATGCAAGGGACCCACAATGATCATCAAGTCCATCTATTAAGTGAATGGCCCATACAGGGGCTGAACCACCAACCGTGGTGGTTTTAGCACCAGGCTCTGACCAGCTGAGCTGACCTCAGAATCTCTTCACTAAAACTGGCTTTTCTTCCTTTTTTTTGTTTTCCTGGTTTGTCTGTGGAAATGCTGCCATTTCCTTAGCTTCTTTTGGGGGTTACAGACACTGCAAAGGGAGAGCCTGCGTGAGGGACCTTGAGTTATATCCAAGTGTCTCTAACAAGTGTTTCTAGCAGCTGTGTTCTCAGCTCATTGATTTTTGCCGATGCGACAGTAAAAACAAAAGTAACTGTACGAGGGAGTGAAAAAGGGTGAACAAAAAGCCTACAAACCTCCCAGTGTCTGAAGCTAAGCCAGTCCTCGCTGTGAGAGTGGGAAGAATCCTCTGTCTGCAGATGAGTTCTGTGAGCAGCAGGTCATGCAGACATCAGAGACTATGAAATAATGACTTTGTGTCAGAGCGTGGCTTGTGCTCTTGTACTTCCATTACGTCTCTTCCCACTCAGAGCACTCTTTGTACCATACTTCCAACATGACAAACATTACCTGCAATGAAAATGCCTGGCTGTATCCTCATAGAGGAGCTCCTAATTATAGAAGGGACCCTGAGGTTATGATGACAGTGCTGCATGAATGCAAAGTGGGCTTTCCAAAAGGGCTCCTAGAGAACCCTTCACTCTGCCTTGCCTTGCATCTGTTCACCTCTGCATTTTGGGGTTAAGTTGTTCCCATGATGGGCATGTTTTCAGAGGGCATCTTGACTTTCACAGTGCTCTGGGGAGATGTCTCACCACTCTCACTCTCATAGTTGAATATTTGGAGCTGCAAAATGCAAGTTATTAGTAGCAGCTCTCCATGGATCTATTTGTGACCATATTGCATAGCCTGTACGTAATAGATGGATGTTGTTGGGAAAGGAAGATGCAGTTGTGAGAAAGAACTGAGTAAAGTAATACTACTGGGGGGAGCTGGGCTGTCCTTTCCATGAATATTTCAGCTGGATATAGTGAGGAGTGAAAAGCTCTCAGTGAAGAGTTGTTGTCAGCCTTGCACAGCAGCACCCTGGGCTTCCCTGGCCCTTCATCACAGGCTGCTCACCTTGGGTTTGTGTGGCTCAGTTCAGAGAAACGGGGTAAAAAAAAACCAGCAGGGCACATCTGGCCAACTTTGGAGAGGCAGGAGATGGGCTGGACCCAGCTCAGCACTTGGAGTAGAAGTGGATTTGCAGGGCTGGAGCTGCAGAAGTCAAACACCCTGCAAACACAGGTACACAAAACCAGCACAATGTCAGGAAAGGTTTCCCTTTGCATCAGCTGAGACGTTGGTTCAGTATTTTCTTTGCCAACTTCAGTGCAGGTTATTGCTAAATTCAAGCCATTAAGAATGAAAGTCGGCAATCCATGTGTAATTTTAAAAAATTGCTTAAAAATAAGATCGTAATTAGTTCAGCAGGAGGCAGTTTTTAAAAAAAAAAAAAAATTGCACCATGAAAATTAATAGAACCTTGATGCAATATTCAAAGTGCCTGGGCCTGTTTTTAGTTATGCTGGTTTTCTCTAAAAATGGCCCATAAAATTTATATTATTTTAGAGCTTTAATTAGCTAATTATGTAAACTAAAATAAATAAGAGTTTTGTAGACATTCAGCGGGGAAGAAAAGACAATATAAATGTTCATCCTAATTCTTATTTAGATGAAGAGTAATTACTTCCTTTGATGTTAAATCACCTTTTCTTTTTCTCACTCCATCCATGAATTTTCTCTCTGCTAAGAGAACCTTGGGATTTTATTCCCAACACTTTGGCCCTGTCATTCTGCTTTATTAAACTGGCAGTTTGTTTGAACACTTCAGTTACTCATTAAATTTTACATTTTCTCTAGCTGTATTAATCACTGCTTTTTACGGACTGGGAATGTAAATGATCCCTTTGCCATCTACGCCATGGGATAATTTGCCTTTGTAAGAGGCTCCTCAGCATTTCATGCAGTTTTCCTACTCTTGTAATAAGTGGGTTTTTCTCCCTTCACTGTAAGATTTACTTTGGATCCTGCTTTCTGCTGTTGTTTTGCACAAAGCAATCCCCCCCAAAAGTCAGATTCTCATAAAACTAACAGTCCTGTTTACGTGCTGCTCTGGCATTAAACTGCGCGTATGCAAATGGCAAAATGCAAATGTGGGAATGTGTTAAAGGAGCCACAGAGTGGCTGGGGGAGACAAATCGCTCCTCTCAGATCCCTAAGCGTTCCAGGCAGTGCTCAACGCGGATGGAAACGGGCTTGAGTCCCTTGGGAAAACGTAGCTCGCGGAGATCAATAATGTGTGAACGTGGCACAACGAGCCTGTTTGCAGAGATGAATTCCAGTGCTGATAACCCGGCTGTGGTGGGACACGGGGACAGCAGCGAGAGAAGGCAGGGAAATGTCTCTGTCTCTCTCTCGGTGTTTTACACTTGGCTCTTCCCAGCAGATTTCCACATAAACGTGGAAGCTTTGTGGTGAGGAGCTGCAGAGGGAACGGCCAGGTTGTGTCGAGAGCTGGGGAAGGGAATGCAGTGTTCTGGGTGGGGTTGGTGGGGTTAGGGTCACACCAGAGTCCCATTCCTTGCCGGGAGGATGAGGAAACAATCAGAATGTCCTGAGCTGGGAGGGACCCACAGGATCACCCAGCCCAGCCCCTGTCCCTGCACAGACACCCCAACAACCCCACCCTGGGCATCCCTGGCAGCGCTGTCCAAACGCTCCTGGAGCTCTGGCAGCCTCGGGGCTGTGCCCATTCCCTGGGGAGCCTGGGCAGTGCCCATTCCGTCCCACCCACACTCCAGTTCAACTCCGGGGTTAGCAGCCTGTCTCTGTAACTCTGGCTGTAGGGAATCTGGCAATTAGAAGAAGATGAAGCATTTAGTTCAGGAAATGTTTCCATGTGCAGGAGAGCCCCAGAGTTGCTCCAAGACTGCTGTAATTTCTCTAATATCACAGTCTGTGCAGTTTTATCAGTGAAGTTTTGATCTACATTTCCAAACCTGGAAGAATTGAGCGGTTTCCCTTAGCAAGTGGTTGTGATGTAGAAAACACCAATGTTTTTAGGTCTGAGACATAAACTCAGGTGTCCCCTGTGGTAACCTGATCCCCCTTGCATAGTTAAGGTTTGCTGTTCTCAAGAGCTGTGCAGCAAAGGCTCCTCACACTTAAGGCACAAAATCCACTCACTGGGAGTCTTGGGACCTACTGAAGCCAGAGGACAATTAGATTTCATCACTTGGAAGGGTCAGAGAGGATAAGAATGACCAGACTGCTCGTGATAAATAAGGGAGAAAGTTGGAAGTGCCAAAGGATTGAGCTGTCTCAGAGCAAAGGCTCAGGACCAACTTGTTTCTTCTTTCTGCATGCTGAGACAGTGAGTGCAGAGCTGCTGCTCTCTGCACCCACCAGGCTCTGTGTGTGTGAGTCAAATAGATCAAAACACACTTAAACTGCTGCGTCTTTCAGCAGCATCTTTCATGCAAATTGTGGCTTTTTTTTCAATAAATTACCCTTAATTTGAATCAATAAAAAAAAAAAATCTGCCTTTCCATTACTGTGTGATGACTCTCTCTGGCTCCCTAGTGAATTCACAAATCTGTTTCATGTTCAAGCCTCCAAATTATTTTGATGAGAAATAAGGCGAAGCAGTATAAACTAAGTTTTCTGCATGACTTTTCAGGCCCAGGTGTCTGCACTCTAATTTGCCACATTTCGATGCCACCCTCCTTGTGTTGTAGATGTGGGAGCTGAAGCTGAGTCTCATTCAAATTTGTGTTCTTGTTATTGCTATTCAGAGCCTGAATACTTGTTGGTGAAAGGCTCTAATACTCCAGTAAGTCCAGGAGCAGCTGCTAAGTCTATTTAAATTATACTTTGTACCAAGCTCAAATTGTCAATAAAGGACCTTTTTCATTCTATAAAATGCCCTGATTTTTTTTTCAGAGTAAGTTTAGGCAGCAACCACCTGAAGCTATTTTACCTTTCAGGTATGGGTAAGCATAACACTTTTACACTTTTTATTTGAAGCCTGTTGCCATCTTAACTGACTTAGCAGATTTGGAAAACTCATTTCAAGGGTCTGTAAAACCCTGAAATCAGGCTAGAAGGACCTGGTGCAAAATACTTTATTCGCAGCTTTCATATGTCCAATAACAAGCAATTATTTTTATATTCTTTGAGGCTGAACCACTATAAAGCTTTGAGGTTGAAATCATGAATCACTTGAGACAATCAGAAAATAAAGGCTTGCACTGATCAAGGGCTTTTATTGCTGAAATTACAACTCAAGCTTGACCACAAATAGACATCCCTTTTCTGGTGATGGCATTTAGCTTTTTGAAGTCTGTATTGTGGGTCCTACAGGAATTGGTATATCCTCTACCCATTTTGATTTGTGGAAACCCCTGGATGACTTTCCTTCCCCTGGAATATTTCTTACGAAGGTGCAGACCGCTGTACAGCAGATTTAACTATTGGCTAGCTTGTTTCTTAGTCATCTTCAAAATAGTCTGCAGAAAAAAAAAATTAAAAACTATGTTAGGATTTGAAAAGTGTGATCTGGGTGGATGGAGGAGAATGTGGCATCAGAATGATTTGCTGCATGAATCACTGTGACTAAGTGTCCTTTAAGTTCTTGCCTGGGGTTGTAAAAGTCTGGAGTCAGAGCCTGAGGGGATTCCTGCCTTTTCCTCCCCTGGCCCTGCTGCAGTCATCCTGCAGTGTAGGAAGCACAGCCCAGGGTCACGGTGACTGGGTATGTGGGACAGTGTGGGAGAGAGTCTTGAAAGAAATGCCTTAAAGAGGAAGAAATATCCACCATTCCTCATTGCTTCTCTAATTGTGCTTTATAATTGAAACCTAACGAAGTACGCTTTGAGAAGTGCCTGAGCCATTCAGGCTGAGTTTTATTCTGGAAGCCCAAGCCTGCATCTGCAGCAATTAACCTTGGTCACCTCTTCACCAGGACACCCTAACAACTCGGGGCTTCCTCTGCTTGCTCAGAGGCACCACAGCTCTGCCCCTGCCCCAGCCTGGCCCAGCAGAGGGGTTGGCACTGTGGCTCTCCTTGGCATGGGGTGACAGTGGCACCGAGGAGCCAAGCTGCTTTCTTCCCCTTTTGCCATCTCCAAATGCCTCTGTAGTTATGGGGAAAGCAGGGAATGCAGAGCACTGCACCGAGCAGGACAGACCTAGAGCAGGTTCCATGTGTGCTCCTGGGGACACCCTTGCCAAGGGGGAGCACCCCAAAAGAGTCCCTAAGGAGGTGAGGTACATTCTTTATGGAGGTTTTTCTGTACATCTTTATGGAGGTTTTTCTCCTTATTTATGAAGCAGAGGTGGAGCTAGTCAGACTCATCTGATTTTACATCTCATTAGCAAAAGGGAAAAAGCAGCCGAGCAAGATTATCCTAAAAGGGGAGTTGGAAAAATAAATTGGATTATTTTAAAGTTTGTCCTTTGAGACTCTGAGCTGTGAAGACTTTTAATGCCACCTAAAGCAATTCAAAGTATCTTTGGAGCCTCACAAGGGTGGAGTGAAGAGTGCTCAGAATATTGCTGTTATTGTGGGGAACAAAAAAAGGAGGTTGAAGCAATTAATGGCTTATCCAATAAACACAAATCATGGTTGATGATATTCCTACAGATGAAGTAGTAGGAAAATCCAATAGACTATTAAAAAAGGGAACAGCAAAGTACCTTTTTTCACTCCTGTTTGGAACTCGAGAGCAGGCAAGTGTAATGAAGTACAGCAAGTGCATTATGCCAAGAGTTTTGCAAAACATTTTTAAAGTGTGATTGAAATGTTTTTGTGTGGATTGGAAGTTGATTACAGCACCATAAAATCAGAATTGGAGTTAAGAGGTATCTAAAGATCTTAACGGTTCACTTTTCATTCACAAGGTCTCCACACTGTGCCTTCAGAAAACAAAATAACACAGCTGAAATAAACCTTACAATGTAAAATGGACCATAATGCACATAATACAGTTATTTTTGTGCTAGTCAGTGTTTGAGTGAATGCCCATGTTTTCTCAAATTGAGTAAAATACAAAAATCAATGTAGCATGGGGAGAAAGGTCTGGAGCTGGCTTTAGTTTGTCCTTGTGTGAACAAAATGAATCAGTCTCTGCTCTGAGTGCTGCGTGAGCCTTCGCTGATGTGGTTCCTGGGGTTGCCCATTTGGGCACGTATCCATCCCACCCTGTGGACCAGCAGTTTTATTTGAAGACAGCTGGATTTTAAGAAATAAAGAGATATTTATACAGAACATCACACAAAGAGCTGGGTCATGGTCTATTTTTTCCCCTCTAGCCTTTTTTTTAGTGGGCAAGAGGTTTGTAGGCACCGGATTTTTAAGTTTTATCCTTTGAACAACCCTGTCTGGCCAGTATCCTGTGCCCAGGTCAGATGCCCCCAGTGATCCTGGAGCACTGTGAGGAGCTGGGGAAGAACATTGCCTCAACTGCTGACTTTGGAACACATTTTCTACACCTGGTGTGTGTTTTCTCCCTCTGCAAAGAGTATTTAGTTGTTCAATGAGATGTAGCTCACTTGGAGCTAATGGATAGCTCAGAGACACCTTTGTGTGGGAAGGCACTTTAAAAAAAAATTGAAACATTTGTTTTGGTAGGAATTTTTTTAACTTGCTTTATAAACCATGGATTTTACAGTCTCTTGCTTCTGGGAAAACGCAGTTCAGGTAAATAAAGCAGGAAACTTGCTGCAGCAAACCTGATTTGGAGATGACCTCTTCTACAATAGTAATGAGATTTTATTCATGTGGTACCTAATGTGTCTGCAAAAGCTATACCCCATGTATTTACTCCAAAGCAGTTCTGCCCTGAGGAACAAAGGATGTTGTTTTTCCAAAGTGATGGAGGATTTCCAGATGTCTTTTGACTTTGGATTATCCCCAGGACATTAGAAAATCAGGTCCAGGATTTATTCAAGAGGGAACCAGCAGCAGTGAGTTTATTTAGCAGAAGTTGCAAACAGCCAGTACACAAATGAAATACCTCTGGATGTGAGCACTTGGGGAAGTGGGAAGTCTTTTAAAGGCTCTGTAATGTTGGGCACAGGATTTGTTCTTTCTGATGATGTGCTATTAGAGGGCGGGTAAGAGAAGGGAATACAGGTGACCTCATACCTGATCAGTACAGCTGTGTTAATTACCCAATTCAGCCTCTCCCCTGATGAGTAACAGCTGTAGCCAATAACAATGAGTGAGATAAAAGAGGAGGTGAGCTAGTGAGGGCAGGATCATGAAGGAGGATCCTGGGGAGGAGAATTCCTGCCCTGAGGTCAGTCTGGGTGTGCAGTTGTTGTTGGACCCTGCAGTCATGGTTTCAAACTGATCCCTGCAGTCACAGTCTAGCTGGGTAAGAGCCTGCAGTCTGCACACTAATCCCTGCAGTCAGAGTTCAGCAGGAAATACCCAGCAGTCAGAGGCTGCAAGGGAAACCTCCAGCAGGAGCTTGCTGCATGCAGTCAATGAATGGTTGGAGTCAGAATGGCTGAGCTGTAAAGAAAAATAAACCAGGGCCCTTTTCACGCTGTGATAAACAGGAAGTCTCTGTCTTGGCCCATTTCTACCCTCTAACAAAGAGGGCTGCTGCAACAGAGGGAAAAGCAAAATGTCAATGTCAAGCCGTGTGCCCCTGAGGGAGGGAGGGAGCTGAAACTTTCTAGCAGGGGTAGGAAGGAGGAGTGTTATGTGAGGAGTTCAGGGGAGTTAAGTGGCTTTTTTGAATGAATCCTTTAAGTTTTTAGCTGTTGCAATGTAGAAGGAAAAGGTTCAGAAGAGATTTTGGGAGTGGGGCAGTTGGTTGTTTACCCCTGAGGCTCAGCTCCTGTGCTGCTCTGAGATGGGGTTTGGGGAGCTCCATTTCCCCAGACCCCAGGGCTGGGACTGGATCCTTCCCCTTTTACCCCACTGTTACAGCAAGATGGGGCCAGCAGAGAACTCTGCCAAGCCCAGCTCCATCACAGGCTGGGCAATATTCATGAGAACTTCAACCTTGTCTACCTTTGGGGAGCTGCTCAGGAAAATGTGTTCTATCTTGCTATAAATACTAATGCACAAGGCAGCTTCTTAAGCACTAAATTCCAAGCGAATATTTTGCATATAAACGTTTATTTTCTTCACTGTTATCTTAGCTCAAAGCTGACCATTTTTCTGCTAGAATGTTGCAGAAGCAACTTGGTTGTTTTTTTTTTTCCTGCTGGCTGAAGCAGTTCAGGTGGATTTATTTGCTATTATTTAGGGCATTAAAACAAGGTTTTTACACTGGCTTCAGGACGAATTTCTTGCCCTCTTATTTATGGCAGGTGTGCATTAATGGGGGAGCTGGTTTGGCTTCCATTCTGTTTTGCAGGGCTGATTTAGACTTGCACCAGTTCTCAAAATCTTTGCAAGTGGCCAAACTATTTTTTGGCAATTATGCTAGACAGGAAGGGTGAAGGTATTAATTTAAAAATATGGAAAATGGGTTGGGAAACTGCACAGCCTATTTTCATCCTACATTTACTCCATACAGTTGTTTTTTTTTTTATTTCTGGTGAAAAAAATTCCAAAGTTTGGAAAACTTGATGGTGTAGCTTGAGAGGCAACTGTAAAAAGTGCAGTCAGAGTCATTGTTTTAACACACAATGATCAAAAAATGGTTGTACCTGCTCTTGGGATGCTTTGTCCTTCTGGTATGGCAAACTCAATGTGCGAAGAGCATGGTGAGGTACAGGCAAATTATTTTGTAATTAGCAAAGTGTGACCACCCTTACTTATTATTCATGGAGACTTGGGGTTTGTGATGCTTTCAGTTCTGCTCCAAGTCTGAAAATTTTAAGATAGAGGCCAAAAAGAAAGGACAAAAAAAATCAACATAGAAAAGTAAATTTTATTTTAATAGGTGTCAGAACTGATTTACAAGTGAGTTCTCATCCTTAGTGCTCTGTGATACCTTTGCTGAAGAAGAATTTTAATTTTTTTGTGTGTGTGTGAGTGATCACAGGTTGATCTTGGGATAAGAACAGAGCCCTGGGCTCGATTCACTTATCCTCTGCTTTTGAGATGAGAATGTGGAGATGCACTTCAGATCCCCTTGGCAGGAAAGGAGGCTAAATGTGTGTTTGAGGGGTTTGCTGGGCTCAGAATATTGGCTGACTGCTTCCAGCTGGTGTTCCTGTACTGAGTGCTCCTCCTGCCCCTCATCCCTTGCAGAGGTACCCAGGTGTGCAGCCAGACTTCTTATGGTTCTTGTGTCTTAAGAATGTTGATACTTCTGTAGGGCTTCCCACATGGTTTGGGGTTAAAGCTGTCACTTGACCACTCTGTGCTGCCTTGGCTTCTGTGTTAATCACCTTCAGCCTGTGACAGGGCAGTAATGTTCATAGAATCCTAGAATGGTTTGGGTTGGAAAGGACCCTAAAGTCCCCTCCAGGGGTCAGCCTGGAGGAGAAAAGGCTCTGAGGAGACCTTGGAGCACTTTCCGTTACCTAAAGGGCTATAACAGAGTTGGAGAGAGGCTTTGTCAAGGCATGGAGTGATAGGACAAGGGAAAATGGTTTTAAACTGAAAGAGGGCAGAGATTTAGATTAGACATTGGGAGGAAATTCTTTACTAAGAGCGTGGTGCAGCACTGGAGTTCATCACTGAGAGCAGCTGTGGCTGCCCCTGGATCCCTGGCAGTGTCCAAGGCCAGGCTGGACAGGGCTTGGAGCACCCAGGGACAGTGGAAGGTGTCTCTGCCCATGGCAGGGGGTGGCACTGGATTAACTTCAAGGTCTCTTCCAACCCAAACCATTCTAGGATTCCTTGAATTGAGTCTCTGCTATTAGATTCCTTACATTTAACAGCCTGTGGGGTGTTGTAGGGGGATCATGCTTCTCTCCTGTTCCCTTCAAGAAAACAAGCAGCTCTGATAATGTATGTGAAAAAGAAGGGATTCCTTATGTTCTTCATGCCTTATCTTTCACACCCAAGTGAGGCTTGTGCTGGAATGTGAAGATGGAGGTGAGCTAGACATAATATTAACATGCTTTGATGCAAAACAGATTTGAATCCTCCACCTCTGACACTCTCAGCTTTGAACTCGAAATCAAATGTAGAGCCCACATTCTGGGCCCTGGCTGTTTATGATTTACACCCTGCTTGATGCCAGCCTCAGAACTGGAAGTGGCAAATGCTACCAGTTGTGCTGTAAACAGGGATGGGGACTGTGCCAGTCTCCATGTGGCTGGGAACCTGGAGTGGAATCTCTGTTGCAGGAGGAGAATCTCTGTAGCTACTTAAAAAGATACAAAGCCACAATTATATCTCACCTTTGGAGAGCAAATGGTCTTTAATTGCCTGCTGAAACTGCGGTTTGCCAAGTTTAAATGTAGGATTAATGCTGAAGGTAAAGACTTCTGCAGAAAAAGCAGTGTAACCGAAGTCTGAGCTTTGTCCCAGAGACCTGTACCTGCTTTTTGCTCTTGGGTTCAGCGGGCAGTGACTCTGTAATTCACTCCTGTATGGCATCAGGTGTCCATGCAGTGGTTGGTGTTTTACTCTGGAAGTGTGGTTCTGAGAGTCACCCCGAGCAAGGGGCTGTGGGGAAGAAAAGAGCTGATTTTCATTCTCCAATGAGTTTCAGGCTGGGGAAGGTGTTGGCTTGCCAGGTTTGAATTCAGAAGTGCTGATTGTCCTTATTCAGCTTGAGCCCGGGTGCTCAGAGCTGTCCCTGCAGGGGAGGGAGCAATTAAACCTTCATGGCTCAGCCTGGTGAGCAGTGACTGGGGAAGAACCACTGGTGATGCTGGGACTATCTGTGTAAGAAATAGATAATTTTAAAAGCATCTGATGGATCTTGTAGTCAAGTCTGAAGTGAGCAGGAAGGGGAGGCCATGGCTGGGAATGGCTGTTTCTTGCTGTTCCTTCCACTGAAATCTGAAGCTGCTTTTGATGTTGAGTATCTTACGAATGATACAAACGCAGGTTCAGAAAGATTTGTTTTGGAAACTCAGTGCTGACTACGTGAGAATAAATCCATATGTGGTAAGAACTATGGAGAAGCCTTATCAAATTTGTGGAAGGTCTGTGATGCTCAAAATGATGGTGAGTGAGATGTAAAGTAGAATGTCTTCACTTTGTACACCCTCTGCACATGCTGAATTCAAAATAAAACATTTCCAGTAGACACCCTGAGTTACTGCTGGCTTTCTTCCATCATAAAAACCTGATCTAGTGGAAGGTGCCCCTGCCCATGGCAGTGGATTTACAACAAGATGATGTTTAAAGTCCCTTTCAAACCAAACCATTCTGTGACAAAAGTCCTTTTCATGGTTAACTCACATTGCACATGGCATCTTTAACACCTGGCTAGAGGAACTCTGCTTCCCCGAGGCAGCAGCTAGGGAAATGAATGGTTATGTTTGTATAACTTTGAGTTCAAGGATATTTCTGTCAGACTTGAATGCATCAGTTGATTTGTGTTTATTTTTGGGATACAGGGAAAAATGAAGTTTTCCTGTAGGCTTTATTAGAGCATGGAGTGGAATATGTAAGGCAAGATTTAAAACTAAATAGCCTATTGTTTCCTGAGGTGTTTTCAATCATGAAGCCTTGCAGTTGGTTTCCCCTCCCCTCCATCTGCAGTGCTGAACCCTGTGAAACACATCCAGCTCTCTGCTGATACCTGACTCCCTTATCTCTGCACTCTTATGAATTGCAGAATGGTTTCCAGCCCTGGAAAATCACACTTTCCTGTGACAAAATTCTTCCTCATCTATTTGTGAGGTCCTCTGCCAACCCTGTTAGGAATTTGAAGCAAGTGGCGTGGCAGAGCACAGGGGAAAGTTCCTGGTGGTTGCAGGAGCACAGCCTGGCACTCACAGAACCGCTGTGTTCCATGGTGGGTGTGAGTGCCCTGGAGCTGGGCTGCTGGCAGCTCAACACTGAGCATTTCTAAAGCTGCTCTAAGGAGAATTTAAACACCACTAAGTCAGGCTTGTTCACAGCTGAGTCTGCCTGGGTGTCATCTGGGTAAACAGAAGTGACTCTAGCTCCAGAGAGGATTATACAATTGGGACCAAAGCAGTTTTCAGAATGAAAACCCAGAATGGTTTGGATTGGAAGGGACCTTAAAGCTCATCTCATTCTACCCCCCTGCCATGGGTAGGGACACCTTCCACTATCCCAGGTTGCTCCAAGCCCTGTCCAACTTTGGACTTAGACACATCCAGGGATGGTGTGTCCACAAACTCCCTGGTCACCCTGTGCCAGTGCCTCTCCACCCTTACAGTGAAGGATTTCTTCACAATATCAAATTGAAATCATTCCCCCTTGTCCTATCACTACATGCCTGTGTGAAAAGTCCCTCTCCAGAAGGTTCCACTTCAAAAAAAGGGCAGGAATTAAAGCTGGGACTGGTTTACAGCTTTAACTTTCTGGGATGCCAGCAGCTTTGTTGTTTCAGTGGGTTTGGTCCCAGGCTTTTCCATCAGCTGGGCAGGGCAGTCAGCAATGGGATGGTGGACCTGGTGGCAGGACATGGTGCCACAGGACAGGGGAAGCTGGGCCCAGCCCTGGTGTGGGAAGAGACTCCAGACAATGGGATTTTCTGGTCAGATGGACAGGCTGCCTCCTCCTGTCCTGCTTGCTGAGCAGTGCTGGACGAGCTGACATCTGTGACAGCTGCTGGGATCCTTATTCCCAGAGCAGCCCACCTCCCCTTAAAAGGTCTTGATGCCGAGTCTTGCTGCACAAGGCAGGAGTGAGTTCAAAGAGCAGCAAGAAGTCAATAAAAGCTGCTTTTTCTTCTGTCTCAGTAAAGGGACAGACACCAGTGAGGGTGTCCCTGCAGACCCTGCTCCTGACCTTGGCACACTCATGCATGGAGTGGCTGTGTCGTCTTCCTTGTCCTGCCTCCTCTAGTCTTGAGGCATTGCTAAGTGAAAAAGGGGAGAAAAAAAACCCATTTTATGTATAGAGAGAGCTACTGCAGCTACCTGTCAGCTCCAAATCATCCCCAGATGAGAGGGGTTGCAGGAGGGGCGTGGAGAGGCAGAATGGGCTGTTTTATAAAGACAGGCACATAAAACATCGGTGAGAATGTAGGGGAATAATGTAATGGATTTATGGGCTTCAAATACCTTCCCCAAACTGCTATGCAGACTGTCACTAAAATGGAAAATAGATATAAGGTTGTATAATGTCCTCACAAAGTAGTGTGTGATTTAACAGCAGTACTTACCATTTGCATTGAAACAGGCTGCAATTGCTAAAATCAGAGGGGAAGCTTAAAGTCCTAATGTTTGATGGTGGATGTGACTGTAGAGAGCAAAATTCTGCTCACTGGGGTTGATTAATTCTATATGGCAAAAGATACAAGATGAAGTGGTCTGCATACCGGGATCAATTGCTGTGAGAAGGAACATACGAGCATCTTTTCTTTTCCCTTGACTGGCAAGCTCTCAATCCTGAGACATTGGAGTGTTCTGCCCTTAGTTTTAAGGTTATGAACACACAAAATCCTGACAACTCTGTTATTCATCAGGGTGAAATCTTACTCATATGTACCAAATGTATGGGCAGGCTAAATGGGTCTATCAGCCGTGTTTTGAGCAGAATATTCTGCCTTATTAATTTATTTAAGAGGATTAAAGAGAGTCTGAACAGCCATTCTGGGTTCCCTGAGGATTTTAGTAGTGGGGGGCAAGAAGGGCCATTACAGTGGAGTGATGAGATCTTTATCACAGTGTGTTCTTGTATCAGGCTTAGGGCCTCATAATAGGTTCTTCCAAAGGAACTTCTAAACCCAAAGTGAATTCATCCCATCTCTTGATGGTCTATTTCACCGTTTAATTACCACATTTTTAACAATAGGTACCCCCTTTTTTTTTTAATAGGGATTTTTTTAACCTCTAATTTTCAACTCCCTTGGCATTTCTGTTTTAGAGAGCACAGGACAAAGCACTTTCTTCCTCCACCATGCAAAGAAAGGAGGAAAATTCACCAGACTTGAGCACTTGCTTGTTCACCACTGAAGTTTTGAAAAATCCAATTGCATTCTTTTTTGTTATTTTTTAAATTAATGTTTTCTCTCTTGCAGTGGGAAATAAAGTTGTGCCTCCTAGTTTAGTTAATACCTCTGCTATCGTCTCTCCCTTCCCCATGAAAGTTTTATGTCCTTGTAAAAGAAGTTCTGCTGTTGCAGACAATGACAGTTAGCAAAGTGTTCACATTTCCCCAGAAAATTGTGTTAAATTGGGCTCTGTGAGGGAGACAAGAGCTGTGCTTGTGCTCTCAATATTACATCTACGTCTCTGGGCTTGTTGCCATAGCTCAGTGATTTCAAGGCGTTAATATTCCAAGCTTTAAAGTGGATAAAAACCAGAGGGAAAGATGGAATAAGAGGTGGTGCCCCTGGTTAATGGGGACTAGAGTGCACTGGAATAGGTTGCTTAACTAACAACCAGGAGTGAACTTGCTCACCAGACTGCTCCTTCATGCTGATCTTTTCTTGTTTTATTCTCCAATCTATCACAGCAATTAGACATCACTGAACACCTGGACATGAAACCTGTAAAGCCTCTTTTGATAGTTTCCAGTAGACTCAAACTTGTACTGTTCGCCTGTTTCACGTTTTACAAAGATTTGGCCTGTTGGCCTGTTTCATGTTTTACAAAGAATTTGGACTCATGTAGCCAAATTTTGCTACAGCTGATCGGGGATTTCAGCATCTGAGCACGTCCTGAGTGCATCCCTCCTGTCCAGCTGGGAGAACCCCAGGCTCAGTGTCCTGCCCCTCTTGTGCTGCTGGGGAAATTGCTGCTCTTTATTCTCCTGAGTTCATTCACCATTTGGTTTTTTGATTTTTTTTCATATTTGCTGCTTTTATTGTCTCAGTATGAGAAGTATTTAATTAACTCGGTGAAGGAGGTTCCAAGGAGATTAAGGATTTATTAATGTCTATTTCTTTGCCTGATTTTGCTGTGTTTAGATCCATTGCAGTGCTGGCCACTAAAATTTTCCTTGGGACCATCAAGTTCCCCTGGAGCTGATGTGTAAGCTCTCCATTCCCTGTGGAAACCCCAGAGAGACATTCCAGTTTGCAGGGCAGAGACAACTTTCCACTTAGGACAGTGCCTGGCCTGCAGAGAGATCAGGAAGTTACTTAAAAACCATAGAGTTTTAGTCTTGTGAGAAATTTCTTCATCTTTGTATTTGCATTTATTCTGCATCAGAATGCAAATAAATATTTTCAATATTTCCATCAGAATTAAATTGTAAAATATATATCCTTTTATTTTTGTTTGTTTTCTGTCTATGCTTTAAAACTTTTAAATTAATAATGTTTCTTGAGGTTTTTTTGAGAATACAGCAGTATTAGATGGCTCAGCTTGTCTTTAAAATAGATTATTTAAAAATAATTTAGGACAGCTGCTTTCGAGCGATTGAGTCATCTCATTTTTTTAGATTAGAATCTCTTGTTTGTTCTGTAATGAAATGCTTTGACACTTGGAACAAGAAATTAAGATAAATATTCAGCATACAAACCACAAGACAGGTGTTTTTTCCAGCATCCTTCTTGTTCCAGAGAAGTGCCATATTTCTTCTCCAGACATGTTTTTGTGCTTTTATAAATTACTCCAGAGTCAGAAATTTCCACGGTTTCTTGAAAATGTTTCACTCTCTGATTCCCTACAATTTCTCTTGCTTCAGAAAATTGAGTTTAAATCAGTTGAGAAGACTGGAAACTTCTTGGTGCCTTCCTTTTACCTGGCTATAATGTGGTGGAGGACGCATGCAAATGAACATATAAGTGATACATTGATTTCTGCAGGAGAAATCCCCTGAGCCAGGGCCATGGATACACACAAATCACAGAATCACTGGGTTGGAAGAGACCTTCAATATCATCGAGTCCAACCCAGCCCTAACACCTCAACTAAACCATGGCACCAGTGCCACATCCAGGCTTTCTTTAAACACATCCAGGGGTGGTGACTCCACCACCTCCCTGGGCAGACCATTCCAGTACTTTATCACACTTTCCATGAAAAGCTTTTTCCTGATATCCAACCTGTATTTCCCTTGACTCAACTGAAGGCTCTGTCCTCTCCTTCTGTCAGTGCTGCCTGGAGAAAGAGCCCAAGCCCAGCTGAGCACAGGCACCTTTCAGGGAGTTGTGGAGAGTGATGAGGTCACCCCTGAGTCTCCTTTTCTCCAGGCTGAACAACCCCAGCTCCCTCAGCCGTTCCTCACAGGGTTTGTGTTCCCAGCCCCTCTCCAGCCTCGCTGCCTCCTCTGGACGCGCTCGAGCGTCTCAACGTCCTCCAAAAACTGAGGGGTCAGAGCTGGACACAGCACTCAGTGTCCATCCTGAACTGAGGGACAGAGCTGGACACAGCACTCAGTGTCCATCCTAAACTGAGGGGACACAAATGGACACAGCACTCAGTGTCCATCCTAAACTGAGGGACAGAGCTGGACACAGCACTGAGTGTCCATCCTAAACTGAGGGGCCAGAACTGGACACAGCACTCACCAGTGGCCTCACCAGTGCTGAGTCCAGGGGCAGAATGACCTCCCTGCTCCTGCTGGCCACACCATTCCTGATCCAGGCCAGGGGCCACTGGCCTTCATGGCCACCAGGGCACAGCCTGGCTCATCTTCAGCTGCTGTCACCAGTCCCCCCAGGTCCCTTTGTGCCTGCACTGTCCAGGCACACCATCACCAGCCTATAACATTGCAGGGGGTTACTGTGGCCAAAATGCAGGACTCAGCACTTGGACTTATTAAACCTCATCTTAATGGACTCTGCCCATCCATCCAATCATTCCACTCTGCAGAGCCCTCCTCTCTTCCAACAGATCGTCATGCTCCCAGTTCAGTGTCGTCTGCAGATTTACTAATGAAAGACTCAATCCCCTCATCCATGTCATCAATAAAAATATTGAACAGAGCTGGCCCCAGTACAGACCCCTGAGGAACACCTCTGGTGCCTGTCCCCAGCTGGATGCAGCACCATTCACCACCACTCTCTGGGTCTGGCCATGCAGCCAGTTCCTAACCCAGCAAGGAGTGCTCCTGTCCAAACCCATGTGTGTGTCACTCCTGAGTTATTCCAGTGGGGAAATCCCACTGCCTTGGGCCCCTGGAGCTGCTGCTGGCTGTGAAGAGGGTGGCAGAGCAGGGGTGTGTGTCAGGCCAGCCCCAGGACACGCTGCTGGCTGTGAGGAGGGTGACAGAGCAGGGGTGTGTGCCAGCCAGCCCCAGGACACGCTGCTGGCGGGGGCAGCTGTGGTTGCAGCTGGGGTGGCAGCTGCTGTCGCTATGCCTGCAGGTCCAGACAAGAATGAGGATGAGACAGAGCTCTCAGATGTTGATCCATGCTCTCAGGGCAGCACTTAGAGCTAAGAAACAGCAGGTAGCTCACTTGGAAGAGAAAAATGATTGGCTGTTTGTTTTTTTGCTGAGCTGGAAGAGTTTGCCTCCTTTTCCAAGCAGACAGCTCTGTTTCCAGGGCTGCTTCCTCTGGTTCACCTGGGGTTTGGCTGCTTAACCAGCAGCACTCAGCAATTCCAGAAATCCACAGACTTCTCAGCCACACATATGTTTGTGGAGAGGAGCGTAGAAGCTGTAGAGGAGTGTAGAAGGTTTTATACATGGCAGCCTGGTGACCTGGAGAACACCAGGTCCTCATGGTGGTGAGGAGAGTCCTCCAAGAGGGGGGCACACAGCCCAGGGGCTCTCCTGGCAGTGTCTGTGTGCCCTTCATAACCCAGGGGCTCTCCTGGCAGTGTCTTTGAGCACTTCCCTGCCCACTCCAGTCACTCAGAGCCTTCCTGGAGGGAGGCAGAGAAGAGCTTAACCCTAATGAGAGCAAGAATTGCTGTACCTGCACCCTTTGCATTTAGCAACCTGTAAATATTCCTGCTGCTGCCCTGAGTGACACTGGGCACAGCTTTGCACTCTTGTGTTTCCATTCTCTGTGCCGCACCCAGGTGCTGTTAATGTGTTGAAGTCAAATGTTCTGTTTTGGGGACAAGGGTGGCTTCCTCTGAATGCTCCGTATCTACTGGGAAGAGACTGCTGCAGCAAAAGTAAATTCACACTTGGCCGTGCCACAAATCTCTCTGCTGGTTTATATATCCTGAAAAGAGTCTTGGGAAATCCTGAAGTCTGATTTGAGTGAGCAGTTGCTCTGAAAATTGACCCACACTAAAATATCAAACTGGGGCATTCTCTCAAGTGCTGTTTCCTCCTTCCCTGCTTCTTGTGAGTTTACCCAGGTTGTTTTAAGGTCCTTTGTACGCATTCTCTGCTACAGTCAACAGAAAAATAAAGACTGGCTTTGTTTGTTTGTTTGTTTTAAATTAGTGAGTTGGTTTCTTTTCTTTAGGTTTTTTTGTTTTTCTTCTTGAAAGCTTTTCTAGCTCTTTTTGCCTCAAGGGGGATAGGGGTTTTTATTTTTTTAATAAGGAAAAATAACTGTTTCTGTAATGAGTTTAGAACTGCTGAAGGTAGCTGAATACATTTATTTATATGGATGGAGATCAAGGACAAGTGTATCTTGTATTTATAACCTTCAGTATAGTGTGCTTGAAAATAAACACCACTGATTTTGCATAGGCCACTGCCTGACCTGGGCATCCTGTGAATGTGCTGTTCAGTGCCCCAGGTGTAGGAAGTTCCCATTCTTTTCCCCCAATTCCTATTTTGCTGATTCCCCTTTGTGGTTTTATGGAATTTCTATTTCTCTAGCTCTTGATGTGCCAACAGAGCATACAAGATTGCATTGGCTCATTCCTACATAACATTAAATTAAATGCATTTTTCTTTCTGGATTTTAGCTATGGCATGGACAGGGTCATGTCTCTTGATTTAAGTATTTGTTTCTCAATTTAATTCCAACGGTCTTACAAATTCCCTTGCCTTGAAGTGCCTTGATGCAATAAGAGCTCTCAGAGTACTGTCCCATGCCATGCTGGTGCATGGCTCCCTGAGGGAAAAGCAGAGGGTGTAGAGATTTTCCTCCTGCTTTTAACTTTTTGTTTGTTTTAAGAACCATTATGCTCAGATGTCTCTCATTCTCAGGTGTCTGGCACGTAATAAAAATTAAAACCCAGGTTGTAATTCCAGGGAAAATTAGCTGGTTTTCAGTGAAATCACCTGCAAGCTGTCTAATTAGAATTCCTTTAAGAGTTCTGCTTCTGTACTTTCTTGTTGCTAGTGTAATTCATGCCCCTTCTTTGTTACACTGCCTTATCTTGGATGTCAGCTCTGTCTAAATTGTTCTTCTCTGTCCAAATAACAGGATTCTCATGCTCTCACCCTTCTCTGGTGTCAGTAACATCAGTCTCGGTCTCTTATTTATCCTGTTATTATTAAAGCTTCCCTTTTTAAACACTGGATATTTATTTTTCCTCAAAACGCAACATTTTCCTCCTGTCATAAAGCAAGTGACTTGAAGATTTTCAAAGGCTCTTTCAGAAAGGCTTGGGAATTAGATTCTTGTGGAGACTTTAATAAAAAAAAAGACCTCATGTATTAACACACCCTGATTTATTCATAGTGTTTCATTACAAATAAGTGAGGATCCCATAATATCAAGAAAGGTTAGGAGAGCAGCAGAGCACGGTACATTATATTGACAGCTCTGTTGAAATTGAGCTGCCTTGGGATTGAATTTGGAACTCAGGCAAGGAACTGGCTGGTAAATAAGTCATGAGTTTCCCTTGAAGTGCCTGTATATCATGGGTGAGCATGCTGAGCTCAGGCAGGTCTCAAGGTGTGCTGGCAGCAGCTCCAGGTTAGTCAGGACATCCCACCAGGTCTGGAACCCTCCTGGCTTAAGCCAGGTGTAAACCAGACACTGCAGCATGTGTAAATGTGCACTCTGAGGCCCAGGATGAGGGCAGGGAAAGGACAGCAGAAGCTGGTTGCCACAGAGAGAAGGGCTTTTTGTCTAAAGACATGATGATATTCATTTCATTTAAACATATCATTTCATTTCAGTGTATTCTCTGTAGCACAGGAAAAGACTTCCAAAGCTTTTGTTGTCAGAGAAAGGCTACCATTGTTTTCAGCTGCCTTTTGAGGAGATGATTTGCCAAAAGGAAATGTATCCATGTTTGCACTGAGGGTTTTCATAAGCTGGGGGGACTTGCACGGGCAATTTTCATGAAAATCCTGCTGGATGTGCTGTGTGCTCTGGTTTGACTACAAAAGTTTTGAGCTTGGGAACAAAAAGCAATTCTTTGCATCTTTTGTTGTAAGTCAGCACATGCTGAGGCTTTAGTGGAGAGAGGAAATTAGTTTTTCCCTAAGTAAAGCCTTGGAAAAATTGTCGTGTTTGTTTGACAGCACCCAAATACAAAACCATTCACGGGAGATACAGAAATAATCCTGAAATAATGCCTGTCCTTGTGTGTGCAGTTCCGTCTTGAGAGGTGACAGAACAGGGGAGCAGAGAGAGGCCAGGTGCAGAAGGGCCCTCTGTCATTGTAGGACACAAAAGAGAGATGATAGACTCCAAATATTTCAGAAGGCAAAGAGCATAGAAAAAGCTTTATTGTCTAATTCTTACTACCTTTTTATAAGGTGTTCTGATACAGACTTAACATGATTGGTGAATAGGAGCAGCACCTCTCTAATCCCATTGGTTAAACTGGAGAAACAGCAAAACACCACCTGGAAAAGATTGTTTTGAGAAAGAAGAGTTGTTTGCCAAGATTGTTTTGAGAAGAAGCTTTCCTGAGAAATTTTCCCTTGGGAAAAAGCAGCTGCTAGCAGGCTAAAATCTGTCAGAGCCAGAAGTATCAGGCCCACAGCCCTGCTCACCTTCCTGTCCTTGTTCTTCACTTGCAGATCACCTACAAGGCTGTTGGGTCTCTGGATCCCAGTGCTGACCTGTCCAACCAAAGAGGGAAAGTCTTCAAGCTGCGGAATGAAACCCATCACCTCTTTGTGGGGTTGTACCCAGGCACCACCTACTCATTCACCATCAAGGCCAGCACAGTCAAGGGCTTTGGGCCACCCATCACCACCCGGATTGCAACTAAGATTTCAGGTACTGCTTTGGAGAACAAGAAAAAAAAAAAATTCTAGGGCTTTGTGCTTTAGACTCAAAGCTGATGCATGAAATTATAAAAAATACCCAGCCTAATGTCTCTCCAAGTTCCATAGGACAGAGTTTTGAAACAGCCACAGACCTTTGTTTATTTGGGTCACAAATACAGGGGTTAATTTGTGGGTGTCCTAAATATCCCTGGATATCTCTGGAGCATTTTAAATGAGAACCATCATTAGGTCCACAAATGAGCTACCCTTATAGTAATTATTATTAGCATTATCTGCCTGGCTGGGGAAGCTCCTTCCATAATGTGGTTTTTATTTTCAGGATGTACCAAAATGGATGTAATGAAGTAATGGAATTAATAGTGCAAAGAGACTAAAAATAAGGGAGGAAAACTGTTTTTCTTGAGTTTTTTTATGAGTAAGAGCAGAGGGAAGGCTTGAGGGAGACAAGAATATGAAAGGCACTAAAATAAGAAGGCAATGGCAAAGAGAGGGTGTGAAAAAAAAGGGGAAACAGGCCAGTTATCAAAAAAAAAAAAAGAATAGTAGTGATGATAGTGGGCAGATACATGTGGATTTTAACATTTAGTTGATAGCACTAAAATAGGTTCTCTAACAGACAGAAAAGCTGTCATTTTTTGGACTATTTTAACTGCTTTTTTTCAATAAAGTCAAAATACACATTTGGAACATTCAGGACACTGGTAATGCTTGAAATTATGGCTGGTTATTGTAGAAAAGATTGCACTACAGTATAGATTTTCCACTGCCCCATTTCAAAATCAGTTAAAAATAGCAAGTTGTGAGCAGTAAGTGACAGGGTAAATTTTAAGGAAGCAAAGCACATCTCCTCCCTCTGCTCAGGGTTTGAACCCTTCACATTTAGCACTAAAACCACTTGAAGTAAAAGCCATTAAGTGTCCAAACAGCTCCATGGGCTGTTGGCTTCTGCAGCCCTGCTGTGAAGGGACAGCACAGTGTGTGCTCCATTCCTCTGTGACCAGAGAAATACAAACCCACAGCAATGGTGTGGGGGCCTTTTCCTCTCTGATTCAGTTTCTTTGCATTTCTCATCCCATGAGTGCTCAAATTGTGTTAGCAGCCTGCATGAGTACCAACTATATGCGCACTGAGCTTGATTTATTGACTTTTTTACCCCCATCTTCCAAATATCTGGCTCTCAATAGGGGGATACAGACTCCATGCAAGCATTAGGGTAGCCTCTGATATTTGATTATGTCATTGCATGGTCAAGTTTTTGATAAATTTTCCAAATAATTTGAAAATTACCGTTAAACTTGCTCTAGGAGGCGGCCTTGAGGTTATTAGGGAGAAGAAGGATTTTTGCACTGACAGGAATGTCCTTGTGAGGCTGTATTTGTTTTTCACATGGAAAGACATCTGTGCTGTAGCAGTGTGTGTG
This sequence comes from Acrocephalus scirpaceus scirpaceus, assembly GCA_910950805.1. Lineage (NCBI taxonomy): Eukaryota > Metazoa > Chordata > Aves > Passeriformes > Sylviidae > Acrocephalus > Acrocephalus scirpaceus. The sequence goes on from OU383787.1 coordinate 3,901,923, forward strand.
TTTGTTTCTGTGGGTGCACAAAGCCATGCTGGAGCACTTTCCCCTCTGGCTGGAGCAGGGGCTCAGCAATTCCTGTTGTGCCATCGAGGCCAGCAGGTTGTGGGAGGGGATTTTCCTCTTCCCCTCTGCCCTCATGAGGTCTCATCTGCATCCAGTTCTGGAGTCCTCAGCACAGGAAGGACAAGGAGCTCTTGGATCGAGTCCAGATGAGGCCATGGAGATGCTCCAAGGGCCGGAGCCCCTCTGCTCTGATCCGGGCTGGGAGAGCTGGGGGGGCTCATCTGGAGAGGAGAACGGTCCAGGGAGAGCTCAGAGCTCCTTCTAGGGCCTAAAGGGGCTCCAAGAGAGCTGGAGGGGGACTGGGGACAAGGGATGGAGGGACAGGACAATGGGAATGGTTTTAACTTGACATAGGGCAGAGTTAGGTTAGAAGTTAGGAAGAAATCCTTCCCTGTGAGGGTGGGGAGGCCCTGGCACAGGGTGCCCAGAGCAGCTGTGGCTGCCCCTGGATCCCTGGCAGTGTCCAAGGCCAGGCTGGATGAGGCTTGGAGCAGCCTGGGATAGTGGAAGGTGTCCCTGCCCATGGCAGGGGGGTGGAATGAGATGGGCTTTAAGATCCCTTTCAACCCAAACTGTTCTGTGATCTCCAGCATCTGCAGTGATCTCTGGTGTGGAAGACCACTGAGGAAGTGTCTCCTTCCAATGAGTCCTGCTTCCCCTTGATGGAGAGCACCTTAGTCCAGAGAAATCCTCCTTAAGCAGTTGACATTCACTCTGAACATGTTCCCAGCTTATTGACAGGGAAGCCAGCAGCTCAGCTGATAATAGCAGCCCCCATTCTTGACAGTTTTAAGGCATTTAGATAAAAATCCTGATTGTAAACAGGATTACAGTGGAAATCACTATGAGAGGATTAAATATGGGATCCCCCACAATGCAGCTTGCCCTTGTGAGCTACAGATGAACTACTTGTGTGAATTCTTCTGTTTGCTTTATACTTTAAAGTTATTTCAGCAAAACCTGCATCTTTGGAACAAATTTGGTGCTGCTCTGATCTCATGAGCTCTTCAGGTCTTCAGCAGTAAAACTTGTCCCAAACACATGCCTGGTCCTGGGGAAGGAAGGAGTGGAATAAATTTCCTAAGGAAAGCTGTCCTGCTTTCATGGAATGTTCGTAATAGAAGATAACAAAGCAGAAGGAGAAACTAGAGTTTGGCTGAGTGGGTTTTTATTCAGTGGGTGTCAGTATTGCTTGGGGGAACACATCAGAGATGGGGTTGCCATGGCTGGGCACTGCCCCAGGGTGGCACTGGGATCTTGGCAGCTGCCTGGTGAGTCAGCAGCACTGAAGCCGCAGGATAAAATGTCCTGGGTTTGGGTGCAAAAATAACCTGGCTAACTTGTGCTCCTTTCTTTTCATCTTTTGTGTTTCCTAGCACACCCTCCAGCTAATCAAGGGAACACAGCTTAAATCTGTGCATTAAAATCTCTTAAAGTGTGAGAGGGCTAATCCACTGACCTGAACAGGGAAAAGGATTCCAAATTCAGGGGTGCTTTTTTTAGCTCACTCATCCCAATAGTTTGGGTTGTTGTATAATGTCTGTGCAGCTTTCTTTCCTCACCTTTAATGCTGCAGGAATGATCCCATCTCAAGGGTTTACTAAGTCTTAAAAATTGAAGGCAGGATTTTCAAAGCCAGCTTGAAGATTGTCCAATCCCTGTTTAATTAGAATGGAAAAAGAGTGTACAAATATTTAAGCAGTTTTGATAATTCTGGTCATAACACTGGGAAGTATTTTGATATTTCATTTGAGAAATGTTAATAGAGTGTTGCCATCACTACCAAAGGCAGTGGCTGGTGCATAATGAGCGTGTTGCTTTGTTCTGCTGCAGCCCCGTCCATGCCGGAGTACGACACGGACTCTCCCCTCAATGAGACCGACACCACCATCACAGTCATGCTGAAGCCTGCTCAGTCCCGGGGAGCACCTGTCAGGTGGGTGTTTTGTCTTTGCTTTTCACACTTCCCTCCTCTCCTTCCTCCCCAGGCTTCCCTCACTCCTCTTTCATTCTCCTCTGATAATGGAGCTGCACAAAGCAAGCACGACTGAAAGGCCAACTCAGCTGTTGATTCTGCCTTTCTCAGTCTCCTTTCATGAACGCTTCAGCCTCCTTGGCTCCTGCTGTTAACCTCCAGGAAGGATTGCTGCTGGCACTGTCAGGGTTATTACCCTCTCAGCATCACTTCAGATGCCTTTGCAGTGCTGGAGCACAGCGGGATGTGGAGCTGGAGTCTGAGCATCCCCACACGAGGCTGGAGGAGGCTCCAGGTCTCCATTCTGCCCTCTCTTCTATGGTGAATAAGGCTTGCTGGTAACTGTCATAGGAATGCCTGCCCTGTCTTTAATGCTTGTGGAGGTATTTGCTCAGTTTCTGGATTTAACACACCTCTCACCTTTGTAATCCAGCTGTGCGGCTGGGCTGGCTGTGCTGTAATCTAGTCCAGAAAAAAGGAATTTTGATTTAGTGAGGCTTTGCTAGCAGAGACAAGCAGGTCCTGCTGCAGAGTAGAGGATTTGCAGAATCACAGAATCGTTAAGGTTGGAAAAGACCTCCAAGACAGTTGAATCTGACCTTTTACCACTCACCACCTTATCGACCAGCCCAGAGCACTGGTCAAGAAATGATCTGCAGTCATTTCTTGAACACCTCCAGGGATGGTGACTGCACCACCTCTGTTGGCAGCCCCTTCCAATGTCTGACCATCCTTTCTGTGAAGAAATTCCTCCTGATGTCCAACCTGAACCTCTCCTGGCACAACCTGAGGTCATTTATTCTTGTCCCGTCCCTAGCCCGACCCCCGACAAAGTTTATTTAGAACCCCCACCTGGCTGCCCCCTCTTGTCAGGGAGTTGTGGAGATGGAGAAGGTCCCCCCTGAGCCTCCTTTGCTCCAGCTTAAACAACTCCAGCTGCTCCTCACATGACTGAGGCTTGAGCCCCTTCCCCACGTCCATTACTTTCTCTGGACACCTTCCAGCCCCTCAAGGTCTTTCTGGCAGTGAGGGGCACAGGACTCAAGGTGTGACCTCACCAATGCCCAGGACAGGGGTGCCATCTCTTCCCTGGTCATTTAGGGGCAGGGAGCTGCCCAGGCACCCATGGAATAGAGGGGGCACCTTGCAGGCAGCTGTGCTGCCTGAGCTGGGTCCTGCTCTGAGTGGTGACATGCTGATGTGGGACCTTGCAGGGAACCTTGCTGCCTGTGTGAGCTGGGTCCTGCTCTGAATGCAGACATGCTGATGTGGAATCTTGCAGGGAACCTTGCTGCCTGTGTGAGCTGGGTCCTGCTCTGAATGCAGACATGCTGATGTGGAACCTTGCAGGGAACCTTGCTGCCTGTGTGAGCTGGGTCCTGCTCTGAATGCAGACATGCTGATGTGGAACCTTGCAGGGAACCTTGCTGCCTGTGTGAGCTGGGTCCTGCTCTGAATGCAGACATGCTGATGTGGGACACTCACATGCAGGTTGCTGCCTGCCTTGGAGTTCTGTACTCACCACTCGTCACTTTTGTATTAGGGATGGCTGAATAAGCAACACAGACTCTAAGTCTTCTTGGAAGGCATATAGCAAAGTTTATTTAGAAATCACATCTTTTATAGACTGTTCTGAGACAGCTGGACATGATTGGTCCTGTAATCAACACTCCTCACCATCACTGGCTAATTATAAACAACACCTCTTTGTAAACATCTTGCAAGTCAACAACAAGTGCAAAAACACCAGGTGCAAGGATTGTTTGGAATTCCTTCACTGAGCTTCTCACAGCTCCTCCGACCAATACCTGGGAAAGTTTATTTGACTTTCTCTCTGACCAGGCTGTCAGCATCCACAGTCACTCTCTTCCATCTCAGTGAATTTGGGTTTGGTGCAAGGCACCAGCACAGATGACTTCACAAATTTCCCTTCTGAGCCCACACTGCCTTACCTGATGCTGACAGAAGTGCCAGCTGCTCCTTCATCCTGCCACTCATCCTGCCAGGCTCCTCTGCTGACAGCAGCCATTGGAATCACTTACAAAACAAGTGGGTCCTGCCTTGCAGAGGGTCCGGCAGGCATTCATTTCCTCCCTGTGGGATCTTCAAGCTTTTACCTCCAGTTTTCACAAGAGACTCTTCACGTTTTCCCCATGGGTGTTACTCTCTTTCATAATGCTTGGGTTTCTGTATCGCACTGACAGGTTCTTAATGCTTTTGAAGGATGCCCACTAAGAATTCAGGAGCAAATTGCTCCAGATGCAAACTGCTGGATTTAATTGAATATCCTGTATCAGCTGGTGGTCCCCCAGCTGTGTTGTGGCTTTGACCCAAATTGCATTGATAAGCTCAAACAAAAAAAAATCCATTCTTTAAGCACCATCCCTTCTCTGGTTTTTCTGAGTAATGTAATTCAAAGTTTGCCTTTCAATCTCTGGTACTCCATATGAGCAAATTTAGGAGCCTATTTTCTGAGTCCTTTAGGGATGTTTTTCTGCTGGAAAAGAGCAGTAAAATCACACAGCTTTGTTTTGTTTTATTTCTTTATATGGGGGAACATTCCTGTATCTCGTTTTACCACCTGCTGTCTTAGCAGTGCTGCTATTTTGTCTTTTTATTGAAAAGTCTTGTGATTTTTCTCAAAGTCAATTTACTGCACCTTAACTGCATCCAGTGAATAATGCCTTTTCCAGCAAATGCATCTGTACATAAAATTGGTAGAGATTTTTTATAAATTTTCACTCTGCTTTCTTTAATTGCATCGTAGCCTATTACACATGTTTGCAGAGAGTGCAATATTTACATGCCACATCTAAGTGATAAAATTATTTCCTATAATGAGTCCATTTCATTGACTTACAGATGTGTGTATGGAAAGCAGAAGGGCAGAGGAGTAAGGGGGAGGGAATCTTGGGGAGAATTTTAGCTTTTTATTAACTCTGACAGGCTCAGAATTCTTCCCCTGTAGAACCATCGAGACTGTTCTTAGGCTAACCTTAATAAATCCAGTTATTTCAAGCTTTGATTCTCCGAACCTCTTCCCTTTTCTTTCAATCTGTTCTGCATGCTGCCCCATTTGTGAAATTCTCTCAAAATACCATTTCCAGAAGTGGGTCCCATTCCCTCAGAGGGAGATCAAAAGAATAACATGAGTTACCTATTGTGAAGTGCTTGTGGCATCCTTAACACACAAGAATGAGGTGGTTTTTCCTCCTCTGTGTTTTATTCACCCAGCTGAGATCAAATGTGTCCTCTTTGCTCTTGCCTGGTCAGGTGTTCCACCTTTGGGTTGTGTGGGGTTTATTTCTGTCATTAATTCCCCCTTAGTGTGATGCCATGCTCTGTGCAGTTGCTGAAGGCATCAAGGCAAGCACAGGTTTGAGACAAAGGACTGAGCAACCTCCCTGCCCAGCAGCGAGATGGGGCAGAGGATCCTGTCCGATGTAAATCCTGGTGGGATGCCTTCTCCTGGCCTCCCTGGTGGCTGTGACCATGCTCTCATGGATCCCTTTCCCCTCGCATGCTGACCTTCATCTCCCAGCCTGCCTCAGGTGGGGCTGAACAGTTCCTGAGAGGAGTCTGAAGTGGATTGTCCTCACACCTTCCTATAAAAGCTCTGCTGTTCAGAGCTTTCTCTGGGCAGGAATAGGTCGCCCCCTTATCCCATCAACCTGACAGTTTCTGCTCTCCAGTTCTCCAGTTTTTATTACAGTCCTTCCAAACTGTGAAGATGAAAAACAATTAATATAGAGTAATTATTCTAATATTTCCTCTTCTGTTCAGGGGATGGTGAGTTGGAGAACATGTAGTGATGTGACTGTCAGGAAATATCTCTGCTTGGTCTTGAGTTATTTCATTCTATTATTTCATTCTGCTGTAGCACAGAGATGGAGCATGGGCTGCAAGAACATCTTCAGGATAATACAGAAGGATATTTAAAATAAGATTAGTTGTATTTTCATTCATCCGAAATGCAGGTACACCAAATCCAAAGTCACTTTCAGCATTAAGACACTTCTGATGTTCCCCAGTGCTGATGATAAATAATTTAAATGTGGTTGTTTATAAAAGTAACAGTCATGAACTCAGCATTGTTAACGATCTATAGATAACAACGAGGACACTTTCATGCAACCTAACAGGATTAATATAAACTTAGATATTCTTTGATCTATTTTGTCATATTGCCAAAAGAAAGGTGAAGCCTCAGCAGGCAGAAATATTCTCCCTTGTGGCACAGGCGTTTCATTTTTGCCTTTATTTTTCGTGGTATAACCTGCAGAGTTTGACTCCACATTGCCCTTTAAAAATAACTTTTAGGTGTTCTTATATCAATCTAAACCCTGTGAATGGTGCTATGATTGATTTGCTGGAGGCTGACATTCATCTATAATACATTCACAAGAGGAAGGAAGAATGCAAGTGTTCTCAATCTTTACTCCTCAACTCTTTCCTGAAAACCTCCAATGTGATTTTGAGGATATTTCTGCCTTTGAATCTGTTATTGTCAGGAGGGCTGAGTCAGTCCTTCATAGATTATTCACATATGACATCTTTAGACCTCTCTTTGAGAATTTATACCCCACTCCCAGCCTGGAAATAACACTCTGACGGGTTTTATCTGCAGGACGTGTCCAAAGGCTGGATTCAGTGTGTTGGATATTTGAAGGTCCATCTGGTTTATTAACACACAGTTGTTTCTCTCAATCTACCTATACTACTGTTATGGAGAAAATCAAATTTCCAGAGCATGTGTTAGTTGTGAGGATTTCAGAGTTTAGATAAATGCTCCCTTAGGTGTGATTGCCTTGTCAATACCCTGCTCTGCATGGTGGAGCTGTAGGACATGGCAGAAGGGCGTTTGAGAAATTATTTTGGGGTGGGGCTCAGAAAAAAGAAAACTTCTTTGTTGGAGCAATATGGATTCAGTCTCTCTCTCTTCCTGCAGCTCTCAGAGGTGTGTCAGTAAATAATCTGTGATATTCTTTTGTGTGTTGCCAGCACACAGGTACAGATGGATCAGTTTATTAATGTACATCTTAAAGGAAATACGTAAACCTGAACAAGGGAAGAGAGTTTAAATATTTAAAATACATTAAAAAGGACTGAGCAAAGGTGAAATATTTTCATATCAACAGCCAGCCAGGAGGATAAATTACATGGATCAAGCCCCGTGTTACATTTGAGTGTTATTATTTGATTCTTGATATTCCAAGCATGAAAGAAAGTGAATTTTTTTTCTACATGATGCTAAAAAAACTAAGAGAAAAAAAAAATATTAAGAGCTGTAATGTTATTTACCGCCCTAAGAATGGTGGGGTTTTTTCTGGTTTTATACTCAAGCTATTCTCCCAAGAAAAAATCCTGTAGGCTGTATCTGTGTGCTTAAGTATTCCTACATGCAATAATGAGTAAAAACTTTCCTGGAAGGAAGGGCCATGGTATTGCTTCCATCTTATGTTAGAGAACTAAAGGTAACTAAAACTTGTCTTTCTATCTGCAACAAAGTAAAAATGAAGAAAATTTGGAGCCATAGGCTAAAAATTTAATCTCCAGGTAATTCTGTCTTTTCTGTGATTTGGGGCATTATCTGTTCATCCTGAGCCTGCCTTTCCTGCATCCCTCTCCCTGGCATCCTTAGGCTGATTTTGCCTTTACTGCACGTAGTTCTTCCCAGCCTTACAAAGGAGTGGTTTGCAAGCCCAGTGACCTTGATTCTGCGGTGGAGAAACTATAAATTCACAGTATTTGCTGGTGCTTTTGTTTTGCTTTGCTGCTGGTGGCTTTGGTTTGTAGATCTCCATTAGAATAGAGGGAGCAGTGCTGCTCAGATCTCTGCGTTGCAGCTTCTTTGTGGCATCACATGAGCCTGCCTCAGGCATTTATGCTGATAATTGATTCATTAATGCCAGAGAAGGGTGGCAATTTCTAGTTCTTAAAACTCCCACATATAGTACCTTGCCTATGAAAATAAAGACTGGAGTGAAGGAGCAGCAAAACAATAAAAAGGGTGCTAAGGGTGAAATTATCATGCCCTTGGTAATTCAGGAAATTAGATTCCCTTGAGAGGCATGTTCTTAGTACTCGGAAAAGAAAATTCCTGGTCTTCTTTTTCTGAGCTCCTATTTCAATGTCTGCATCACATGAGTTGGTTGATTCAATACAGGGCAAGCAGTTGTCACTTTAGATCTTTTAATTTTGTAGTATATAATGAGAAATGAGATTATCAATCTAGGCTTCTGATATCATAAGCCAAATTATCTGTATTAATTCCTATATTCCTATCTCCTATAATGTACCTCAGGGATAGTGTTCTGAAATCATTCAAGCTGAGTTTCTCCTGCCTGACACTCTGCCTTCAATTTAGCTAAGAGTTTGGAGGTACATGAAGAAGTTTCTTCTTAGAGATAAACCAGACCTATGTTTTCTACAACTCTGTGTGAATGTGAGAGAGGGAAATCAAGAATGTGGGTGAAGGGCATTAAGTCCTTAAAATTATTATGAATTTTAGAGGTGCTTTGCTATTGTATCAAGAGAACAGCAAAATGGAGATAAAGGTGTGTAGGGTACAACCATAAGAATCAGGAAGGAATATTTAGTCTTTAATGTAACATGGCAGAGTTAGTTGAATAGAGGCTTAAAGGTTTTGTTTAGTTCCCCAAAGAGTCAGGTGTTAGTCCCAGAAAGTGAGGCTAAAAGGGCATTTGGGCCAATTTTCTCATCTGGTACAGGAAATGCATTTTCCTACTGGATCAGCACGATGTGCAATTGAAATTCAGTCCCCCCAATGGGACAAATTTGCCTTTTACCATTTTTCAGCCATCCAAACCATGGCCATTTTCACAGCCTGGGTGTCCTGCTGTGTCTTTGACCATTCCACAGGTAGCTTTAGCAGTGGGCAGAAATGGGAGAGGGAAGCCATAAAATTGGTGTCTGTTTGAATGATAATATTTTAACAATCAAATTACATGTGGAGCCAATTCTGTGGCATCCAGCAGCATTTTCTTAGTTCTACAGGGAGGCTTTTGCCAACACTTTTTAGTGTTGTGAAGACCTGAGGATACTGAGTAGGGGAAAGGAGGGTTTTTGCATAAATCTTTTATGCTGACTATGTAAACTGTCAGATTTAATTCCAGCAACCAATAGGTTAATGAATTCTGAGCTTTAAGCTGATATTCACAAATTGAAGACAATCTCCTTACATCAACCTGCCACCCTGTTAGATGAGGGAACAGAGAAAATACCCATGGTTCCAGTCTGAGGGTTTCTTTTCCTAAGACATTTCTTTGCTCTACAGCTCTCAGAGCCACTGTGCCCCTTCCTTGTTGTCACAGAATGAAAGGCTAATAACAAACAACATGGAAGACTTTAAAAATCAGGAACTCTGACTTCCAGGAGGTGTAGTGCCAAGCCTGTGAGAGCTTTTGGATCAGACCCTTGAGCTGAGCTGGGCCACAGCTGCTCAGGGGTGGGAAGCCCACAGGAGGAAGGACCTTGGCTCCCCTGGAGGATCATCAGGGATGATTTACTTAATTGAAGCAGGTCCTTAAGGCACTTAAACTGAAATGGGATGAGTCTGAGCACAAGTCCCTGGCAGCTGTCCACCCCTCAGGAGCAGTGCCCAGGCTTTACCCAGGCAGCAGAGCCTCTCCCAGGAGCGAGGGTGCTGAGTTCAGGGGACAAGTGGGCCCTTCCTTCTCTGTTGCATCTGGCAGGAGATGTTTACACAGGCAGGTGCCCCTCGATGTGTCTATAACAACACAAAAACACAATAAAAGGGAAGATGAGCAAGCTCTGCTTTGCTGTTGCAGACTAAGGCATTTCAGGATTTAATTATACCACAGGTATATAAATTCCGGAAACATGTTAATGCTCCCGTGATTAAAATTATAGAGGGCCTAATTGAAAAAGCATAAACCGAATTGAAGAATTCCTAATTATAGTTTGCTTTGAGGTGTTAATTTCCTCCATAATGAATGCATAATTTCTTGGAACTAGAAAATGGGGTTGCTGCACCAGTGCGTGGGATGCAGATGGAATGGAGGGATTATCATAAACGCAGCCAGACAATTCTCAGGAATACAGCTCTGCAGCCATGATGCTCTTCTGCCTCCCCATCATTTCAGCTTTCCTTGCACACTGCTTTTCCAAAGCAGAAGGCAGAGCTAGGAACAGTGAAGGATTTGCTTGCAGTGCAAAAGGAAGGGGAAATAGGGCTGGTATTATTCAAAGTAGTCATGGTGCAAAAGGGGAGGGCAAGGAGAGAGGCAGAACGTGGAGTATTTCTAGTGGGAAAGTCAGAAAGAGGAGGAAATGCCAATTTCCCGTGTGGCCCACCTCGACAGATCCCGAAGGAGCTGCGGGAGCTGATGTTGATGCAGGTTGAGGGCTTTTTTCTGCCAAAGGACATGGCCTATGTGTAATGTTCACTCTTTTTAAAAAATACTCTTAGTTTTGAGGTGAGTTGGTGGATTACAGGCTTGTCAGACACGATCTCCTAATGTTTAAATCCATCCCATTCCCACTGTGGTGGGGTAGGAGGTGTTTATGGATGAATTGCTGCAGAAAAGTTCTTATCCTTGGGACTTTCCCACTCCTTCTATCCTCAATTTCCCTTCATTCTGGGGCAGGAGATGTTGCACTGAAGGCACATTTTACATCTCTCCCTGGTATCAGATGCATGACAGCTTTGCACTTTCTGAAAAGCAAAACACATCTAGAAAAGGTAGAAAGGAGCTGGTGGATACTCCTGCAGCTTCAGATGCTGAAAATCTGTGTTAGCCTTCCCCAGGAGGGCTCATCATCCTTGCCCATTCACCGCAGGACTGAAGTAGTTACCTGACTGCATGGGCCTCCTTGAGTAATGAAGTTTATCACAAGGCTGTAAACAGAGCAGGTTCCCTCTTTTTTCCAAGTGTTTTTCTTAGCCTCTTAATTTAAAAAATATCCTAACAGACATGACATCAATAGAAGTATTTTTCTTGTGTTTTCTAGTGTTCTCTCTTATGAAAGACAGCAGGTTCCTCTGTGTGGGTTTTCCATGCATAGGCTGTTAGCTGTGGCTATGGAAAAGGCAGAGGAAGCTTGAATCCCCAGCTAGATTATTTCTGCATCCAAATGAGCCTAATTTGATGGAAGCCATTGAAAAAACCCAAATTAATTCTGACTGAGAATATATGCAAATATCCCCATCCTCTTGTTCAAGCTGCTGCTTTCATGAAGGGCATGGCAGAAGGTGCTGGCCAGTCCTGGTCAGGGTTTGCCATGGTCTCTTCCTGCCCTGCAGGTTGCTCAAGAACCACTTTGGCTCTTCTTGTCCTTGAAACATCCTCCTGGTCTTCAATCAGCACTTGCTGAGGATGACAGGACCTCAGTCAGCGACGCCTGTTTAATACAAAGCAACATTAACAAAACACAGGTTGGGTTTGGATTTTTTTTTTTTTTTACATTAAACAGATGGCAGGTGGCTCAGGAGGGAAGAGACACCTCCAAAGCCACTCACATCAGCTCCTGTGATCAGCGAAAGCTGTATCTGTCTGCACTCATTATCTTTAATCTGCCAGCAGAAAATAGCATTGAGCTGGAGAGAGGGACTGGGCCAGTTCCACTGGGGAGCAGCAGCTATTATGGCTAATCTGGGTTTCCAGCCAGGTCAGGCTTATGGAGATGGTTGAGATAATGTAACACAGTGCTTTGAAATGCCCTCCAGTATTTTATTTTATTTTATTTTATTTTATTTTATTTTATTTTATTTTATTTTATTTTATTTTATTTTATTTTATTTTATTTTATTTTATTTTATTTTATTTTATTTTATTTATTTTATTTTATTTTATTTTATTTTATTTTACTTTATTTTATTTTACTTTATTTTATTTATTTATTATTTTACTTTATTTTATTTATTTAATTTTTTCTTTTATTTTTGATTTTTTAAGTTTTTAATTTTTTAAAAAAATTTATTTTATTTTATTTATTTTAATTTTTTACTTCCCAGAAGATTAAATAGAGAATTTAAAGTGTTTAAGAGAGTACAAAGTAATATGACATATGTACAAGTAAACAGATGCAGCAGGAGCGTTCTGATGGGCTGGGGTTGGTCTTTCTGCAAGTCTGAATTGCATCTTCTATTAGGGCAAATGATACAGATGGGAAAAAATGGCCCTTTAAGTACACAAATCCTTCTTTATGGCCAGTGAATGCAGTTGTGTTCTGGACAGCTGCTCAGGTTTTGTGTGTGTCACCACACTGCTGCTTGCTCTGCACAAGTGCTGTGGTGATGGCCAGACTTGCTTAGAGCTATATGGGAATATTTGGATTTTTGGATATCTATCCATAGCTGTCATGGCCTCTTCAGTCAGAGAAGAGTCATGGTGGGTGGAATCTTATGAGGTTGGAAACACTGATTTTAATAGATGTATTTATGTGTAGGTACACACACAGGTGCAGACAGGGATGTTCAGATGTGCACATATAGAATCATAGAAGCACAGAATGATTTGGGTTGAAGTAACCTTAAAGCTCACCCAGTTCCAACCCCCTGCCATGGGCAGGGACACCCTCCCCTATCCCAGGTTGCTCAGAACTCCATTATTTAAACCATCATTATTGGCACAATGGTGTTACTGGTGTTGATG